>CM040121.1:600422599-601050665 GCA_022559845.1 Amorphophallus konjac
TTTGTGGACATGTGGTTGTGGGGTAACCTAAACCGTGTCTTGCAGGGTGCATCCATAAATGTGATCTCCATGAGCACTCTTCAGTTGTGTGGGGTCAACGAGGAACAAATAAGACCTTCCTCGATCACGGTCACGGCTTATGACAATAGCAAAAGGCCGCCGCAGGGGATGATTATTCTGAAGGCAGAACTAGGCCCCATGGCAATCCACACGGAATTCCATGTCCTCGACATGGACCCCACATTTAAGGCTATACTGGGTCGCCCTTATATCGAAGCCATGGACGCTGTGCCATCCACCAACCATCAGTTCCTGAAGTTTCCTTACAATGGGAGAATTATTAAAGTGGTCAGTACACCTGTCCTTCACACAGTGGATGCTATCAACACCTCTCTGCCTTCTGTTTGGCCGTCTCATCGGCCCATATTGTCACTGCTGGACGTACGTGATCCATCTCATGTTCCACTAGCACCAAAGGAGCCGGTCAGGGCAACCGCAACATCCTGTCTCCCTTTTCACTCCAAAGGTTGGGAGATTATGAGGAACATCGGCTATCAACAGGGAAAAGGTCTGGGCGCACAGTTACAGGGTATGCTCAAGCCGCCAAAAGAAATTAGGCCGAACCGTAGGTTTGGCCTAGGCTTCAAAGGACCGTTCAAGGCAGATTGGAAGCCCCTCACGTGGACTCTATCAAACCACTTCAACAGAGGGCCCGTTGTTCAGATGGGAGATCACCCACGAGAAGCATATGGAGGATCACATGTTGTATATTTGGCTGAAAAATGTTCGAGGATCACCAAAAGAGGCAAGATCAAAGATCCGGAATGCGAGTGGGACAAATGGTTCGACATATGGGACATTTCCGTTGCACTGGAAAGGATGTTCTCATCTCCACAGCTTGAAGGACCACCATTGATCTCCGAAATACCAGAGAATATTACCACTCTTGCCAAGGTTCCAAACTATCCTCGTCCTCGCCAGAAGGACTCTGTCATCGACGGATCTTCATCCGTCCTCAACATTGCCGTCGACGGCTCATTAGCCGCCATCCTCTCCATCCACTCGTCTCAGCCTTTGCTGATATCTTCTTCCTGGGCCAGACAATTGTCTGATGATCTTCCCAGGTCCCCTTCTTTGCTTACATACCTACGCGGGCTTTTCAACCCGCGCCAGGTCTTCAACCATGATCTGCTCTACGAGCCCCACAATCCTCTAGCCATAACCACTTTCCTCTCTCCTCCAATCTCTTTTCACTGCTTTGTCATTAAAAATGAAAACGAAAAAAAAACGTCAATTTTCAAACTCTCCAACAACACATCTTCGTTGAGGAAACCTCCTACATCTCCCACGGGTGCGTACCGCCTTGCGGACCACCCGTCCAAGGTCCGATGAGCGACCTTCTCTACCCCTCCTCTGAGGGGTCTTCTCCTGTATATTCTACACCATCCTCCTCATCTTCCTCTTCGTCTGTAAATATTGTCAGTCAATCTAGGAATGATAGGCCAAGGGTAGTACCTAGGAAGAAATCCAAGGGTAGGCAGATCCCTCGTCGATTCCTTCTGGATTTGGCCGCCAGGTGTCAAGCCCTTCTTGCCATCCCCCAGTTGTTAGAAAATCCCATCCAGCTACCCGAAATAGAATGCGAGGGCGACTGTGCATCTGATGAAGGGTATGGAGTCTACGAGATCACGAATGAAGAATGCCCCACTGAAGATGAGGGTGAAGAATATGAGGATGCGGCGGGCGCATACGCTAGCGGAATGAGGAGATTCGACGAGCCGTCAACCGCCGTAGAAGAATCCACCAAAGAAGTCAACTTGGGGACTGAGGAAGACCCTAGGATCATCCTCATAAGTGACAACCTACCACCCTCTGAAGAAGAGGCATTAATTGAGGTCCTCAAGGATTATAAGGACACGTTTGCATGGAGCTACGAGGATATGCCGGGTTTAGATTCAACCTTGGTCGAACACCGTTTAACCCTAAAACCAGGGTCCATCTCGGTAAAACAAAGGTTAAGGCGTTTCCACCCTCAGATGGCTTTGAAAATGAAAGAAGAGGTCGATAAGCTCCACAAAGCCAGGTTCATTAGAGTCGTTCTTTATCCTCAATGGGTGGCGAACATTGTCCCGGTCATGAAGAAAGATGGGAAAGTCAGGATTTGCATCGACTTCCGGGACCTTAACCGCGCGTGTCCAAAGGATGATTTTCCCTTGCCTCACATTGATGTGTTGATTGATAACACGGCAGGTTATGAAACCCTCTCTTTCATGGATGGATTTTCAGGATACAATCAAATTCGTTTGGCAGAAGAGGATCAGGAAAAGACGTCATTCACTACCCCTTGGGGAACATATTGTTACGTGGTCATGCCGTTTGGGTTAAAGAATGCTGGAGCTACTTACCAAAGAGCGATGATGGCCATATTTCATGACATGATGCACATATATCTGGAAGTGTATGTGGATGACTTATTGGTGAAATCAAGGACCAGGATGGAACATCCAGAAGTTTTGGCTAAGGTCTTGCAAAGGTCAAGAGAATTCCAATTGAAAATGAACCCGAAAAAGTGTGTGTTTGGTGTGTCGTCAGGTAAATTGCTGGGGTTCATTGTGAGTAAAAGAGGGATCGAGATAGATCCCGACAAAGCCAAGGCTATCAGGGATATGCCGCCTCCCAAGAATTTGAGGGAAGTCCGAGGTTTAATCGGCAGGCTGCAGTTTATTCGTCGGTTTGTGTCTCAACATTCACAAAGGTGTAGACCTCTCTACGAGTTGACCAAGCCAGGAGTAGAATTCCACTGGAATTCTAAATGTCAGAAAGCTTTTGAAGGGTTGAAGGAATATCTGGCAAGTCCACCCGTTCTCATTCCACCTAAACCAGAAAAACCTCTGATCCTTTACATCTCAGTCTTGGATGACTCCGTGGGAGCCGTCCTCGCACAAGCTGATGAAGAAGGCAAGGAACGGGCAACCTATTACTTGTCCAAACTTCTCAATCCCTGTGAGCAGAAGTACACCGGCATGGAGAAAACCTGTGCTGCCCTCGTTTGGGTAGTGCAGAAATTGAAGCACTACTTCTTGGCTCACGAAGTCCACTTGATTGCTCGAATGAATCCTATCAAATTCCTTCTGGAGAAAGCCGTCCTTACGGATAGGCTAGCACGCTGGCAAAGTTTTCTCTCTCAGTTCGACATCACCTACATCCAGCAAAAGGCGATTAAAGGTTATGCCATAGTCGAGCATCTCGCTCACCATCCTCTTCCCAAGTTCGATCCCGTCCAATCAGAGTTTCCAGATGAGGAACTAATGTCCATCAACCAATCAGATGAGCCAATGTGGACGCTATATTTTGATGGAGCTCTGAATTCTCAAGGGAGAGGAATCGGCATCGCCCTCCTGTCGCCGGAAGGCCTCACATTCCCATTGGCATACCAGCTCAAATTTCCAGTCACCAACAATATAGCCGAATATGAAGCTATTCTAGCTAGCCTAGGACTCGCTCATTCTTTTCGTATCACTGAGTTGCGAGTCGTAGGTGATAGTCAACTCATCCTTCGCCAGGTACTCACTAAGTATCGCACTCGCGATCCCAAACTCAAGCCATACCAAGAACTCACTGCTGCCTTTGCCAAACTGTTCACAAAACTGATCTTTGTTCATATCCCTCGTCATCAGAATATTCTCGCCGATACCCTCGCCTCATTGGCATCATCCATAAGGTTCCCTCTAGGAAGATGGTTTAAGTCCATTTCCATCTACAAACTTCACGCCCCTGCAGTCGATGATGCTTCCTACGTAAACATCAAAGACAGGATAGCAAGGAAGATCCTGCAGGAAGATATCCTTGAGAAGAGGGAGCTCATGTTGGCAGAGGCCGAAGAAGAACTGGCTGATGAAGAGAAACCATGGTTCTATGAAATTGTCAAATATTGCCAAGATCAGTCTTATCCTGAAGGGGCCACCACAGAGGACAAGAAAGCCATAAGAAGGGTGGCTCAGAAATACACATTGATTGGAGGTCTACTCTATAGGAGGAGCCTTACTGGTATTCTGTTAAGATGTCTTGGTGACGATGAGGTTTGGAAATGTGTAGAAGAGACGCACTCGGGTGTGTGCGGTGGCCACGTGAATAGTCAGATGCTCGCCAAGAAGATCATTCATCAAGGCTTTTATTGGCCCACTATGGAAGAGGATTGTGCTGTCTATGTCCGTAGGTGTGTCAAGTGTCAACTTCACGCCGATAAAATCCATTCACCATCTTCCTCACTTCATCCAATATCCTCCCCATGGCCTTTCTCCATGTGGGCATTCGACATCATTGGTCCCTTAGGTGATCCCAATTCCCTCACCAAGCAGAAATCTTTCATCCTTACTGCGACGGAATACTTCACCAAATGGGCCGAAGCCGAAGCTTACGCGGAAATCAAGGCGTCAACAGTCTGCAAGTTCATCATGAAGAACATTCTCGCCAGATTCGGCGTCCCAAGCACGATCGTCACCGACAATGGGCCACAATTCATTTCTCAGGACCTACAGGACCTCTGCAAAAGGTACGCAATTGCATTGCATCATTCATCGCCTTATTACCCACAAGGTAACGGCCAAGCGGAGGCCACCAATAAAACATTGCTCAAAATCATCAAAAAAACCTGCGAGTCTAGTAAGTTTTCAGACTGGCCAGAAAAGCTTATCGAAGCCCTATGGGCCTATCGCACCTCAATCCGTACCCCCACCGGGCAGACTCCATTTGCCCTCACTTATGGTATGGAAGCGGTAGTCCCGTACGAGACTCTGATCCCTTCTCTCAGGGTACAATTGGATGAGGAATTTCCCCTCGACGATCGTCGTAATTCACTCCTCGCCCAGTTGGAACTCTTGGATGAGAAGCGGCTGGCCGCCGCCGAACACGCGCGTGTGTATCAAAATAGACTCGCTCGCTTTTACCAAAAGAAAGTCGTTGAGAGAAAATTCAAAGTCTGTGAGATGGTCGTAAAAAGAATTTTTGTCAAACCTGGAGGGCCGCGTTCTAAGCTCCAACCCAATTGGGAAGGACCATTTGTAATTCAAGCCGTGTACCCTGGCAACGCCTACAAGCTAATCAACGCCGAAGGGACCGAGTTATCCCACCCTTGGAATGGGCTTTATCTTAAGAAATACTACCCTTAGTACAAAACAAAAAAAATGATGATGAAAAGATAAAAAACATCAAAAACAAGGAAATATTGAAAACCACTAAAAATATGGAAAATTCAAAATGCCGATGCCTGGCAGGCACCATGTAGTTAAGTCCCTGCATCTAACCTTCATGTTAGGATAGGGCCCATTAAGGCTTGGTAGGCACCGGGTCTTGGTTTGCCAGAACCGTGGAGATCCCTGTCCGGCCACGTCGGCCTATGCTCGCTCGAAGGAAGCTAACATGTGCTCACTTATGTATTTTATTCAAAAAAGTTGGTAGCATCACCTACGGTAGGGCCACACCTAGAAGATCTCCGGAAGCTGTAATCTTTATTCTTTTCTCTTCGACCAAATGAGACAGTCGGCGCCCTTAAAACGCTGAGCATGAGAAACCGAAACTCAAACCCCAAAGGCAAGAGTAGGACCCATTTCCTCGAGCATCGATCAGAGCACGAGAAGAGGGCAGTGTCCCCGCAGGCATACGAAGAGGGAGCCCACCAACGTCAAACGACTATATCTCCCTCACAGAAAGAAATACAAAATCAAAATCAAGAGAAAAGCCTGGTCGTGACCGTGCCTGGTACGATAAACGGAACCCCTCAAAGCAAAAGTCTGAATCCACAAAGGGGGGCCGTGGAATGTAAATGCTCGAGATTTGGTCCGAAGTTGTCCGAAAGGAAAGAGTTAATGGGCCCTTATTCGCTCGCCGGGTTAACGGCTTTGCCGGTCCTCTCAGGAGGTTTATCCCCTACGCTCTTCCTTCTCCCTCTAAAGATGAAGGTTCGATGGAGTTTCTGAAAGGTGAAAACTGCCCAGGGTCTGCGACCTTATTTTAATATACACATTTTGGTTGCCTACTTTGAAAAGCAAAAGCTATCGCTGCGAAGGAGTCTCTGTGTTTCTGGCTGGTCAAGACCCCTGTTTACCACCTTGATGTCTTCTTGTTTAACCTCGGGCTTAGGCCAATGCAAGCGCGTCACCTATGGGTGCGACGGCGTCTGATTCCGGGTCAGCGTCGCGCGGTTGGTCGTTAGGGTTCCAGGGTGTTCCATCTTATACCATCTAGAGTTGTGAGGAAACAGACCCGGGTCGGGCAAATCATCTACCTCAAACACCTTTTGGGTGAATCCCTGTGGTCGGAAGCAACTGGGAGCCTAAGCATGGCATGACGGTATTGTCATCAGGGTAAGTCTTAGCCGGCGGGATCGTCATTCGAGGGGTCTAGAGGCCCAAATCAACCTAGATGTGCACTTAAGATACCTGGGAGGTTAGTAAGAAACCCCTGTCTCACGTAGGTTAGGTGCCATTTGGGTGCTTGCCGGGCGTTAGCAATAAAAAAAATTGAAATGATAAAAGCACAAAAAAAATGGAAAAGAGAAATGTACATATTTGCAAACAAAAAAAATCTTTTTATGATGAAACAAAAAAAATATCAAATATAAAAAAAAGAAAACAAATCAATTTTGCATGATTACATTTGCGTGCAGCATCTCACTTTTTAATATCGCTTGCATTCGTGTGCTTGCCTGTCGCATTTATCATCACCGCATCTTTCCCTTGCCTTCGTTAAATAAAGGCTTGGCCCCTTGACCAGTTATCAAGGACAGTCACAGTGACCATTTGCTTATTGAGCAAGGGGCCAAGTCAGAACAGAAATTCTGATTTGTTTGTTTCAGTGATATGTGCAGGGATTCAGGTAACTGAAGCAAAGGTGAAAAACAAACAAACCAAACCTTGTGTTTTATTCCAAAAAAAAAAAAACCAAAAAATTTACATCAAGTTCCGCCCTCTCTCTCTGCATTACTCGTCCCACTACTCTCCGGGCAAAACACTCTCAAAGGTGCTACCCAACTACGAAAAGCGGTACTCCTGCCGCTCTGTACTCCTCTTCCTATTCCCACATCCCGGCGTTGATCCACGAAGCAGCAGAGAAGCTACCAACACGAAAGCCACGCTCTCGTGCTTTTCGGTAGCGCTCCTCACCATCTCTCAGCCACTGTTCAGCAAGACCAAGGCCGATTCGGAGTTCGAATAGTTGGGCCTCCATGGCCCTTCGCTCCTCCCTTTCAGCCAAACTGTTGGCTCTTTCTCTCTCTGCGTTTCTTTCCCTCTCTGCCCGTTCTCTCTCACGGTCTTCCCTCTCTAACTGGAGAGTGATCCTCAGTTCCATAGCATCCCTGGATGAGTCGTCATCAGGATGACGCCGCAGTTCCCTCTCCAGTTCTGCTATCCTAGCCTCCTTATGCGCAGCTTGGGCAAGCGCTTCTTCCGTCTCCTTTTCCTGCCGAGTGTACCATCTCAGATACGCGATAAGGCGTAAACAAAGAGAACTCAACGCTGAAACTTTTACCTGTATACGGAGCATTCCTTCTGCCTCCGCAGCACGCTGCGTGGCGTGAGCAAGTTGCTCATGAAGCGAGTCAAGTTCTGAGGTGGGAATCCACAAGCTGGAAGAGGCACCACCTACTCCCATCGCTGGGGAGGCTGCGCCAATCTGGGCATGCTGCGACCATGTGAATTAGCAGCCAACATCTGGAATCTGGGGTTTTAACTAGGAACGTACTGTACACCTACCAAGGCGCTCGTAGCTCCGCGGGCATCGCCCAACTGTTGTTCCATCTCTGCCAAGCGAGTTCGTAAATTCGCTATCATGGCATCCCGGACATCCTGCAGCCTTACAAGTCAGCATTTTTACCAAAAAAACCAAGAAAAGGAGAAAGAAGAGAAGAGAAAAAGGGGAAACCTACCTCCACAAGTCCCCGGGGTTGGAACCGTTCTGCGTACTTTGTCCTATATAGACGCAAGTAGTCCTCGCTGTCCCGCGCCTGTGATTCTACAATCGTGCCACCCCGTTGCCAGTCCTCATACTGTTCGGGGAATCGCACGCGCCAGTCAATGCAAGTCGCCGGTCCCCGCGTCTTTCTCCCGACACGAGGTGGCGCAGCTGAATCCACCCATTCTTGAGCCAGTCCTAAAGTCCTCATAACTAATCGTAGCCGAAGCGGCTCGATTTCATTCAGGCAGTGCATCCATAGTTCCCGTCCGAACCGGGCACGACTTGCTAGAACCCACGGCTGGTTGGCATCGACCATGTCTGAGTAGGGTCTCCAGTTTACCATCGCTGTAGGGAACTCCTGTAGCTCCCGCCTTAACACCATCAGTTGGTAGGTTAGGGGTGCCGCACTCATGACGGGTTCCCACCGCCTGGCTAGCGGCACCATCACGGGTCGCCAATGTCGAGCTCTCCCCATAGGGAGGTAATAATAGCTCCATAACTGCTCGGCGCAGGTCATCAGCACCTTGCGAAAACAACAAAAAAAATACAAAACAAGCAAAACCAAAAAATACCTGGATGAATGGTGTGAAACCACTCACAGTCATCTCACGATCCGTTTCTTGGAATAGGCCTGCAAACAAGTGTGCCAGCATGGCGGCTCCCCAGGCATAATACCCTACTCTTTCAAGGTCTGACAGCAGCTCCAGGAAGCAACATTGGATACCATCCCCTTTCGAGCTCAGTACCAATCTCCCCAAAAGGAAGAGGAGAAATCTCCTCAAATCTATGTTACATCTTTCCCAGTTGCCGAAATCTGTGCAGTACACGGCACGGCATCCTATTTCCATCCTTTCCATGAACTCTTCTGAGGATTCGTCGTCCCGCCGACGAGTGTCGGTGAGCCCTAATGCATCCATGAGGGACGCCCTAGCTACCGACCTGTTCTTCCGACCATCTAGGTCCAAACCCAGTAACTTCTGGGCACCTTCTCTGTAGTCCGCGTAAGTGACTCCGGTCACTGCCTCGCCTTCTACCTTCAGGCTTGTGATCCGGACCACATCCTCCAAGCTGGGCACCATGTGCCCCCAGGGCATCAGGAATGCCCGGCTCACTGGGTCCCATCTCTCACACAAGGCTTGGATCAGGACTAGGTCAAGTTGGATCGGCTCGATCCGAAGGAAGGTACCAAATCCCATCACGTCTAGCCTCGCCTTCTGAAAATCTGG
Source organism: Amorphophallus konjac (assembly GCA_022559845.1). Taxonomy (NCBI): domain Eukaryota; kingdom Viridiplantae; phylum Streptophyta; class Magnoliopsida; order Alismatales; family Araceae; genus Amorphophallus; species Amorphophallus konjac. The sequence continues at coordinate 600,431,779 of CM040121.1, forward strand.
GAGGCCCCTGTACGCTGCTACTACCAACTCCCATAAGATTTGTGATTTCATCACAACCTACACATACAAGGAATGGGGGTGAGGTTTGGTCAGAAGAAAGGAAGAAAAAATGAGAAAAGGGCAAGAAAACTTGGCTTACGAGTTGTGATTGGGCCCTTTCGCTGAAGTGCCCTTCAAAGTCTGAAAGCCTCCTGGAACTACTACCACTGGACCTGCTTCTCTTCGAGGAATGGGAAGATTCGCCCTCCATCCAACTCTCAGAATTTTGAACTCCTCCTCTCCCGTGAGAACTTGTGCTCCTCGAGTTATTCCTCGATATACCTGGGAAGATAAAAGGGACAAGAATTTATAGAAATGGAAGGAGTGCGGGCCAAGATTGCCTCCATCACCTGTCGATGATAGCCCTCGCAATAAGACACCGGCCAAGCGGCCCCATGTGTCGCTTCACCGCTCGCACAGGGTGATTGACTGGACGAAGAATAGGACGAATAGCCCCTATGTTGTCTAGGGATACCCTATCATGTTTTGGAGGACGCCCGCAAAATTTGGCACAACATCCGGGAAAAGGAACTAGGGCCGTCAGTATTGACTTCGACGGCAGATTCCCGTGGAAAATGGTCACAACAAGACGTGATTCTCCGCTCGAGGCGGAGTCTCGACAGATCCGTCACATGGGAACAGTGCAAAGGAGAAGAAGTGTAGGGAAGAAGGAACGCACAAGAGGACAAACAAGCATCAGAAAATCAAATCACTCCATTCATAATTCTACATAAGCTGTCATAAGCACTACAATCATAAGAGGTGACGGGTCCACTAGCCCGCCAATCCTCACCATCACTCGTCTCTCTGGGCACTCTCCTCCTCTCCCCCGAGGTGAGGGTCCCTCAGAAGCCTCCGGGATCCCCGTGCAGTAGCACCTGCCTCGCCTCTGGGCGCCTGCTCCGCAGCAGTGACTCGCTGCTCCTCCCCTGGCGTGGCGAAGAAGCCACTGGCGGCAAAGCGACCGGACTGGCGGAGTCGCTCCCCGAACTCTCGCGCTCTCTCGTAGCGCGTCTCCATCCCTCCTAGCCTCTGCACGACGGCCTGAAGGCCCAGCTGGAGCTCCCTCACTTGGGCCTCCAAGGCCCTCCTCTCGGTCAGATCCCGCTGTCGCTCGGACCTTCTCTCGGCCTTCTCTCTCTCTACCTCTCTCCTCATCATCTGCAGAAGAACCCTTAACTCCAGGATGTCTGGAGAAGGTCTCTCCTCACCACGATGCCGCAGCTCCGCTACAGTCGCCACCCAGGCGTCACGCTCCTCTTCCGCCCGGGTCGCACGGGCCACCGCACCGGCAAGTTGCTCCCGGAGGGAAGCAATCTCGAGAAAAGGGGCCGAGGAACTGGAAGATGTGCCACCAATCATCCCCGCCGTCACTGTCTGCTGGGCACGCTGGAACAAAATAAACAACGGCCGTCAGTGAAACTCCAAAATCTGAAGTTAAAAGGGCGGCACGTAACTTACCAGGAGCGACAGCTCATGTTGAGCGACGGCCAGTTGCCGCCTAGTCTCTGACAGCTGGGCGCGCGAGCCGCCGATGCCACGCGTGTCCCCAGCTTGGGGAAGCCCCGCGTAACTCTCTCTCTGCCGCCGCAGGAAGTCGGCACTGTCCTGCACCAGTACACCCCCTTGCTGTCCAGGGAGACGTACGGGCCAGTCCTCGAGCCTCGCCTTGCCACGACTCTCCTTCCTGACGCGGCTCGGCTCGTCCGCACTCGCCCACTCATCGGCCAGGCCCAGGGTCCTTGCCATGTCCTGCACCAAGAAAGGGGTCCCATATCAGTCAAAAGGAACGCGTCCCCTGTCTAGGACGCGTCCATCATTTGAGTGCAACACTCGCCGAACCCTTTCCTCCTCGCCCGGCTCGCTTCAAAACCCAAAATGAATTAAAAGAGGAAGAGATCGGAGGACCTACCGGACCGTGTTCACCTCCTCCCACGCCATCGGGCCCCTCGGGTCCCTCGGGGGCCCGAAGCGGCCCTTCCTCCTCCATGGACGCCGTTCCGTGCTCGGGCGCGTCCCTCCTTGGGCGAGGATTTCCTCGTCCCTCTCCACCTTCACCACGGTCGGGCCCACCGAACTCCATCGATCAAAAGATGAGGAAGACGAAAAAGGGGCAAGCGCGTTTCGGCGGAAGGCGGGCTCGTTTGCGGGTAAGGCACGGGAGAAGAAAGGACCACCCGTCGCTTTAAATTTAAAATCAAGGATTAAGACGTGTCCTCGCACCTGGACGCGCCCAAAAGGGGGAAAAGGAAACAAAATCCCCCCGTGCAAAGTATAGTTCCCCGCTGTTCAGGGCAAGGTCTCGCGGAGCGTGCCTCAAGGGACAACTCAGTGCAAAAAAAAGAAAGTGTGGGAGAGAGAAAAGTACACACAACACCAAAGCCATTTCCATTTCATATAATAGCCGAAAGTACATCATACAGTGAGAAGGGTGACGTACAAGCAACTCTCTAACTCTCACCATCACCCTCCTGGTCATCTCTCTCCTCCCTCCTCCGCCGGGGATCCCTAGGGGGCCTCTGCGAACCCTGAGAAGCCGTGCTCGCCTCGCCCTGCGGTGGCACTCCAGCCTCGAAGGCGCGACGACGCTCCTCGACCGAAGAAACCAGGTAGCTGCCCATGGAAAAAGAACCAGACTGACGAAGTCGCGCCCCGCGTTCCTTCGCCCTCTGGTACCGCTCCTCGCTCTCCCGAAGCCTCCCCTCCGCCGTGCCAAGACTCAATCGGAGCTCCAGCAGCTGGGCCTCTAGAGCCCTCCTCTCGGTCTGATCCCGCTGTCGCTCCTCCCTCTCTCTCTCCCTATCCCTCTCCCTCTCTCTCTCCACGCTCTCCCTATCCCTCTCCCTCTCCTCTCTCTCCCTCATCGCCTCTCTCCTCGACAGCTCGAGGGCGATCCGCAGATCCACTACGTCGCGAGGAAGCTCCTCAGCCTCCCGTCGCCGCTCCTCCTCTAGCTCCGCAATCCGGGCGTCACGCTCTGCCACCCGGGCATCGCGCTCCTGCTCAGCACGAACAGCACGCGCCAGGGCCTCTCGGATCTCGGCCACCTGTCAAGGCACGCATGCACCGTAAGAGAACAGTGATAGAAGGAAAGTAGCTAGAAAAGGGTCGCGGCCAAGCAAGCACTCACTCGAGCCTCGCGGTCACGCTCGGCCTCCTCAGCCCGAGCCACCGCGTACGCCAGCTGCTCCTGGAGGGCAGAAACCTCCGGAGGAGGGCCCCGCGAACTGGAACCCGCTCCACCAGCCATCCGGCTGCCGCTGTCTGGTGGGCCCGCTGAAACACGGGGCAAACGTCAGTCAAAGGCTAAGCATCAAAAATCCAGGTCACAAAAAAATGCATTGCATAAACTCACCAGGATCTCCAACTCCTGTCGGATGGCCACCAACTGTCGCCTGGCGTCCGCCAACTGGGCCCGCAGGTCGGCGATCATGGTATCACGAGCATCCTGCATTACACATAAGTTAGTATCCCATGCATATACATATAGAAAGGTGGAGCAGTTTCATTTCACTTACCCCTGCCATACCACCCAAGGAGAGGCGGTCCCCGTACGTAGCTCGGTACCGTCTCATGTAGTCTGTGCTGTCCTGTACGTGGGACACTACTGGGACCCCGCCCTGCTGCCAGTCCTGGTACTGTGCTGGGAAGCGCGTACGCCAGTCCACGATCTTCGCCTTCCCCTTGGTCTTCCGCCCAATGCGGGCCGGCGCATCTACGTCTACCCACTCCTGGGCCAGCCCCAACGTCCTCATGACCAGTCTAAGCCACAGCGGCTCAATCTCGTTCAGGCAATGGACCCACACGTCCCGCCTGAAGCGAGGAAGACCCGCTACAACCCAGGGCTGGCCAGCATCGCCCATGCCCAGGTAGGGCCTCCACACCACCTGCATCACCATACATACATCATGTTAGTTACCATTCAGTCACATGCATAAACACAAAAAAATCATACGCATCATACCATGGCCTCGGGATACTCGCTCAGCTCCCGACGAAGTGACGCCAGCTGGTAGCCGTGGGGTGCTGCAACCACGACCGGCCTCCACTGCCGCGCCAGAGGCACGGCCCTCCTGTTCCCATGTCTAGCCCTCCCCATCGGGAAATAGTAATAGCTCCACACCTGCATCCATCATACATCATTAGTACAATAATTGCATATTTAACTGTGGGAATGCATAAATAAAATGTTTACCTGGAGGAAAGGTGCGAAGCCGCTGACTGTCGTCTCCTTCTCCGAAGTCTGGGAGAGATCGGCAATCAGATGGGCAAGCAGAGCCGCTCCCCACGCATAGTGCCCCACTCTGTCCAGATCCGCCAAGATCCCGAGGAAACGGCAGTGGATGCCATCCCCCTTCGTCCCCAGCAGAAGGCGGCCCAGGAAGAAGAAAAGAAACCTCCGAAGGTCTAGATCCACCAGCTCCCTCTCGCTCGGATCCTGGGTGAAAGCCGCACCAGCATCCCCCTCCAGTCGAGCCAAGAACTCCGCTCCAGTCTCGCTAACCCGCTGGCGCGGGTCGACGAATCCGAGCGCCTCCATGATCTCCACTCGGCCGACTACCCTGCTGTCTCTATCAGTCACGCTCGTCTCTAACCACAGCAGGTCCAGGGCACTCTCTCGGTAGTCGGGGTAGGTCACCCCGCTGACTGCCTCTCCGTCAACTCGTAGCCCGGTGATCCGAGCCACGTCCTCCAGCGTCGGCACCATATGCCCCCAGGGCATCAGAAACGCCCGGCTCGGTGCGTGCCACCGCTCCCTCAGTGCCTGGATAAGAGGAAGGTCGAGCCGGAAGGGCTCGATCCTAAGGAAAGCTCCAAAGCCCATGGCGTCCACACGCGCCCTTTGGAAATCCGGCAGCCCACGGTATGCTGCCACCACCAAGGACCAGCTGATCCGGCCCTTCATCACGCCCTGCAAACCACAAAACCAACAAAGAACACATCAGCATCATGAACAGTCATAAAAGAATAACACTGTATATATACTACTTATTCTTTTATTTTATTTTTTTATATTATATTTTTAAAAATATTCATATTTTCTTGTGGAGGCGTCCAGGCCCCTGGACGCCTCCTCTTTTTTTCCCTTTATTTTGTTTTTTTAAAAAAAAAAGAAAAAAAAACCAAAGCCAAAACAAGAAAAATATATTAAATATATATATTATCATGGAGGCGTCCTGGAGCCAGGACGCCTCCTTATTTTTATTATTCTTATTTTTATTATATTTTTATTACTTTTCATAAATAAATAAATAAACAAAAATAAAAAGAAAAAGTGGAGGCGTCCAGGCCCCTGGACGCCTCCTTCTCTCACTACCCGCCTTTCTCTCACAGCCTCTCACACACCCGTTTTAGCTTATTGAACCACAAAGTGAGAATTCCGAGGTACTTACCGGGTCGTGATCGTCCTCTCCCGCGTCACCAGCATCCGCAGCGGCCTCCGCGGCCAGGAGAGGTACCTCCATCTCCTCCCCCGCAACAACCTCCTCTGCTGCGGCCTCCTCGGCATCATCCCTCAACCTCCTCGCACGACGAGCCAGTCGTTTCCGCTTCTCTGGACCCTGACTCGATCCTCCTCGCTCCATTAGGACTAAGAATGGGTCGTTTGGGGCGTCCAGGCGCCTGGACGCCCCCCCAAAAAAAGTGAACAGGGGGGAGCCCCCCCTATATATAGAATGACCTTTCTTTGGGGCGTCCAGGCGCCTGGACGCCCCCACAATTTTTATTTTTTTTCAAAAGTTCAAAAAAAATAGGGGCGTCCAGGCGCCTGGACGCCCCCAAAAATAAAATAAATAAAAAATAAAAAAATCAAAATAGGGGCGTCCAGGACCCTGGACGCCCCCAAAAATAAAATAAATAAAAAATAAAAAATTCAAAATAGGGGCGTCCAGGACCCTGGACGCCCCCAAAAATAAATTATCAAAAAAAAATAATAAAATAAAATTAGGGGCGTCCAGGCTCCTGGACGCCCCAATAATAAAAAAAAATTTCCAAAAAAATATATTTATATAAGAATATGTATATAATCCAAACAAAATAAAAAATATATATACAAAGAAAAAGGAAAACCATAAAAAAGATAATAATTAAGGGGACGGGGTTCCGAAACATCCATGCCAGATTTTATTCCATCAGAAAAACAGAGTGAACTACATCAGGGGCTTAGGCGCTTTAGGCCTTAACTTCCCCAGTTCGGTTACATAAGCCCTCCACGGCTCGCATTCCTCCACCACGTGCGCTAAGGCCTTTCCCGCAACACTTGTCTTCCAGGGAGCTTTAATGGCCTTCGCTTCCTTCGCGTCCGCTTCAGTGCCCAACTCCCTTTTCTTCAAAGGAACAATGTCAGTCGGTGGCGGGAACGAATGGCGTGGGATGCCAATCTGGAGGCAGCACCGATGCGCGTTGTAAAGAACAAACTCGGTCGCGCCGATCAGTTGAAGATCAACTTCGGGAGAAGGCCTCATGAGGAGATCAAGCGAAAGCAAACATGTCGGTGCGCAAGTGAAGAAGCCTTGTGTCACGGTGCGGAAGTGAAACCGCCAGTCTTCACGTTTCTTCAGCCACGGAACGCTGTTCACTACAGTACCACCAAAGCCTAACACGTCGGCTATGTGGTGAAGCGGGCTTTGTTGGAAGAGCTTCGAAGCGGTTGGCATTCCCTCGCGGTGGTCGAATTTGAAATACAAATCCAGCCAGCAATTTAAGACAAGTGCACAACCAAATGGAGGCTTACCCATGCTCGAGGCAGTAAGGCCACTATACAGGTAGGCGAGGACAGCGGGTCCCACCCTCTTTCCACGCCAAATCCCGCAGATAGCACTCAGTTGGTCTTCCTCCACTATGTTGTCGGTATAAGGAAACAAGAGAGCACCCGCCAGACAGATAGTGAACCCCTTCATGATTCCCTCCAAATAGTCATCGTCTGGTGACCCTCTCAGGGCGTTCATGACCCACTCCGCAAGCTTTTGGAGATCGATCCCCTTCTGAGTACGGACCTTTCTAGCTGCATCGGGCGGCATGAAGCTTCCAAGGACGCTTTCAGAAGTCCCCCGTGTCAGCATCCACATAGGCTTCACCTTCCCGTCACTCTTGAATTTCTTCAATCCGAGCAGAAGTTCCACCTCCTCGAGGAGGATGGTCACCTCGAAGGTCGGGAAGATAAAAGTGTGGGTCTGGGGATGCCAGACCTCCACTAGCGCGCCCATAGCCGCCCAGTCCATACGAATCTTCTCGTAATGCTTGGCGTGAATAAGGAGCCCCTGCAGATGCCACTTCGAGAGTATGGCCCTCATGCCAATGGAGATATTGGAAGTCAGCTTTGAAAGCCATGGCAGCTTGGAAAACTTCCTCGGGCCTGGGAAGAGTGGATATGGCTGGAAAGAAGAAGAAATGAAGGGAGTAAGAAGAAGGTTCACGTGCAGAAATTTGAAAAGAGTCAGCTTACCATATGCGACATGATCGTCCCACTCAGATGACCCTCGAGGTCGGAAAGTCGCCTAATCTCGCTGCTAGGCTTGCTCCTCTTCATAACACGGGAAGACTCTCCTTCCATCCTGAAGATCTCTAGATTCTCCTCCCCTTCCTCTCCTGAGCTTCCAAAACCCACCTTGGTGCATTTGAATGAACTAGCCTAAGGGGAGTTCTTATAGGAAGGGAAGAGTGCGACAGGACAGAACATGTCACATCAGTGGTCATTGTCAAGATTTTGTCTGGATCTCCTTTGAACTGTGGTGCGATTCTGCTACCTTTTGATGTTGCTAACCTTTGCTGGCCTGTGCAGGTTTTACTAACGGACGTCTTTGTCCTATCTCCTGTCCCACCTTTCATTGGTTGGTCCCACCATGTCATGCATCATAGTATATGATACCTATGCTACTAGAACATGTCAAGGACCTTGCGGCCCGAACGAATCTGGGATTGGAGTTCCCCTTCAACAAAAACGGTGATGATCCCGGAAGAGTTTGGGTTGTACGGATAGGCCGTCAATTTGTGATAGAATGGGGACGACGGTTCCGTTCAGTGAGTTGGTGCGTGGATAAACGGGCCCCAGCCCAGTATCAGCTCACCAGATCGGTATCCTGACCCGTTCTTCACAAGTTGGCAATATTATCCTTGGCTATTTTCTATTTTAGTTTGTTTTGATTTTTTTCTTTAAACTCAGCATGCATTCATATAGGGCTTTGATTTATTGCGGAAGATCATTCAAGTGATTCGATTATGAAAGCTGTTGTGTTTCAATTCCCACAAATATGAGATATTCCACTCCGAATGAAATACTGAGTTCCCTTGAGACAGCCCTACGCTGCTCTTCCAAAGGAGACCCTTGTTTGGACAGACCCTCAGATATTCCTTTACCTTTTTTTGACCCACCTTGGCCGCAGCACTTCCACATTGGCTGGTAACCGCTCCCCAAAGGTGAAACCTCCGGTTTACGACCCAGGTACTTCCACACCGAGAAGTTGGTCTCCTTTTGTTTCGTGCCTGAGCGCACATCTCACCCTCCCTTATTTGATCTCCCTCCAAGCAATCGTCAATATTTGAAAGACCTTCTTCAAGGTCGCCTCAATGAAACTCCAGGAAAGATTCCAAACAGTAACGTCAAAAGCGTGTCTCATCACACCTTGGCATCAACTTATCAGTCCGCTCCCACTTCACTCCACTCCACTTCCACTACGTATCGCTCCCTTACAAAGCAGACGCCAAGGCGGGGCAGCTGTAGACACGCCATTCTTGACGTCTCCTGAGAAAGTCTCATATTACTATACGACGCCCCGCGACGGCTTACGCATTTCGAATCACTTGAGTACTTCCTTTTCTTGAGTCTTCTTCCGCCCTTTTCGGCATCCGGAATCGTCTCATCACGGCATTCGGACAGCATCAACACCAGTCAGACGCATCAAAAGGTTCCGGAACCAAGAAGGGTGTCTACCGGGCGGCTGCCGACGCCTAATCCGAGGACCCGGGTGGGTCTTAATGGGGGCGTCCAGGCCCCTGGACGCCCCCATAATTTTAATTTATTTTATTATTTTCTCAGGGCCCAAAATTAAATAAAAAATATATCTATTAATGGAGGCGTCCAGGCCCCTGGACGCCTCCATAAAAAAATAAAAATAAAAAATGTGTAAAATGCCAGTTGGCATAGAAAAAATAAAAAAATAAATAAAAATAAAAATAATTAATGGAGGCGTCCAGGCCCCTGGACGCCTCCATAAAAACAAATAAAAAAATCAAAAATGCCAGCCCTATCATAAAAAGACAAAGAAACGATAAAATAATATATTTTTGGAGGCGTCCAGGCCTCTGGACGCCTCCATCAACTCCCTCACGGGCGTCGGCCACCGAACGACGGTTTGTCGTGTGTGAAAAAAGCCAAATATAGAGACGTCCGGTCAGCTGGACGCGCCCATTTCTGAATCACGAGGCGCCGCTCACAAAACCACGCGTTGTGCCGAACCGCGTGCGACCGTCGTCGGTTTTCGGTGGACCTGCTTGAGGCGTCCGGGACCCTGGACGCCTCCACAAAAGTATTCCAAAAAAATCAATAAAAATAGAATAAAATATTATTTCGGCCCTGATGGAGGTGTCCAGGGTCCTGGACGCCTCCACCTTCCGGAGCTCTATAAATAGAGGCCCACCCCCCTCAGTTCTAGGGGAGCTAAGCAGTGATCCGATAGGCTGCCGGAGCCCAGAGGCTACGGAGTCATTCTTCTAACCCGTGGGGTCTTTTGTAGGTGGAGGTTCTGCCGGCTTCTCGGGTGCCCACGCTCGCGAGAGGAAGGTCGTCTTCATCCACCGCGCTTCTACGTCGTCCCCACGCTGCCGGAGCTCCGCCGAATTTCACCACCGGCACATCCAATAAGCCAACTCTTTCCTTTTCTTCGTAGTTCTTTGCATTCATCATCTCGCATCCATCATCTCATTTTCCTCCTACTCGAGTCCGAGAGGAGTTTAAAAGATAACACCAACCAGGTGTGTGTCTTCCCGTTATTTCGTCATTTTTATTGCAAGGATATGAATACTACACATTCATCTTTCTAAGCCACTTGTCATTTGTTTGTCGTTGTTTTGCAAGGGTAGCCGAGGAAAGCCCTCTCCGTCGGCCGGCCGGAAGGAGAGGAAGAAGCAACCCGCCATCTCCCGCTCTTGAGGTAGGCGCGATCACTTTCTTATTTTGGGGTCTTTCGGCCCCCGGCGATCACATCTTTTCATCGAGGCCGCGGCGAGTCACTTCCCCAATGGCCGTTTATTCTCGCTTGAGAGCTTGAGTGCGCTGTGCGGCGCTATGAAGGTGGTCGCTGTCCGTGGCTTTCGTGCCAGCGTAGGGTCTAAGGATCGAGGTTGAGAGCCTTCTCCCTCATCGGTGGTGGCCTTGGTTGTGCTGCGTTGGGCAGAGGTTGCTGGCAGGCGTGAGTTCGTGGTACTGCGTTCGAGGAACCTGCAGTGTGGTCAGGTGTCTGGTGCGGACTGTTCGTGGTTAAGTGGCCGTGAGCGTGCTTCGAGGGAGCTGCTGTCGATTTTGGCCACTCCAGCTTGAAGTTTGTCCAGCTCCTGAGGCGTTCTGATCGAGAAGTGTGCTCCGGTGAGCGGAATGTCTTCTCGATGAGCTGCTGTTTCGTCGAGCCTGATGTCCTTGTCGTGCTCTGTGGCGTCAGAAATGACGTGTCGGTCCCGACTGTTTTATGGATTTCGAGGCAGGATTGGGCTGTGGTGTCCCAGTAAGTCTTTGCTCCTGCGTTCCTGTCAGTGGATGGGTTGTGTTCACCCTGGAGTTGGCTTGAGATGTGAAGGCTCCGCGGTGAGTTCGGGACTCGAGGATGAGCGTTGGCAGTTGCCGGTTATGGCTCGTGTTGCGGCTCTTGGCATGCCGTGTTGCAGTTCGAGGAATTGCAGCGGTGATGCATCGAGAGATGCTGTGATTGTGGTCCGACGTGACGCTCGTCGAGTGTGTCGGAGGCGCTGACCTGATGGAAGCGATGGTTTTCCTTGGTGCTGGATGGTGCTGTTTCCAGCGTGCGCGAGGTTTGAGGTCAGGTCGAGCAGGGAGTTCTTCCGTTAGTCGGAAGTGCGTTTGGTCTCCCCTTTGGTTGGAAAGATTGTGTTGGGCTAAGGTTCGTCGTCTTGCATTGCGTGTTCGGATTGGTTGGCCTTGTATGCCATGAAGTCTGTGCGAGACGTGCTCCTTGTCTTGGCAGGATGGAGTGTTGGGAAAAGTGCTGGCTAGTGCACCGCATGAGTACCCCGTTCCTGTGTTGGAAGCCGTGTCAGGCGTCGGTGTTGGACCTGAATGAGGTTGTTGAGATTGTCGCCTGACGGAGGTCGAGGACGTGTTGGTCAGAGTCGGTGGCTTGGTGTCCGACTTGTGTTCCCAGTCGTGTCCTCGGATGAGATCGTCTTTTGAGGAAGTGATCTCTGGCAGGCTGTGGGTTCCTGTTGGTAGCTGCGAGTGACTGGTAAGGCTAGTCTCGTAGCCGACCACGGTGAGATGTTTCTTGCTTAGGTCGCCGTGAGCACTGTCCAGGTGGTGTCCCGTGGCTCTGTGGTAAGGGCGGAATCGGGATTGGCAGGTGTCCACTTGGATTGATCGAAGGATTTGATGAGACCAGATGGAAAAGTGACGCCTTAGGGCGGAGGCCTCCTGTGAGGTTGGCATCGGATTGGTGGTCCCTGATAGGACATTGGTGTCGCAAGGTTATCCCTGGTTTGGTGACTAGCATGGGGTGGTTCCCTATAAGTCTGAGTCCCGTGAGGTGATGACTGAAGACGCCATGTTCTGTCATTTGGTTTCGTCGTGCTCCCCGAGAGGGTCGAGTTGGCGAGCAGTTGGTGACCAGTGGATGGTCTTTTCAGAGACAGAAGATGCTGGTTGTTGGGGCTCGAGCGTGGCGAGAGCCGTGTGCCAGCGAGACCTTTGGTGGTCGTTTCTGTGATGTGCCTTTCCGGATGGGATCTGGACTTTGTCGGAGTTGTCTTCTGACGAGAGTTGGCACAGTGTTATGACCGGCTTTCGGCTTGCCATGTGTGGGGTGTTTCTTGGTGTTGAGCCGATGTGCTGGTTGCGGTCTGCTGAGAGGACTGCTTGAGCTGGTGGAGGCTCTGTTTTGGTTGCTCCCTTGAGGAGGGTGTGCGACCTGTCAGCTGGTTGCGAAGCTGTTGTGCGATTTCTCTGCCGACCATAGGTTGGATCGGTAGCTGTTGCTCGTGTCGAGGGTTGTGATTCCTCGGTGAGCGAGATTGTGGCTGCGGTGCCATGGTTGATTCTCGCATTGTCTGAGGTGATGTCGGACTGTGTCCTTTGGTATATGCCTGCTCTGCTGGCCGGTGTGCTCGGCGCGAGGAGCGAGGTGTTGCGTGTGATTGTGAGTCTGGCTGTGTTCCTCAGGATCCGTGTTTTCGTGAGAATCGAGGTTTTCTGTGCTGGGGCCCTGACAGCGTGTCAGTTGGTTCAGTGTTCTTCCCCTAGGACGTCGTGCTAGGTCCTGAATTTCGAGGACGAAATTCCTTTAAGGGGGGAGGGCTGTAATGCCCCGAGTTTTTCAGATCCTTCTTCGTGGGTCCCGGATCTGGTTTCTCGGAGTGTCCAGCTCCGTTGTGTCCGAAATTTCGTTTCGGACGTCTTTCGCGTTCGGATCGGCGCGATCCGGAGTCGGTTCGGAGGCCCGGAGGCGTTCCGCGGTTTTTCCGCGTGTGTTTTCCGATTCCCGGCGTGGGTTTCGGCTTTCCCTTCGGAACCTCGTTGCGGGTGAACTGGGCCGTTCACCAGGGCGCGAGTGGTACCGTTGGGATCGGTGCGCTTCGAGGATCGCGAGGGTGTGATTTTCTATTTTTCTGGATTTTTCCGATTTTCCGGATTTTCCTATAAATAGCTTTTTCTCTCTCCCCCTCTCATTTCTCATTTCTCTCCCTCTCTCTTCTCACGCTCTCTCCTCTCTCCCTCTCTCTCCGGCGGCCGACGGGGCGGAGCATGGGCGAGGCGGGGACGGCGCGGGCGAGGCACGGGCGAGGATGGATGAGGATCGAGGCGGTGGAGGCGCGTGGAAGCTCGGCCGTGAGTTCGTGGAACGGCGAGGCTTCAACGGCGTTTTCTTCGTGGATCGGCGTCCACGGTGCGCGTAATCTTCGGTGGAGGTAGGGAGATGGACCCTCAGCCCGTGTACTTCCTTTCCCGCGAGTTTCGTAGGCCGTGGTGAGCCGAGCGGGCTAAACGGGGCGTTTTGGGCAAAATGCATGTTTTTGGGGTGTGAGCCGGATCTCCCGTTTTATGGTGTTTTTGGGCGATCCAGGGGTTTAGATGCATGACTAGGGGCTTGGGGGAGGTTTCCCCTTTTGTTTCCCCTTCACCTGGGGGTGAACGGGGCGTGGCATGGCTTTTCCCGTGGTTTCTATCGTTTTCGGGCGCGGACTGAGAACGCGCTATACTCCAGTAGCGCGTTCTTGAAGGTCGCGCTGCCCCGATAGGGCGCGTTCATCAGAGAAGATGAACAGTAAGGCGGTTTGGGTCGCGCCTTACGGCCCCAGCGCGTTCTGGTTGTCGCGCTATAGGATCATAGCGCGACCTGGCCTGGTCGCGCTATGGTCATGTAGCGCGTTCGTGTTGAACGCGCTAGGCGCGTATAGCGCGTTCTGGCTGAACGCGCTATGCACATGTAGCGTGTTCTTGGAGGTGACCAGCCGGGCTGCCCGGGGCGGGCGGTCTGCGGCTGATCGTTCTCCCCTTAGGCCGTGTGTGCCTTGGACACCCAGTGGAGTTCCGTGACCATGTTTTGGGGTGTCTGGAGGTTCCGTTTACCTCGTTTTGCGTGCCCGTGCGCTTAAGGGTCCGGGTGACCTTTTAGCGTCCGTTCGCATTGTGTTGGTCTCCGTTCGACCCGGTTGTGACCCAGTGGTCGACCTTTGGCCTTGTGAGTATCCCGGGCACCCCATGGGTTCCGTGTCCTTGTTTTGGGGGTGTCGGGAGGGACCGTGTTACCTCGATTCGCATGCCCATCGGTGTGGTGGGTCCGGGTGACCCCATGTGTCCCGGGCTTTCGTGTTACGCTTGATCGAGTCACCGTGTACCGGTGTGCGTGCGGTGGGGTCTCCCCCGCATGTCGTGGGTTTCCTTTGGAAGGCGATTCCCGTGTGGGCCATGTGTTTGGCCTTGGACTGTGAGTCCAGTTGTCCGGCCTGGGGCTGGAGGTTTCCCGCTTGCTTCAAGATGGGAAATCGTCGTGGCGGCTTGTGTGCTGCCTTGGGAATCATGCTTTTGTGTTTTCCGTGTGGCCCGTGTGAGTGGCCTTTGTCCCTTGCGTTCCCTTCTCGAGGGAGTGGCCTTGGCAACTCGTGAGTTGTCTCGGTACTTGTGCTACCGTGGTTTTAGACCTAGAGATTGGACTAGATTGACGGCCTTGTGCTGTCACGTGCAACGGTCTTGACCCCGAGTCTTGTGACTCAAGGACCGTTGGGTTTAGTGCGTCTAGAGGACTGTCCAGAGTCTAGTGACTTAGCGTCACTTGGGTTTTCTCGACTCTCGCGCGCGGTGTGTGCGTGACCAGGGACTGTGAGTCCTGTGTCTTCTCCGACTGTGGTCACCGTGTGACGGGGCCGGTACGTGGGGTGTTCCCCGTACGTCGTCGGATTCGGACGTTGTTTTCTGTTGAGTTGAGAGTCTACTCCTTCAGTGACCCTCCACTAGTCGTAACCTACCAGTACGCGTGTGCTGGTCGCACCAGGGAGTGGTGTACGGGCTTACCTTTCAGACGGTTTGTGGACCGGTTACCGTAGGCCCCTCGTCGGTAGCCAGAGTCCGGCTACGGGGGAAAACCGGTCAGAGGACCAGACCTAGTGACGTAAGGTCTGTGTGTGCACACGTGGTTGGGGGCGGTTGGACCCACGTCGACGGGCGTGACCCCAGCTAGTTACTTGTTTGTGATTACTTGTACGGTGTTCGCGCCTCGGGTAGGACCTACCACGTCAGGCGGTTCACCTGCGGTGCGGTGTAAGACGTCAGGGGACGCTACCGGCTGTGCTTCTAGTGGGTGGTACTCTTGTCGAGTACGGAGTGACAGACTGTCAGTTTCTGTGTCTTTGACCTTCGGGTTTTTGGTCGTGTTGACCGGTGAGTTCGGTTGTTTCATCTTGGCGCGTGTGTGTCGGTTCTGGCGCCGTGAGATTAGTGCTAGTGGCTTTACCGAGGTTGGGTCTTGTTGTGCGGTACCCGCGATCGGATGGTCGGGGTTGCACCTTGGACAGCGTGTCCAGGTCGGCTGTCCAGGGGACAGGCCTCTACGGCGTGGTTGCCGTGTGTTCTTACTTCGGTAGGTGGTACTAGCGTGGTTCGGTAGCTTCGACTGTGTGATCGAGGTCTGCCTTCTGGCAGTAGGAGTAGCTGTGGTGCCGAGTTTTGACCGGCCACCGGTTCGCTGTTCATGCTGTAGTCGTAGCTCTCCTTTCCGCTACCGTCGTTGTTTCCGGTTGGGGTTCCGCGGGATCCCTGCTGAGTCTCTGTTTTGGAGACTCATTCCCTACTTTTCAGGTGCAGCGGTTCTTCCTCGTGGTTCGAGGGTGCGGAGCAGAGGTTCTCAGTTGCCAGCTTGCCGGGCCGAGTGTTCACTTGGCATGTGGTACGTTTTACTGCTTTAGACTGTACTTTCTGTTGGACTGGACTCTGTTGTAGCTGTGGTTGTTCTTTCTTTCAGCTTGTTGTTGTTGGTTGTCCTGCTTTATTTCCTATTTCTTTGTGCCTCCACACTCCTTTTAGCCCTTCCGAGCCCTCCCGGCTCGTGGGCGGCGGTGCGAGTCTCGGGTTATCGGGTCCTCCCGGTAATCGGATTCTCGGGTCGTTACACCCTGGTATGACTGCGTACCCCTCTCCTTTCTAAAAGAAAGGACTATGCGACTCTTTGATGTCCTCATCGAGAGGGGGCAAATCATGTCCTGCGATCCGCCGACAGACTACACCTAATGGGACTTCAGTCATCCCCAGTACTGGCATTTTCACGCCAAAATTTGCCATGCAATCGAATCCTGCGAAGAAGTTCAACACTTGATCCAGGAACAGATCCAGTGAGAGCAAATTGATGCTGAGGGAAACTCTATGGTGGTTCTGAGACTTCGACAGGCCGTTGAAGAAATCATGAGCATGGCCAGAAATGCACCAGAGCAACCAGACTCTCCTCAAGCAAATGGGCACGGGCTACCTTATCAACGTACTCTATATGGCTCGAGTTTTGAACCGATAATCGAGAAGCTGAGGCTACGACCTGAGTTTGAAACTGTAAGGGGTAATTTGATGAATAGAAAGCCAGTTCCTGATCTTGATGAGTGTTTCCAAGAAATTATTCTTGAAGAACAGCACATTTTGTCACTAGAAATTGTAGACAAAGCAAAAGTTGTCAACACCACAGATCTTGCATTTCTGTCCAGGGACAATGAGAAGCCTAGAGTCAGAGATGTGCAATAATTGCAACGTTTTTCATGTCAAAAATATGGTCACCTTGCTCGTGATTGTAAAGAGAAAATTTGTAGGTATTGTAAGAAGGGAGGGCATATCTTGACTGAATGCAGAAGGCGACCTCATAACTGTGAGGAAAGGCATATCATACCATGGTTGATACAACTGCAAATTTAGCTCCTTCTGTCACCAAGGATGGCAGTTTCGATTTTAGTTTCGGCCGGGTTTGAAAGTTAAATAGTATAGATTTCAATTTTGGTTTCGGCCTGAAACTAAAAAAAATACCATTTTCCCCCCAATAGTTGGCTTATGGTTTCGCCTGATTTCGCCTGGTTGATTTTGGATCGTACAGGGCCGAAACCGATACGTTTCAGCCGAAACGTATTGGTTTCGGCCGAAACTGCCATCCATGACTGTCACCACTACCAATGACACCCTGATCACCCCTGAATCAATTCAGGCCATGATACAATCTGCTCTTTTTGCCATGGGAATTTTAGGTAAACAATCTTCTAAGACCTAGTATTTAGATTCTGGGGCCACCAACCTTATGACATCTTCTTTAAAAACATTTTCTTCTCTTTCTCCTTACTGTGGACAATCTGGAGGATGCATTGCTGATGGGAATAGCCTTCCTATCAAGGGGATGAGTAACATTCAGTCCAAAACTGTGCACATTTCTAATGTTTTTCATGTACCCCAGCTCTCTACTAATTTATTTTCTGTTGGGCAGCTTTTTGACAACCACTGTAATGCTATCTCCTCGCCTTCTGTCTATACTGTCTAGGACCTGAGATTGGGGAAGGTAATCAGGAGAAGGAATAGGCATGGACGTCTCTTTACGATGGATCACATCCTTCTAGTGTGATGAGGACATCAAGAGCTTATGAGTTGTATTTTGTGTATTGGCTTGGATTGGTGTGTATTATGGGTTGTATTGGCTTGAAGTGTATGTAATTTTTGATTTCTTTCATTTGGGCCATCCTTGTAAGGCTTATATCAAGCCAATGGGCTATTTGTTATGTCAAGTCCAAGGCTAGGTTGCCATTAGTAGAGTCCATTAAGAGTGTTACTTCATATTGGGTCATTAGGTTTCAAATGGGTCATTAAGGCACTTAAGGCCCAAATTGGGTTCCACTCTCTCATGGGCCATCTAAGTGGGAGTGGCCCAAGTCTAGCATGATCTAATGGGAGGCTCTTGGCCCATGAATGGCCTTGGCCCATGGAAGGGGGCGCAAGGTTCCTTGTCTTATTAGGCATGGTAGTTGTGGTTTAGGTGGTGTTTGAATGGAATTAGTCCAAGGTTGAATGGAGATGGTCAAATTAGATTAAACAAATGTATTAAGTGTGTTATTCACATTGTATCTCAGCCATTCACTCATCAACCCTTGATCCAAGGGCCTAGAATGGATTAGAAACATAGCATATAAAACCTTGTATTTTCATGAGAAATTCAATGAAAAAATCAGAAAATTGTTGAGTCTCTTGGAGCTTGGTGCGCCCCTCTCTCCTCCCCCTGCTATTCTTCCACCTTCAACCCCAGATCTAGAGTGGTTCTACCTCCCTTCATCCCCTCTCAACCTCTGATCATCACCGGTGCCGCCGCCGCCGCCGTTCGTGCCGCCTTCGAGCCGCCACGGGATCAATTTCGGTGTTCTGTCTTGTTGGATAGAGGTGAAGCTCAGAAATTCCTCAAGTCAGCCATGAGTTCAGATCGACTTCACATTTTGAGGGTTGGTTCCTACCTTATAGACCCTTCCCCACAAAAAAATTCAGCTCCAAATTCCCCCGTTTCATATTGTTTCCACTTCGTTCATTCCCCAAACTCAAATCAGATCTGTCTCTATCTACAGTGACAGAACCCTTGAGTTCATCCCCTTATACCACCCTTTTAAATTTTTTTAGACCTCCCAATTTAAATGGAATTCTTTCCATTTTTCCCTACCTCCACAATTTTTATTAATTTTTTTTGAGTCTTTTACCTATTTTTCAAAATTCATGTTCTACCGGAGCTACAGTACTTCCAGCCAGATCCCAGATCCGACCTTCCTCCAGTTAACAAATCATAGAAATTCATAGATACATCCAAACGTGTCCAAACCAACTTTGCCATCTTCCCAACTCAACATCCTACAACTTTCATGAAGAAGTCGAAGTCTGAATCCAAGTTCTTCCTAGTGGTCAACGGCAGTTATCAGAGATCAGCTATGCAGATCTGAGTGTTCAGTTACTGTACAACAGGAGGTTGTAAATTCCATAAGTCCAGATCACCGAAGATCCAGGCCAGATCTCTAGGCCTACATTGAATTACTTCGAGTCAGCTTTCCAACGGCGCTAATTTTGTGTCAATCCGACATCGGATCTGACCGCAGCGTCCGTTCTCGCCGGACAGCGCGCTGAAAACCAGAAACTGCAGATCCGTGGGAAGTTTTCCCAACGGGCGCCGGCCGGAGCCGCCCAGCCTCCGATCGTCGTTCCAGCGTGCCGCCAGCCCGGGGATCGCTTCCATCAGTGTCCCCCACCACAGCGGTGACCCGGGTCCCACACGGCCCCTCAGGACAGCACGTGGGCCCCACCGTCATTAGTTCGGGCGTTGCCGAATCAATGCGAGAAGCCGCCCGTCAACCCGAATTCGGTCCTCCCGGACCCCATTGTGTAGCTCTTAAAACCTCCCTGCGTGGAGTGGGCAGCGGCTTGCATTTCTGTAATATTGTGTAATATTGTTCCGGGAGTACGAGTTTCGGCCGGGTCCGTCGTCCCCACGCCGAGCGCGTGGAGGTATCGTCTTCGCTCCTACACTTGGCATTTCGCTTATTTCATATATGCTTGTTTATGCCACTGCTAGAGAGCATGTTTTAGGACCTAGCTCGTTATAATTTCATATCACCGTTGCTGCGAGAGAGTGAGCGAGACTGTCCCGTGACCCGATCCGGGCACGAAAGTGCGAGCCGACCACCCTAGCTCTTGCCGGTTTCTCAACCGTGCACGTCCGACGCTTCCCTCATCAAGGGACGATCGCGAGCTTGCCGTGTCCGTGTCTCGTCCCGCATCACAGTGCCGTATGCATTTTTCGCCTCTCATGAAGTTGTATCAAATAAGTGGTTGCTTTGGCACCTTAGACTTGGACATCCTCATTCAAATAAACTGTTGCTGATGCTAAAGCATGGCTTGATTTCCCACGGTTCAGAAATTCCACAAACCTGTTTCAGTTGTTGCCAAGGAAAGAGCAAGGCTCGTCCATTTTCTTTGAGTAATCACGAATCTAAATCACCCTTTGAACTTGTACATTCTGATGTATGGGGTTTGTCTCCTATTGTCTCATCTTTCGGCTATAAATACTTTGTGAGATTTATTGATGATTTCAGTAGGTTCACTTGGATCTATCTTTTACGAGCAAAATCTGATGTCTTATCTTGTTTCCAAGCCTTCGTCTCCATGGTTAACAGCAAATTTGACAGACATATCAAAACCTTACATTCCGACTTGATGATAATATATGTCAAACAAATTTCAATTGTTTCTTCAAGAAAGGGAATTACATATCAACGATCTTGCCCTGATACCCCACAACAGGATGGAATTGCTGAATGCAAAAATAGACATATCCTTGAGGTCACCGCACTATTCTTCTTGATGCTACTGTACATCCCACTTTTTGGGATGAGGCTATACGCACTGCCGTGTTTCTCATCAATCGTCAGATCTCAACAAAATTGCGAAACATCAGTCCCTATTTTAAACTTTTTGACAAGCAGTCAAATTACAACAAGCTCCATCCCTTTGGATGTATTTTTTTTAGCTCAGGTTGCTTGGTGTGTATTTTTGGGTTATGAAGTAAACCAAAAAGAGTTTTGCTACTACGATCTAGAGAAGAAACGCATTCGGGTCTCCTGTAACGTCATTTTCTTTGATCGCCACTTCTTCTATTCTCATCATCCTCTCTTGTCTCCTAAAGTCTCATCTGTCATTATTCCTTTATTTGATACAACTTCAGAGGTGGAATCTTCAGAAAAATTCAAGAAAGGTCTGTTCTATGAGTGACGGCTTCCACTTAGGAAACCAACAGTCCCTACGAATGGGCTCTTACCTACTTCTAAGGTTGTTGCTCCGACCAAAACTGTAACGACCCGAGAATCCGATTACCGGGAAGGCCCGATAACCCGAGACTCGTATCGCCACCCACGAGCCCGAAGACTCGGAAGGGTTAAAAGGATGGTGTGGAAACTACACAAGCATCACAGATAATTGCAGAAATTAAACAGTTATAATATTAAGCAGGAAATAAATTAACATTTTACATGGTCCATAATAAAATAACAACAACAACAACAATAGTCCACGACTAGTACAGTGACAAGAAAGAAAGTACAGCTACACGGGGCATATCCCGGCTCTGACCTCTGGCACTACCTCTGGGCACCCGCACCACGCTGCGCTCCTGACGCGCTCCCCGAAGGTGGCGCCTCACCTGAAACACGGTGAAAACACGCAGGGAATGAGTCTCGGAACAAGACACAGTAGGGATCATTCGAACCCTACCTCGTAAGACGAGAAACCACTACTCTAGCGGTAGGAAAGTACCTCGGAAAGGAAAGCCCTGTACTCTACAGAACTAGACCATACGGCACGCAAACTGACACACGTGCCACGGTACGAGAAGACCGAAACTCAACGGTCGAACCGCCAAAATCTGAAGGTCGGAAACACACGACTGACAGTCTGTCACTCCGTACTCGATAGGAGTACCACCCACTAGAAGCACAGCCGGTAGCGTCCCCTGACGTCTGACACCGCGCCGCAGGTGAGCCGCCTGACGTGGTAGGTCCTACCCGAGGCGCAAACACCGTACAAGTAACCACAACAAGTGACTAGCTGGGGTCACGCCCGTCGACGTGGGTCCAACCGCCCCCAACCACGTGTGCACACACAGACCACGCGTCCTAGGTCTGGCCCTCTGACCGGTTTTCCCCCGCAGCCGGACTCTGGCTAAGATGAGAGGCCTACGGTGACCGGTCCACAAACCGTCTCGAAAGGTGGGTGCCCGTACACCACTCCCAGGTGAGACCAGCACCTCGTACTGGTGGGCTACGACTAGTGGAGGGTCACTGAAGGAGTAGACTCTCAAGTCAACGGAAAACACTTCGCAACGGCAGGTACGAGGAACGCTCCTTGTACCAACACCAACGCACGGTGACACAAGCCGAAGTCACCACCTCCCGGGACCCCACGGCACCCCACGTGTAGCCCCCACATGATGCCCCACATCAGTCGGACTACGGGTCAGCACAGGGATCGAGACTAGCTCGTCCGGGACTCAAATCGGTGAAGAAGGGGAGTCGCGGTTACCGGAGGACCACCTCCTGTGGTAGCGGTCGACCCATGACCGCTATCACCTGGTCGCGGTCGGCCTGGAACCGCGACCACCCTGGTGCACGAAAACGTGAAAGCGGTCGCGTGAAGACCGCCCTCACCTGGTAGCGGTCTTCTGGAGACCGCGACCAGACTCCAACGGTCAAAAAACCCATCTCGAAGACCGTGCCGGACCCACGGTGAAAGCGGTTGCCCCCCGACCGCCACCAGCAGTCGCGGTCAGTCGCGAGACCGCGACCGCCTGCCGACAGCACAAGCCCCAACGCTCGAAACCTTGATGAAGGCGGTCCCCACCTGACCGCTACCTGATGAAGGCGGTTACTGGTGGACCGCTATCATCCCGGAAAACCGAGAACGGCCGGGAACGGCTAAAAACACCATTCCACGCCCCATACCTCCACCGGAGAGGGGGAAATCAAAGGGAAAGACCCCTAGCATGATTCTAGGCCATCAAAATACGAAACCATGCATCAAATCCATAGATCGGGCGAGCTCTCCCCAAATCATGGAAAAACCCCAAACATGCTCAAATAAGTCCCTCTCGGCCTCCCCTCGGCCTATAAATCACGGGAATGATCGACAAGAGGCTAAGGAACGTCACCCTACCTCAATGGAGCGAATGCTCTGCCGAATCACCCACGAATCACGAAGAACGCTTGAAGCTTCACGAACTCCCCACGCTTCCTACGCTTGCCGCACGCCCGCACGATCGTCTCGCCGTCGCCCACGAGTCCGCGCCGTCGCCCTGCCGCCGTCAACCGCCGGGGAGGGGTCCGCCGCGCCCGAATGGGAGAGAGGGAGAGAGGAGAGGGCGGCCACGGTTGGGGAAGGAAGGAGGAAGAAGAAGAAGAAAGAGAAAGGAGAAAAGAAAAAGAAAAAGAAATGGGTTATATAGGAAAATCTGATTTTTCGGAAAAATACCAAAAATTAGAAAAATACATTTCCGGAATCCTCGGAACGCACCGATCGCAACGGTACCACTCGTGCCTGGGGGAACTGCCCGGTTCGCCCGCAGCGAGCTTCCGAAGGAAGAGCCGAAACACACACCGGAAATCGGAAAACACGCGCGGAAAAGCCGCGAAACACCTCCGGGCCTCTGAAACAACTCCGGATCGCGCCGATCCGAACACGAAAGATGTCCGAAATGAAATTTCGGACACAACGGAGTCAGACACTCCAAAAACCAGATCCGGGACCCACTAAGAAAGGATCCGAAAGGTCCGGGATATTACAGCCCTCCCCCCTTAAGGAATTTCGTCCTCGAAATTGAGAACAACCCAAGGGGAAAGAAGAGGAAGACTCACTCAAACAGATACGGGAACTGCTGACGCATCTCGTCCTCACGTTCCCAAGAAGCCTCACCACCAGAGTGTAGCTGCCACACGACCTTTACCAAGGGAATGACCTTGTTCCGCAGGCGCTGCTCTCGCCTATCCTCCACGCGGGTCGGAAACTCTGGGAGCGAAAGGTCTGGAGTCACCTCAGGCCAAACAGAAAACTCGAGCACATGAGAGTCATCGGGCATATACTTCCGCAACATCGAGACGTGAAACACGTCATGCACCGACGCCAACTCAGAAGGTAGCTGCAATCGGTAAGCAACTTCACCGATGCGCTCCACAATCACGAAAGGACCAATATAGCGGGGACTCAGCTTCCCACGCCGTCCAAAACGCATCACCCCCTTCATCGGAGAAACTCTCAAGAACACACGATCACCCACGGTGAACTCGAGGGGCTGCCGCCTACGGTCAGCATAACTCTTCTGCCGACTCTGGGCCGCCAACATGTTCTGACGAACCAGGTGCACAACATCCACACACTGCTGCACCAATTCCGGTCCCGTCAAAATACACTCACCCACCTCAAACCAATCAAGCGGAGTCCTACATGGACGCCCATACAGAGCCTCATAAGGAGCCATGCCGATGCTCGAATGATAGCTGTTGTTATAGGCAAACTCCACCAACGGTAGGCGATGAATCCAACTCCCCTGCCACTCCAGGCAGCAGGATCTCAGCATGTCCTCCAAAGTCTGAATGGTCCTCTCAGACTGACCATCTGACTAAGGATGATACGCCGAGCTAAACGCCAACTCCGTGCCAAGAGCTCGCTGGAAACTCCTCCAGAATCTAGAAGTGAAGCGCGGATCCCGATCCGACACGATCGAAATGGGAATCCCATGCAACGGCACGATCCGCTCCACATAAAGACGAGCCAACTTAGGCACGCTCCAGCTGACCTTGACCGGTAGCAACCGAGTCACCTTCGTCAGCCGATCTACCAGCAACCAAATACTGTCCTGCCCACTCGGGGTCCTCGGCAACCCCACCACAAAATCCGTGGTCACATGATCCCACTTCCAAGCAGGAACATCCAAGGGCTGAAGAGTACCTCCTGGTCGTTGATGCTCTGCCTTCACCTGCTGACAGATTAGACACCTGGCCACAAACTCTGCGACATCTCTCTTCATGCCAGGCCACCAGAACTGCCTCCGCAAGTTCCGATACATCTTCGTCGCACCCGGGTGTACGGTGTACCTACTCCTGTGAGCCTCGCGCAGCACCGCACGACGAATCTGCTCCTCGGCTGGGACGTACAGCCTGCCACGAAACCTCGCAGCACCGTCCTCGCCGAGCTCCACGTCAGCCATCGCTAGAATCCGGGGCAACTCAGGGCACCTGACGACGGATAGCAGGAGTGACAGTCAGACTCGCAAGCACCGCCAACCCTGGCTCCTGCGGAATCTTGAGCCTGAAAGAAACTTCGGGCACTTGTTCCCAGAGCCTCCACCTTCTCAACATCAAGGCACTGACCGCAACCTTCCGACTCAAGGCATCGGCGACGACATTCATCCTGCCCGGCTGATAAGACAGGGTGAAGTCATAGTCTTTCATGAACTCCATCCAACGCCTTTGCCTGAGGTTCAGGTCCTTCTGCGAGAACACGTACCTCAAACTCTGATGGTCAGTAAACACCTCGAACTTCTCGCCGTACAGATAATGCCTCCAGATCTTCAGCGCGAAGATCACCGCCGCCAACTCAAGGTCATGGGTAGGGTAGTTCTCCTCATGGGGCTTTAGCTGCCGAGATGCATAAGCCACCACTCTACCATGCTGCATCAACACAGCACCCAATCCAATGCCGGAAGCATCTGTACACACCACAAAACCGCCCGATCCAGAAGGCAAAACTAACACCGGAGCCGAGGTGAGCAATCTCTTCAGTTCCCTGAAGCTCTGCTCACACTCCTCGGACCAGACGAAAGGCACATCCTTCCGCGTGAGCCTAATCATCGGGGTCGCAATGCGAGAAAAATCTTGGATAAACCGGCGATAATAACCCGCAAGCCCCAAGAAACTCTGGATCTCCGTCACCGACCTCGGCCTCGGCCATTGCATCACAGCCTCAACCTTGGCGGGGTCCACGGAAATACCATCACCAGAAATCACGTGCCCCAGAAAGTGCACCTCGCTGAGCCAAAACTCGCACTTGCTGAGCTTCGCATACAACTGGTGATCTCGCAACGTCTGCAGCACCACACCCAAATGGTACGCGTGCTCCTCGGCAGACCGCGAATAAACAAGGATGTCATCCACAAAGATGACCACGAACTGGTCCAAATATGGATGAAACACCATCTGCATCAAGTCCATGAAGGCTGCTGGGGTATTGGTGAGCCCGAACGGTATCACCAAAAACTCATAATGCCCGTACCTCGTACTGAATGCAGTCTTCTCCACATCGGACTCACGAATTCTCAGCTGATAGTAACCGGACCGCAAATCAATCCGCGAGAACACTCGCGCACACTGCAGCTGGTCGAACAAATCATCAATCCGCAGTAACGGATACTTGTTCTTAATGGTCACTTCATTCAGCTGCCGATAGTCAATGCACAACCGCAGACTACCGTCCTTCTTCTTCACAAACAACACGGGCGCACCAAAATGGGAAAAGCTAGGACGAATATACCCCTTGGCCAACAGTTCCTGCAACTGCGCCCTCAACTCCCTCAGCTCAGCGGGGGCCATTCGGTAGGGAGCCTTCGCCAAAGGTCCCGTACCAGGCACAACATCGATCACGAAATCGATCTCCCGCTGGGGAGGTAATCTAGGTAACTCCTCGGGAAAAACGTTGGGAAACTCGCACACCACCGCAATGTCCTCGACATCCGGCTCCATCCGGTCAGACACAACCACTGACGCGAGAAAACCCTGACAACCGGAATCAAGCAATCGACGGACTTGAATTGCAGAGATAAGGAATCGAGAAGGGGCGGAACGGATACCTTGGAAATAGAAGGTCCTCTTGCTCGGATGCTGGAAGTAGACCCTCTTCATTCCACAATCCACCACCGCTCCATGGGTCTCGAGCCAATCCATGCCTAGAATCACATCGTAATCCCGAAGCTGCAACGCATAAAACCTGCCTGGCATACTCCGCCCATCGATCCACACCGAAACCTGGTCAAAGCAATACGGAGTGATCATAAAGTCACCCGAAGGCAACTCCACTGCCAAATCACAGGACAACTGGGTCACCGGCTCCTCGACGCTCGACGCGAAATCCTCCGAAATAAACGAATGAGACGCGCCAGAATCAAACAAAACCCGAGCCGCACAACCCAAAATCTGAACGGTACCTTCCACGAGCTGCGACGCCACTGCCTCTGCCCTGGTCATGTGCGTGATCTGGCCTCGAGCCCTCTGCCTGCCTCCCACGCTAGCTGACCTGGGTAGTGGCGGATACTGTCCCTGCTGCTGCTGCTGCTGCTGCCTCTACTGCTAGGAAACCTGCTGCTGCTGAGGAAACTGCTGCTGCGGCGGTCTCTGAGGACAGTCACGCGCCATGTGCCCTAGCTGCTCACACCGAAAACAGATGATCGGCGCCGTGCACTGACTGCCTGGGTGGGTCCCACCACACCGTGGACAAAGTCCCCGCGATCCACCCACTGATCCCTGACGCTGCAAAGGAATCGGCTGCTGTACACTGCCCGATGAAGCCTGCCCCTGATCCTTGTGCTTCTTACGGAAATTCTTCTTCAAGAACTTCTTGACCTTCGAGCCAAAGGACGCAGATCCTGTCACCGAAGCTGTCGATGCCGGTACTCCTGAACCACCCGACGCATGCTGGAAGAAACCCTGCTGCTGGGTAGCCGACTGCTGGCTGCGACCTGACAAGGACTGCCCCTGGCTGACCGGTCCTCGAGTCCTCTGCATATCCATCTCCAAAGAAATCGTAACACGAGACGCTGTCTCTAGATCAGTGGCCCCGTTCGCGATCAAATGGTGCCTCAACTCCAGCCTCAAGCCCTGCACAAACTGCGCGGTCCTCACCCTCTCATGCTCCATGATGTGAGGTGCGTACCGACCCAGCTCGACAAATCGGGCCCTGTACTGCAACACGGACATGTCACCCTGCACCAGCTCCAGAAACTCCCGCATTCGCTGCGTAGCAACGACGTCTGGACAGTACGTACGCTTGAAAGCACTAACGAAGTCATCCCACTCGATCTGCTCAAGTGGACGAAGCTGAAAGGACGTCTTCCACTCGGAAGACCACCACCTCCGAGCCGTACCCTGTAACTGGTTGTAGACCAGCACAACTCTGTCCTCGGCAGTACTCCTCGCGGAACTGAACACCCGCTCCATCTCATCAAGCCAATCACGAGCCGCATCAGGGTCTGCTTGGCCGCTAAAGTAAGGTGGATGGAACTGCATGAAGTCCCTCACTGCTCAGCCTGGCCCACCCCTGACTGACGAGCCCTCACCAGCCTCTCCGCCAAACTGCTGAGACATGAGATGGTACATGCCACGGAAGAAATCCTCGGCCCCCGGAGCTCTCGCAGCATCCGCGACCTCGGTAGCTCCCGGAACTCTGCTATGCTCCTCCTGGTCCCTCTGGACCCCCTGCTGGATCTCCTGACCTCCAGCCGACTGCCCCTGCTGAGAGCGAGAGCTCCTCCTCGGCGCCATACTCGCTCCTAAAGCAAAAGACAGAAAACACGAAAACGGCAAGGTCAAAAATAAACCCGCGGTGCCCAATGCCAGCGTCACCTGTACATCATCGTTGTGGACTAGTGGACCACTACAGTTACCTATGATTCTCATGTAATTCCACAACCGCGCTCTGATGCCAGCTGTAACGACCCGAGAATCCGATTACCGGGAAGGCCCGATAACCCAAGACTCGTACCGCCACCCACGAGCCCGAAGACTCGGAAGGGTTAAAAGGATGGTGTGGAAACTACACAAGCATCACAGATAATTGCAGAAATTAAACAGTTATAATATTAAGCAGGAAATAAATTAACATTTTACATGGTCCACAATGAAATAACAACAACAGCAACAGTAGTCCACGACTAGTACAGTGACAAGAAAGAAAGTACAGCTACAAGGGGCATACCCCGGCTCTGACCTCTGGCACTACCTCTGGGCACCCGCACCACTCTGCGCTCCTGACGCGCTCCCCGAAGGTGGCGCCTCACCTGAAACACGGTGAAAACACGCAGGGAATGAGTCTCGGAACAAGACTCAGTAGGGATCATTCGAACCCTACCTCGTAAGACGAGAAACCACTACTCTAGCGGTAGGAAAGTACCTCGGAAAGGAAAGCCCTGTACTCTACAGAACTAGACCCTACGGCACGCAAACCGACACACGTGCCACGGTACGAGAAGACCGAAACTCAACGGTCAAACCGCCAAAATCTGAAGGTCGGAAACACACGACTGACAGTCTGTCACTCCGTACTCGATAGGAGTACCACCCACTAGAAGCACAGCCGGTAGCGTCCCCTGACGTCTGACACCGCGCCGCAGGTGAGCCGCCTGACGTGGTAGGTCCTACCCGAGGCGCAAACACCGTACAAGTAACCACAATAAGTGACTAGCTGGGGTCACGCCCGTCGACGTAGGTCCAACCGCCCCCAACCACGTGTGCACACACAGACCACGCGTCCTAGGTCTGGCCCTCTGACCGGTTTTCCCCCGCAGCCGGACTCTGGCTAAGACGAGAGGCCTACGGTAACCGGTCCACAAACCGTCTCGAAAGGTGGGTGCCCGTACACCACTCCCAGGTGAGACCAGCACCTCGTACTGGTGGGCTACGACTAGTGGAGGGTCACTGAAGGAGTAGACTCTCAAGTCAACGGAAAACACTTCGCAACCGCAGGTACGAGGAACGCTCCTTGTACCAACACCGACGCACGGTGACACAAGCCGAAGTCACCACCTCCCGGGACCCCACGGCACCCCACGTGTAGCCCCCACATGATGCCCCACATCAGTCGGACTACGGGTCAGCACAGGGATCGAGACTAGCTCGTCCGGGACTCAAATCGGTGAAGAAGGGGAGTCGCGGTCACCGGAGGACCGCCTCCTGTGGTAGCGGTCGACCCAAGACCGCTATCACCTGGTCGCGGTCGGCCTGGAACCGCGACCACCCTGGTGCACGAAAACGTGAAAGCGGTCGCGTGAAGACCGCCCTCACTTGGTAGCGGTCTTCTGGAGACCGCGACCAGACTCCAACGGTCAAAAAACCCATCTCGAAGACCGTGCCGGACCCACGGTGAAAGCGGTTGCCCCCCGACCGCCACCAGCAGTCGCGGTCAGTCGCGAGACCGCGACCGCCTGCCGACAGCACAAGCCCCAACGCTCGAAACCTTGATGAAGGCGGTCCCCACCTGACCGCTACCTGATGAAGGCGGTTACTGGTGGACCGCTATCATCCCGGAAAACCGAGAACGGCCGGGAACGGCTAAAAACACCATTCCACGCCCCCATACCTTCACCGGAGAGGGGGAAATCAAAGGGGAAGACCCCTGGGGACCCCTAGCATGATTCTAGGCCATCAAAACACGAAACCATACATCAAATCCATAGATCGGGCGAGCTCTCCCCAAATCATGGAAAAACCCCAAACATGCTCAAATAAGCCCCTCTCGGCCTCCCCTCGGCCTATAAATCACGGGAATGATCGACAAGAGACTAAGGAACGTCACCCTACCTCAATGGAGCGAATGCTCCGCCGAATCACTCACGAATCACGAAGAACGCTTGAAGCTTCACGAACTCCCCACGCTTCCCACGCTTGCCGCACGCCCGCACGATCGTCTCGCTGTCGCCCACGCATCCGCGCCGTCGCCCTGTCACCGTCAACCGCCGGGGAGGGGTCCTCCACGCCCGAATGGGAGAGAGGGAGAGAGGAGAGGGCGGCCACGGTTGGGGAAGGAAGGAGGAAGAAGAAGAAAGAGAAAGGAGAAAAGAAAAAGAAATGGGTTATATAGGAAAATCCGATTTTTCGGAAAAATACATTTCCGGAATCCTCGGAACGCACCGATCGCAACGGTACCACTCGTGCATGGGGGAACTGCCCGGTTCGCCCGCAGCGAGCTTCCGAAGGAAGAGCCGAAACACACACCGGAAATCGGAAAACACGCGCGGAAAAGTCGCGGAACGCCTCCGGGCCTCCGAAACAACTCCGGATCGCGCCGATCCGAACACGAAAGATGTCCGAAACGAAATTTCGGACACAACGAAGCCGGACACTCCGAAAATCAGATCCGGGACCCACGAAGAAAGGATCCGAAAGGTCCGGGATATTACAAAAACCCTCTCCCTTCTTGCTGTACCTAATTCAGTGCCTGATCCTATTCATGTACCTCTTGCTGTTCGACGATCTTCTCACATTTCTCGCCCACCTACCCGCTATCACTCTCCTTCACCTTCTGTCGAGACATCATTTCTCTCCACTTTATCCACCATTCCCATTCTTACTCCCGGGCAGTAAAACAAGAGTGTGGGTGGACAACTATGACAATGGAGTTGAATGCTTTGGCCAAAACCAATACATGGGACCTTGTGCCTTGTCCTCCTAGTATTAAGGCCATTGGGTGTAAATGGGTTTACACAGTCAAATTAGTGGCTTTGGGGAATCGCCAAGAATATGGCATTGATTATCAAGACACATTTGCACCTGTCGCAAAAATGACAATTGTGCGACTATTGACTGCGTTGGCTACATCAAAATCCTGGCCCATTTTTCTGATGGATGTTAGTAATGTTTTTTTGAATGGAGATTTAGTTGACGAAGTTTTCATGAAACCACCATAGTAACTTCATTTGTCCTTGCCCAATCTGAGTTGCCAACTAAGGAAATCCCTTTATGGTCTCAAACAAACACCTCGGGCCTGGTTCACAAAACTACGTAGCACAATTCAGCAGGTTCGTTTTCAGCAGAGCCTGACCCCTCTCTTTGCTTACATTGATCTGCTCGTGGTTTAGCCGTACTTGTTGTGTATGTTGATGATATCCTATTGACAGGAGATGATGATTTTGAGATCCAACACATTAAGGATACCTTACAGAGGGCCTTCCAAATGAAAGATCTTTGGTTGTCTCAATTATTTTCTAGGTGTTGAGGCACACCACACAACACATGGCATCCACTTAAATCAGCATAAGTACGGATGATCTAATTTCTCTAGCTCAATCACAACATAAATCCCAGGTTGACACCCCCATGGAAGTCAATCTCAAGCTCCAGAGTGAGGAAGGCAGCTTACTTACATTATTGAAAACTTGTTGGGAGTCTCATTTATCTCAGCTTTACTCGGCCTGACATTGCATATGATATGACCAATGTCAGAAAATTTATGACCAAACCTCAACATACTCATCTTGCAGCAGCGCATCGTATTATACAATACCTCAAAGGCACTCCTACTCAAGGTTTATTTTTTCCCATAGGATCATCTCTTTCTTTATCTGCATATGCTAATGTTGATTGGGCTGCTTGTCCTAATATATGGCGCTTTGTTACCGGCTGGTGTATTTTCTTGGGCCAGAGTTTGATCTCATAGAAATGCAAAAAGCAAGATAAGGTTTCTCGCTTATCCATCGAGGTTGAATACCGTGCCATGCTTGCTGCTTGTTCTGAAGTTACTTGGTTGGGTGATTTCCTTTCTGAATTGGGGTTTCCTTGCATGGGTCCTTCTCCGATTCATGCTAAAAATACGAGTGCCATTCGCATTGCTGAGAATCCAATCTATCACGAGCGCATCAAGCACATTGAAATAGACTGTCACTATATTTAAGATGTGCTTCAATGTAATTTTATTTCTCTTCCACCGTGCTTCAATGTAATTTTATTTCTCTTCCACACTTATCTTCCAAAGATCAGATTGTTGACATCTTCATGAAGACCTTCAGTTACGAGCGACATCGGTTTCTAAGTGGCGAATGGATGCTTTAGGACTTTCCTGCATCAATTTGAGGGGGAGCCTTATCGAGAACTCTAAACTATGAATGTTCTTGAAGGAATCTCCCCAAAACTGTACTATATTTTGTGTACATTGTATTTCCTTGTTTCGGGACATGGTTGTCTCTGATTTATTTTATATTTTGGGGCTGTACAACATAGTCAAGTGCCCTTCTTTACGTAACTGTGTACCCTGCGCAACAGGTGCCTACCTGATGAGAGAGAGAGAGAGAGAGAGATGGGTCAGGGACAAGACAGTGTTAGGAGAGAAGAAACAATGTTTTAAAGTTTCATTTCCTCGGTAGAAAACTCGCAAGTGGGAGGTCTTGAGTTCCCGGCTCTCCCTCCCCGTTTAAAATTAAAAAATAAAATTACTTACCCTCCCTCCCCCCCAAAAAAAAATATAGATAGACAAAAAAGACAACAACAAAAATATCTTGGATTCACATCATGTTTTATTCCCTGCTATTTACAAACCATGTGCTTGAATACGGAATCCGAAGGCACAAATCCAGATTGCAATGCCCTCCCTCAGAATGGGAAATATCACCGGACTGATTCAGAGAGGGGAAAAGAAAGTCTAGACAAAGTGGACCCATTAGTTAAAAGCGTCCGACTTGCTTCAAAAACTCGGCACCAATCAGTTGATGGGCGCAAACAAACGGTAACGAAGCCCTGCTTTTGTACGGGATGGACGCAAAGTTCTAAATGCATGCCTTGTTTTAGTTGTCGACGACAATCTCATTCGCCCGCACAATTTTTTGGTGCCTTTCCTTTCCGACCTTCATCCCGCTGCTCAATCCCCCATCCACGGAAAAACAATTACGAAAAGAAAGTTTTAGATCGTAGTAAAAGAGGCACTTGGAAAAGTGAATCATTTGCACAGACAGCTTCCTCGATGTTTCTCCATCAATCGGCCCTTTCTCATCTAATCTCGGCTAACCCTGTCAAAAGTCTGGCGAAGTTGAAAGACAAATTGCGTGTGAAAGGGTGAGGAATGCAACTTTCACCCTCCACAATCTGAACATCTGTGCACCCATAACACCAACTCCCACGTAACATAACCAGCTGACCAGTACAGTTACTTCGCCACCCTCTCTAGTTCAGGGGAGCTCTCAAATTCCAACCCGATTACCTCCTCGCAATTTAAATAAAAAAATAAAGATATCTATCAAAAATAAAAGCTCCCCTGCACCACGCGTGAACGACGAACGTACTGGTATGTATGTGCACTCATGTTTTCCTGGTATGAAAGATACGCAAACGTCTGCACCCTCAACATCCTATTACGGATCACGTACACATTGAACGCTTGATTGTGTTGCAACACTCAGATCAAGGGAAAAACACATAAGCTTATGTACGATTTGACAAGAGAGGCAGCAACCATGATCACATATTGACAACTGAAATTAGCCCAACGGCTGCTTAAAGAAGTTAAACCAACTGGAACGGATGGAAAATGAGAATTTTTCTAATATCTGATACAAATCTTCATCATTTCATACCAAATTTACATGGTTACGAAATGGTGAAATGATGAATTTTTTTAGGTAAACAGAATGGTGTACGAGGTGAGTCTCCTCCGGAGGGCTATTTACATTTTCATCATATAAAAGATTTCTACGTAGAGGCTGACGTGGGACACTCGGCAACACCATTGCAAACATCTCCACGGCAAAGTGGACAGACCCTGTAAGAAGCACCGAGAGGATTAAGTAATACCCAAATATACATCCCTCAGCTCTTCTGGAAGATAATCGACAAAAATAAAGATGCGACTGGGAAATGAAAAGCAGCGCAACCGTACCCGTGAATCTCTTTAAGCCATTTATCGACACATGACATATGAAACTCATGTCGACAAGGAAGAACTCTTATTCTATCACCTTCTTCATACTCGGCCAGACAAATATAACACCTGTTCATCAAGAAAGTAAAAGCTAGCAACATATGCAGTGACTGACATCATCATGATATAATGCATTTTAACAATCAGAAACTAAAATCAAAGTTAAGAGATAGTATATGAAACAGCTTTTGAATCCTTCACCCCTAGAATTATTCTCCCCACAGCATGTGAGATTTGGTGATCTAGAGAGGCCTTTGAGGCCCCATCCACCATCTCTTCACCATGGACACAGATTAGAGTAATATTACTAGATAGCTTTTCCTTGGACTACATCATTTGGAAGCTTGTTTTGAGGACAGTGAGGAGTAGCTTCACCAGTCCACAAAACAAGCTCACATGGTCACAGTCAAAGAGGTAGTCCAAATGCTTTACTGGTCAGTGGTCACAGTCAAAGAGGTGGTCCAAACAAGATCACATGCTCGCGGTCAAAGAGGTGACTGTGATCTCGGAAGGCATGCATCAGAGTCTCAAATGCTCCATTTTGGGAAGGATTCAAATCCCAAGCTGGGAGGCGAGACTGAATCTTTGAACCATAGCCCCTGTTCTTGCATGTCCTGAA
Organism: Amorphophallus konjac; assembly: GCA_022559845.1. NCBI lineage: Eukaryota > Viridiplantae > Streptophyta > Magnoliopsida > Alismatales > Araceae > Amorphophallus > Amorphophallus konjac. Next base: position 600,466,353 of record CM040121.1, read on the forward strand.
CTTGTCCTTCGACTTGGGATACACTGACGCCCTAGCATGAAATCAATAAAATACAAGGAATCCCCACCATGTCTAGTTTTCTTTTGACGCTGGAACACTTCTTGTTTTTAATGTTTCTATAACAGTGTTATGTTGAAAAGTCTGAAAATGAGTAATAATGCTAGGGCTGCAGATGGGTAAGAGATGGAGTCGCAAAAGGCTGTGTTGTTTTATTTATGATAAGAATAGTCAACTTCAGAAACAATTGTTTCTGACTTTTTATTAGAAAAGGATGCAGCCATGAATATTTCCAAATATTATACAATATTAAACATAAAATATATTTGTATTTTTCTCAGCTAATAGACAGTCACGGGACCACCCAAATGCACAATCAAATGATGTGACTGTTGTCAATTGTGCAACCCCCTCTTTTTGTCATGCATTGGAAACCAGAATGTGCTGGAAGGGGGTACCTACAAGGGGCCAGTTCTTATCTTTCATTTTCAACAAGGGTATTAATGGAAAAAACCTATTATCAAACTTTTATTTGAAATGCAAACATGGAACATATTTTGGTTTCCATATAAAAAATTTTGATTTCCGATTTTTGCATATCAGAAAATTAATATGTACTTCCAGATTTGTTTTAGTACACGTCAGAATTGGGTTGAAAGGCAACAATTTATGTCTACAACCCTGATGGACACATTTGACTGTGTCCAGCATAGACACATGTCAATATAGCAGTTGAAAGTCTTATAGTGCCCCTGCATCAGAGAATCCAGCTGAACGTAGGCTACTTAGGGTTAAGACTTCATCTTTAAGCAGGAAGAATTTGAATCAGGCTCAAATGGAAGAGATTTTGCAGATCATTGGCAAGGGCAACCTGATTACGGGCAGTTTAGGAATAGGACCCAACTAATACAGTGCAAAGAATTTGAAGGCTCAGTTTGAGAAGATAAAGGCTCAGTTTTAGAAGATTCAACAGATTAAACAGTCAAAGGTAGCAAAAGCACTTGGCAGCCTGTGTAGTTACTGGCTCCACCACCCAGGATCCCTAGATAAATTATAAGTTGCACCTCTGTCTTGAATTGTTTTCACCTAAATTCTGCTTATGTTCATTTTTCAAACATGATAATTACATAAAAAAGTTTGAACCAATGAACAAGTATACAAATTTGGAATAAAAATATCAATAGATTAATTGATTTAATAGCATAAAGAATTGATTGTTCCAATCAAATGACCAAAGAAATAACTGTTAAGGTAAGTATGTATGTAATTTCCATGTCTAAATGTATGAGACGACAGTAACATTAAGCAAGTAGGCATGCATCCTAGTTACTAAGGAAAATCCCATAATGACAACAGTACTCTGCAAACATGTCAAGACAACAACAGTAGGTGAACATACAAACAAAAAGACAATAATCGCCAAAGACAAACTAAGACAAGTTAAGAAGCAACAACAAAATGGAGATGGGGCACAAACAAACATGGGAAGCACAAGAGGATGTAAGATCCAACACCGGCAACAAGGGTGCCCCCAAAAAATTAACTATAATGGACAGCAAGAAACTAAGAGGAATGAAGTGTGCCAAACTGGCCAACTGAGTCCCAAAAGAGAGGGGGGGAAGGGGACTTGGGCCCAAAACCTTGATTAAAAAACATCTGCACATGTGCTAATTTGATGCCATAAAGGCCCATATAAATTTATACTGACATATGTCTTGAAAGTAGGAAAATCATCATTAACAGCAGAACAAACAGTATAATCTTGTATTGCACAATGCTGAGGTAGCTTACTGTTCCACATCTCCACCTTCTGCCATGTTCGGCTTTGTGTGAATTTTGAGAGGAAAAGAGTCCACAACAGATTCTGGTGCTGGCCGAGATACCATTGAAAGTGACAACGGCACAGGTTGCCGATGGATTTCATCCAATACCTGTAACATTATCTTAAATGAGAAACAGAAATTGTCAAGCTGATAATTTTAAATGCTTTCTTCTACATGCGGTGAAAAGAGTAGAGACATTGGAAATATGCAGCAAGTTAACTCCTTGCTCTCTTGCTGGCACATAATCAGTGGGGACAGAACACAAAAGGTTCATTAACATGAAAACTCGTCTGAGTATCCACTAGTGCACACAAAATATGAACCTGTTCCTCTAATAGGCAATCTACTCCTATTTGATTGTAAGTGGCATCTCTGAGACTTTGACCCACTCCCAGCCAAGCCAGGAGGCAGGGGACTGATGCTTGTGGACAACCCGACATAGAAATTTGATCAAATAGAGTGAAGTGAGTTCCCAGCTGACCAGTCATAATTATCCTTTTTAGTTTCAACTTCCTCTTTTCTGTGCACTAATCCTACAATGTCTATGAGTTACTTCAGGAGGGGATGGTAGGACACTCCATGTGAATCAGGAAGAGGACACCGAAACTCATGATGATAAGTGGATCATTAAACTTGGAAGTAGCTAGTAGAAACATGAGAAATGGAGCCCCTTCTGCATGAGATAGAGTTCAAGTATCCACTAAGTTTGTCAAGCTATTTCCATAAAATCACATGTAATGTACTCTTGTTGTGCAAGACCAAACATCATCTTTCAAAAGGTTTTCAAGCCTAGATAGTCCGTCTAGTCCTAGTCTATGATCCTAAGCATAAACACAATAAACTAAAGATACAACTATCGCCATGACTGACAACATTTTTCTCAGAACAGACACTTGCAAAGAGAATTGACTGGAGTACTGTGAAACAGCAAGTCATACCAAGGCTTAAAGATATGAAATCCATGCAGCACCCACATGTGATTCTGTACCCATTCTATACCATGTCTATGAAAAAGCCACCGGCATATCCATGCATCTTAAACACAAGTTATAAAGCTGAATTTGTATGACAACATAACAGAAGCTCAACTCTCAGTTCTTTTTTCCTAGATTGAAGAAGCTATAAAATTGAAACAAAAACAAAGGCACATAAAAACCTTTAATTAGTGTACTAAGCAGACAAGAAAACACCAAGGTGATATATAGATTAGTCTGACTAGATAAAGTTGCAAATAAACATGTACAAACTATTCCTGCCTATCTGTGCCTTGGGCTTACCTCAAACAAAGCTTCTGCTAGCATGACTATACGTGAGATGCTTGCACGGGTACCTGATCCTTCAGCCAGCAAGAATGTCTCACAGGAACATGTACCATCTGGATGAAGCCCAGATGCACAAAGTGTAGGTCGTCCACTACGCTCATCCAGGCCATCATGAAGTCCTTCCCGTATCTACAGAAACATATCTATCATTCCATGGATAGACATGAGAAATGACAAGCAAAAGCATGGGAGAATTGGATCATCGATGCAGAAAAAAGCAAGCCACCTAATATGATTACCATAGGACGCAAAGATCAATATAGAATAAATAAAATATCCTCAAAGGACTTCTAGAAAACAGGAGTTTGATCCAGCTACTGCTGCTACAGATAATTATCTTTGCAGCACCTCCAGTTCATAAATTCCACTGAAAGTGAAACTCTATTAATGAAAATCAACTTATACTGTTAAGCATGGCCAGTGGCCACCAGAAAATATCGAGTGCAAAGTATAGAACTGACAAAGCAGTCAGCTTAAAAGAGCACATGCGTGCTCAGTCCATTCCTACAAGAGCAGTCCATGACCATCCCTATGAATCAGCTGCCATGTTTTTGTAAATATGTGCACATTCGCCGGGATAAGATTTAATTGAATTTGGATCCTGCAGAAGAAAAAATAGGAAGAAGTTCACCTCAGATCTTGAACGCCTCCTCTGTTCAGTTGCACTATGCCTACTGTGGTACTCTGAAGCTTCACCATTGCCAAAGAAATCACTACTCAAATTAAATAGCCATCGGTCATGAGATGCTAAATCATCATTATCTTCTGTTGAAAAGAGTACTGCTTGAGAGCCATCATCCCTACCGGAACTGCGCCTTGAAAAGGCATCCCAGAACAACCTTCTACTGTTCCTCCTTTCCTCATGATTTCCAGTATCCCCGGAACTTCTGGAAAACACATTAGAAGAGATACTCACAATGTCAACATGGAGTATGCTTCCGCTTCTCCGTTGTCTTGCCCTGAGAGGGATGAAAACACCTGGATCAAGTGCAGCCACACCTTCATCAGATTCTTCCTCTGATGAATGTTGAGTTGCATATTGATCAGAGGAAGCAGAGCTTGCATCTTCATTGGAACTATGAGTGCCTTGAGTCACATCCACCTGGTTCCCAGCAAGAGTGCTATTTGCAGGCAAATTTCCTGCTTCCTGTTGTTGCATATTGCTTGCCATTGCCCTATCTGCATTATTCTGGTAGTCATTATTACTTGTGGAACATTCCTCTGTGACTGGGGAGAGGATACCACCTCTACCAATTGCAGCTGGCTTTGTTGAACTGCTAGCTTGCTCGGCATGTCCCCGAGAAGATGGCTCCTGATGACGAAAATTGGCATTTCTCTGAGAAATAACCACTTCCTTGCTTTTTAACAAGTGTTTCCTGGACAGACTAGCATCTGCATTCCTCGAATTAAAATCTGCAGAAACACCCTCGTGGTGCCCGTTATGACTCTGGTGGGCTAGTTGGCTAGTAATGCTTTCAGAACAAATCATTGAGGAGGAAACTTTGGTTGTTCCCTGGTGGCCATCATTCAAAAGCGAATCACCAATTCTGGCTGGACTTTCTACTGTAGTCGACCTGGAATCATCCGATTGTTCTTCCAACTGTAAATAGGGATTGTTAGGCAAAATACACTTTGCCAAAGTTTAGTTTGCCAATTAATTAAAGAATGAACCAAAACTCAAGTCAACAGATGCTTAAAAGAATACGGAACATCACCAACAAAAATCAGCAATCTGAAAGGAATTATTTCTTAGCAGCCTTGAACTAGCTTAACAGAATCTAGAGGTCCCAACAGTTATTATAGACTAATTGGAGAGATAGAAAAAATAAATTTGATCTACAAAAGTCAAATATGTGAAGCATATACAAAGGAAGGCACAACCAAGGATAGCTGGGCAAAAGCCTGAAAGGCTTTCCTGAATCACTAAAAATCAGAAAAGTTTAAATATTTTAGCTTCAGATAGCTGAAAGATCAGATCCTACCATTCCCCAATACAAGTGTAAACAACATCATTCATTTAGTATCAATCATCTCAGAATACAATTCAAGAGGTTCCTACCACTTGAATATTCTAACGTCACCACAGTACCCTGATACAGAAAACGAGACATTAACAGTATTTGATCGCCAAAATATCAGTAGTTTTAGCACGTGAAGGTAAAACACCATTGTGTTTCTTCAAGACAAGAGAATACGTCAACAGACCAGGTGTGTATCACAGCCAGCACAGACTCCATTTTGCCAGAGATCAGGTGCCCGAAAACAATCAATGATACACCATGGACCATCACATAAGGTGTTCACATAACTTGGTGAATGCCTAAAGAAGAATAAGTGAAAATTTTCCAGATGAGACTTATCGTAAAAAAAGGAAAATTTTCCAGATGAGAGGAATAGAAATAAACAGATGGCCAACATCACTAGACTGGAATCAAACATCAGCGATTTTTGAGCATATCCAGCACAGGTTAAACCTTTTTATCCAGAACCGACAAGATCCTAGGAGCCCATGCCTACAACAAATCAAATATTGTATCTCTAAATAGAAAATCTATGGAGAAATAATTACGGATTTGCTAGTTATCCGACACTTTCCATCATCTTCCTAGGTGAAAGTGCTATCCTCCGCATCCCCTCATCATGAGAATAGAACATATTATTATTTCACTGAGAAACAGTTGGTTTTTTTTTGCACGTTGAATATGGACCTAATCCTCTCAAAGAAATGCCTAAATAGCACATGCAAAAAACAAGAAAGGAAAAACCAAAAGAAACACAACAAAAAAAAATCTTGCTGCTCTACGAAGCTCAAGTGGTTCTCCACGCAGACGCTCTTCTGTCCTTCCCACGGCCATGGATGACCGGACGCCTAAAGTGCCACAAACAATTATACACCTTAGAGTTCACCATTCACCGCCAAAAGGACCTGCCCAAACCAAGCCCACGCAACCCACACGGTCAATCAAGCTCTCAAATGCACAATACCACTCAAAAACAAAGAGAAAAATAAATTCTCGAAAAACGGCAAACACACGATGTCCACAGCTCGGATGCTGAATCTACCATTCCACAGGGAGCACGAACGGAACTGGGCGAAGGAAAAAAAGGTCGATTCGAGAGCTAGGGATTTCGGGAGGTGCCGCCAGAGGAGGCAGATGAGGACCTGCGGGGGATCGTCGTCGAAGGAGGTGCCGCACAGGAGTGAGGCGAGCGTAATCCTCGGCCTGTGAACGGCCTGCCCCCCCACCTGCGGCGGGCGCTGCCCCATCCTGCTGATCCCAGACCCCATCTCTCTCCTTCTCCCTCTCCCTCGCTCTCCCTCTCCAGATGGATGACGCAGGTCTTCCCTGCCCGCTGCCGCCGACTGCCAAAGAGAGTTGTGACTTTTGAAAGCGAGGAGAGAGAGAGAGAAAGAAGAGAGAGAGAGAGAGAGAGAGAAAAGTAAAAACACGGAATGGCCCCTGAGATAAGAAGTTCCTGCGGGCGCCCAGAACGGAGAGAGCGAGAGGCTGCCAGCCAAGCGGCGATAACAGAGATAGACGACCACATACCTCCACGCCCTCCCAAACAAAAAGCGCCCGGGGCTGCCCGCTGAAGTGTGATGGCAGCACCAAACAAAGACCCTTTCCCCCCACCACCCTATGCAGTATTTTAAAGTGCAAGTTCTTGGAACTCCCCATGTGAGTGAGGCGTTAAGTTAAAGACTTTTTACATACATGCTCTATTAAAATTTAGTTTTATTAAATATATCTGTCATCTGAATATATTATCATGAATATTTTTTATTTAAATAAAAATATTATGATTATATCTCTTTAATTTATTATCATCGACGGAGGAGAATATTTCATAAAATATATCATTTATGATTGTTAAAAAATTTAAGATATATTTGATAAAATCAAATTTTACGAAGATATATATATATATATATATAAATCTTACTCTTTAACTTATAATTAACTAAGGTTAAACACACTGGAGTTATCAGATGACATAATTGTGACATTACTAATATTTCGAAGATATTCACGGTAACATATTCTGATAAAAAATATATTTGACAAAATCAAACTTTACATAGGTAAATATGTAAAAATCTCTTAAGCTAATGGTGGTGCCATGCATTGGGGTGACTCTGTTCCTGATAAGGTTTTATAATGGTGGGTGATGAGTGACGACCCAAGTCGAAGAGATTTTACAAGATTTTTTTTTGAATGTGTGGATCCTGTTGTCTTAAATTTGTTCTTTTATGGTAGCTAGCCTTTATTTGCGAGATCTGGAGTTATAATAAGATTTCCCACAAATTTGTTCCTATCGCTATGAATTCAAAACTTTCAAGACAAGTTTGTCATAAGTTCAAGTATGACTGGACAAAAGTTTAAAATTAATGTACATATATGCATGATATATACATTTTATAAGAAAAAAGTTGTGATGATCATCATCTTCCGTATTTTGCATGAGTTGTGTCTAGACAAATGCGATCCGTTATTAGCATCTTTCGTACTTCACTCCCCTCGTGTGCTGTCACGTCCTCACATGGCTAGCTAATACTAATAGTAGTAGGATGGCAAGACAGGTGGAGAAGGGCATATTTCGTTACTAGTAAAGAGGGAGTGGGAATACTTTCCCATTTCATGGGTTACGACCCCACACGCAGGTTGCACACGTGTCACTTTCTTTCCACTCCTCATTGCCCGATGACTATCTCTCCTTGAATCCCAATTTATAGTTGGGATTTTTGCATATATATATCCTTACAAAATTCGATTTTATGGGATATATTCTTTATCGGAGCATAATATCATGAATATCCTTTAAATATGAATAATATTACGATTATGCCCTCGCCATAACTCCCATGTGTTTAACCCGAGTTAAGTGTAAGTTAAAGAGTAAATTTTTTGTATATGTACCCCTGTAAAATTTGATTTTGTCAAATATATCTTAGACCTAACGACCGTAAATGACATATTTCACGGAATATTCTCTTCCGTCGACGGCAATAAACTAAAGGGGTATAATCACAACATTTCTGTCTAAATGAAGATATTCACGGTAATATGCTCAGATGAGGGGTATATTTGATAAAATCAAATTTACGAGGATATATATGCAAAAATCCTTTTATAATTTTTATTGATTCACTCCTTCCCTCCCTTTGCACGAGGGAAGTTGTGAGTTTAAATATTGCGAGCGTCACTTAGAGTTAAAGCTTTTTTCACATCTGCTCTTAAATTATTTATCAAAACAAAATTATCTCTCATAGCTGATGCTCTTATCTCATATTTAAAAAAATAACGTTGAAACGAGTTATCCTCGTATTTATCTCCAGAGAAATGAGGATAAATCAACCTAAATTTAATCCAGAGTATCCTCGACACTAAACATACTCGCTTATCTCCAAATTTAAATCACAAATAGAGATAATTTCTAACTGAGATTCCTAACTTTTTTCAGACAAGTCTTAAAAGAAATACATGATAAATTAGGTTTATCTTCTATTATCTCGACACTAGAAGGGGGTTGGAGAGGGGGATTTCTGTAGCCCATCTAAGAGCAGTCGAACTAGGTCCATCAGGATCAAATGAGGCCCAGCTCATCTAAGTGACAGCCCCGCAAGGCCCACTTAGACTAAAAAGCCCAATAAGATCACTCGGGATCAAACCCTTCCTCGGCGGCCCTTAGGCTCGGAAGGCCCGAGCGTCGGTCAGGTCGGAGGAAGACCCACGCCCGATCTATCCCCTCGCCGGGATAAAGGCTAGCGCTCAGCGCCCACTCCGACCGATCCTCATCCGAGCTATGCCTATCGCCCGGACAGGGTTGGCACTCTTCATGCTTGGGTTGACCGACGATTGCTTATCCACGCTGCCGTTGAGAGCCCTTTATGAGCAGGAGTTTACGAGGATAAGGGACCCACGACCCCTCAAGGCTATAAAGATCCCACGATGAGGACGTAAAGAGCCCACGTTGAGGACGTAACTCCCGCCTGAAACTCTCAGCTTACGGGACTCATGAGGCCGGCGCACTATTTAAACCTGGGACTCCCTCCAGCGAAAGGTAAGGCCAACACATGCCTAAAACTCCCTGAGCAGGAACCACTTCACCACCTTGGTGTAGAGGGATCTCGTGCCTCTCTTTCCTCCTCCCTTCATAGCTTCCACCATTGCTCTACTGACTTAGGCATCGGAGGGTTTACCCCAGGGAACCATCCCTGGGCCCCCTGATCCGTTTCCCTTCCTTGCAGTTCACTGTTTGGTGATCATCTCCCCAGCTCAGGACCAGCGCGAGATCACGCCTCTTCATCTGGCGCCGTCTGTGGGAAACGACCAAAGAGCCAGTATGGTGCGAAGAAGTTCAGGGAGGAGGTCCGCCGGCGATAGGGGAAAGGCCATGGTGGTGGCGGGAGAAGGCCCCTCTCAGGCCTCACAAAACCCTCCCTCCAACGCCAACGCCCAGCCGACGGACCACCCCCTCCTCCCGCGGCGGTGGAGCTACCACCCAACGGGGGCGCTGACGCTTTCCAAGCCCTCAACGTAAAACTGGACATCCTCGTGGAACTCATGAGGACCCACGCGGCCAGGGAAGGAAGGCCACGCGCCCCTCCGGAGAGCCCTTCCCGCGAGAACACGTCCCAGCACACTACCGGAGGCCGCTTCACCCTCCGAGGCCGACGGATTATCCGTAACAGGTCAGGAGGACCTTCACGAGCCCCTCCCCCAGAGCAAGAGGCATCCTCCACACCGAAAAGAGGAAAACCTGGGGCACGCCGTCCAAACCCAGAGACCGAAGCCCCCGGGGAGCGCCAAGGAAGCCCCCCCAGCCCCACAACGCGGCGATAGCCGGAGTTATCCCTCCGACTGCGAGAATTCGAGAGGCGTTTCGCAGAACAAGAACGCGCCCTACGCGCCTTGCAGAATGTCTCTCCGACGGAGGACAAGGAGAAATCTCCATTCTCCGATTACATCTTGAAGGCAGAGGTATCTCCTAGAACCTCCATCCCGTCCTTCAAGTCCTACGACGGCCAAGGCGACCCGACCGACCACTTCGACAGCTTCGACGCCCTGATGACCCTTCACGGAGCGTCCGGCGCCATCAAGTGCCGAGCCTTTGTGACCACCCTGGTCCAAGGTGCCCAAGCATGGTTCCGGGCCCTCGCCCCCGGATCCATCCGGGATTTCAAGCAATTCGGGTGAGTATTTAAGGAGAGTTTCGCCGGTAGCGGCCCCCCAAGGTCGGTAGCAGGGCTATTGGCTCTCAAACAGGCGCAAGGGGAGAGACTCCGGGCTTACATTAATCGATTCAAATCGGAAGCCCTGAGAATCCCCCGCTTGGATGTAGCCTCGGCTATAACCGCACTAACCGGAGGCACCCGGGACGAGAACCTCCACCGCGAACTTGCCCTCCACCCTCCATCGACCCTTGCCGAGCTAGTGACTCTGGCTTTGGGTCATGCTGAGTGCGAAGAAGTCCTCAGCGCATGCCGAGGCACAACCGACTCGGGTCGAGAGGGGGACAAGAAGCGGGCACCCGAGCTAAGCTCGGGTCCAAGAAAAAGGTGGAACTGAGACGGGGAGCACAAGGAACCGTCCCGGAAGTACGAGCGGTACACTCCCTTAACCGCTCTGGTGTACGAGATATATGAAGACATCAAAGGCTCGGGCCTCCTCCACCAACCCGAGCCAATGAGGTCGAAAAGTCGCAATAGCAGCAAGCATTGCCTGTTCCACAGCGACCACAGGCATCACACCGGCGATTGCCACCAACTCCAGGATGAGATCGAGCGCCTCGTCTGCCAGGGACACCTATCCCGGTTCGTGGCTGGGCGTGAGGAAGACCGAGGCGCCCCAGAGGAAATCGACAACGCCCCTCGCGAGGTCCACATCAACGTCATCGCTGGAGGAGCTGCATCAGGAGGAGACAGTGGTCGAGGAAGGAAGCGTCATGCTGAGCGGGCGAGCCGAGCCGTCGAGCCTCCCAAGGCCCCGCCAAGTGAGCCCCAGGTCATAGTCTTCTCCGACCAAGACCTGGAAGGGCTGACCACCCCGCATGACGACGCCCTAGTCATATCGGCCACAATAAACCATTGTAACGTAGACAAGATTCTAGTTGACAATGGAAGTGCCCCTTATGTATTATCTTACGAATGTTTCCTTAAGATGGGGGAGAATCCATCTAAACTCTGCCCGATCTGAACCCCCCTTTGCGGGTTCAATGGCCATGCCACTTATCCCGAGGGAGCCCTAAGCCTGAAAGGTCACTCTCGGCACCCCACCCAAAACCGTTACGGCCATGGTGGACTTCATAGTGATCAAGGGTATGATAGCATACAACGTAATCTTCGACCGAGGAATCCTTAGCCGAACGAAAGCGGTGCCATCTACCTATCACCAAAAGATGAAGTTCCCCACTAGAAACGGGATGGGGGAAGTCCGAGGTAACCAGGCGACGGCCAGAAGGTGCTATAATATCTCGGTTGAAGCCACAAGGCCGGACGGGAAGAACAAGGGCTCCCGAGAAGTCGAGGAAAAACCCGCAACCTCCGAGCCTGGAGGCGAGCAACGGTTTTCCTAAACGATGACCCGACCCTAGGAGTAAAGATTGGAGCCGACCTACCGTCTGAGGTTCAGCAGCAATACAAAGAGTTTCTTTCCGTGTACATCCGAGTCTTTGTATGGTCTGATGATCAACTCCCCGGAATACCGAAGGAGACGGTGATGCATAATCTCAACCTCGACCCGACCGTGAAGCCCGTACAACAACGCAGAAGGAAGCACGCGTCAGAGAAGTAGGCGATCATCAAGGAGCAAGTCACCAAGGGGCAAAAGAGTGGTCTTTTTAGACCGGTCCTGTACCCGACGTGGCTGGCTAACGTCATCTTGGTGCCAAAAGCTTCAGGAAAGTGGCGAATGTGCGTGGACTTCACCGACTTGAACAAGGCTACACCAAAGGACTGCTATCCATTACCGAGCATCGACCAACTGGTTGATTCAACCTCGGGCAACGAGATACTCAGTTTCCTGGACGCCTATTCAGGTTACCACCAGATCAGAATGGATCTAGAAGACATCGAGAAGACCGCATTTATCACCGACTTCGGCGTGTACTGCTACACCCGGATGCCTTTCGGGTTGAAGGACGCTGGAGCCACATACCAGAGGCTAGTCAATCATATGTTCGAAGGACAGCTCGGCCGGAACGTCGAGGCCTATATTGACGACATGCTCGTCAAGACCCCCAAGGTCGAGGACCACTTCGCCGACCTAGCTGAGACATTCGACACCCTCCTGAGGTACAATATGAAGCTCAATCCCACCAAGTGCGCCTTCGGAGTAAGATCCGGGAAATTCCTGGGTTTCTTAGTCACCCAGCGTGGGATCGAGGTCAACCCCGACAAGGTCCAGGCCATCCTGGACATGCGCCCACCCACCTACATCAAAGACGTTCAACGCCTTACTGGGCGCATTGCCGCGCTCAGCAGATTCCTATCCCGTGCGGCCGAACGATGCCTACCCTTCTTCAAACTGTTGAGGGGGCCCAAAATGGCATCTGCTACGTTCGCATGGGACGAGGAATGCAAAAGAGCATTCGCCGAGCTTAAGGAGTTCCTGGCTTTGCCCCGGGTGCGTTCCAAGCATGTCCCAGGTGAAGTCTTACATCTCTATCTCTCGGCAACTCCATCTACAGTTAGCTCGGTCCTGGTCAGAAATGACTCGGGAGTCGAGAGATCGGTCTACTACACCAGCAAGGTGCTCAACGAGGCTGAAAGAAGGTACCCCGCAACCGAGAAACTCGTGCTAGCGTTGGTTATCTCAGCCAAGCGCCTCCGACCCTATTTCCAAGGGCACTCCATCACAGTGTTGACCGGCGAACCTTTGAAGAGGATCCTCGCTCACCCCGAAGCCTCGGGACGTCTCGTCAAGTGGGCCATCATGCTCGGGGCCTACGATATATCATACTGGCCTCGCTCGGCTATCAAAGGACAGGCACTCGCTGACTTCATCACCGAGAGCACTATCCCGACCGAAGAAAAATCTCCGTCCGCGCCCGGGCCAACCTGGGAACTGTTCATCGATGGATCATCCAACTCGGCCGGAAGCGGCGCTGGAATCCTCCTGAAGTCTCCCGAAGGAGCAGAGCTACAATACGCCTTGAAGTTCAACTTCCAGGCATCCAACAACACCTCCGAGTACGAAGCCCTTATCTCGGGAGCCCGCATGGTCCGGCGGATGGGGGCTGAGCGAGTCAGAATTCACACTGACTCCCAACTAGTCGCTAGCCAGGTCAACGGTGATTACGAAGCTCCAGAAGCACCGATGGTCAAATACCTCCAGCTGGTCAGAGCCGTGGCACAACAGTTCGAGAGTTTCGAGGTAGTCCAAATAGCTCGGGAAGAAAACTCCCGAGCGGACGCCCTCTCTCGGTTGACCTCCTCTCTTGACCCCGAGGGTACTCGATCGGTCCTTCTTGAAGAGCTAAAGCGACCGAGCATCGATTCGGAGCTCCTGGCTGTTGACCCGGCCTCCCCAAGCGACTGGCGCACCCCCTACATGTCGTGGCTCTAAGACTCTCAAGAGCCTCCCGACCCCCGGGAAGCCCGAAGATTGAAGTACCAAGCTCGGCGATTCGTCATTCTAGACAGCACTCTCTACCGAAGATCCTTCTTCGGTCCCCTCCTGAAGTGCCTCAGTACTGACGAAGCCAACCGAGCGATTCAAGAAGTTCACGAAGGCCTGTGCGGAGCGCATTTAGGAGGAAGGTCGCTCACCAGGATCTTGCTACGGCAAGGTTATTGGTGGCCCACTCTGCAGCGCGATTGCTCGACCTACGTACAACACTGTGACCGATGCCAACGATTTGACCACTTGGTCCATCAGCCGGCAACAGAGCTCGTCACCCTAGCCGAGCCATATCCTTTCGCTCGCTGGGGAATCGACATCCTCGGGCCGTTCCCTACAGCTCAGGCCCAGAAGAAGTTCATCATCATCGCCATCGACTACTTCACCAAATGGATCGAGGCCGAAGCCACAGCAAGAATCACCGAGACAGTCGTCTGGAGTTTCTTCTGGAAGTCGATCATCTGTCGCTACGGCATCCCCCGGGTGATAGTGAGCGATAATGGTCGGCAATTTGATTCTCGTTATTTCCGAGACAGATGCGCCAACCTAAACATTCGCAATCACTTCACCTCGGTCGCCCACCCTCAGGCTAACGGGCTGGTCGAAAATGCCAATAAGATTATCTTAAAAGGCATCAAGACCAGGCTCGGCAAAGCCAAGGGCAGCTGGCGTGAGGAATTACCGAACGTACTTTGGTCACACAGAACGACTCCCAGAACGGCAACCGGTGAAAGTCCCTTTCAATTGGTGTACGACGCCGAGGCCGTTATCCCATTGGAGATTGCCAATCTCTCCCTCCGAGTCATCTGTTTCTCGCCCGAGGCAAACGACCATAAACTGCTCGAAAACCTCGACCTAGCGGATGAACTCCAAGGATTACCGGCATCCGAGCAACGGAATATCAACGCCGCCTCACTCGATACTACAACGCCAAAGTCCGAGATAGACACTTTCAACCGGAAGATTTCGTCCTCAGGAAAGCCGAAGCGGGCAAGCTATCCCCTAATTGGGAAGGCCCCTACCGAGTGATCGAGACACTCGGGAAAGGAGCATACCGGCTATCTACGATGGAAGGAGAACACATCCCTCGGACCTGGAACGCGACTACACTACGCAAGTTCTACTTCTAAATACCGAGCATTGTGTAAGCAACATGAAATAAAACAAAAGCTTTCCTTTCCTTTATTCAAACAACTCGCTTATACATCAGAAAGGCCGAAGCCAAGAAAATACATGTCAAAAGAGTAAAAAATCCATCTAACGCCGCCGTATGAGCCAATCGCTCGGCTGACTCGGTTAACCTTTCCTGCGTCCAGCCACTGACTCTGCCTCGTGCATAAACTGGCTCGGATAAAGGGTAGTCGACCCCGTTGGCTCGGGTAACTCGGAACAAAGGTGACAGAGGGATTAGGAAGTAGAAGGCTACCTTCCAAGTTGATAGAGATGGAGGAAGGGAAGAGGGAATACAAATGAAGGCCTCCTCTCTGCCAATCTGCCAACTCTTTGGAGGGAAGAGAGTGTAGACACCCTCCGAAGAGTGAAAGAAATGATGAGAAGGGCAGAAGAGGGAAAAAGAGGCTGCGGAAGAAGGGAGGAGAAGCAGGAAGTGGAGAGGAATCTTGAGAGAGATCCCCTCCATGGAGCGAGCGGGAAGGGACGGGCGACAGGGATGCCTGATTCCCCCATCCGTCCACCATCTCGCCCCCCCCCCCCCCCGGCTGGAGTTGATAAAAGAAGGCGACGTGCCTCCGCACGTTGAACCCTCTTTAACCCCGCCGGCCGGCCGTCGAACCCCCTTTCAGCTCGAAGCAGCAAGGACTCTCTGCCCTCCGTCATCGGCATCCTCATCTTCTAGAGCGTCTTCCATGCTTCAAACATAACGGCACAACGCTACGTGAAGAAAGAATGAGGAAAGACTGTCAGGGAAAACCCTAAGCGGTGGAGAGGAAGGGACGCCCTTCAGACCTTTTATAGGCGAAGGGAGGCTATTTGCCTTAAATGATTCTTCCCTTAAAAATACGCCAAAGGGACCTCTCCCTACGAACGGTCACCTCAAACTCCTCGTTTCCGCCCCAGCGGAACACACGAAGCGGCCAAACATTCAAAGCATGAGAGAACGGAAAGACACCCTGCCAGACGCTCACCCAACCATCATGCGAGATCCGCGCAGAAAGTATCGGCACTTTCCAACTACTGCAGATACGCTGAACAAAATACGGCAATGGCGATACAAAAAAGTTAAGTCTTCATCATAATGCTACTGCCTTACGTTTTTTCTTACACAACAAGGAAAGTTTTCCTTCGAAAAAGGAAAGACATACAAGAAGAGAAAGCAAAGCAGATACGTTAGGCCTCTGGCCCACCCTGAAGCTCGGAAGTGGAAGGCTCAGACGGTCTGCCCCCGGCACCCTCAACGACGACCGACCCTGGCACTGACCCCACCGGCGTGGGAACTGCCTCGGTTGCTCGCCCTCCCGAGGCATCTAGAGTTGGCGACCCCTCGGACGAAGAGCCCCCCTGATCTTCTTCCTCCGACGCCGAACCAGAGGAACCGGAGGATGACAAGTCCGAGTCATAGCATTGCCCGGATGGGAAATTGATTGTCTCGGACGCCTGCTCCTCGGCAAAAGAAACGGCCCGGTCGTAGCCTTGCTTGAACCCCTTGCGGATGCCTCGGCGAAGTGCTAACTCGTAGTAGGGGAGGGCAGCCTCTTTAAGGTTGACCCGGTAGGCCTCCAAGCATTTGTACTGCTCGAGCGCCTCCGCCCCGACAGATCCCACCCTACCAGCGAGCTTGGCCTTCTCCCGCTCCACCTCAGCTAATCTCCGCTCGGCCTCAGCCGTCTGCTTCTCGGCCTCCGCCGCCTGCTTCTCTGCCTCGGCCCGATCAGCCTCCCGCCAAAGGCGCTCGGCTTTCTCCGCTCGGTCCACCAGCTCGGCACGCTCGGCCTCCCACCGGCCATCTAGCTCGACGCGAGCAATGCGCTCCTCTTCAATAAGCATGCTCTTCCTCTCGAGCGATTCAGGGTCCAGGTCAGGTTCGCCCGCTCTGACTTTGACTGGGCATAACCTTCTGCCAGAGTGGCCCCCATCTAGGCCAGGACCAAGCCGCCCTCCATAACCATCTCGAGGGCCACGGACGGGGAGTGCCGCCTGTCTCCCCCCTTCACCTTCGCGGCTATACCGCGACATACCTGGTACAGAGGGCCCTGGATGCCGAGCCTCTACAGGGCCGCCAGAATAGAGACCCCCTCTTCGATCGGCGTCCTGCCGGTCGGCCCAAATCGAGCCGCGGCTTCGTTCGCCCCTCGTGCCTCAGTCGGTTGGGGCTGCATTGCCTTTTCTTGCGACCCCCCAGCCTTGACCGGCTCGGCACCTGCACCGCCACCTGGAGCGTCGCCCGCCTCAATCGACGCCCCAATCTCGGCCGTGGTCCCTGCGTCACCTGCCTCGTCCATGGCCCCCTCGGCTCCTACCGAGGGGAGAGCAGGGACAGCACCACTGCCAATCGCAGAAGCGGCCTCGGCCCCCTCGTCCCCGGCCGAGGGGGGAGCCGAGCCAGCATCATCGCCGACCGCAGGAGCAGCCCCAACCTCCTCGGCCCCCTCTTGCTCGGCGGGTGGGAGAGCTCGCCCAATAGGGTCGGCCCCATCATGCTCAACGGATGGGTGAGCCGAGGCAGGGTCGCCTTCGACTGCGGGGGCGGCCCTGGCCTTCTTGGCCCGCTTCCTGGCCTTCACGGCGTCCCAGATCATGCCCTCCACGGGATCCTTGCGCTTGGACCCCCGTGACCTGGAAGACCCCTCCCGGGCCATCCCCTTGCCCCTATCTCGGGCTCGGGAGCGACCTGTGGGAGCAGCCAACTCATCGGTAGCCGAGTCATCGCCGAGATCTATCACCGCTGCGGTCTCCTCCAAAGCTGGCAGCCTGGCGTCTGCGCAAAGGAAGATATAATCAAGAGAAGAAGCGAAGGCCTCATCGCCCGATCAGAAGGCTAGCTCATGATGTCCGTACCTGTCGGCTTTAGCCGATGGAGAAGACATCGCTCGATGTTCTCCGGAGTCACCAGTTCCTCCATAGACTGGCGATGCTCCAACAAGATGGCCGCATACTCCTCCACGTCTGGAGGAAACTCGTCCTACTTCGGAGGAATGTTCGGATGGAAATTGGGGATTACGGGACACCTCCAAGTCTCCTCCACCGAGAAAATCCCCACCTAGAAGAACTGAGTTTTCCACCCCTTATGCGAAGAATCCTTCGCGGTCAAGGAGACACAGCTCCTATTTCGCCTCGCCTAGATGAAATAGAAGCCCTTCCCGGCCGAGGGATCCGCCTTCAACTCGAAAAAATAATGAAAGATGTTCAAGGAAGGAGGAACCCCGCATTAACGGTAGAGGAAGCGAAAGGCGGAAAGAAGAAGGTAAGAGTTGGATACCAACTGAACGAGTGCCAACCGAAAGAAATTGAGAAGCTTAAGAACAAAGGGCTCGAAGGGAAGGCGGAACCCACCCTTCCACGACAGAAGAAAGGTGCAGATGTGGCCCGTACGAGAGTCCAAGCTCGTCTTGTGCGGGGAAGCCGCGGCGAAGAAAAATTTATGGGGCAGACGAAACTGGTGCTCCAGCCGTTTCACCTCCGCCTCCCCCAGTTCACTGCAGTTTGGAGCCGTCGCCCTGGCCGCAGGCTCGCCCTCCCACTCTTCGACATCCGGACGCTGATCCGCCATGGAATCCGGAGAGGAACTTGAAGAAAGATGCTCCCGGGACCCCGAAGACTCCGGAGGAAGAGAAAGCTGCCGGACTGCCTCCGTAGTTATCTCCACCAACTCCGCGAACGCCACTGCAAGCCTCTGCTCTTTCGTCGTGTCCTCACGACGCATCAAAGAGCCCCAAAAACAAGCACGAAGGAGAGCCAAACCCTAAAAACGGAGGGAGTCTAGAGCGACGACAAGCGCACAACGCCTATATTCCCACGCAGAAGGCGGCGCATAGTTCCGACCTCCGAGAAAAGGGGGCCCCTTCAGTTCAAATCCGTTAGGATCATCATTATTACGGGCCCAGGTGACCACAACACGTGGCTTCTTAACACCGCCAGATCTCCACCCACCCAAGCCACGCTGGTCCAAAACCCTAACGGCTACTCTTCCAAGCTTACCAAAGCTCGGGAGTAGGAGGGGGACAAGTGGAGAGGGGGATTTCTATAGCCCATCTAAGAGCAGCCGAACTAGGTCCATCAGGATCAAACGAGGCCCAGCTCATCTAAGTGAGGGCCCAGTTAGACTAAAAAGCCCAATAAGATCACTCGGGATCAAACCCTTTCTCGACGGCTCTTAGGCTCGGAAGGCCCGAGCGTCGGTCAGGTCGGAGGAAGACCCACGCCCGATCTATCCCCTCGCCGGGATAAAGGCTAGTGCTCAGCGCCCACTCCGACCGATCCTCATCCGAGCTATGCCTATCGCCCGGACAGGGTTGGCACTCTTCATGTTTGGGTTGACCGACGCTTGCTTATCCACGCTGCCGTTGAGAGTCCTTTATGAGCAGGAGTTTACGAGGATAAGGGACCCACGACTCCTCAAGGCTATAAAGATCCCACGATGATGACATAAAGAACCCACGTTGAGGACGTAACTCCCGCCTGAAACTCCTCAGCTTACGGGACTCATGAGGCCGGCGCACTATTTAAACCTGGGACTCCCTCCAGCGAAAGGTAAGGCCAACACATGCCTAAAACTCCCTGAGCAGGAACCACTTCACCACCTTGGTGTAGAGGGATCTCGTACCTCTCTTTCCTCCTCCCTTCATAGTTTCCACCATTGCTCTACTGACTTCGGCATCGGAGGGTTTACTCCAGGGAACTATCCTTGGGCCCCCTGATCCGTTTTCCTTCCTTACAGTTCACTGTTTGGTGATCATCTCCCCAACTCAGGACCAGTGCGAGATCACGCCTCTTCAGGGGTGTTTGTTAATCGAGCATAGTTAACGTAAACGACTCTCGAGAGTCGTCATTTGTGTTAATCGACCTCGATTAATGTATTTGTGAGTGAGAGAGCGGTGAGACCTATCACACTCTCTCTCGTAGAGTGCGCTAACTTAATCGATTAGCAAACACACCCGAAGTGATTTACCAACACTTGTTCTACAGGGAAAGGGAAGGGAGAGTAGCCGGCGGTGAAGAAGAGGAATGGAGGTGAAACGGCCATCGTTGATGTGAGAGAGAGAGAGAGAGAGAGAAAAAGAAGGGAAGAGGAGTGGTGTTGCATGTGGGAAGGTGTGCGATGTAGACATGGCATCCTCCCGTACACAGTCACATGGCTTGTCACGTGGACTGGTCACGTGATTCACTCTCTCAATAATTCTAACTGATATAATAGTCTAATAAACGATAATCCGATTCGGACAGAAATGATAAGTTGAGCACCAAAGTATGAACGACACTTGCCTCAGGTCAGCCCAACCTAGGACAAAAACCTGTACCTTTATTTGTATTCCTTACGAAAAAAAGAAAGATATTTTTATTTTTATTTATGTATTCATAGATCTTTATCTTATAATTATCGGGTAACGCTGCCCTGCCGGCCTATATTACCTGTTGAATTCCTCCCAATAGATTCACGATGGGATTATATTGTTAAAATTAATAAAATTAATAATAAATAATTTAAAATAAATGAGTTTAGAAAAGATATGTCGAGTAAAAGTGTGTAGCGATTCAAACTAAGAGATCTATTATCACCCAATGTACGTGTCTCACAGCAATGGCCTCTTAAAAATGTGATAACTCTCGAACAGATGATCTCCTCTCTCTCTCTCTCGTCGACATCTCTTCGAAGAGAACTTTATGAATCTGGATAAAACTCAATTTTTATAGCAACCAACAAGAATCCCCCAATTGATCACCCACATTGATCAACTTAAAGGGTTTAGAGAATGTAATTATATAAATGATATTCCTCAGATGACTCTTTCTCTAATTGTCAACGGAAGGATGGTAATTTCAACGGACAGTGCGAATGTTAAATTTTGGTGTCTATCACGCATGTCACGTCTAGTGATGAACGGTAGATCAATAGTGAAGATTTTTAAATCACACGGAAAAATCTAACAATTCATTCGTTCCACGAGATATGGTATAAGAAAACATTATAACGATGACAACAAATACATTTATGGAAACTTAGCATTTAGTGAGCTTATATGAACTATATCCAAAGCTTGTGCATCCAAAGAAAAAAAGGACAATCGTTTGGTCACAAAAATTAAGAGGAGAATAAAATATAGCTTTAAAGGTCCTATCGATGACAGAGGAATCCCTCCAAGGGAGTTCAAAGTGATCGATGGCATCTTACTTATATTCAAGAAGAAAAAAAAGGATGATATCGTACGGTACTCTTCACTAGACATTTTGCCAAACTTATTAGATTTTTATATAATAAGTATATTTAATAATTTTATACAATAAACATACTTAATAAGCACTTTCAACGTCTTTTTGTTTTTGCAACGGTCGTACTTGGAACGATGCGTTCATCAAATAGTTAGATGAGTCTCAACAAAAAAGGCACGGCAGCAGAGTCCGTTACCACCCTAAAAACAAGGCTTGCGCTTCTTGGTTCTCCTTTGTGGACCGAGAGGAGGGATGTACGCTAGTAACTTATACGATGCAAACAAATTCTTCTGAAGAATAAATTAAAAAAAAATCTTACCAAGTTGGGAGTCGAAAGAAAACAAAAATTAAGTACTTTTTTTTTGAATCAAGATATATCATTCATTTTATATTAGAAACATAATACAAGGAATACATATAGACCAAACCACATCGAAACAACCATCACTGGCCCTTGACGACAACCACCCGTCGAGCAACATAAGATGAAAAACAAGTAGACAACAACTGCTACCAGAGGGCAGGGAACTCCTGAAGACGGCGAAGGGGCAATTGTCGATGCGAAGGTGACTGATATCTTCCTCGAGGAGCGCAAGGTTACCGAACCGCATAAGCCAATAGCGGTGTGTAAAAGACACTCGGGAGACAATCATCCATAGAGGTGCTTGGGGATAAGCGCAGAATCTCCGAGCTCTGGATGAACCGAGGGGAGAATACACGTCACTTGCAAATGCGACCAGCTGGTCTCTTCTTCGTCCGGGGAACCGCGTAACGCCGAAGGGCCCGGGGGAGGCAAAGGGGTTTGGGGGCCGAATCGGAGGGGGGGGTGAAGGGGCGCCGGAGGGGTGAGGGGCGCCGGAGGAAGAGAATGGGGGAGGGCGGGGGGAGGGCGAATGGGGGGCAGGAGGGGGGGCAGAGGGGGGACAGTAGACCAAGGGATGGGGGGGGACAGAGGGGCCGCCGGGGGGGAGAGCAGTGCAGGAGGGGGGGCGGAGAAAAGCGGCGGGAGGGGGAGGGGGGGAGGACGCCGGGGGGGTGGCTCGGGGGTGGAGGACGTGGGAAGGAGGGGAGGGGCGGAGGACGACGAGAGCGGCGTAGGAGGGGGGGAGCAGCACGGGAGGGGGGGCGGAGAGAAGGGCAAAAGGAGGAGGGGGAGACGCCGGAGGGGGAGAGGCCCGGGAGTGGGGGGCAGAGGAAGGGGGGGGATGGGGCGGAGGTCGACTGAGGAGGGAAGGGGGAGAGCGAGGAAACGGAGAGGGGGGGGAGAGGGGGGACGTCGGAGAAAGGAGGAGGGACGGGACCAAGGGCGGGCAGGAGAACAGCGCGGGGGGAAGAAGGGGGAGAGGGAGAGGGAGTGTTCCAGAGGAGATCGGAGGAACTCCGATCTCCCTAACAGTTCCAGGAAGGGGTTAGAAACCCCCCCGACAAAATCCAGGGAGCGCCCTAGAGAGGCAAACCTGGCGATGAGCCTCCAAAAGAGGAGAAGGAGAGAGGGGGGGAGTTCTCGGCGGGAGCTCCCCCCCTCCCGACGTTCCGCTGGGCTTCCCACGACCGGAGGCGAGAGCTCGGCGCACAGCAGAGCCTCCAACAGTAGGTGACACTACCTCAATCCGATCTTAAGTACTTGGCCAAACAATGATTTACATGGAAGATTTTACAAATTCTTCTGAAGAACAAACTAAAAAAAAAATCTTACCAAGTTGGGAGTCGAAAGAAAACAAAAATTAAGTACTTGGCCAAACAATGATTTACATGCAAGATTTTCTATAATTTTTTTTCTCATTTGTTTCTTTTCCTGAATATATACCAAGGGTAGGTTCAAGATCAAATCCAAATTGCCGATGGTCCGGATCATGGGCAGGCTAAATTTCTCTTGGACGGGGGCACCCACTCCCCTAACCCTCACCCCCATGACATCCGCTAGGTCAAAACTATGGCCCTCTTTGATATCCGAACTGTCGGGTGGAGGGCGTGGCGGGCCCACACCCCCCTCTCACACACAATAGATTTGTTCGACCCTGATCGACTTGTTAGACACTCCGGAGTCGAACAACGCATCCCACCCGAGAAACAAAGACGCCCCATCTGAATCCCAGATCAGTACCTTCCTTCAATTCGTGTCTTTGTATTTGTGTCTATGATAGGGTTCGATGACCCGGGGATCTTCATGTCAGATCGGATTCTCCTTAATATGATATAAGTCGATTTTAACGACGGTCGAGTCTCACATTTAAAATAAATTTAACAATAAAATTTAATTTTTTTCATTCATAAAATATAAATATTATAAATATTATAAATATTATTATATTTTTTAACTTTAAAAAATAAATTATTTTTAAATATTATATTATTCATAATTACTTGATGCAATTCGCAGGACTCGCGACTCGAAACTCTCTGGATACGATCAGATCCCTTTAGATACGATCTTGGTCACCCAACTCGACAAGTCTACGGAATAAGTAAACACCGCGACCTCCCAGTTGTCCATGGAGTGCAATTCTCCCACCCAGAGAGACACTTCACTATTGTTTACCATCCAAATGTCCCAGCATGATCAACATTTTGGGAAAGCACAATGTACCTCTTCTCCGATAGTTCATAACAAGTGGGATGAAGTCTCATATTGGCAAACGACTGGGATGAGTTTCATACATTACATCATGGAGAACCCTCGTTTATCTACCCAGTAATGTTCGCTGCAACCCTCTCCCCTCCAATTACACCTCATGAGAGTGGAGGATTTTTTTTTTTAATTTTGAGAGGTGATATTCACTCCTCTATAACTTACCGTACGAGACATCCCCCATCCAAAGTCTTCGATTTTTTTTTAAAAAAAAATAATGAGACGTGTGTGAACTCATTTTTTTTGAGTGTTTAGATCATCCGATATCAAAATTAAATTGCACGACAAATTAAAATGGGTGGATCTCACCTCCCAAAATTTTCAAAGAAAAAACCCATCACATCTGGTGTAATTGGGTTGGGGGGGGGGGGAGGCAGCAATCATTACTCTTTATCTACTAGGAGATGATAACTCTAAACACATTCACCCCCTCGTCCTAATACGAAGTTAGCATGTCCCCATCTCCATTTTTTTTAAAAAAAATGTAATTTTGGGGGGGGGGGAGGGTTGCAGCAATCATTACTCTTTACCAACCTCATCCTAACCTGAAGCTCGCATGGTGAAATAGGCCACAATACACATCACTTATAAGTTATAAACAAACCCAACACAACAGCCTTTTCCTTCTATTATTGAGATGTGAGACCCTTCAAGCAAGTGATCAAGAGAACTCGCCAGTGCCCAACGTTCCTCGGAGGCACTTGTCCCATGTTAAGCATCTGCAACAGGCGACGCAGAGGGCAGAGCCGAGGGGCAAGCACCGCACTCAGTACAGCCACGATAATTCTTGCCTGTAAGACACAGACCCAGCAGCCCCTTGAACACCCTCTTCCGATATCAGAGGACAATCCTGCACCGTCAACAACTCCAGTTTCTTCAAACCCAGCAGAGGTTTCAGCCCCCAATCCGTAATCCCCAAACACTTGCAGAGCGTCAGACTGCTCAAGCGAGGGAAGTGCCTGAGAAGCTGCACGCCCTCATCACTGACCTCCTGGCATCTGATGAGCTCCAGCTTCTCTAGAAAACAGCAGGAACACAGGGCCTCCATTCCCATGTCATTGAACAGGTAGGCTCGATCGAGCACCAGGACGCGAACTGGGCAGCACTGGATGAGGCCGAGGATCCCGCTCTGCGAGAAGCATGACAAAGAGGGGAACTCCACATCGGAGAAAGATACGGCAACTTCTTCCAGTGCAGAACAGCTGCATGCTAGAGCCTTCAAGCTGTCGTCTGTAAGCTGTGGTGGGTAGACCTGCATCAGCCCAGGAGCAACGAAGTGTGAAGAGAGGTAGAGGGATATACATCTGAGGTCGGTGGAGCTTAGAGCCAGAGAGATCATGTCGGAGTCCCGCAGCCCATAGCACCTGTCCAAGGAGAGCTTCTGCAGCTTCTTGCAGCCGCCCAGCACGCATGAGAGCCCTCCCCTGTGAGGGAAGACGCAGTTCACCAGGCGGAGCTCCTCCATAGCGTCGCAAGCTGGGTGCTGCGCCACCCGCCTGTCCGCAGTGAATTGGTTGTGGGTCTTGAGGTCTCTGTAGTTTGCATCGACCTCGACCTCCAGCCGCCGGAGCTTTCGCCACCCCGGCCCCAGTCTGACGACATCGGCCTCGCCGATGGCCTTGCAGTTCTTCACTGTGAGATCTTCCAACACCCCGAACTTGCCCAGGTACTCCAGCCACTCTGAGCTCTTCACCTTCATGCACCGGGAGAGGTGGAGGGTGGAGAGCTTCTTGCAGCCGACGACAATGGAGAGCAACCCGTTGGAGCTGATCGATGGCGCAAAGTTCAGCTTCAGAGACCTGAGGTTCCTGCAGGACGACAAGTGGCCTAGGCCTGCGTCGGTGATGAAGGAGCAGAAGCTGAGGGTGAGGTCCTCCAGCGAGGGGCAGTGGGAAGGGAGCACGAGGAGGCCGCGGTCGTCCAGCTGCTTCCCCAGGTTGGACATCCAGCCAGAGTAGTCGATTTCCAGCTTCGTCAGGTGTGGGAAGCGAGCGCAGAGCGATGTCAGGGCCTCGGTGGCCGGGTGCAGGCCACACCCCACGCGCAGGGAAGCTCTCTGCTCCCCCTCCGCCGAGTGGAACCGCTTGCAGACGAGGGACGCCGAGTTCCTGTCGGCGGTGTCATCGATCCGCTTGAGAATCTCCGAGAGCAGCGGCTCGGGCACCTCCTCCATCGAGCCCAGCAGCAGTATCTCCAGCTCCTGCGAGATCAAAGAAGGCAAAGCATTGGAAAAAAAAACGGCAGTAGAAATACGCACCCACCCACCACATATTTGATCAAATGACAGATATGGAGTAGAAATGGGCACTTCCTTCCCTATTTGGCCGGAAAGACAACAAAATCAGAAAACCATCATTCCTAAGGATTCATGTGATGAAGCAAATGGGTCTAGATCAAAATCACATGCAGCATCCACCATGAGAACAGGTACTGTTCCTAACCCACAAGGTGTTTCCACCCGAAGCACAGGGACTT
Source organism: Amorphophallus konjac (assembly GCA_022559845.1). NCBI lineage: Eukaryota > Viridiplantae > Streptophyta > Magnoliopsida > Alismatales > Araceae > Amorphophallus > Amorphophallus konjac. The sequence continues at coordinate 600,492,604 of CM040121.1, forward strand.
GTTGTTCCCAATGGAACTCTATATCTGCAGAAAGCTTCCTACCTGTTCTCCGGGCAGCACTGGAGAGGCTAGCTTTGTGAATCCAGAAGCAGGTTAACCTAAATTCTGCAGATCGAGCAAGGAATTAGGGAGGCTTCGGCAAGATCGGAGCCCCCAAATGATACCTAGGAGCAGCAAGAGAAGCAGGATGGGGCGGGTGCTGCATCAACCACCACCGGCGCCTTGGGATCCCTGCCGGCGGCAGTCGCGTGGGTTTGCTTCGCTTATCGGATATTCGGACAACAGGCCACTCTGCCAGGCTGCCGCGGACGGCGTCGAGCGGCAGAACAGTGGATATTCGGATAGGCACGTTAAAAATATCTAGGTATAATAAACATATTACTTACGCTACGGCAACAGCCATTTGGGGATATTAACCCCCTGACCGGATGCCATGGGCTTCGGGTATCGTTCTCCCAATGGCTTCCGGTCACTAGGATGGAGCGGGTGATGTTAATCTCGAGAAAGGGTCATTGAACACATGTGGGAATGGATTTTATTTATTAAAAGAAAAATATTCTTTACTTATTGATTTATTTATTTATTTTACTTATTTATTTGATTATTAATTAGACGTATCAATCACTGTGGTGATAATTTATTACGTGCTCATCTGACTGATCAGATAATAATGGGTGATCGTGTCGGAACTCAAAATCCGTCGTACCATAAATGTTACGACGTTAATTACGTCACTCTGAAAGAGGGACAATCTTTGATTAATCGCCAAAATAAAGACCATGTGGCCCCTATAATTAAAGATGCAATTGCATGCAATCACACGATATGGTAGTACTTATTATTAAATCGACTCCCGGTACGAGGCGGAGAACTTAGGTTTTAGGACCACCATCACGCATAATGATAGCTCCTGGTTGGGCGTAACCCGGCTTTCCGTTAATCATCATTTAATATACCAAAGAATCGGATCATGCAAGCATGCAAGATAACATCATTCAGTATTATCGTTTATTATTTGTTTCATCATTTATTTATAACTTCGAGAGAGATTTCGGCAATGCCATCTTGCTCTGAGGGGTATCAGAGCCTTTTTATTTTGAAGCTGTGCGTCACATTATGGTTTACACACATGGGCCCATGAGGTGGGCCGAGTGCGACCGTATTCGGGCAAGCGCATATTATTGGGACAATGTATACCGGGGCACGGTAAATTTGATATTTGAGAAGAGAGGAAATGCGGTTGAAACCCGATCGGAACAATTCAATGAGTTGTCGGCTCAGGACAAGGTCATGTTTTGGCTAAAACGGGAGTGAATCTCGAGAATCAAGCACGATCCGTCGGAGCGGCATTAATATCCCATACCCGGGGGTCATGGAAAGTGGGGGCACCGGAGCAGACATGGACATTATTCTTCATTTATTTCTGTTATTATTTTAGATGCATAAATACATTTATTCTCATTTTTTTATTTATGACATCTCTTTTTATTACTCATTTATTATTTGTTCGTTATTTGTTTGTTTTATATTTTCTTATATCGCATGTATGCACCTTTTAATTTAATTAATTTTCTTGGTATTTATTTGACAATTAATCATTTATTCACCTTTTATTTGTATTGTTTATTTACCATTTTTTATTCTTTTAATTGTCATTTTATTGCCCATTATCTATTTATTATGTCTTCTTTTATTTCTCACTTTTATTATTATTATTATTTATATCTTTTTATTCATTATTTATTATTTATTCATCTGTTTTTGTTTGTTTTATTTTGTTTTAGTCATTTCTGTTTCTCTATTTTAGAGGAGAGTGTTTTGTTTATTTTATTACTTATTTATTTGTATTATTATTATTATTATTTTTAATATGCATATGGATATATGGGATCGGCGGTTGTACGTCAATGCATGGCTTTACTTTGTTAATGCATGATGTTGGATTAGTATAGTGTGTGTTTAGTGCTTTGATCAGTTAGAGTGGATGATCAGCATTAAATGAATGGGTTAAATGGGTTGAGTGTCACGTGGGTGCACGTGTGTGTGTTTATAAGAACGTGTGTTTTGCATGCAGTGCATTTGGTTGGCCGCCGACTCAACTTCACGTGACAAATGAGGGAGAATGGCGTCGATTGGAGTTTGCCCCCGAGACTTGTGTGTTAGAAAATGAATCGGCATGGGATGCGTGGCGCAGTGGTTTTTCATCTTGGTGGAGTGTTTTCACCTCGGCGGCGTGCTTTTGGCGTCGAGGGGAGCCTCCCTTGCCGATTCTTTGTTTAACATTTTTTTACTTAGTATTATTATTGCATGTTTATTTATTTATTTATTTTATTCTATTTATTTGTTCACTTATTTTTATTTTTATTTTATTATTTTTATTATTTTATTATCATTTGTTTTGTTTGTTATGTTTATTATATTATATTTTTGTGTTATTTTATTTTATTAGCAGTTTGACAGTTGATCGGTCTATCTGACAAAAATTCGGCAGCATTTCCCCTGTACTCGGAATATGCCAAGGGGTATATAGGAAACCGTCCACGGAGTGCCGAGACGGAGTCCGTAATAAACGGGCATATCGGAGCCTGAAAGTCGAAGTAGCCGAGAAATAATGGGATAATGTATGCCGCAAGGCGATTTATTAATACCCCCTTTAAGGAACCGCATGAGAATATGCAGTGGCAGAACTCCGTGGCTCGATGGGGTCCAGAGGGAATATCGAGGGTCATCCGAAAAATGTAGGGGTGAAACCCCGTTGATTGGGCTCCCATCGGTCTGAATAACATGACATGATGAAGGTTCACAAGACGGTTGGTTATGGGCCTCATCGGGGCTCTAGGAAGTTGAAGAATGGTCCTCGGCACAAGCAGAACCCTGCGCGAAGGACACCCGGCGCGAGGCTATCGGCACTGATGAGGGTCTCGGTGCGGATGAGGTCTCGGCGCGGAAACTTCAGCGCCGAGGAGAAACACGTGCGCCGAGTGAAATTGGCGCCGAGGGATTCTTCTGGTGGGATTCCAGGCTTTGTGAGGGGAGCTTTGTTCCTGGGGTTTTCAGGGGCTTAGGAATTGCCCTCCGTAGGGATTTTCAGGGGTTTTCAAGGCTTGCTCCAGGCGACTTTCGAAAGGTTTGAGATTCTGGCAAAGAATTCGCTCCAGAGGAGCTGAGGGCTTCACATATAGAGGCCGCAGAGAGCATATTAATCATCGGAGCACATAGACGGAGGCCTGACTATATTCCTCACTATGCCATAAGTAAGGGCTATGAGATGGATCGTCTTAGGCTCTCACTCTGGCTAAGAGGTTTGGAAAACCACGATAAGACAATAGGACCAATTTCACGTACTCAGGAGAGGTGACTGACTCCACGCACCCTGGGAACTCGGCATCTTTTGAATCCCACGAACTGGGCTCTGATCAGATCTTCTCCAACTGTACTGATGAGGGACCACGAGATAGACTGTCTCGGGCCCTCACCGTAAATGTGAAGCTTTTGAACAACGATCAAAAGAACAATCAATGATGCAATTTGCGTTGGCTATGAAACTGTCAACAAAAGGATTCACATGTCCATGCTCTAGACCTGGGGAGGGGAAGAAAACATCACAATGTGAAATGTACTTCGTGAAGACTTCAGACCAACACGGTTTTCCAGAGATAAAAGGAAAGGGAGAACAATAAAAGGCAGAAACACCATGTATTATACTTCAATCAACCAGAAATCATACACGGCCAATATGAGATCAGAAGCAACCATGCCTGCTGAGGACACTTCTAGAATTCTCAAGATTACATCAATTAGACACAACCTCGATCTCTAAATTCAAACTCACATCACCCTGATGCATCGGGTGTTAAAGAAACTAGAGTTACAGAAGTAAAAGATACGACAGAACTAGCATGGAACAGAGAAGGGGAATCAAGACAAATGGGAGCTCCCACCTTCGACTTCCTCTGCTCACCCCTCGCTCTTTCTCTTCTCCTTCAGGTTTGGCAGTAGACTCTCAGTCTCTCTGTATCTTCTCTTCCATGGATCTATCTATCTCCCTTCTTTTCGTTTGTTGAAGACCAGGGTTTATAAAGAGGGCTGGGCCTCTTCTTCTCGGCGCAAGTCCCTCCCGGCGCGCCCCAATGCTATCGGCGCAACTGTTTGCGCACCAATTTCATTTGGCGCGACCTTCCCGGTGCAAGTTCTTCCCGGCGCGCCCTGATGCTATCGACGCAGCTGTTCGCGGGCTGGTTTCATCGTGCCAGTTTCATTTCTTAGCATCATTTGGCCCATTTTTGTTTGTTTAGGCCCATTTGTGCTCATTTTTCATTTTGTGGGGGTTGACCCATCGACTACCTTTCTTTGTTGTCCGAGCTTCTATCTTGTTCATCCGGGGATGGTCCCGAGCATTTTCTGAGCTCTTGAGTCTCGTTTCAGCGGCTGTATATTGGAGCCGGGCGTCTTTTCTTTTCTTTTTATTTTATTCTTCATCTTTGTTCGACTTCTGCCACTCCTTTCCTTCTTTCCTTTTTTCATCGGCATAGGGGTACTTCGGCCAAGACTCCATACTCGCAAAAGTAAAAGGTTTAAGAAATGTCAGAAATAGTTTCAGTGTCAACGACACCCCGGGTGTGTCGCGTTGTGCAATGCCTTAAATTTTATTATTTTTTTAAAAATTATTTAGACTGCTTTTAAAGATATTTTAAATTAAAATATAAATCACGTCATTACTAAATTATTTATAAAATATGTAAAATTAAAATAAATAAATAATATTTAATTTATTTTTAAAAATATATATATTTATTTACTTTTTATATAATCATATAGTGACGTAATTTACACTCTAAATTAGAGTAACTTAGAAGTCACTCTAAAAAAAATTAAAAGAACTACACACTCAGAGTATGCAGCAAATCTCTTTGGATTATAATCTAGTTCTACTTGAGTAATGCTCAGTGACACCTATGAGTATTACATATCTTTAGTGTGTATTAGATTTATTTTTTATTTTTTTAAAATAATCGTGACATGTGATCTAAGTCATCTTAAATTGTGATGTAAGTCACACCTTCATCTGACGACTCAAAAAATTAAAAATAATAATAAACTATTAAAAAATAAGTTCAACACTATTTATTTATTTTAATTTTTTTTAAAAAATAAACCATCCGAGGTAGGTGTAACTTTCACCATAAATTAGAGTGACTTACACTTCACGTCATAATACTTTTTTTAAAATAATAATAAATTAAATATACATCCGGAGTATGTAATAAATGTGCAATAAATATTTTTCTACTTATAACACACGTCGTTGTAAAAATTGTGGCACATTTTGTATATGACAATTATTACGTACTCTTTTTCTATTGGTCTATCAAAGACTAAATTACATGATGTCTTTTAGAGGATGTCCAACGGGATGTACATTTTTTCTCGCGGATGAGATTTTCTAGACACTTTTGATGCTCACATTTATCTACACCAAAATATGACGTTAACAATATCTTCTCACACAAAAATAATCTTAGTGTTATCAAATGTCACTTCCCATAGATGGATTAGGGGGGCTCACGTTGCTCCTCAACAACGATGCTTCTTCCACTCAAACTTCTCTATCTATTAACAAGGAGTCATCAACAATAGATGCTCCAAGAGATCAATGAGGTTGGGTAGAAGGGAAGAGGAGTGTGGTTCTCTATTAGAAAGTGATGGATTCCTCTCATGGGACAATAAAAAGTGGATTTGTTGTTAGACGTACTATCATTTGAACTCATAAATACAAGGGTGACAATTGTGAAGTTTGGAAGATAGACGATAAAATATCAAAAAAAAAAAGAAGACTGATATGAGCTCAACTTTTGCCGAAAGTTAGTATTAGAGTACGAGAGAAGACCATATATATATACACCCCCTATTGCACCCAGATTTGCACTAGTGTTGGAGAGCCCATTTTCTCCCACTTCAAATGAATGATTTTATCGCACATTTAACTCGTATCCATTGAAGTGCAAAATAAGGGCACATAAATAACTTGATTCTTAAGATTATTTATTAAAAATTTGTGAAAATCTCATAATCTAATATACCCAAAAGTTGATAGATATATCGTCAGATTCAACTTGTGTCTCATATTTGACATGTTGGTTACATTTGGCCCACTACAATCAATACAAATATCCACGTTTATTCTATTATTATGAGTTTTGCTTGCCATACTATTAAGAGTGCAACGAGTCTACGCTGATTGCGTCATGTAATCTCGTGATGTCACTTGGTTGCACTCATATGAGATTGTTGACGTTAATGTTGTCATATCACCGTAAGGTGGTACGATCTAATACGGTATTATATTGAAAATAATTTTTTAAGTAAAAAATATATTTTTATAAAAAATAATTTTTATATTTAGAATAAAGATACCCAGTTGTTGATGTGCCGAAGCGTGAGTGTTTCATTGACATAATCAAACACGGCATGTATATACCGGTACAATGCAATTCGACAAATCTTAGTTGATGCCACTAAATGCCCATCAACATCGTGCATGTATCGATGCACATGGGGCATATGATTTAGAACAAAATATGCCCATTCAATTTCTATTTATATGTGCTAAAATATATTTTTGGATACTCAAGAGTGTACATATTTTCGAATCATTTAAGTGTTTTAAAGAGCATGTATGTGCTATCCTCAATTGCATGCTCTAGACCTATGTATTCAATAGAGCATGTAAGTGTCATTGAGAGCACAAAAGGATAAATGGTAAACTGTTATTAAGATTTCTTTACATGTATGTCTATGTAATCTTCATTATATATATATAACTTAATTTTACATAAATTATCATAAATACCCCTAAATATATCCAAATTATTACATTCATATATTTCTAGTCCTCCTGATGTTAACATTAAAAGAATATTCCTACATAAATACTACAATAAATGCAAAAACTCAAAAGTACCTTTGAGATTATATGATCTCATGAACCCTTATAAAACTTAACTCAAGGATATATTAGTCATTTTAACATTTAAATGGCACTCACGTTAAGACGAGAGTATAATTGCAACTATTTGAATTATTTTAAGATATTCTTAATAATTTACATAAATTAGGGCCTATACGTAAAAAATTATATATATATGTACATGCACCTCTCGTGCACTAATGCTTAGTGATGTCGAGACATATTTAATGGCACCGGTAACTCCATATGAGGGTAACTCAATGGCATCATAAGATTATATGGCGTAATCCATGTAGAATTTATTGCACCCTCGACAATGCAATAAGTAAAACTCTATTTGCATTAGAGTCAGTTGTTGGTTGATCATGTAAGGAATAGCATCAGAGCGCAACAGAAGTAAACAATTCCTCGTGATATTGGTGCTAGGATTGAAATCGAAATGAAAAAATCGGAACGAGAAGAGTAATTCTTCACCTTTGTAGGGTTGCGAATATCCCATGCAGATCAATGGGGCGTGAATCACGCTGACGCATGATCTCCAAAAGTATTCACACGAGCACTCGAAGCAGATGAGCTTCTCTCCGTAATTTCACGTGCTGACCGGATCTCACCTCGACCATGCAGTAGCAGGGAGAGAGAGAGAGAGAGAGAGAGACGGCTTGGCCCAAGGTTTTGCCCTATCGTAATTATTTATAATAAAAATCTAGATATTTTTTATAAATCATATCCCATCTCACCTGATCAGTACTCTTATGTGTGTGACCCTCTAAGTCTAAATATCAGTCTAGTTTTCAGGCCCACTAAGTCAAGAATTCAATTTTAGACTTAGTTAAATTAATTAATTATATATATCATTGTATGATACATAATTAATATCATTTAACTTATAGGAAATTATTTTATGATTATTCTAATGGAGCTTCAGGCCAGAACAACACCAATCACTACCTCATGATCCCAAAAGATATATGGGGAACTAGTCCCACTAAGACTTATCTGTCTACAAATACCACACATCTATAGTCCTTCACTCATCCAATGCTCTAGCAATATAAGGGTATAACCATCCTGCCAAATCCTTTAAGTATTGAGTAGACGGAGCCTAGTACTCATGATTATCATAACCGAAAAACTCCTTTTCTAGTTAGCATTTGGCCAGATATTTCCGAGTATGGTTTCGTAGTGCATTTATTCTCCCGTTATATACCAAGAGTGAGTGATTCTATATTATTCACTCAATTGGCTTCACAAGCCTTCCATTGTGTCTGAATAATTAACAATACAATACCTAATGGCTAAGATCAATGAGTTAGTAATTAAGACATAGTAGTTCTCATGTAAGACATCCTTAGTGACTCAAGTTCAAGAACCAACTGTGTTACTGCAATACGAGAATACTTTGGTTGATAGCTAGATATAAATAATGACCATCCAAAGATTCTTAATCGGATCAGTTCAATAAACTCATTCGCTAATGAACACCTACAAGTTTGCCACAGTGTCTCCACACAAGTGACTATGAGACTAGCCACCCTCATCATATGAGAATGCATAACTTGTACTGATATTATCGAACATTTGATGTCATTCTCAAATATCTATTGACCAAAAACATTTAAGACACATGTTTATAGATGATTGATTTCATTATCATGATCTCATCATGATTCAATCTTCATTATATATGTCTACGTACTTCATTACGCAATGTAAACACATAGTCAAGACATAATGAATAAAATACATCGGTAATAATACAAATCAAAATGTATTATCAATGTGTATGATTGGCTCATAGGCCACACATTTCTAACAGATCAAATAAAAAGGAATTATTTGAGCACTAGGTTTTATTTCTTGAGTCGAGGACGTCATTTATATATGTGAATTTTCTAAAAAAATATTGTCAAGTCACATCTACATGTTCATACAGTCTGATCTATAATTAGATGATTAAAAATAAAAAAATAAAAACTATACACTATGATATATCTTAATAATGGGCATGTTACTTTAGGCCCATCAAAGATGTACAGTCTATATATTTTTTTGCCATGGGATCAACTATTAGATTTGATTGACATATAAGTCGTCTCACAAAGACTAATGTGATTTTTTTTTTTTACACAGCAAGGTGCATAATGGGTTGTAACGAGACTCCCACCAAGTACTTATTACAACTAAAAATCAATAAAAAATAGTTGTTACATTGTTTGTTGTATAATAGGCACCACGTAAATTGCACCCTCTAATCCCATGGCACTATACAAATGACTTCACATCGGATTATATGTACACTAAGACTTATTCTCTGGGCAGATTATCAAAAAGCCCTTCCCCGTACACTGTGCCAGAGGTGTCATAGTTGTCAGGGAAATGAAAAAGCTGAATCCCAAAAGCTCATCCTGAGCTGCTTCTGAGAATTGTGGGGCGTCGATTTATTTGTCTTTATCTCTCTCCTTTGTAGGAAGCATGTGATGCACGAAAGTCTAGGGAATGTTAGTTTGTTCGAGAGAGATTAAAACTTGTTGGGACTTTTCAATGATTGAAAGCCCCAAAGTCTTTCCCACAAAGTTTGTCAAACGCGGTCTAAATTCACCCTTGACGTCATGCTCATGTTGACACATATACGTCTAATTCACTAATGATTGCATGATCGAGACGTATTTAATGGCACCTACAACTCCACATATGAAGGTAACTCAGTGGCATCATTAGATAATGTGGTGCAATCCACATAGAATTTATTGCACCTCAATAGTGAAATAATTAAAACCCTATTTACATTAGACAAGTAAGTCATTAGTTGATCAAATAAAAGATGATCAATTGAGTATTATGCTTTATTTATTAGGTTTAGAACGTCACACTTATGTGTGAATTTTTTTAAAAAAATATCTTGTCAAGTCACATCCTAACTACATGTATGTATAGTCTGATCTGTGATTGGATGACCATAAAAAATAAAAGATCATGCACATTGGTACATCTTAATAATAAGTCTATCACTTTTCGGCCCTAAAGATGTACAATCTTTTATTTTTTTAACTATGGGATGAATGATTAGACAAGATGGGCATATAGGTCTCACGAAGATTAATGTGATAATTATTTAAAAAATCTTTTTTTGCTATACTGTTAAGTGTCGTCACGTAACAAATGATATTCTCTATATATTACTTAGTGGGCCATAATGGGACTCCCCAATAATTACATATTATAACTAAAAATCATTGAGAAATAGTTATTGGATTGTCTTTAAGATAAGAGGTACCATATAGATTGCACCATTTAATCCCATGGCATCATGAAAATACCCTCGCATGAGATTATATTTATATTAAATGGACACCTGAAGTCACATTGATGTTGGCACACATGAGAGACACATTTTTTTAAAAAAATTGCTCACCTAATTTAGCATATATACAACTTTGAACGAGAATGAGATGTATATAGTCTCTAAAATATGAATAAGCTATGTAAATTATGTAAAAGATTTGACATATTTTTTTCTAAAAAAATTACATCATTCCATGTGCATTAAGGTGTGCATGACGTAGATGGAGCATTTAATATTGTAAGTGCAACCCCATGTGATAGACATTCACATGGCACCACGAGATTGGAGAATACAGTTCATGTAAAGCCTATTATATTGGAAGTAGCGCAATAAGTGGATATTCAATTTTACTCTCCTAATTATCATAATTCATAACAATTAATAAAATATCTCTAAATGTGTACAACTAATAGGGTTATCAAAACCGGACCGGACTGACCGGTCGGACTGGTCCGACCGTGAACCGGTCTAGGAACCGGTCCGATTAAGGTCGATCCGGTCTAATGTTAAAAAATTGGACGAACCGGATAGCCGCGGTTCGACCGGTGAACCGGTCCAAACCGGTTCAACCTGATTCACACTTTAAAATAGAAAAAATAAATGTAAAAATATTTATATATTCAAAATTATATCTATGTGTGAAAAATATTATCTTATTATTATTGATTTGTTATTATTTATCATTTTATTTTAGATATATTTAAAACTTAAAAGTTTAAAAGAGTATATATGTCAATTGTGAAGAGCGAAAACCAATAGAATATTACAAATTTTAAAGATAATTTATTTATCCATGTTATTGTTATTTTTTTACTTGTATAGTTACATAATCATGACTAATAATTATAGATGTATATTTTTTTATTTTAATCATTATATCTTATTTCTTATTGTTTTGGGCTATAGAATCGGGTTGGACCATATATCAATATATATTATGATGACATTACGGTTCAAACTAGTTCGATTGAACGGTCCAATCGGTTCGAACTGAACCAACTCATTGGCCAGTTCAGGCACCGATTCAGTTCTGATCAGGGTTTGTCGTGTTAGTGTTGGTGTGCTACAGGCCATTTCGGGTCGGGTAGGCCCAATAGTTGTACGATCTTGTTCATTATTAATAAAGTGGTATTTGAGCGTAAATATGCGATTGTGTTACTTTACGTTGTCCCTAGGATATGTGGTTGTAAAGTCAGCTCGAGATGGGATCTAGAACATGAGATTGACTTTACATGTACACATACCTTAAACTGTTCCTGGTTGGAGGGTAATCACTCGGGGACTTTGATTACCTATTAAACCAGTAGTCCTTTGACCTGAGACATTGATTGGATCTTACACGAGGACTGGAATGGTTAATTACTTAGCTAAGTGACTTTAACCATAAGTCATGAGTTGCCGAGTCATTAACCACTCCAGGATACGTGTGAAGATCATCAATGGTCAAGAAGGGATCGCTCACTGTCGGGTATATATCAGACAGTTAATAGGTCATGACATTGACGCTCCGTTAAATCCCTGGGCAGGGTCGTGTGAGTTCGTTTAGAACGGACGTCATACACTTTAAGGAGGTCATAGTCAAATGGCACGATCATGGGGTTTGACAGAAACCATACCCTCGATCGTACCAGACTCATAGAATGAGCGAGGGATTATATCGATGCGGTAACTGTGGACTTACAGGTACCAGACATGTTGGTTTAAACCCGGCGTCCTCTAGGATCACGCGGATTTGCTTGACCCAACGTGATCAAAGGTTCAGAATAAATTAAACTATTCTTCGGCTCTGGTAGAAGCGAAGAATACGTTTAATTTACTTCTAATTGGGAATTAGAAGTTAATGGGCCTTAAACTAGAGTGACTAAGGGCCTAGAGGATCACACACAATAGATTCTTGGGTGACGGAATATTATTGTACAAGTGTATGTATTAATTCCCTTTAATTCTTTTTGGAAAGGAATGTAAATGGGGCTTAATACATATGTATAATAAAGGAAAGGTCATATATACAATTTTGGTCCTTTAGAGGTCTTTAGAAAAGGGCCAAAACTCTATATATATGGCAACCTACGTGAAGCTCATTCGAGCCTTCTCTTTCAACCTCTTAGGTTAATCAAGCATTAAGCCTAAGAGGAGGATTAGTCTCCCCCCCTTTCTCCCCCTTGCTCTCTCTCTCCAGAAGGTGATAGAGTCGGGGAAAGTTGCGCCGGGGAGGTACCGTCGCTGCGCAAGGGTCCGTGTGGATCTGCTCTAGAGGCCGTACAGCTGTGTGGCTCGATATTCTGCATCGGACATCGCGGACAGCGTCGTTCTGTGCAAGGTGAAACACGCAACCCGTAATTAGGGTCTTAGAAACACCGATTAGAGCACACATTAAGCTTTCCATAACACCGGGATCGGGCAAATAAAATTTTTGTTATCCGCTGCGTCGCCCGTAGGTGCTGTGCGAAACCTTGCATGTCGTCCCGGTGCGACCCGCCTCGACCCGCACGACCCGACCCGACCCGACCCAGGCCGTGACCGGGACGAGCGAGTCGGTCGAGACATCAAACCCTGGTTCTGATAACATTGATAACTAATTATAATTTAGTATTCATTTCTAATTTAAATTTTTTTATACTCTTAAAATCTTTATAAATAATTTTTATATCCCTACTTTTATATAATTACTTGTACACTCCTTACATATTTAAGAATATGCCTATATACCCTTGAACCCTATATCATACATTTAAAAATAGCACTTCTATAGTTTTATACCCTCCCATCGTCCCACGCCCAACCCCGCCCACCGCCCCCTTCCTCCAGCGCCCGTCCCCCACCGGCCCCGTCGGGCTCCCGCCGGCCAGATCTGACCGGTGGGAGCCCGACGGGGCCGGTGGGCGCCGGTGGCCCCCCACCTCCTACGCCCTCTCACTCGCAGCCCCACCGCCGCCCGTCCCCCCAACCGGCCACCCTTTATTTAATTTGAAAAAAAATTCAAAGGAGGAGGACTTACCTCCAATCACCGTCCACCGCCGCTCGCCGGTCGCCGTCGTCCACCGCCGCTCCGGGACCTCCACCGTCGCTCACCGCCCAACTAGCCACGGCCTGGCTGGAACGCCCCCTGTCGGCCCGTTAAATGGCCTGACCGACACGAGCAGGCCGTCCCGCACGTACCCGCCTGTCCCGTCCACGGACCGGTCTGGTACGTGGCGGGACGGACGGGTCGGTGCGGGCCAGTCCGACCCGGCCACGACCCACGCCCCGCCCGACCCGCTGGGCGCCTGGGTCGGGGCGGGTCGGGCTGATCCGGCCCGATCCGTCAAACCATGGTGCGAATTACATAGGAGGGTTTCATGGCTTTTTTTTATCTTAGCTGTCAATGTAAAATAGATGAGCACGAGGGTTTAAATCGATATTTACCTATCATAAATTGCCTCACTGAGCCCAAAAGATTTTCTCTCTCCCAATTTTAGGTGATGGCGATAGTTGTGTGCGCTTCTCTCTTCTTACATATTTCCGTATGCAAGGAAGCTCATGCATGTACAAATCCATTTGCAAGTGATTAATCTCTATCAAGAAATTTCAATAATTGAAATCTCCGCCCATCACGTTACTAAACACGTATGTAAATTATGGTCGAGCTATATTAGTTAAACCAAAGTCACAGTGAGAGTAAAATCTATTCAAAAATAAGTTCACAATAGTTGAAAGCTCTAGTTATAGATATAAATATATCAAGTTGGTGCAGGCATGGATTGTCGACCCGGTGCAGGTCGTCCCGACCCGGTGCAGGTCGTCTCAACCCGGTGCGAGTCGTCTCGATCCGCACGACTTGACCCGACTCAGGTCGAGACCGAGTCACTTGGGTCATGGGTCGTCACCGGATTGCTTCATTATTTTAATATTATATTATATTATATATATATATATATTTTATTCTATTATATTATTTTATATGTATTATATATATATATATATTCTTTTTTTAGAGTGAGACAGATCGGGTTGGACCGAGACGGGACCTACTCGACATGACCCAAGACGAGACCGAGTTGATCGGGTCAACTGGGTCGACAAACCTTGGGTGCAAGTTGCAGCCTTGCAGGAGAATATTTTTAAAAAGGACTCTTTCTAATTATATTTCGCTTTTAATATGATTCCGTTATTTTGCACAGTTGTTGGAGCGGAGGCTCCCATAGTCAAACACTCGACACGTTACCGAACCATTAAAAAACTCATCAATAAACAGAGCTGTAAGTCCAAAGCATCACCATCGCACCTACTGCAACCACCAACAGCGGGCAGCGAAGAGGACGAAGAGCTCCCTACCCGCCCTTCCACCAAACCTCCCCCCTACCTGCTCGCCTCCAGCTCCAGGGAAGAAGCCCAACGTCGCCTCGCCATTCTTCCAGACAGCCCGGCGGCAGCTGCAGCAGCAGATGCAGTAGCAGGAAGGAGGAGGAGAAGTGAGCCATCCAGGGAGCAGAGATGGGGTGCGAGAGCTTCTTCTACTCGCTGCTGATCACCATCTCCGTCGCGCTCATCACCTACAACATCCTCGTCTCCTCGACGGCGCCGCTGAAGCCCGGGTTCCCGGGACCCGGGGGCCTCGCCACACACCCCGGCGTCATCTCCCTGGATCCCGTCATCAGGATGCCCGCCGACCGGTCGAGGCCCGGCGAGGGGGACCGGCGGAGGAGGCTGTTCCACACGGCGGTGACGGCGTCGGACTCGGTGTACAACACGTGGCAGTGCAGGGTCATGTACTACTGGTTCAAGAGGTTCCAGGGGCAGCCCGGCTCCGACATGGGCGGCTTCACCAGGATCCTGCACTCGGGGAAGCCCGACCAGTACATGGACGAGATCCCCACTTTCGTTGCCGATCCACTCCCGGCGGGAATGGATCAGGTATTACGACCGCCCGTTGCTCCCTATTACTGAATGGTTTCTGGCCGGGTTGGCCTCTCGATGTGAGGGTTCTTCTTCCTTTGACTCTTTCCTCCCTTCCGATTAGTATCTAGAGTTGCAGACTGCAGCATCACTGGTTTTTCTCTAGCAAAATTTGAGGTTTCTGGTGAGCTGATTCCAAAATTTCAAGCAATTGGTGCAACCACATATTCCTTTTGGTGGACATTCGCAAGATAGGATGGAACATCTGCCATCACGGGGGGTAGAGGGGGTGGCGGACGAAGTGTTTACACGTATTAAAATTGGTTCATGCCCGTGAATCTCGGCATACACCTGCATGAACACTAGGTTCTTACATTAGGGCACCAAAATTATGGCCAGCACCCCTCCTTCCCGGAGGATGACGTATCGTATAGCTCGATTTCCACCTCCACGGAATGGCGTTTGCCTTTTGGCTACCGATCAAGTTTTGTCTTTGCATTTAGCTGGTGAAAGTGTTTTTTCCATTTTCCCAATTCAGAATTCTGTAGTTCATTATGATGGTTTTCTTTACAGCATTGAGGGAGAGGCAATTTGGTAAATGTGATGCATGTTCTAATAAATGAATGAAGGTTCACTCCCAGGGTTTGCACAATTAGCTACTAAATTATTGAAATACTTAAGCTTTTAAAAAAACCATGAACATTAGATTTCTGTTTTCCAAATGAAGTTGCTCTCAGCATGAACTGGTTAGAAAATTGGCCTAAAGTACGGGCATCAACTTAGATGCTAAAGACAAAGCCTTGGCCTGTTTGAAAACGGGGTGGGGTGGCTTATTCACGCCCAGGGGCGCGAATAAGCCACCCCACCCCGGTTAGCGGCGGATGTGTGTGAGGAGCAAAGGTGGGGCCCACACATTTTCTCTCTCATCAGTTAGTTATCCCCCTCCCCTATTCTTATTTCAAACAGGCCTTAATGTTTAAATACATCCTTGTTCATGGTTACTAGCAACTCACAAATGGGCTGCCCTTTCCTGATTATACCCATTGCTCATTATTTTCCTTGGATCACTGAGACTTGGTGTTTATACAATCTCAGGGATATATTGTTCTCAATAGACCTTGGGCGTTTGTTCAGTGGCTTCGGAAGGCAAATATCCCAGAAGAGTATGGACATTTTTCTCAATTTCCCCAGTTTAGAGATGATTGGCCATTTTCTTTTTGTCTTTTCAACATGAATTTTATTTTCTGCATGTCCTTCTTGATGTCTTGTGCAGTTATATCCTAATGGCAGAGCCTGATCATATTATTGTTAAACCTATACCAAACTTATCAAAAGATGGTCTGGGAGCTGCATTCCCTTTTTTCTACATTGAACCTAAAAAGTACGAGTCTACTCTAAGGAAATTCTTCCCCGTAGACAAGGGCCCGATCACCGACATCGATCCCATAGGGAATTCTCCTGTCATCATTGAGAAGGTATTTATTATGTATTATCTTATTTATAAAAGCAAAATGTGTTCAGCATTGAGTTCTAATATACATGTTTATTCTCTTGAAATGGACTTAGGCATATCTGAAGAAGATTGCTCCAACCTGGATGAATGTCTCTCTGGCAATGAAGAAGGACCCAGAAGCAGATAAAGCATTCGGCTGGGTGCTTGAGATGTTAGGATTTACCTATCCAATCTGATTTTCTTGTTAGCACAGCTGCACACGTTTCACCTTATCCAATAAAAACTGTCGCATGGTGAAAGGTAGTTCTAAATGGTTTGTCGTGATTCATATGTAGGTATGCTTATGCTGTTGCTTCTGCACTCCATGGCGTGGGAAACATCTTGTACAAAGATTTCATGATTCAGGTAGACATATTTACTTCTTTGAGCTCAGCATTCTTTCATTTTTTATGCTTAGTTGCTTAATCCACTACTCTGTCCTTTTTGTTGTTTAAGCCTCCCTGGGATCTAGAAGTTGGCAAGAAGCTCATTATTCATTATACTTATGGATGTGACTATGATACGAAGGTATCCTGGTTATTGAGCTGCTTACATTACAAACTTTATCTTCTAAGAAATTTAAATATATATTCACCTAAAAGTGATTTGTTAAACTATTCCACAAATTGTTAATTAAACTATTGCTTTTCAACGTTGCTGAATTATTATGGATGCTTATGATGTGTTGGTTGAACACCAGGGGAAATTGACTTATGGAAAAATTGGAGAATGGAGGTTTGACAAAAGATCTTTTGAGCACAGTCCACCTCCAAAAGATCTTCCGCTACCACCAGATGGTGTACCAGAAAGTGTGGTATGACAAGTTGTCGCATAATTTGCAAACTTATCAAAAGTCTAATAGTTTATTTTACTATTCTTTGGCATGCTAATTATGGGGCAAAAATATTTTCACATTTGTAGGGCTTTTCTATCTTGTCAATTTATCATTCCCAAACTTTTTGTTTTCTGATCTTCTGACATCTTATGCTGCCTCTTCTGACATTTTATGCTGCCTCTGCTTATTCTCATATTTCATGTTTATCCTTTCTCGTCAATGTTAGTTGAAGTATGATAGTGTTTAAATAAAATATCAATCGGTCCTTTTGAGAATGGGTATGCTTTTATGGCTATCAAAACCTATGTAGTTAGATGTGTGAGGCGATCGAGGCGACCAGGGGGTCGCTCATGCCTCAAATGCCTAGGCAATGGCCGAGGCATTTGAGGTAAGATTTTATTAAATAAATATAATTCAGGAATTAATTATATGCCTAAATATCACAAAAGTATTTTTTTAAAAAAGTATATATCAAAAAACTGCATATATAAACTTAATAAATTTCCTAAATTTATTCATTCCTAAACAAGAATAACACTCATATTGTCATACATGCAAATACACTAAACAAGAATAGAAAGTACAATATTATAACAAAAGAAAAACAAGTAAACAACCAAACAAGTCAATTACATAATCCCATAACACAAAGTGTTTCAAATAGTCTACAGTCATAGTCATAACATCTCTCTCAACTTTCAAGCCTCCCCATCACTCATAAAGAGGAGTCACTATCACTTGGAATCTCATTCTCTGATTGTGTCTCCTCGGAGTCAACATCTCTCACATCTATGGAGAGAGAGAGGGTGAGACGGAGTGAGAGAGGGGATTAGCCCCTCTCTGATTATGCGTGTGTGTTTGTGTGACAGAGAAAGGGAGAGAAAGGGAGAAGGAGATAGAGAGTGAGAGAGTGAGAGAACAGAGTGATAGGGTGACAGAGAGAGAGAGTGAGAGAATAGAGTGAGAGAGGGTGAGACAGAGTGCGTGCATGTGTCTATGCGTGTGACAGAGACAGAGAGTGAGAGGGTGACAGAGAGTGAGAGAACAGAGAGGGGCTCGGCCCCTCCCTCTGATTGTGCATGTGTGTGTCTATGTGACAGAGAGAGAGGAAGAGGGAGACAGAGAGTGAGAGAGGGTGAGACAGAGTGCGTGCATGTGTCTAGGCGTGTGACAGAGACAGAGAGTGAGAGGGTGAGAGAACAGAGAGAGGGAGACAGAGAGGGGCTCGGCCCCTTTCTCTTACTGTGAGAGAGATATAGAGGGAGAGAGAGTGACAGACTGTGAGAGGGGCCGAGCCCCTCTCTATGTGTGCGTGTGTGAGAGAGAAAGAGTAAGAGAGGGAGACGGAGAGAGAGGGAGACAGGGAGAGAGGGTGCGTGCGTGCGTGTGAGAGAGATAGAAAGCGAGGGAGAGGGGGACGAGTACCGCCTGCGAGAGAGAGAGGGGGAGAGTCGTCGTTGTCTACCTCAAGCTCGTCGGACGCCGCTATCGCCTCTCGCCGGACGCCGCAGGGGGTGGAGATTAGGGTTGGTCGATCGGGGAGGAAGGGAGAAATGGTCGGGGGGTGGGGGGGATCGAAACCCTCACGGCGTTTATAGCCCGGATTCGCCTTAACCGAGCTGTTATCGGGTCTTCGCCGGTTTGCAGTTGTTCGATATGCAGATCCGCTACGCTGTCGGGTTGGCGTAATGGGCGCCAAGGTGGACGCAGCGGCCCGGGTGAGGCGGCAGTGAGGCGATCGCCTCAGCGAGTCAGGACGCGGCGAGGCGAGTTGCCTCGCCTCAGCGCCTAGGGTGCGATTTCGATAACATAGATCAAAACACAGAAAGACCATGTAATTCGTCTTAGCAAGAGAAACAAACATCCACATATTTATTAGAAATCATAAATGGTCCATTTGAGGTAAGGCCCTAATGGATTTGAACTTTTTAAACTTGTTTCTGGTATTCAAGTCTAAATTAGGTTAGGCCAACATCTTTGTGAATCCTCCTTCCTATAGACCTATGATAGTATGTGCAAAGTGTGACACTTGTTAACTTTAGACCATCTGCTGGGTTGGCCATAGCCGATTGGCTGTGACATCGTATCTTTAATGGGCCATTTACTCATGTCAAACCCTATGAGCATGTGTGTTGATGATGTCAAAGCAAAACCTATAAAATTAATGAAAAACTAATTAAGATTTGAAATTGAATTGAAATAGGTTGAAGCACAAGATAAATTAGTATTTGAAACATATCGTTGGCAGACTTCATAGTTTCAATGTATAACTGGTCCAAGCTTGTGATGATGGTATGAACATGAAATAGGCACAACACTTCACAGCCAACGTCAAATCATTGTCTTAGTGGGTGATAAGGAAGAAGCACCAAGGGTGAGTAGTTGATGACTCAATGGCTGATGTCCCCACACAACATACTCGAATGGTCGATAGATTGGTCTTAAAAGTCAATGGGCAGAGATAAATGGTCGACGTTGTAGTGGTTGATGATCCATACACCCAAGTGGTCGATGGGAGTCAGTGGCTAGTGTCTAGTGGTCGATGTTAACATCACACGCGTGTAAGTGGTCGATCCACGACCTCTCTTGTCTCGTTGGTCGATGACTTTGGGTTAGTGGTTGACAACATAAGCCACTAACACACGGCGATTAACCGCTTGTCTAGGTAGTAGCTGATACGTAGACAACAACCACTGTGCAAACTTTTGACTTTTGGTGGTTGATGTTATGAAGCCATCTCAGTGGTTGATTGATGAATTTCCTTAGTGGTGGAAGAATATTCTTGGTGCCCGATGAATCCCTGTACATCGCCAGTGGATGATGTGCTCCTTGTGTCTTGATGGTTGCTGAAGGATCAACAACCACTCATACTGTGCAACAACCACTATGCGCTGTGTCCACTGGTTGGTGCAACCACTGTTTGTTTGGAGTATGTTGATGCATCTGCTTAAAAATTGAATGTATGATCATGATTTAAAATATTCTATGCAGTCAGTACACCTTAGAATACATGATGTTTTTCTGCTGTATCAAACTTTTGATCCATCATAGGCAATTTCTTTTGATTGATCCACTTTTTTTAAAAAAAAATTCTTTTGATTGATCCTAGAACTTCTTGTGTACAATAGAACTTTCTGAAGTACACTTGTTCTCCCTCTTATTTACCCGCTTCTTTTTGCTTAACCATTTTTGAAATTGGTTGACTCGCCTACCATGATACAGAAAGACATTTTATCCCATAGGTTAAAAACATTATTATCCAGTGGTCGGCCAACCTGTGTACTGATACAATGTACAGTGATCCTGAAGGTGGCGAATCAGAAAAATGCTTAGTGAGATAACATTCTCTGACTGGATAGGTCACAACTGAACCTTCTATCAGAGAGCACTATATATTGATGCCTTCTTCATCCATAGAAGGGTTGTTGGAAAACGTTGAAAGCTTAGAATCCCTTCCACAATTAAGCGAGTAGTTAGCACCCAACCATCAGAAGAGAAGAGTGCTTCATCATGTGAAGAACCTGAAGCTTGGGATCACTAGTTGTTCTTCATCGTTTACTTTTCTCCTGATATTTTCTTTTATTTATCTTGCTGTAGCTTCAAACCGCCACATTTCAAGGCAGTAGGAGATTTGCTTTTCACTGGCACACACTATACTCTAGTCAATTGTAGGGATTTCTGTGCTTAAATCTTTTCTTCTTATTTCAATGAGTTGCCACTGTTCTAAGTAGCGGATGTAATGGTGAGCTGACACCATATCAACAACGGTTTGTGGTGAGCTGACTCCGTATTAATAACTGTGGTGAACTGACACCCTAACAACGGATGATGGTGACCTAGCATCGGCATAACTAGCTGTGATTTGGATATCTTCAAGTTAGTGGAAGCTGTGGAAACACAAGAGTGGACGTAGGTCTTGGGTTCAAGACCGAGCCACAATAAAATCAGTGTCCAAGTGTGGTCTGTTTTGGTGTGATTTTTGTGAAAAAGAATCTACATTCAGCAAAATGTTCAGTCTAGCTCTAGTTCAATTATTTAGACTGTTTATATAGAAACCAAACCGTGGATTTGCTATGAGAACATTTAATGGAGATGCAATAGTTCATTGTTACTATCTGAAACTTCAGTGAATATTTGTTTCATGATTTAAAAAAAAAGGATCTTCAGCAATCAACATTATAATGTTCTTACGTGAAGCCATTGAAGAATTGCTGGACTGCTTGTTTCTTTCTAGATGTAATCTATAGAAATTCATCAAGATATAAACATGGAACTAATCATGGTAATTAATCACAGAAATTCAGCAATATAAATGTATATGTTTGAAATTATAGAATAAGAAAGCTTTGTCATGCTAAAATGCATGAACAAAGTGCAAAAAAGATGAAATTTCTGATTGACAAAATAGACAAAAACGTGAAAGACAATTTGCAAGCCAAAATTGATCTTACAATGTATGGTCTTGGCACGACATCACTTTACTTGTTCCTGCATATTTTAAATTGTCAAAACAGGCCAGTGGAGTGTATGGTGGGGACCTCCTTTTTATGGTTTTGTTTAACTCTTTCATATGTGCCATGAGAAGTTACAGCCTTTCACCAGCTTTGATGAATGGTTTAACATTGTTGCCTCGCATCTGTTAGTATTTATGAAGTATAGTACATTTTTTAGGGAGTAATGAACAATGATGTCCTCGTATTGACCATTGGAATTCATGAAGTTGCGTCTTAGTCGGTTAGGGTCTGCTTGTTAAGGCATGGTTTCAGGAGCCTCATGGTTTCAGGAGCCTGTTTTGTTTGCTTCATTATGGAGGAAGGCTGAATATGGATATCATAAACAAATCCTCACCTTCCAAAATGTCATAAGCAAGTCTTTGCCTTAATGGTTTGGATGCTCGCATTTTTCTTGCTTTCATGAAAGCTGATGTAACCAACCAGAGTGAAGACCTTGAGAACTGATGTTGTTGTGTATGGCGGGTTGAATAAAGAAGTTTATTCATGAAATTATAAATATACATTTTAAATGTTTGCGTCCAATTGTGTAATTTACAGGTGACTCTAGTGAAAATGGTGAATGAAGCGACAGCCAACATTCCAAACTGGGGAGCCTGAGAAGTACTTGTCCGATGGAAGATCTTGGGACCCTCTAACCACCGCAGTTCATAGTTGCACTCCGAGCTTTTCTCCCAACACTACGAAAGATTTCGCGTTATGCAGAGCTCGTTGATTGACGCACTGGTAGAATTTGGAGAATTGAGTGTGTTTCAAGTATCCGCCATTTGACTCATTTGAAAAGAGGATGAAAAAAATGTTGACATTGTGAGCTATGTATCTGGCATTCCGAATGGAGGATCGGCATGGTGAGCTAGGTATCTTGCATCTGCATGGAGAGAATCTTGCCCTGGAAATTGCCTAGGCAATTATGTAGTTTTCTGATATTTGATTACAGCCACAATGTCCCATGTACATTTTCATAAAGACAGCTTGTTTTCAGATTCTTAACATTTTACATGTCGTCCAGTGCCCTGTGCCGCATCAGGTACGAAAGTTCGGAAACAGCTTTATCCTTTTCCTTTCCATGTATTTCGTTTTTCTGTTCAGTTTCTTACTGTGTTATTGTGCTCAACTCCTTATCAGGAATCTGTTTATCTTAATATGGCATCTCAAATAGAATCTTTGTGACGCAGAGCAGACAAGATACCTGACACGCATATCTTGTTACATGAAAATTAAACCAATGTGCATGTGGTGGTTAAAAATGCACCCTTCCTCCATTTGTTGTCACTTCTCGCAATTGTCTGCGGCCTCTTCTCAACCCTCGTTCAACAACAAATTAGTTATTTTCTGATGGGAGTCATTCGTTTTTAAAAATAGGCTATTTGAGATTCAGAATAACATTATCAGAATCGGATCGGATCGATCAGTCAGACTGATCTGACCGTGAATCAATCTAAGAATCGATCTGATTAAGATCGATACGGTCTAATGTTAAAAAATCAGACGAACAAGTCGAATCGGACGAAATACGGTTCGACCGGTGAATCGGTCCGACTCGATTCACATTTTAAATCAAAAAATAAAAATAAACATAACAATATTTAGATATTTAAAATGATATTTGTATGAATAAAAGTATCTTATTATTATTGATTTGTTGTTATTTATCATTTTATTTCAGATATATTTAAAGTTTAAAAATTTTAAAGAGCATAGATGATGTGAAGATCAATGAAATATTATAAAATTTTAAGATTAATTTATTTAACTATTATTTGTATAATTACATAATCATGACTAATAATTATACATGTGTATTTTTTTATCATTATATCTTTATTTCTTATTATCTTGAACTATAGAATCAGATCGGATCATGTCTCAATATTATGACGACGACATGATTTAAATCGGTTCAATTTTACAGTCCAATCGATTCAAATCGAATCAACTCATTGACCGGTCCAAACATCGATTCGATTATGATAACATTGATTCGTAATATCGAGATGCCCAACAAAATTATACGCACAAACAATGGTGTGGGTAAACGCACACCTTGGGTGTGCACCAATCGTATCTTCTTAGATTTATGTCTTGAGATTGTGGCCGAGCTGACTTAGGTGTCCATATAAGAGACACCTAGATCGAACAATTAGAAAAAAATCAGGGAAATGAAGGAATGCTAATAGACCGATAATCTGGGCTTTCATTTTCTTGATTTTTTTCTAGTCATCTTATCAGTGTCTTTTGTAGACGTCTAGGTCAATTTGGTTCCGACCTCAAGAAATAGATTTTTTTAAAATAAGAAATAAAAAAGATTTGGTACACAACCAAGGTGTGCACTCACCCTAGGTGTGCACCAAGTATTACTTACTCTTACACTTAAAGTGGAGTACATGCTAGTTGCACGGAGAATATTTTAATTTACACAACATAGTTGCTCCATGGAGAAGTTCTAGTTTCATCCCTTTTTGGTTCCATGGCCAGCTTCTCTTACATACCACATCAGAACCTCCTAGGATCCGTCCAGGACTGAATGGATGCAAAGAAATTTCATGGTGCTCCAAAGTTTTGGGGCGGCGTAGTGAATAGGTGGCCTTGCACTATTGTGGCCCACCGTCTGTGCATGCACCACTATTGTGTCTCATTATTCAAACTATGGAGTGAGTCCCCTAAACACAGTGCATTGTACGTGTTCGAGACTCTCAGTAAGTGCAGTGTTTATCAATCTCTAAACGAATCCTTCTGATTACGCACTTTCTCAAGGATTACTCAATCTAACTACGGCAGGATAACAGTTTGTTGACACAATTTTCACTACAGTTTGTGAAACGACGCTATAACATCTCACCGTAACGGGACGGCCATGTCGAATTTTATTGTAGAAGCCTTGATTTCGTTTACTCGACGTGACACATTGGGTCAAGAAAATGAATATTTACATAGACCGGCGTTCGTTAATGTATGGCATCCTTGCCCATGTACTCATAATCTGGGACGGTATTAGGAGTAGATCTTATTTAGGACCTCCAAATTTTTTTAATCTATCTAGGTGACTTGGTTTGCATTTCTGAGTCGTAGGATATCAAGCATTCAACTGCCTCCTTTTGAGTAATATTTGCTGCAAAATTTTGGCATGCAAATTTCTTGTAAATTAGGCTCCCATTGATCCCAGCGACTCCAACGTAATATAGAGAGGGGGAAAATGTGCATTATGCCCATGTAAATTTTTTTCCATGTCACATCTTCCCTACGTGGTTCAATGGAAGTCTGATTTGTAAGAAATTTGCAAGCTGAAGTTTGCAATTGCATTTTTTTCCCCGTGAATGTTAGCAGTCGACAGAAATGGGACGAGTTCCTGCCGGTGTTTTAACGTATGTCAGCTATCGACAGAAATGATGAGTTCCTACCGGTGTTTTAATGAATGTTAGCAGTCGACAGAAACGGGGGGAGTTCCTACCAGTGATTTAAAAACCCTGACCAAACCGGCCAATCTGTCCAGTTGATCCTCGACCCACCATAAAAATCAAGTTCATACTGTCGAAACCGTTCAGTACCTGAAATTCGGAAAAACCAGTTTAACCCACCCAGGTCTTACACAACCCGTCCAACCCACCGGTTGGGTCACCAACCCGACTGGTATTGACATTTCCTTTCTGTTTGTAAGAGAATTTTAACCAGAAAAAAAAAACATGAACAATGGAAGAGAACAAGGTTGTTCGCAACATCCAAGTTTGCTCCCTTTGCATTCACCCACAGATGAAAATTCAACGAAGAAGATATTGAGGGCTATCAATAGACACAAAATTCTGTCTCCCCTCTCACAAAGGGGCCAACAACCCCAGTTCAATTGATATTTATGCTGAAAATTTTGGTGCTGTTTCAAATGTATCTTTCATGCTTCTAAGTTACTCCTGGAGACATGTGAAACTTCTATGGACATATAACAGTGCCTCTACTGTTTTGATTTAACGGTTCACAGATTAATCTGAACAATTGAACCATTAATCAGTGAGTGACCTAGTAATTTTTGCGGGCCAATAAACAGTTTGGGTTTAAAACATTGGTTCCTACTTCTGGAGTAAACAAATCGGCTGGAGCTTTTGGTTATTCCCCACTTTAGGGAAGGGAACAATGCCGATTGGATAAACACTGAGAAAAGAAGAGGGAGGACACATGTACGGCCATTATTGGACTTCGATGGTTACCATCCAATGAAAAGAGATAGCATTATATAAGCCCACATGATCTTTATAGCATGTAAAATTGTAAACTCAGAGAGGTGTCATTACACTTAATCAACAGATAAACTTCAAACTTACAAAACAAATGGATTATATATATATATATATATATCCGTATATATAAACTATTAAAGAGAATCTCATCCAATGATCTAAACTCAAACAACCTATCAATATTATATATATATATATATATAACTTATTATCAAGAACAAAAACTAATTTGCGAATGCAGATACAACTGTTTCTGACTTTGATAATTATAGGGCATTTGTTTCTGCTCCTGGTGAGCTTTCGAGTGAACTTTATCAGATTTTGCATCCATTATGTGATTCAAAAATGGATCAGAATAATGGTAACTGGGTATCCATTGGCAACCCTCGTCTGAGAGCGACACTACGGTGACACTCATTTTACCACCATTTCTTGGCACACTTCCTGTTTCTGCCGTTCAATTTGAAAATCAGACAGTGGGAAAAGATGACTAACATTCCACGCCCCTTACGATACCATCTTTTACCAACTTTTTTGGGCACACTTTTTTCCCCGCCATTTATCAGATGAGGAAAAAAGATAGACTTAAATTCGATGTAATTCAGCTTTAGCCATGTAATCTCAGTCAGATATCCAAGTTGGGACTGATAAAAAGATTAGTAAAAAAGATGGCACTATAATATTAGTCTACTAAAAAAGAAGGAACGTATATATCATTGTTACTTCAGGGACTACCTTCCCCGTACATACAAAAGCATACAAAAAACCGATGTTTACTCTTATCACCATTGATATGCATATATGTCAGTCTCATCGCCATCATTGGAGCAAAATGAATTGGCCGAAACATTAAAAGCAAACCTTGGTTTGATACTAGTGCTTCTATTTTCCTACCCTAATGAAGAGGAAATACATTATTGTAATTTCAAAGTTCAAATGTTTACTTTAACCTACACACAAACTTCAGAAAAATACGGTACTCAGTAGATTACCATTCATATATCTGCAGGTCAGCCTTCACAACGTCACAGAAGCAAAATGAGTTGGCTCAAACATAATAATGAACTTTTTCATGATGATTGATCACTGGATTGCCATCGCATGCACATGTCATGTGGCCTAGGGCTTTTCATGTATATATCCATCTTATACGAAATGTCTTGAACCTTAAAATATAATTGTTGACACACCGTTCTTAGGATTTTTTTTCTTCTAATTCTTATACATCTCCTGAAACTTTATAATAGACAAATATATACCAATAAACTTTAGGAATTGTACTATTAAACGTTTTATTTTATGAACAAGAAAGCCTTTATGATTGTCAAAACCTACTTCCCAACAAACATCTTTTGTTTGATAGGTCATAGAGGGACCGCATCTTAATTATATATGGACTATGGGTGCTATGAGATGTTATAGTAATGTATATTTGCCAGAAACCTTATGAAAGAATCGTATATAAGCAAATGTTTAAAGAAAAATAAATACGTTATATTCTCTCTCTACACACACAGAGAATGATATGCAATAAATTTATTTTGAATTTTTTTACAAATAAATTATTATTATTATAGATAAATTTACAAAAAAAAATCATTCTTGAAAATATATTAACAGACATACCACTACATAAAATTAAATAGTACATAAATACCATGTAAGGCCATCTAAGCGTGATTTTTTGACAAAAAAAGTGGTATGCATGCAAATAAAAATGACATATTTGCACGATATGATTTTATACAGCAGTATGTCTACTAATGTATTTCTAAGAGTGATTTTTTTCAAATTCATGTTTCACGATGATTTATTTGCAAAAATCCCTTTTCTTTTTATATAAGTGGGATACTGCCATAGGAAATGGAACACAGGTCAAAAATTACTGAAATGAGGGCACCAAGGATATATTTCTATGGCGATATTTGGATCCACTCATTCCTGGATTGACTTTGCAATGGAGGATGTAAGAGTGACGCTTGTTACATTCAAACATCCAAAAATTTGCAAGTCAAACCACAGTTAGAGATTTCAAAAATGACATGGACATCTCAAAGAATAAGGAACTGGTTCGGATGAATCATGGAACCCCCAAAAAAATAGCTATAAAGAGAATATGCACCCTTCCAAGGGACTATGGCTAGTTCAGGTAACGCCTACAATTTTTTGAATTGCAAAAACAGGGGATTTTCTTACCTTCTTCTTCATGGTTGAAATGATAATCATATGTAATCTCCTCCCCAGGGTTTATATCCCTCTCTGCGAAGAAAACAACCTGTAGACATATAACAAGGCATGTCATTCTTGCATATGTAATCCCCATATGTTCTTGCTGTTCACAGAGAACAATTCTGTCAAAGTCAGATGGTCATATACTTTGAACTTGAAGTCATAATCCACGTGATGCTACAGCAATATCAAAATTTGAGCTATAATTGATAAAATAACAGTAGGAAAAAGTATTGAAATTCAATCTTCAATCTTTCATGAAAGGAGACGAGAAAAAAAAATGACAACAAGTACCACCCTTACCTTTTTCTCATTCTTTACTGATATTACTTTGGCGACACAATTTGGCTTAACAAAACAAATGAAGAAAACAGAAATAGGGAAAAGTCAGAAAGTAATACTGTGGAGAAAGTTTTATTTGATGATGTAATAAACAAAGTAATTAATTTTATCACCATGGAGTTTAATACAACAATATATCTAAAAACCACAATGTGGTACCGTCTGAGAGCAAATAGAATTACCAGGCATGAATGGTTGACAAACCGTGCTATCCCGCCTTTCCTTGTAGCATCAATTATATGCTCTTTGTCAATCCTAAAAAAGTAGCAAGCACTCTTGTACTGTAGTTTTTTACCAGACTGATATTCCATTTCTCGTTTATCAGCAACACGGAGACCCACAATTTCACCAACATATTCAACAACCTACAAAATCATGAAGATATGTCATGTATAAACCCATAAAAGCCAGCAGTTTTCTCCAATCTGCTTCACAAAAAGCTTATACACAGGAAATCACTTTTTAATAGAGGAATATTATGAATATGGTATAGGATAGATCAAATCACCATTGCTCCTCCGGGAATGAACTGAGACGTATAGAGACCAAGTGCATGGATGCGAGATTTGTAGACCACCAAATGCTTCCAGCCCTTCATCTGTTTGTAACGGGCATATTCTTTCTACAATAAGAAAGAATGATGTTATATCATAGAATCATACACTGGAATCTCAAATATAGTCATGACACGTATCTTCATGAGGATCTAATTTTCTATGATGATACAAGTCAATTAATGAAAAGTACCTTGGTGATAACCAGATTATTCTATGTTTCATCTTATAGACGTGCAGCACAAGAGTATGCAAAGTGGATTTGCATTTATGAATAATTAAAATGATTTATCAAATTTCCCTAAAACAAGCATGGCCTTCTGCCTTCATTTGGTAGTCTCAGGTCCACGGGAATTTTCAATTTTATCAAGGAGAAAATGTGGGAAAGTCTTGTTGCATCAAGGAATAAAACCTAGGAGTGCAATCTTAGCAAATAACAAGTACGAAGAAAACAAAAAGAGAGTAAAAAGAATAGTAGACCCATCTCTGAAATTCTCAGCCCTAAGAAGACAAAAGCTATGCACATAAGACGCCGAAACAAAACTCCCAAAAATTTAATAGCCATCCAGCCTTTTCGATTATTCAATGGAATCATCCTGCAGCTTTGCTGTAAACCTAAGCAAAGTAGATATTTGTAGGGCAGCATCTGTAATCAAGGCAATTCCACCTAATAATGGTTACCAGGACGAGATAAGTCCTCCACAGGCTACAGCCTAGCTGTCAATTACCGCATTCTCTTGATGTCTCAGCCAGACATGGTGAATTGTCTCACCTCCTAAGAATACAATAGTGTGACTCACATAACAGATCCTTTTGACACAGATATTATCATGATTTACTGGGTTCAGACAGTGGAAGCCATGATTCCATGGCATAAGGGGTAACTTGGATCACAAGATAAGGCAAAGGGTCAGTTCAAAAAAAAAAGAAAAGCAAGAAGAAGATTAAATCCTATCAACATATACATACTACATATCAGATTGTGGTATATACTAATTGGAAGTAAATAATATAAATAGATAAGTAAAACAGGAAGTTTACTTCTTGTAGTATGAACATGAAACTGTGACAAGCCAACCAATTCCTGTGTCACTAAAAGAACATGTATCATAAAAGTTATCAAAAATCTAAAGTGTGCGTAAGGTAAAGTATTACCATTACTGAAATAACATGCAGCCAGGTTATTATTTGACAATTGACATCAGGTAAATACATACCCATCAGTGTTTTCTTTTACCATTCTACATTAATGAATGATGAGATATAACACTTAACTGGCAGACAGTTTAGAAAATTTCAAATTTACCTATGTACAATCATATATCTAGATTTTTCCTTCAATAGGTACATCTTGAGTTAAACAAGTAATTAAGCTTCAGTTTTAACATTTGATACTATGTATTGGAAATGTCCAAATAGTAGTACTTTCAAAAAAAATGTCCAAATAGTAGTGCTTAACTCTGCCTATGCTTCTTAGAAACATTATAAATTTCATATGTACCCGGCAATCATAATCAGTCTCTGAAATTGGTAGCTTTAGAAGCCCTCTCGTGCAGGACTTTTGCCCATTGATGTGAAGCCATGCATTTAGTTGTTCCTGAGAAACAATGCATCTACCATTGTCATTTGAAGGACTCTGAAGTGTATGGATAAGACCATGCTCCTTTTTACGACCTTTGTAACCCTATAGTAGTTTAACAAAGAAAATGAGAGTATATCGTGACACAGAATTAGGAAAACAGAGCTCTTAGTTCAAATATCACAAAGATACCTCTGTACGTGCACAAGAAAATTCATTGATTCTGGGGCTCTCTATTCCAGCTTCCATAGGAATACCATCAGAATGATAATTGTGATGTGTGGCATGAAGAAGACATCTCCCATAGAACCCAAC
Organism: Amorphophallus konjac; assembly: GCA_022559845.1. NCBI lineage: Eukaryota > Viridiplantae > Streptophyta > Magnoliopsida > Alismatales > Araceae > Amorphophallus > Amorphophallus konjac. The sequence goes on from CM040121.1 coordinate 600,523,872, forward strand.
ATTCTCATTATCAACACCTTCTGTTTCACTTTGTAACAAGCCCTACAATGGAGTCTCGACTTCAATAGCAAGAAAAAGATGCATAAACTGCACCCTTGTTACTTCATATCACGTTTTCTTCCTCAAACAACATATTGAGTAGAATCAAAGACATTTCACTTCCTAATTTTCATCACACGACGGGAAGTTTTAATATTGGGGCGAAGTGCATTCTTAGCTTTCCCATTGCAATCCATGCTTTCCTTCTGTTTAACGAGAGAAATTTATGCTTTCCCATTGCAAAATAATAACACCAAATTTCCCAAACCTGGCCATGAGGCTCGTGAGGCACGGCCATCCATATATTAATATATTCATAAAAAAACAAACAGAAATAAAAGACATTGGACTTTATTCAAAATGCAGAAAAGATCATTTAAATTTATCTAAATACAAGGAAGCTTATACTCCATATGAAACCTGATCAATGAGTATGAACACTCTTTTCCGAGCTTTAACATGTGCATGCATGCCCACTATGCTTAAAGTAATCATTAAGGCTCCATTTGGAAGTCAGTGCGAGAAAGGGGGAATTTCCTGGTTGGAAATTTTTATCCATGGCCCTAGAACATTTAACAAAATCTCTATGCAATTTAAGAGGCCATGGATCAGCTTCTGCGGAAGTGAGAAAAGGCTACCCCTTCCCCCACATTGTGGGCCAATGTTTGGAATCCCACCTCCATTCAATTCCAAATGAAGCCTAAGTCACAGAGTATTGAGTACATTATATATTTTGGTCATAGACGTGGTTAAAATGGATCCATAAAACACCTTGCTATGATCCCCTTCTTCCTCCACATTATCCCCAAATGTCCTCTCTCAAGACAGATCCCCATCTACCAACAACACCCTTGCATGCAGTTCCTCTTCTAATACCAGAGTGCCTTTAGGACAATACTGTCCCATTTACAAATTTTTCAGTCATCTACTATCAATGTGCCTTATACTGTATTAATGTCTCACTTGCAAGTTTGATTTCAAGTTTTCTATCATCTGAAGGATTTTCATAGCTTTCTCATGTGAATCTGTTGTAGAACTCATGGCAGCACATCTTTTCAATTCATACAACTAGTTGTAGAATGAGTTTCAAAAGATGAGGTGAAATATTGGTAGACTTATATAGCATTAAACAATGAATCAAGTTGAAAAGGAATGCCACATGCCAAAAATGATAACCTTCTGATGTGCACACCACGGATGGAAATGAATAGAGCAATCCACAACTCTACACTGTATGCAAGAACCTCCAGGTCGGTTACACATAGAGCATACCTGATAAATGTCATAAATCAATGTGCAGCATCAGGTCATGTTCAAAGTAACACTTAAATATATCTACAACAAGGTAGAGAAAATTAATCTGCCAACTGGATAGCTAAAATTGAAGATCACTCAAAGTTCAACTGCACTGGAAGTAAGGAAAGGTCACACAAGCAGAAAATATGACACAATCCAGCTATTGGTTTTCTCATGTGGCCCCTTCAGAATCTCCTAGGAAACCTTTTCTTTGACAACTAATAAATTAGAGAGTTTCTGAGCTTACCATCCTTCTCGTTGCAGGCAAGACACCAGATACATCAAAAGCACTCATTGTGTCAACATTTGGGCACCGTGTACCAGGTGTCCAAAGCCCACAAACCACATGGACCCACTGTGTAATGGTTGGGTCAAGTGCTCCTTCAGTGATGCTATTGTCCACCTGGAAAGTTTCAGAGCTGCTTGTTTTTAAAAGACTACTATTGTTCCTCGAATCCAGTTCCAAAACATATCTAGGTAAAAGATCACATCTTCATAGTCAGCAGTATCAGAACTAGCTTTATCAATTAAGAAATGCTTACCTTGGAAGAGGGATTCAATGTCCTGGAGCCATCCTTGGGAAGTGACAGAGCTGATTTGGTGGAAAATTTTCCAGTTCCCTCTTTCCAAGCCTTCAACAGGCTTTTCACAATATTTTGACTCCTCACTGCACGTGTCATAGCCCCACCTTCATAACCACAAAGCACACATGCCTGGTACTTGAAAAGGTCAAAGTTAATGTTGCACTTAAAGATAGCATATTTCCTTTAAAGGGGAAACATTCACCATGATCATGTGAATCCAAATTACAAAGAGACCTATATGGTACAACATTAACTGAACTAAATTGAGAGAGTAACTAAAACAAGACAATCCTCACTCACATGTATTAATGGACTTACAATGTTTTTTGAGTTAATTCTGCATCGTCTGCAGCACCAATTCCCTTTAGGAACCTTTGAGATGCCATAACATGCTTGATGCACCTGCCAAAGAAAGGGTAACAACAGTCCACAATCAGCGCAAAAGCAAAGAGTAATGCTGAATAGAGAAGCTTGCCAGTCCACACACTCTGATTAAGCAGTTATTGCACTCTAGCAAATAATTGGCATCATCTTTGTTTGAGCTTCCACAGACACAGCAGAATGCATCTGAATTCAGTAGAGATTGCTGGCCTTTGCGCCCTTTGTTGGAAAACCTAAACCATGAAGCAACACCTCATGTCAGCACATAACATGGGGATATATAGGATTTGGAAACATGAAGAACCTCATTGCTTTGGATGGCCAGGTAATACATATAAGATATCCATGCATAGATGAGTTTACAAAATTACTAGAAGGTAATTGCTTACTTCCTGGCACTTGTGTGACACAATGCCACTGCATAATCTTCACTCTGCTGAAGAACTTTTCCTGATCGGTAATGTGGTTGTTGGGAACACTTAGAAATTGGCTTCATCTGACCTTTTTTGTGTTGGAGCTTTGAACCTATATGTACAGTACACTTGACGGTTAGTGATAAAGTAGCAAGGTCAACACACGCAAACATGGAAAAGATAACAGCACAATGAAAAAGAAGACAGAAAAAAGGTAAGAAACAGGATTTATCTCAGATAACAATAAAGGCTAGTCCACTGGAGAGTAAATATGTAGTAATGCATTCTGCTATCTTTAAACATTATAAATCATAGTATCACTCACCAACCAAATCATCACTTGCGTTGGTCATTAGAGATTTCTTTAGATGACATCCTGCTTCCGTTAACTTGGAACATCGATTTTCACCCGACATTGGTAAACCTAATGCATCTTGTGTATCTTTGGAATTCCCTGTTAGTTCGCTAAGTCTTCGTTTGCGAGTTTCCTTACACCTTGGCCTAATCTGAGCATTAGAATTAGGCCCCAAATTTCCAACTCCAGTATCTCTCACCCTTTTTGTTGCAGCTGGTTCATGAGTTTCTCCTTCTGAACCAAAGCATCCTACATCCTCCATCTGTAAGTTGCATGTCTGCCTGGGTTCCTTTTCATTTTCACTGCCTTTACATCGTTTAGCAAGCTTAAGTACTGAACTAAGAGACACAATTTTCACAGGCTTTGCTTTACCAGACAGATTCCCAGTAGAAATGATACCAGAATTACCACATACCACAGGCCTCACCATCCTTTTTTGAGGACACTTTCCACCAGTTAAGCAACCTTTTGCACTGGTTGGCATATGTTTGAGAAGTTTTCCAGTGGGTTCAGGATCGTTTTCCTGTTCTTTGCTTTCTTCTTTCTCATTTATGATAAAATTTCTCTTAACCTTTGTTCCAGCTGAACTCTTAGACATTCTATTTGAAGAGTGATAATCCACTGATTTCATTTGGATATCATCCTTGCCCACTCCATGATGACCATCTGACATTCTCCAGGGAAGAGATTTTGCATAGCGTTTACGCTTCAAACCTGCAGCTTTGTTTGAATTAATGCATGCCTTCTGGTTTGCATTCTGTGGATGGCCAGCTGATTTCAATCTTTCAGACGAACACTGCAATTCCATATGGCCATTACGATTGGAGTCTTGATGAATTAAAGAAAGACCTGAAGCTGTAAACGAGCCATCAAGTCTCCTCCATTTAGTAGCCTTTTTTTTTCTCTCTGCCCTCCAGCCCCTTGTAATAGGCTCTCTGGGTATAGTATTTTCTTTCACAGTCCAGTCAGCATGGAATTGATTCCTTTTCTTCCTTGGAATAAAGGATTTCCCAAGGTTGACCTCATTGATAAACTTGCCTGATTGATGATTGGTTTCATGAATTTGGTTTCTCGATGTATGACAGGATGCATCTTTACTTTTGACAGTTACAGCCTCATCCCACCTTGCATTATCAATTACATCATCAGATGAGCCACACTTCTCAATTACTGATCCTTCATCAATCACAGGATCAAATAATAATCTAGCACTCCCAGCACCTCCAGTACAGGATTCCAGATTGTTTTCTTCAACAGAAATCTCAGTAATGACAGGAGCAGAACATGCAGAATATAAACTAGATATTCGCTGCTCTTTTATTGAGTTAGTTTCTTCACAAGTTCCATCAAAATCTTTAGCATTCTCTGTAAGTTGGTAGTCAATAGTTCCAGCAGTAGGCAGCATCTCTGTTGTATTTTGAATAATAATGGAATCTGAATTTCCTAATGCTCCGCTTGGGACATCTCTAAGAAAAGCAGATTGACAGTCATCATTCACAATGACATGCCTTGATCCATCAAACTGGCCTAGCGAAGTCCTCCTGCCATCTTGAGAAGGCTGCTCTATATCATAAGCTGGAGCGAGTGTGTGATTTTTGCCACAAACACCGTGTTCCTTGAAGGAATCAGGACATTCTCCCCTATATAACCGACATCCTTTCAGACATTTCATGTGGACACTACAGTTGCATTTGCCAGGAATATAACCATGGCCATCTTTCTGAGTAAACATTTCATGCTCAGCAAACCCAATAATCTTGTTATCAGTTCTGAAAAACCTGGAATAAAGCAAATTACCAAGAGTTAAGAAATATGAACAGCCAACGAAGAAGTGGATACTTGTCAAAAACTTTATATGATCATTGAAAAAAAGTATTATTAAAGGTTGTTGATTCAGTTTGCTCATTTCAGGGAGGGAACCAGCTACACTCAAAAAGCAAGGGGTGGGGTGTGGGGGTGGAACAGGGGTAAACTGGACTGCACCAAGCCAAAACCTGGTTCACACCCAGTTCCACAAGGAAATGGCCAAGACATGCGACACAGGGGAGAAGGATCCACCTCTCTCATATGGAAACCAGCTGGTTCGAGGTTAGAACTGGGACCAGTTCTCAACTCCAATCATTTTCAGCATATAAACATGAAATTCAGGACCGATGCATCATACTAGAAATTGATGAAAAGTTTTGAGGCCTAACTAGGATATTCAAAGAATAACAAAGCAGTGCACAAGATCGATGGTTACCTCAAAACAGACTGCTCGTCATCATTGTAAAGATGACAAGACGAAGGTTTAACATGTGTTTCTTTAGAATATAGTTTAGTATCAAGGATGCAACCTGTCTGATTGCATATTCTGTTAGTTCCTGCATATATACAACCAACTGACATTTACATTATGAGAGATGGTGGAATACAGAAAAACTGTAGAAAGCAACCCCCCTCCCCCAAAAACAAAGAAAGACCTAAAGATATAGCTTTTCAACAGCCACGGAGCTTACCAGCAGTACAAGCTTTGCCAGATAAATTTTCAGCAACACCACAAGAACAGCAATTACAGCATGAATGGAGCATTCTAAAAGCAACACTGGATGCTTCCTGCAGTATGCTACAATGCTGATCATGCCTAAGATCTTCACATGCTACCAGATCTTCTTGAGGTTCGTTTCTCAATGTTCCCATGGTTGAAGCACGACATAATTGTCTTTGTTGATCACTTATTTCAATGGAGGCAGGCAAGTGTTTCTGCTTTGACAGTTTCAGTACATGTTTCACTGCAGGAAATCTCATATTCTCATCCACCAAATTCTGAGTGACATCGACATTCATTTTGCTTGATAAAGATGATGCTGGACCAGATACATAGATAGGATTTGATGAAAAGAAATTACTTGCAAGTGATGGTGAAAGAGAACCAGTTCTGGCATTTCTGTATCTAAGAACAACATCATGAGTATCTGCATTGGCAGGAAAGGAGGACTGACCACATTCATTGGAATGCCTAGCATCAGGTTCCTCGAGTAGCCTGCTAAATGACTGATAAAAGCAGGCTGAATTTTGCCTATCAGACAAACAAGTATTAGGACAAGGATGCCCATCACTGGGATCTCCAAAGACTCTCAAATCTCCCATTTGCTTATTCTGAAAAGAAGTGTATGTCTTTGCTGTGTAAAATTCATCCCCGGGTGCAATTCTCACACCCTTTCTCTTCTCCATTTTAGCTGAAAATTCAGGTCCACTCATGTTTGATTTAGTTTCAATTCCATTGCTTACATTTCTTGAAAAGTCAATGATGCTGCACTTAGCAGAGAAGGAATTGCGGTCACCTAGGCTCGGCACTAAATTTTCATTTCTACTGGTAATATTGTCCACAGCTTGGGATTTTGTTTTCCTTTCAGAAGTACTGAAATGAGAAAGAAACGATGAGATCAGAGAATTCTTATCTGCCTCAGCATTAACTGCTTCTTGTTCAGAAATATGTATAGAATCCTTATTTACACATGCATGCCATGGCAAGCTTCCACTTGATGTTGAAACTTGTGGAGTGTGATATAAACTTTGCAAAGGCTTCTCTGGTGCTCTGGATATCACAGCTGCAATGAACTATTGCATTATTGATTTCTACAAGGAGGACAGACAAAGATAGGCCGAAAAAAACATAATAGTAACTACTTACATCCCTGGGATATTGAATGTTGTTGCTTCTGTGGTCCAAACTGTGCTAGAAACTGCTGAGGACACATAGCCGCTGTATTTGACATTATGAAATTATTGTTCTGCTGAGATGGTTGCCCAAGCCTCAATTCGATGTTGGAAGGAGTAGAGTCCTTGTCCATCAAATGAGAATTGCTTGAGATGTTAGTTCCATTAGCATTGGTATCACCACCAAAAGATTTCACAGGCCCCGAACTCGGATATAAAGAGAAGTTTCCAGCTTTCCCAGCAACACCAACATCATTAACAATCAAATTGTTCCCATTGTTCTGTTGCCTGGTGATCAAAGTAGGATTCCAAACTGATGGACTCACAAATTGATGGTTTTCCTTCACCATCTTAAGCATATGCTCATTAAGAGGAACAGAGGAAGTGCTACATATAGAGCCAAAATGAGCTCCATCATGAGAATTTCTGTTTTCAGCATTCTCTTGAAACCTATTCAGAAGTTTCTCCAAGGCAATAGTCCCCATATAGGGAAAATGGGATGTATGCCCTTTAGGAAGTGCCTCAGGTCTCCCTATTTCTGAAAGTGGCTCCTGCATCTGAACTGCCTCAGCATTATTGGCTTTTAGCAAACTATTACCCTTCGATCTGCCTAAACTACCAGACATAAAAGTGCCATCAGGCCAGTCCCATCCACTACCATCATCTGGAATCCTAACCTGAAGCGCGAGAAGATCATACCATTATCACATGCCAATGAAATGCATGTACCGGGAGTTCAGAGAGTCCTTACAATAGAGAGAAGCTCTATAAGTGCATAGCTAGACATTTCGAGTTTTTTAATATTTTGTAGTTATTCATAGTACAAATATTACAGTTTTCGAAGGCCTACCAGTTGTTTTCACTCTTGTAAGAATATACACTCTCTTTATTACCAAACAAGAAAAAGGATGAATACAAAAATGAATTGCCAAAAACCCACCAGCTATGAACACCTTTATTCCCAGAAGGTGGATGGTAAACTGGGACAATATTATAAGGACCCATGTTCTTATTCTAAACAGTCTTGCAAATATCCGAGGAGAAAGTATGTAGCAAACATCATGGACCATACTTTTTATGCCGGATGCAACATGTGAGCCTTGGTATCATTCTTTCATTCAAAGACAATGAATAAGCACCTTCACAAACTTTTCTTCTTCAAAAATTAGCTACTAAAACAGAGGATATTTGTTCCCAAAGTGGACAGGAATTTACATGAATGCTTCAAATAATCAATTTTTCTTTCTCCTAGAAAGCCACTTGACATCCGAATCCACTTCATTACATATTTTTTTTTGCAATGACTAGAAATCGAGGTCTGCACACCAGAGATGAAGTATGTATTCATTTTCAAGAGAAAGGTCATATTTAGTACATATTTCTTGATATTGCATATCATTCTCATTCTCATGGTAGCAAATTATTATACGTGCGATCCTCTCATGTGATAACCTTTCTTGTAAACATGAAATTCCAAACACATTTATTCTTTGACAGAAAGCCCCATAGTTCACTTCAGAAAGCTAGTCTGTTCAGCATCCAAATCAGTTCCCAGCCTGGCCAGTTTAGAAAACCGCGGCGGACTATCATGATAGGTGATGCTACTCAGCAGAAACCACCTCGAGGTAGAAGGGAGTTTTGATGTTTGTTAAATGACACTCAGAGCGAAGAGGTGGTTACTCGGCAGCAGACAGCCACTTCCTCACAGAGTCTTTTGATCGGCATATTTTAATTTAGTTGTTTGTTGTCCAGAAGTTCATGATGTCCATGACATGTGTTTCGTTGGTCTGTTCTGTTTTGTCTTGATCAGTGAGGAATCTGTCCTCCAATTTCGATCGTACTACCTCTATTTATCTTGAATAAAAATGGTGGTATAATCCAGAGTCTTTTGGGGGGGGGGGGGGGGGGAAGGCCCATAGTTTACTTCAAGAGAAGAAATGTACTCTCACATGTTGTGCAGAAACGCGAGAAGTAGATGTTAAAGAAAATCAGAACCTTCTTTTCCTAACACCACCCTCCACCCCAACCCCAACCCCCCCCCCCCCTCGCCCCTCTACCAAAGGCTACTTGGACATATCACACACCTGGGAACCTAGCCACCTGGCACAAATGCCAGCAGGCCCAAGAGTGCCATCAAACCCAAACCCATGGACCACCTGGTTAGATGGGAAGTGCTGCACCAATGTGCTGCCCAGGGGTTGTCTGCACAGGCATTTGATCCCAGTCTCAAGGTGATTTAACGAATAAAGGCATATGATTTGTGAGACATTGACACGTGTCAAGTATCTACATGGACATGCACGTCAAACATGGTAAATTTAAAAAAAAAATAGCACACGGGGCTTCATATATTTAAAATTATACAAATTTATTTATCAACTTTGATAAAAAAAATGACATAAAATATTGATTAAGTTACTAGTTACAAAGTTTCAAGTTAAACAATAAATTAGAATTATGCACATTAATTTATCAGTGTGCCAAATGATTGAGATAGAATATTGAATAAAGTACTAATTTGCAATTTAAATGATAACTATATAGTTTAAATTATAAAGAACTTAAGACTTAATGCTTCTTAAAGCTGAGCTTAATATTAAAATTTGAATGTTAACAGCATCAAGGGGTGGGACCCGGCATCGGCGGTAGTGATCTACCTCAGATATCTTTTGCTGAGGTCATCCGGGGTACTCCGGTTAAGCGGGTCAGGGGCGGCAGGCTGGAGGTGCTTGGAAGCAGATCTCTGGTCGGAGGAGCTTCTCCTGAGGAGGCTCCAATGGTTGAGGAGGTATATGCCTGGGTGTTTCCGGTGGAAGGCGTAGACGATGGAGCTAGGGTCAGGGGCCTTTTGAATAGGGGAAGCGAAGTGCAGACTGGGTGGGAGGGTGCTCCCCCTTGACCAGGTGGCAGCTGCATGATGGCACCCACCTGGACCCAAGGCGGTGCAGAGTTTGGCTGCAGCTGATCAGAGTCCCACTCATCCTCTGCGACGAGCTGGGGGCTAGCCTCCTAGTCCAGAAGTTCGGGAGGGGGGAGTAGGGTGAAGTCAAGATGGTGGAAGGGGGAGGGATCTTGGCGTTGGAAATGGTGGCATACGTCTCGAGCACAGAGGAGATCCCAGGTGTCATCACAGCCGAAGTCACGGGAGAACTGTTCCCAATCAGAGTCGAGCTCCGACCGGAGCAGCAGCAGTTGCCGACAATGGAGAAGAAGTGGGGAATTTCAATTTCAAATCTCCCACCAGGGTGGGGTTGCCATCAGGTCATCTTCTTACCCGGGGAGAACCCGAGAAAGATCCGCCTCTGGCAGTGTTCCGTTTCCTCCATGTCCTGGACCTGGACCCGTTGCCCAACCGAAGACCCATGACTTACCTGATATCCGGGGTCACGGGGTTGTTGCGATTCCGGATGCGAATCAGGTCGAGGCTGGACCCGCCACTGTTCTTCTTCCCAACCCACTTCGTCGTTCAGCTGTACAGGGGGTGGATGCAACTAATCCTGGCCTTCAGCTCTGCCGGGCGAAGGTGACCCATTAGCGAAGGGTGAGGCAATGGCCACCGGCTATTGGCAGTTGCAGGCGCGGTCTTGTGGAGGGCCTAGTCTGGCAGTGCGAGATCAATGCCGGAGCGGTCATGCGGAGGGCCTGGTCTGGCTTGACTATGACCTTGGAGATGGCTCAGCAGGCGGATGCAAGGCTCCTGACGTGGAACTAGGCCTCTGATGCTGCAGAGAGTGGCCGGCATCCCATGGATGGCAGTTTCGACCGAAACGTTTCGGTTTCGGACCGAAACGATCCGATACTACCCGGCCGAAACCAAAACCCTGCACTTTGGCAAATAATAATAATTTAATTAGTTTCAGACCGAAACCAAAATGGTTTCGGTTTCGAACCCGACTCCGAAACCGACACTACCATCTATGCGGCATCCTATGCCGAATTGGCCGATATGTCTAGACCCTTCGTCTCTGTCCTTGGAGGCGGCTGTTCCAGAGGGAACTTATGGGATCCGACGGGCCCAGGAGACCATAGGGGGAGAAGATGGCATAGAGGAGGAAGACACAGTCTGAAGGAGGGGAATCAGATGGGGAGGGAATCGAGGACTAGAACAGGTTGGGAAGAGAGGAGGTGAAGGAGTTGGTGGGGGAGGTGGAGAGGCTAACAGAAGTGCAAGTCAGGGACTTAGCGGAGAAGGTTGGGATATCCTTTGGAAGACTGGAGAGACACCTGAGAGGGGTGTTTATTAAAATACAGAAGGGATAGCTGATTCGTATGGCAAGAAAAGCCAAAGGAGGGACGCCGCAAAAAATAAGGGAGGGGGTTAGCGTGGAGGGGGTGGAGAGAGCGGCAGAGGGCCCGGAGGAGGTGGGGAGTCTTGTTCTAGTGTCCCTATGAGGATTATTTCTTAGAACGTGAAGGGGGTTTGTGGGTAAGAAAAGAGGAGAGCGGTGAGGGAGTTGGTGAGGAGATGCAAAATCGACATCCTGTGTCTATAAGAGTTCAGGTGAGAGGGAGATGGTGAATCAATTATGAGAGAGATTGAAGGTACTAGACTTTCTAAGAGGGTGGCCCTCCTGTTAAAGGGGAGGTCCGGTGGTATTATGGTTCTTTGGAACCAGTTTGAGGTAGAGGAGGTGGTGGAGGATAGACACGTCAGTAACATGGCTGTCACCCTACACTTCCGCAATAGTAGATACGGCTTCTCCTAAGACTTCTCGGGTGCCTAGGGTCCCAAGGTAGAGAAGGAAAAAGGCTTCTGTGGGAAGAACTGCTCAGGTCTCATCACTCTTCAAGGCAATCATGGTGTGTGGGAGGTGACTTCAATGCTGTGACGGTAGTATGAGAAAACTTCCTCGACTTCATTGCTGAGGCTGCACTGATTGACATCAGGATGTCTAATGCTCACTTCACGTGATCCAACATGAAATTCGAACTTGCTTGTTCCCGCTTGGATAGAGTCCTAGTCTCTGTGGACTAGGAGAATCACTTCCCACATGTGCATTCCTCATCTAGCGAGATCGGTGTTCGTGTACAAGCCCATGTTATTGAACACTTCTTGCAGGTTGCAAGGGAAGCCCTATTTAGAATGGAAAGGTATTAGTTCGAAGAGGGGGACTTCATGGACACGGTCAGAGAGGCGTGAAATGTTCCTAGGCAAGAAAGGTCTACAATGGCTAGATTTGTGGGCAGGTTAAAACATGTGGCACATCGGCTAAAGGACTGGGGTGCAACTAAAATACTTCCCGATAAGGCTGCCAACGATATAATTGTGGATAAGTTGGAAGGGTTAGATTGCTTGGAGGAGGCGGGCTTCATGGATGAATCAAACAGACAGCTCAAGGATAGACTCAGGGCAAAGTTTGATGAAATCCTCATCAGTGAAGAGATATACTGGAAGCATAGATCTAAGGAGAAATGGTTCAAAGAAGGTGATAGGAACACTGCTTATTTCCAACATGTAGCATTGGGGAGGAGTAAGGGTCAATTTATTCAGATGCGGCAAGGTGAGAGAACAACTACTCTCTAGGGATGTGGATATCAGAAGCCATGCAAGGGAATTCTTTTCATACTTCTTCTTCGAAGAGGATGTGGGTAGGCCCCTTATAACTGATGGCCTCCTTCCTTGCCTCTACATTGAGGAAAGGGTGGCTCTTTCTTGCCCCTTCTCGAAAGAGAAGTTTCATAAAGCGGTCTTCTTACTTACAGGTGACAAAGCTCCTGGGCTTGATGGCTTCTCTCTAGCCTTTTGTCAGAAGTATTGGAATATTGTTAAGGCTCATCTCCTCTTGGCAATGCAGGATTTTCAAGAGGGAAGGTCACATTTGAGAGGTATTAATAAGACCCTCCTAGTCCTCATCACAAAGGTGCAAGATGCAGAAAGTTTGAGTTATTTCAGACCCATTAGCCTATTGAATGGAACATGCAATATCATCTCCAAGCTTCTGGCGATGAGGCTAGACACTATGATTGATAGAATGGTTAATGGCTACTAGCAAGGTTTGCCATGACGTCTGAACCGCACATACCGATTTTCTGGTGGTCCAATACAATAGGAACGGTACCGCGACGTACCGCAACCATACCACTGTTGTGCCGTTGCTGCCGTCAGAGAAGCTCAATTGTCACCGTTGAAACTCACCTGGCTGGACCACGTGCGTACTACATACCAACCGTGCCGATTTTTTCTAGGTAGGATCGATCTGTCAAACCATGGTTACTAGGGAGCTTTAATCAAGGGACGCCACATATATGAGAATTTTTTGGTAGCCTATAAATACTTACGGTCCACCAAGACCCAGAGGAAGAGAGGGGTGATACTCAAGTTGGACTTTGAGAAAGCCTATAATAGAGTCAACTGGACTTGCTTGCTTTCGGTGCTTCAGAAGATAGGATTTGATGAGAAATGGATTGGATGGATACGAGATTGTCACTTCAGCCAGATTTATAGTCCTTATCAATGGGCGGCCCTCCTATTTTCGTAGTGGTAGGGGCCTTCGGTAGGGAGATCCAATGTCTCCTCTTCTTTTTGTGTTAGTGGCACAAATACTGAGCAAAATGTGGTCGACAGCTAAGGGCTTTTGGACTAATTACAGGTTTCCAGGTGACATACATATCTTCCATCTACAATACATTGATGATACTATTATGTTCCAAGTAGAGAATGAGAAGTAACTTTTTATTATTAGACTCGTGTTGGAGTTGCTTAAAGAAGTCAGCGGGTTGAAGGTAAACTTTGGCAAGAGTCAATTAGTGGGGATCAATAGAGAGGATAGAGCCCTAAGAAGAGCAGCATTCATACCAGACTGTCAAATAAGAGACTTCCTCATCTCTTATTTGGGTCTACCGCTGTCTCTTGGTGCAATGCTTTAAAACTTGGACCGGACCGGCCAGTCTAACTGGTTGACTCGCAAGCCAATCCCAAAATCGGGTCGACCCACTATTTAGACCGGTCAGAACCCAAAGCCCGTTTAACCCGCGCATGTCTTATATAACCCGCTCAACCCAGTAAAACTCATGTGACTGGGCCAAGTCTAAACCTATTTCATATTTTCACTCTTTCTATCACTATTTTAAGTTTTTATTTACCATGCAAAGAAACATGAAAGGTGAGAAGTCATCTTTGAAATTCTGTCCCTTATGGCCTTCTCATTTAATACTATTAACATCAATTTTTGGAAGTTGAAAAGATAGCTTGCACGGCAACGAATAGGACAAAAGAACCGTAGATGAAGAAGAAATTTGGATGCAAACACCATGAGACTTGGGTTTCATGAGACACTAGTTCTAGTTAATACATTGTCATTTGTAGTGTTCATCAAATGTCCTTTTTGTTTTTTTTCTTTTTTAGACTTGCTTACACATACGCGGAAAAACAGGTAAATAAATATTCCACGCATCCATTTTGTGGGATGAATAGGTGCATATTTTAGAATAGTTGGCATTTCAATTTCCACGCGCGTGATTTATCAGACAATTTAGGGTTCGAGTGTTAGGACCATTCCCAACCGACCGGAGTCGGTGTTAATTTACATCGAAACAAGTCCGAACACCTTTGATTAACTGTCAAAGATTCCCTTTTACCCTCGCGATATCAACATGATATTAAAGGTTTGCCCTCGAGGAGACCCTCATGCCCTAAGACAGGGGTATACTTACGATTTTTTCCTAAGGTAAGGGCTTATTTACAATTCTCCCATAGACAGGGGCTTATTTGCAATTCACCCTTGAAGTAGGGACTTTTTTATGTAATTTTCCCTTGTCATAGGTTATTTATGTAATTTTTTCTTGACATACGACTTTTATGCAATTTTGTCCTTTAAGCGGGGGTCTAAACACAATTTACCCTTGAACAAAGAGTTTATTAGCAATTTTCCCCTAACTGGAGGTCATAAACAACCCCCCGTTGATTCTCTAGGCTTTTCGCATTTTCCCCTAATTTTTATGGACATATGTGCAATTTCGGGAGAGTCTGGGGTAAAGACGCAATTCTTGAACCATGCAGGGACCTTCACGCAATTTTCATTGAACGGGTAAAACTTGATACATTTTCAGCATTTTCAGCAATCTTGAAATATTTCCATCATATATTGAATGTCTCGTAATATTACATGGAATATTTCAATGATACAATACTCTCCCAAGGGATTTTTTTATTAAAACATATCCTCGGGTGCCTTCTCATAATTTGTGAGAAAAAGAATCCAACAGGGTTATACAACAAGAGGAGGGGCGCAACATCCTTTCTTCTCATTTGAAGCTTGGGCCTCTTAGAAGCTCTCCAAGCTTAACTCCTCTTTTTCTTCCTCTCCCAATTCTTCTCATCGTTCTCTTCTTCTAAAACTCAAGGTCTTGGCATCCTTTTATTGGTGATGAAGGTAGATCAGAGGCTAGGTGGCTCTGGTAGAAGTCCAAAAGATATGCACCCCCTCCTCCCTCCTTCTCTTCCTCTTCTTCTTCTCTTTTTTTTTTTGGAGGGGGGGGGGGTCTTCTCCCTGGGCAACAAAGCAAGTATCGGAGGGAGTCCCTCCTCTGGTCAAGCCGGGACCGGAACCCCCCCCCTCCGGTGTAGGGTGACCAGAGGGGGTGGGCCCTCCGATCTGGGAACAACAGAGGGGGCTCCCCCCTCCGGTTTGACCCTGTCGGAGCGGGTCCAACCCCCCCCCCCCCCGAGCGCACGCAAACACCAGAGGGCCCCCCCTGGTGCACCATCTCCCCCCTCTGGTTCCCATCCACCAGAGGGGGGTCCCCTCCGGTTTAACAGGCCAGAGGGGGTCCCCCTCCGGCCTTGGCACCGCAGAAGAGAGAAGAAAAAGGGAGGAGGGGGGTTGGCCCTGCTCCCTTGGTCTTTTGGCTATAAAAAGGGGCCTCCCGTCCTTTTTCCATCATTTTTTATTGTTAGGACTTGGCTGCACGTGGGACATCCCACCTTTGTCTACTTTTGGTCACCTTTGTCACAAGGACACGTGGTAACGTAGGGAACGACACCCGTTGATGTTTAAGCTATGCCACTTCACTCACCAAATATTAATAAAAATTGTGTGCATAGAAACACGTATAAATTTATGGACGGCTCCACTGAGTGGGTCCCTCAAAGACATCCTTGTGACGACGACGATCCGACACCGTTTTGTAGCCGTCACTAGAGAATTTTACTTCTGAAATTTCTGAAAATAACATAATTTTGTTTTGCAAACTGTGTGGGGTTCCACAAGACTGTCATGGTTAGAGGTTGTTTAGTGCACTTTTTCTTTATTTTTAAAACATAGATCAGGTAACTTCGATGATATTAGCTTAGGTGCATAGCGTTAAACCGGCAATTCGAGTGCTAATTAATGTTATTAGGGGGTGAAACCAGTAAAGGGCGCTAAGCAACCCTAATAGAGATTTGATTAGGGAAGGGGACAAACCCAACGCAAAAAAAAGATCTACATGAACGAGAACCAAAACAAAAAAAAAGGTGTGTAGCGGATCCACTTGCACGTCCGAAAGGAACCAAGACCAAAAGATGCGGCATCGAGACCTGGTATTTTCAAGCATTTATCAAGATAGAGTATTTCAATCGTTCTTTGAAAACTATTTTAAGATATATTTTTGAATATGGCTAAAGCAGGTTTTCATTTACTGCAGGGTGTTTTAGGGGGGGGGGGAGGCCTAATAAGTCTCTTTGAAACCCGTCACTTTGAAAGCAAGGAAGAAACGAGCTTTTTACTCACGAAAGAAGTTACCACTTGGGCAAGAACACGGCTGGCTTCCTGGTAAGATGAAGGGTCTTCCCCAGAAGAAGAGACCCAAGCTTTCCCCTCCCCCCGCCTCAGACATAAAGGCAGTAGTTCCCCGTACCATAGGTACCTATGTTACCGTTGCACCCATTTATTTTCTCGAAATAATCGAGGTAAACGAAAGGGGAATTAATCCCGTGAAGGCCAAGAACGGCACAAAATCGAGACCACTGCGATAGTTGGGTCAAATATGGGTCCTGGGGGTCCCGCCGTAGTAACGGCATGAAGCAATGATGCCTCGCAACAAACATGCAATCATAAGGATGCTCCATGGCACTTACGGAATAGTCACGCGAAGAGCGGAAGCAATCCCGAAGCGAAAGGCAGAGCACAAAGCAACCCCGGAGGTGTTGCCTTCTTCTCCACGTGACAAGAACACAACAAAAACAAAACAAAAAAAAAGAACTAAAAACTGAAAAATGGTGGGGCCCCGCCCCTCTCCCTCTCTCTCGCAGTCAGGTTGCCTTGGGATCCACTCGGTCTGAGTAGACTCCCCCCCCCCAAGGGGCTACCAAGTCTAGGTAGACCCCCCCTCATCCCAAACCCTATAAAGGGCCCCCCAAGGGTCCAAAAAAAAAAAGAGACGACAACAAGAAGAAGAAGGAGAAAAAGAAGACACCGGACGTACAACTCCGGTCCCAGACGTATAACTCCAGGCAACAAGTTTGTGACTTTGTGGCCTATGCCTAGGGTATATTACAAAAATGCCCTCATGATGGCACTTAGGCAAATTTGCCTTCCGGCCATGTGAATTTCTTGGGAAAATCTTGTAATTTTCAAAATTATGAAAATACCCCGTGTCATTTCTTGGAGAGGAGGAATCATAGTGTATTTTTTCTTCTAGAGGGCTCCGCCCCCTAACTCGAAAACCTCCCGCAAGGGGCGTTGCCCCCTTGACCCCTGCAACCTGACCGCACGGGTCGATCCGCGGCGGTGCACCGCCAAACGTATGGAGATGGATCGCAACCCATAGGAGCTCATGAAGGAGAAGAAATCTCCCAAGTGTTCTTGTCTGGCGCACCTCCACCAAGGAGAAACTGTGCCCTATGTTAAAATTACACAAAAACACCCTGTTCAGTCCAGGTATTTTCATGTTCTGTCTAAAATTACCCAAATACCCCTAAACTTTTTCATAAATTACAAGTAAACCCCTACTCAAGAGAAACTTGTAAATAAACTCATAAAGGGTTCGAAATCTCAAATAAACACAAAGGGTTTGAATTGTAAATAAACCTAGAAATGGTTCGAAATCGCAAGTAAACCCAAAAAGGGTTTGGAAATAGCAAACATACCCAAAAAGAGTCTGAAATTACAAGTACGTCTGACGGTCGGATCTTAACCAAATTCAAATCCAACTGTCAGATCATGACTCGGTGCAATTCCGATGGTCCGATCTCAACCGAAAACATCATACAACGGCCTAATCGCGACTAGATGCCAAATCAGATAGTCCGAAAAGTAAACAGGATGGTCTGATCTCAGCTGGATATCAAATCCAACAGCCTGTCCCGATAGTGGAATGAAGGCCAAACGTAAACCAAATGACCCGATCATATACTCGGGGTTTCACATACTATGTAAAATGAATCCAAAGAATGAAACATTCGATTTCCTCCTACGGATGTGTATCTCTAATAGACGATCTCTTCGATCGACTTCATTAAATAAAACCCTCAATATCACAGTGGATATTGTAGAGGTCGAAAATATATCTTTGGCACTTAATCAAGGGTATTCAGACTTTACGCCGATGTAAATAAACATCGATTGTGGTCGATGAAAATTGTCCAGTACTCAACCCTAAATCGTCTGATAAACCTAAATTTGAGGAATTAAAAATACGCATACTACTTAAATAGTTGCAAATGTGCATTTATACCTTCGAATAATTCTGCATACGAAAACAAATCGACAAGTCCGGTAGGACATTTCTTGTCTTTCATCTCTTTATCAAAGGATACTCTGACCTTCACAAAGGTTGTGACATACTTCGTACTCTCGTGGGGGAGGGGTGGGGAGAAATAACCAAAACTTTTTGGCGATAATGGCTGTTGTGACTTACGGTCTGCTCGCCGTCGCCAACCATGCTAAGCACGGCTACCTGGCAACGCCGATCATCTTCGACAACTTCCCAACAGTGGTCAGATCCCCCTTTTTCTTAGGGGTGGTCCCTGTCACTGAAACGGCTCTGACAACGTAAGTTGCTGCTGGAGGCATCAAGCCCCAAGCCTCATCCCCAAGATTTTCGGTCAACACAGTCCACTTCGAAGCCGCTCCTTCTGACTAGCGGCAGCGCCGTCAACATAAAGGCAGAAAGCATGTTACAGTCGCATCTAAACCAGACAAGTCAATCCTTGTCGATAATCTCCACGTCCAGCTCAATGGGGGCAAGCCAATCAAGTCACAGGATGATTGTGTCCCGACCATCCCAACCTCCAATCGCTTTGGTCTGCTCCGCCGGATATGGGAAGACAAGGCGGAATTAAAGAAGTCAGGCACCCTGCCTAGGCGAAGGGGCAATCCTGTGAAGGAGGGCACGTTCCAAGCCAAGCAAGTCCGGGTCACTAAAGAGGAGGCACGAGCCACTAGGAGCGCCAGGGCAGGTCACCTTGTCCCAATGTCGGACCATGGACTTGTTAGTGTTGGTGTGCTACAGGCCAATTTAGGGTCAGGTAGACCCGATATATGTACGATCTTGTTCATTATTAATAAAGTGGTGTTTGAGCGTAAATATGCGATTGTGTTACTTTACGTTGTCCCTAGGATATGTGGTTGTAAAGTCAGCTCGAGATGGGATCTCGAACATGAGATTGACTTTACATATACACATGCCTTAAACTGTTCCTGGTTGGAGGGTAATCACTCGGAGACTTTGATTACCTATTAAACCAGTACACATGATGTGTCAGTGACCAGTCTCATGGTCATTGGTGCGGGACACCAACACATATGTGTAGGTGTATGTCCTTGGAGGATGTACACTGAACTGATCCGCTATTGGATCTTCAGATTGTTGATTATACCTAATGTCAACTGAAGATCCAACTGTCTCAGTAGCATCGTTGGTCCTTTGACCTGAGACATTGATCGGATCTTACACGAGGACTGGAATGGTTTAATTACTTAGCTAAGTGACTTTAACCATATGTCATGAGTTGCAGAGTCATTAACCATTCCAGGATACGTGTGAAGATCATCAATGGTCAAGAAGGGATCGCTCACTGTCGGGTATATATCAGACAGTTAATGGATCATGACATTGATGCTCCGTTAAATCCCTGACCAGGGTCGTGTGAGTTCGTTTAGAACGGAC
The DNA here is from genome assembly GCA_022559845.1 of Amorphophallus konjac. Lineage (NCBI taxonomy): Eukaryota > Viridiplantae > Streptophyta > Magnoliopsida > Alismatales > Araceae > Amorphophallus > Amorphophallus konjac. Next base: position 600,543,728 of record CM040121.1, read on the forward strand.
GTCATACACTTTAAGGAGGTCATAGTCAAATGGCACGATCATGGGGTTTGACAGAAACCATACCCTCGATCGTACCAGACTCATAGAAGGAGCGAATGATTAAATCGATGCGGTAACTGTGGACTCACAGGTTCCAGACAGGCTGGTTTTAAACCCGGCGTCCTCTAGGATCACGCGAATTTGCTTGACCTAACGTGATCAAAGGTTCGGAATAAATTAAACTATTCTTCGGCTCTAGTAGAAGCGAAGAATACGTTTAATTTACTTCTAATTGAGAATTAGAAGTTAATGTGCCTTAAACTAGAGTGACTATGGGCCTAGAGGATCACACACAATGGATTCTTGGGTGACGGATTATTATTATACAAATATATGTATTATTTCTATTTAATTCCTTTTGGAAATGAGTGTAAATGGAGCTTAATACATATGTATAATAGTAGATAGGATATATATATAATTTTGGTCTTTTGGAGCCCTTTTAGAAAATGACCAAACTCTATATATAGTATCCTACGTGAGTTCATTCGAACTCTTCTTCTTCCAACTCCTTGATGCTAAGCAAGCATTAAGCATTAAGAAGGAGGATTAGCCTCCCCCCTTTCTCTCTCTTGCTCTCTCTCTCTCCAGAAGGTGATAGAGTCGGGGAAGGTCGTGCCGGGGGGGTACCGTCGCTGCGCAAGGGTCCGTGTAGATCTGCTCTAGAGGCCGTACAGCTGCGCGGCTCGATATTCTGCATCGGACATCGCGGACAGCGTCGTTCCGCGCAAGGTGAAACACCCAACCCGTAATTACGGTCTTAGAAACACCGATTAGAGCACATATTAAGTTTTCCATAGCACCAGGATCGGGCAAATAAATTTTGGTTATCTGCTGCGTTGCCCGATAGTGCTGTGCGAAACCTTACAGTGGTATCAGAGCCAGGTTGGCGCTTTGATCGGTGTTTTTATGGTCGTAGAGAACCGTATTTGAAAGGGGATTAATTACTTCAATTGTTATTGTTAGAAGGGGATGTTGGACATCTCCATTCTTCCAGAATGCTGGGCATCGCTGGAGCAAATTTTTTTATAAAAAAAAATTACTGGCCCGTTTTGGGCGCACTGCGCCCGCCCCGTGCGCCGCGTGGGCGGCGCACGCGGCGCCCGGGGTCAGCGCTTGCGGGGGCGGGCGCCGCCCACGCGGCGCACGCGTGGCGGGCGGCGCCTGCAACGCGGGCGCGCGGGTCAACGCCCGCGCAAGCGGGCGCAGCCCGCGCACAGCCGGGCCCGCGCCGCCAATTTTTTTTTAAATTAAAAAAAAATTGTGTTTCTAACCTTATTTAATTTATTATGTGCATATATATATATGATATATATATCAAAATGCACAGTAAATTAAATAGAATTTTATCGAATAAGTTAAATAGTATTATCTCAATAGTAAATATCGGATGGTAAATGTCAAATGTTAATTTTTATTTAACCGTGTTGAATTTACCGAGGTGAGATAATTACTATTTACCTCAAGATAAAATGGTAATAATTGAAGTTACTTCAGTAAAATTTAAGTTTTTGAATTTTTAATTATTAGATAATTCAAATTTTAAATTTTATTGAAGTTAAATGTGGAAAATTTAATTATTTAAATTTTAATTATTAGATAATTGTTAAATTCAAATTTTGAATTTTAGAAAATTACTAATTGAGGATAATTGCATTATTTTAAATTTACTTTCAAACAAAATTATTAGATAATTAGTTTGAATTTAAATTTAAATTATTGGCATGTTTAAATTTTAAATTTAAATTTGATTATTGGATAATTAAATTTAAATTTAAATTTAATTAATTATCTCAATTAGATGTCCTTGTAGAAAATGATGGTTCTTTACGTGCTCTACTTTATTTACCTTGTATTGGCCTGCTTGTCTGTTTAATTTTAGTTCATCATGCTTCGATTTTTAAAATTAAACAAAGCTGGCCTGTTTTTGTTTGCACATCCCATTTTTAAATTCAAAAAGTAAGGATTATTTTCAGAAAATAACCCTTGATTGATTTTATTTGAATGGGTTGACAAGTGATCATGGACTTGGAATAATGTAATTAATTGGGGTCTGCGAACCTCCTTTCTCTCTCTGTTAAAATTCCAATGTACTTCTATCTTCCTCCGTTGTTGTACTCGCCCTAAGGGCTGCTGGAATTTGAGTCACATGTAATTTAATTTTTCCAGCCTGCGTGCCGTGTAAAAGTTGTAATTGATGCGGCGTCGGAGTTTGAAAGCGCGGAGCACACCCGACGAGGACGATCCAGCTGCTTCGGAAGCGGGCCGGATATCTTAGTTACATTAGGGTTAAAGTCCATGATCACTTGCGTTTAATTTTACATTGGATGCATTTATTTTTTGTAAACTACTAGGTACGGTAAATATATTGGATATATTTATATTACCACCTAGGGTGAGATCAAGATAAAATTAAATTCCCTCGCGATTAAATTTTAGATCTGGTAAGCGTGGCTCTAAGAGTCGTCGTGGCCCTCCATCATTATGGAGTGAATGAACGTCTTCATTTCATGGATTTGTTATGCTTTCCACAAGGTCCATGAGTTTGGGGGCGGGATTAAACTCCAAGGCTCGGCCTCAATGGGGTGAGGAATTGAACTCGGCTTTGTTGTGCTTTCCACAAGGGTCGGGTCATGAACTCATTGCTATGAAGTAATGATGGTTAGATCTAACCGAGAATATCCTTTGTTGTGCTTTTCACAAGGGGATGATTTCTCGGGGGCCGAATATCGGATATTGCATTGGATACAAGTGCCTGTTGACTGCCCTTGAGATGGTGTATGGCTTGTTGTGCTTTCCACAAGGTCGTACATCAGTCTCGTTGGGATTCCGACCCACTAGGTTGATCTCGTTGATCTCCCGTTCTATATACTGAGGGTTATATAGTCCGATCGAAAAATAGTGGGACTAACTAAGATAGAAAACTACATCTAAGTTAGAATTTGAACACATGCTAAGTTGTCTTTTATTTCTTATCCATATTACAATGTCGTCGTCCAACCCCCTCCGCAGCAACTGGACCGAACTACTCGGATTGGCTGTGTAACCTACGCATAGTCCTTACCGCCGAAAAGATTGCGTACGTGTTGGACACGGTTCATTCTGAGCCAGCTCCTCATGCCGACGAGGGTGAGTTACTGTCTTATGCCAAGTGGTATGAGGACTCCTCCCTTGCCCAATGTTACATGTTGGCCTCTATGGCTCCCGAGCTATAGAGGCAATTTGAAAAGACTGATTGTAGAAGTATACTTCTCAATCTACGCCAACTCTTCGGAGAGCAGGGTAGGATTGAGAGGTATGACATCTCCAAAAGACTTTTCAGGACACGGATGTCTGAGGGTTCATCAGTACAGGCCCATGTACTGAAAATGATGGAGTGGATTGAAAGACTCAATGCATTGGGGTTCAAGTTGGATCTTGAACTATGCATTGATCTTATACTCCAGTCATTGCCCGATTTCTTTTCTTCCTTCATCGTAAGCTTTAACATGAATAGAATTGATGGAACTCTCCCGGAGCTGCTCAATATGTTAAAGAGTGCTGAAAGAACCATGCAGAAAGATAAACCACCTTCGTCTATAATGATTGTTGGCCGGGCCAACAAGAAAAGGAAGGCCACCCAAATATCCACCACAAGTAACAAAGGGAAGGGAAAGAAAAAGGCCACGGGTAAGCAACTCACCAAAGTTGACAAAGGGAAGGGCAAGAAGAATGAAAAGGAAGACAAATGTTTTCGATGCGGGGAAACTGGGCATTGGAAAAGGAATTGCAAGGCAATTCTAAATGAATGTATTTTTGTCATATACCTTAATTTGTCATATATGGAATCCACATCATGGGTATTGGATACTGGATGTGCATCTCATATCTGCAATTCTGTGCAGGTGCTGGCAAATAGAAGGCGATTGGGCAAAAAGGAGATTGAACCGAGGATGGGCAATGGAGCTTTAGTTGCTGCCAAAGTTGTCGGGACTGCACGCCTTAGTTTACCTTCAGGAGTCATTCTGGAGCTGAATGACTGTTATTATGTTCCTAATATTATTAAGAACATTATTTCAATCTCTGGTCTGTATAACATTGGATATACATTGGCTTTTAATAGCACTGGGTGCTCTATAATGAATAATGGTTTGATTATAGCCAATGGTTCATTAGTCAATGGTCTTTATGTATTAGATACACGTTCTAATGTTATGCAAACTTCCAATACTGATGAAGTGAATTCTGCATATCTATGGCATTGCAGACTTGGTCATGTAGGTGAGAAAAGAGTCTCTCACTTACACTCAAATGGATATTTGAATTCGTTCGAATACAAGCCATTTGATACCTGTGAGTCGTTTCTCATGGGGAAAATGACCAAGGCTCCCTTTGGTGGACATGGTGAGAGGACTGTTGACCTTCTCGAGCTCATACACTCGGATGTGTGTGGACCCATGTCCATAGAAGCAAAAGGAGGTTATCTCTATTTCATTTCTTTTATTGATGACTTCTCTAAATATGGCTATGTGTATTTAATGAGACATAAGTCACAAGCCTTTGAGAAGTTTAAGGAATACAAGAATGAAGTAGAGAAACAGACATGCAAAAGTATTAAGGCTCTTCGATCGGATCGAGGAGGTGAATACTTAAGCCATGAATTCACTTCTTATCTTAAAGACAATGGAATAGTTTCTCAGTGGACTCCACCGTATACACCACAGCACAATGGTGTATCCGAAAGGAGAAATATGACCTTGTTAGACATGGTCCGATCCATGATGTCTATGTCAGGACTACCCTTGTCTCTCTGGGGCTATGCGTTAGAGACTGCGGCTTATTTATTGAATAGGATATCAAGTAAATCAGTTCCTTCTATACCATATGAGATATGGAAGGGCAGGAAACCAAATTTTAATCACATTAAAATTTGGGGGTGTCCTGCCCATGTAAAGAAGAACGATAGTAATAAGCTTGAGTCGAGAACCGATAAGTGTAGGTTTGTGGGATATCCAAAGGAGACGTTTGGATATTATTTCTATCACCCTTCTGAGCAAAGGGTCTTAGTGGCTAAGAGAGCTGTATTTCTGGAAAGAGAATATCTACTCCAGAAAAACAGTGGGAGCCAGATAGAATTGGACGAGGTCCAAGAACCACAACCCATAGACACAAACTCGTTAGATGAGACGGTATCGGTTGATCCTATTCAAGGTGAAACACTGACACTACGGAGATCTGGTAGACTACCGAGAGAACCTGAGAGATATGTTGGACATGTCTCAGAGGGGTCCTCTAAGGTATGTATCGATGAGGATGATGATCCTCAGTCGTACCAGGAGGCGATCCGTAGTGTAGACTCCGAGAAATGGCAAGAGGCAATGGATTCAGAGATCCAGTCCATGTACACCAACAAAGTTTGGAACTTAGTTGATGTACCCGAAGGGAAGGTCCCTATCGGCTGCAAATGGATTTTCAAAAGGAAAATCGGTGCAGATGGACATGTTGACACATACAAGGCTAGACTAGTGGCGAAAGGATATCGTCAAAGGCAAGGCATTGACTATGACGAGACTTTTTCGCCGGTAGCCATGGTTAAGTCAATCAGAATCCTCCTTGCCATTGCTGCATACCTGGATTATGAGATCTGGCAAATGGATGTGAAGACAGCTTTTCTTAATGAAAATCTGTCATAAGAGGTGTACATGGTACAGCCTGAAGGATTCACCTCCAAGCTACATCCTAATAAGGTATGAAAACTTCAAAGGTCCATTTATGGATTAAAGCAGGCATCTAGAAGCTGGAACTTAAGATTTGACGAGGCTGTCAAATCTTTCAACTTCATTCGGAATGAAGATGAACCATGTGTTTACAAGAAGGTCAGTGGGAGCTCTGTGACCTTCTTGGTCCTTTATGTTGATGACATCTTACTCATTGGGAATGATGTAGAGATGTTGACATCAACTAAGTCTTGGTTGTCCAAGACTTTCTCCATGAAGGATTTGGGAGAAGCATCCTATGTGCTGGGCATAAAGATCTATCGAGATAGATCTAAAAGGATGCTAGGATTATCCCAATCCATGTACATAGACACTATCCTCAAAAGGTTTAGGATGGAAAATTCCAAGAGAGGTCTCATTCCCATGAGACATGGAATTTGCCTATCCAAGGGGATGAGTCCTAAAACTTCTGAGGAGGTGACACACATGAATAAGGTACCCTATGCTTCGGCGATAGGGTCAATCATGTATGCAATGCTATGTACACGGCCTGATATTGCCAATGCTTTAAGCATTGTCAGTAGATATCAGGCAAATCCAAGCGAAGAGCACTGGAAGGCAGTAAAGGACATCCTTAAGTACCTGCGAAGGGCTAAGGATCTTTTTTTGCTTTATGGAGGAGAGGACCTACAACTTAGAGCTTACACAGGCTCTAGTTTCCAGTCAGATCCAGATGACTGTAAATCCATGTCTAGGTTTGTATTCATGTTGAATGGAGGGGCAGTCAGTTGGAGAAGCTCCAAGCAAGATACGACTGCAGACTCGACGACTGAGGCGGAATATATTGCTGCAGCTGAAGCTGCTAAGGAAGCCGTCTAGATGAAGAAATTCATCTTGGAACTTGGCGTAGTTCCCGAGATATCAGCTCCCATCCCATTATTTTGTGATAATAATGGGGCCATCGCCCAGGCGAAGGAACCGAGATCTCACCAAAGGTCGAAAGCATATTCTCAGGCGCTTCCACCTTATTCGGGAGATTGTTGATCGTGGAGATGTGGCGGTAGAGCGTGTACCGTCAGAAGACAACATAGCAGATCCACTGACTAAGCCTTTGACACAGACTGTATTTGAGCGTCATCGGGATAAGATGGGCCTCAAAGTTGTGGGCAATTGGCTGTAGTTCAAGTGGGAGATTGTTAGTGTTGGTGTGCTACAGGCCAATTTAGGGTCGGATAGACCCGATATATGTACGATCTTGTTCATTATTAATAAAGTGGTGTTTGAGCGTAAATATGCGATTGTGTTACTTTACGTTGTCCCTAGGATATGTGGTTGTAAAGTCAGCTCGAGATGGGATCTCGAACATGAGATTGACTTTACATGTACACATGCCTTAAACTGTTCCTGGTTGGAGGGTAATCACTCGGAGACTTTGATTACCTATTAAACCAGTACACATGATGTGTTAGTGACCAGTCTCATGGTCATTGGTGCGGGGCACCAACACATATGTGTAGGTGTATGTCCTTGGAGGATGTACACTGAACTGATCTGCTATTGGATCTTCAGATGGTTGATTATACCTAATGTCAACTGAAGATCCAACTGTCTCAGTAGCATCGTTGGTCCTTTGACCTGAGACATTGATCGGATCTTACACGAGGACTGGAATGGTTTAATTACTTAGCTAAGTGACTTTAACCATAAGTCATGAGTTGCCGAGTCATTAACCACTCCAGGATACGTGTGAAGATCATGAATGGTCAAGAAGGGATCGCTCACTGTCGGGTATATATCAGACAGTTAATAAGTCATGACATTGACGCTCCGTTAAATCCCTGGCCAGGGTCGTGTGAGTTCGTTTAGAACGGACGTCATACACTTTAAGGAGGTCATAGTCAAATGGCACGATCATGGGATTTGACAGAAACCATACCCTCGATCGTACCAGACTCATAGAAGGAGCGAGGGATTAAATCGATGCGGTAACTGTGGACTCACAGGTTCCAGACAGGCTGGTTTTAAACCCGGCGTCCTCTAGGATCACGCGGATTTGCTTGACCCAACGTGATCAAAGGTTCGGAATAAATTAAACTATTCTTCGGCTCTAGTAGAAGCGAAGAATACGTTTAATTTACTTCTAATTGAGAATTAGAAGTTAATGAGCCTTAAACTAGAGTGACTATGGGCCTAGAGGATCACACACAATGGATTCTTGGATGACGGATTATTATTATACAAATGTATGTATTATTTCTATTTAATTCCTTTTGGAAATGAGTTTAAATGGAGCTTAATACATATGTATAATAGTAGATAGGATATATATATAATTTTGGTCTTTTGGAGCCCTTTTAGAAAATGACCAAACTCTATATATAGCATCCTACGTGAGTTCATTCGAACTCTTCTTCTTCCAACTCCTTGATGCTAAGCAAGCATTAAGCATTAAGAAGGAGGATTAGCCTCCCCCCTTTCTCCCTCTTGCTCTCTCTCTCTCCAGAAGGTGATAGAGTCGGGGAAGGTCGTGCCGGGGGGTACCGTCGCTGCGCAAGGGTCCGTGTGGATTTGCTCTAGAGGTCGTACAGCTGTGCGGCTCGATATTCTGCATCGGGAATCGCGGACAGCGTCGTTCCGCGCAAGGTGAAACACGCAACCCGTAATTAGGGTCTTAGAAACACCGATTAGAGCACAGATTAAGCTTTCCATAGCACCGGGATCGGGCAAATAAATTTTTGTTATCCGCTGCGTTACCCGATAGTACTGTGCGAAACCTTACAGGACTAACCAAAGTCCCGACTGCTCCAGAAATCCAAGTTTCTCACCCTCAAGGGCTGAAAAGGAAAAGGGTTTATAAAAAGCCCAACAAAGCCAAACAATCCCTGGGAGTAACCCAGCAGGACAGAACTTACCAGGTGGATGCTCCATCACCCGGGGTGTCAATTTTCGACCGATCTGAGGCACTCTATGGGTGTTGCAGGTTACTTACGACTCCATAAAGGTGTCTACTTGCTACACTTCCTCTGTCAGCGAGCAACCGATCGAACGGCCCGAAGAGATGATCGAAGCGGCTCAAATTCAAAGTCTAAACCCTTCGTTAAATTTGAAGGAAGAAGCATATGATGACAATTTAAGTTGGGCAGAAGATAACTCGTTGCCAGGAGATTCACCTCACGACATATCTGAAGAGACAGTTGTAATAACTCACTCAGTCCCTAGGGGTGAATCTCCAATTGAATTTGAGGCCAAAGTAAATCTAGACGAAGAGCATAAGCCCGATCGGGTGTCAGTCTTTAACTGACTGAGGGCACCTGCCCGTCCGAACTCATATCCCTGCAAGAAAAGAATGATGCATATTCTTAAAGACACTACAGAGGTTCACAGTGACAACTCTTCTGCAACTGGTAAATCCACAACACCAGAGGGTTTAGCTCAATGAACTCACATGGTCAACAAGGATGGTCTCGTAACTCACCTCAAGGCTAAGGATTATTCGACCCAAGAGAACCATCCTATTGGGACGCCATCTCGACAAGAGTTGCCTCAACAAGGTGACATGGTGGATAACCATTACGATATTCATGGGGAAAGCAACATAAGCCTTGGGAATGTTTCCCAAGATAATACCGAATGCATCACTCTAGAGGGTGTACATCAGGAGAACCAAGCATTGAAGTCTCTTCTACAATAATGGCTGCGAGAGCGAGATACCCTGCTCATGCATCTCGCATCGTCGTCAATCAACCAAACCAACTATGGGATGCTAACAAATGTCAATCCTTCGGCAATAATGGACAATGATCATTATGTCACTAAGAAGGAGGCAAATGTTATCTACTTCTCTACTTCAAATAGCCATCCTCAGGAAAAAGTTGGCATGAGTAAGACCCGCAAAAATTCCAAGGGTAAATCACCTACGGTACCGCTAGTGCAATGGATGAAAATACCACTCTCTTTGATCAAAGAGCATACCATAGAACTATTTGAGCTCTATATGGCTGTTGCACCCACTATTTTTCTCGAATAAATTGAGACATTTCCCTCAAGTTGGTCGAGGTTCAACATTCGACGTACCGCCGCTCCGTAGAACATTTCCACACGTCGATACTCTGTAGCTCGTGTATTACTTCAATTATAAACCCCTTGCAGCAATCGAGGTGGTTGAGAACCGGATTAAATCCACAACGATTATCGGGGTCGTGTGGCTCCGGGCAAGCCCTGAGAGGCGAGATCTTTCTCCCTCGGATGTTCAGGGTGGATAAAAAAAACCCTTGCAACAAAGAAAGGGGGTGCAAGAGATGGTGTACACACCTCCGGAGAAGTCCAACGTACGTGTACCACGCAGCTCGGACAAACACAAACTCCCTCCTCTTTGCCGACGACGCAGGGAAGACGACAAAATGAACAAGAGGCGCATTCTCTCCTTTCTCCACGCGGCGTGCTGCGAGCAAAAGTGTTTAAAAAATCTAAAGAAAGGGGCTTTAAGCAAAACAAGAGGGTGAGGCAACCCGTCCGGGGTCAGACGGACCCACACGGGGTCGCCCAACCCCGGACGGCCCGCGCACGGGAGGGGCAGACCGGCCCGGGGGGGACCCGCCCGGGGCCAAGGGGCCCCCGTGGGGCCCGCCCGGGGTCGAACAACCCCGACGGGACCTGCCCAGGGTCATTCGACCCCAGGTGGGGTCCCCGGACCCCACCGCCCCTCCTCTCTCTCGCAGAAGAAGTAAAAAAAGAAAAAAGACCCTCCCGAAGTCATTTCGACCTCATCCACCCCGTACGAGTTAAATCAACCCCGGTGGCTTCTCACCTTCTATAAATACCCCCCGGTGGCTTCTCACCTTCCAAGGTGAGGGGATCTGAAGACACGAAGAGACACAAAAGAACAGAGGAATCAAGCGACTGCGAGAAGAAGCTTTATTCGTTGTTCGGCCCATTAAGAGTATGTAATACCACAGGCCTTGCGTTTATGCCCTTGCGGGCTACGTTTGTAATTATGCCCGCCCGATGGCCATGTTTGTAATTTTCTACGCACCTGGAACGGCTAAATTATGTAGTTCCACCCACATAATGGGAGATTACAAAAATGCCTTTCTTAGGACTGTGATGACCATGTTTGTAATTTTCTACGCACCTGGAACGGCTAAATTATGTAGTTCCACCCACATAATGGGAGATTACAAAAATGCCTTTCTTAGGACTGTAAGAAAATTCAAGTCATGTTGTTTGCAATTCTACCCTACAACCTTTTGTAATTGGGGCTATGCCCCTACGTCCCGCGTCAGTGAGGAGATTGTACAGTCGACAACATTTGTACTCATATGGATCATAAATGTACTCAGTTGTTCTTTTATGGGCTAGTCAAGGAAAAATTACAAATAAGCCCTGACTATTGAAAAATTGTGTACATGTCCCTCTTTTTGTGAATCAACGCACAAGCGTCTTCTATGAAACCCATTGTTGCTCCTTTGCTTAGGGACCTCGTTATCTCAGCCTCGCACCTAAGTGTCATCTCAAATCTAAGCCCGCCCCGGTCTAGTAAAATTATCAAAATACTCTTGTGACCAAATGGCCCAAGAGTCTTCATAACTTTTCGAAAATTTGCCTTGGTGCCTTTGGAAGCTAGAGATCACTCCATAATCTCCCTCCAACCCGAAAATTCCAGAAATGCCCCTAACCTAGTAAAATTACCAAAATATCCCCTAAAATCTATAATTACCAAAGTACCCCTGGAGTCTAGAAAGTCTCCTAACGCTCCAAAAAAGCCTACGGCTTCAGCAAAATTGTCGTCATATCCTCGAATTATAGGGTTCCTTGTCCAACCTACTGGCCTTCGATGAAACCCTAATTTCATTAGTACTTCGATGTTGAGTGAGAACTAACTTTGAGCCATGCAAGCAAGCCTTCCCTCGATATCAAGACTCTTATAGAAGACCTTAAGATTTCTTTGACAATTAAATAAAGGTGTTCGGACGTTAGGCCGATGTAAATTAAAACTGACTGCGGTCAGTGGGGAAAGGTCTAACACTCCAACCCAAATCGTCTGGTACGATGTGCACCCACGGAATAAACCCTGCACAAGCCCTTTATGTAACCCCTCTATGTGCAATCCTTATAATCTTTCTTTCAAAAGAATATTCCGTGATCCAACAATGGCACGAGAGTTCATAACTCTACCAGAGCCTCGGAAGTTGGCTAAGGAAAGTAGAATCAAAGAGCCAAGCTACTGCATGTATCATCGCATGGTAGGCCACGCTGTTGAGGACTGCTATGTCTTTAAAGATAAAATGGAAGAACTAATACAGTCATGGGTGATTCAGATGAAGAATTATCGAGTTGATCCCCCACAACCCCATCCACGGGCCCCATCAAAACCTTCGGCCAAAATAACTCATGCTTCGGCCGCATCGGCACTTTCTAAATTCGAGGCAAAAAAAGTAGGGCCAAGTCAAATCAAACCCTTCGAAGGGAACCCTAGTCGGCAAACGTCCGATGTATATTCCTTCCGTCGAGAGGATACAAAAGGGATTTTTGACATATTGGTAAGGGAAGGACGCATAATACCACATATTGGGTAAGGTAAGGGTTCGAAATCTCAAATAACCCACAAAAGGGTTTGAAATTACAAATAAACCCAGAAAGGGTTTGAAATCGCAAATGAACCCAAAAAGAGTTTGGAAATAGCAAACATACCCAAAAAGAGTCTGAAGTTATAAGTACGTCCGACAGTCGGATCTTGACCAAAGATCATGACTCAGTGCAATTCCGAAGGTCCGATCTCAACGGAAAATATCATTTGGCGGCCTAATCACGACTAGATACAAAATTTGATAGTCTGAAAAGTAAATAGGATCGTCTGATCGTGGCTGGATATCAAATCCAACAGTCTGCCCCCACAGTGGAATTAAGGCCAAACGTAAACCAAATGACTGTATCATATACTCGAGGATTCACGTACTATGTAAAATGAATCCGATGAATGAAATATGTGATTTCCTCCTGCAGACGTGTATCTCTAATGGACAATCCCTTCGATCGAGTCCATTAGATAAAACCCTCAATATTACAGTGGATATTGTAGAGGTCGAAAAAATATCTTTGATGGTTAATCAAGGGTATTCGGACTTTACGTCGATGTAAATAAATATCGACTACGGTCAATAGGAAAATGTCCAGTACCCGAACCCTAAATCGTTTGATAAACTTAAATTCGCAGAACTAATAATACGGGTGCTACTAAAATAGCTGCAAATGTGCATTCATACCTTCGAATAATTCCGCGTAGGAAAACAGTTACGCAGTCGTCGTCTTTTGTTATGTTCCACCATTGTTACGCCAGCAATCCAAAGTTCCACAAACCGTTCTATATGTTACAGTGTACCCTTCATGCTCCTAAGTTGCTACTCAAGGTATATTGAAATTATATGAATATATGATTTTTTTAAAAATAGATAATACCACAATTGTATTAAATGTAAAAAGAAAGAGATGTACAATTATAATCTGTTAGCTTCCAAAAATCTCTATACAAAAGTCTCCACACTAAGATGGTGAGCCCCTAGCTATCCACATATATCTATATTGATGTGAACGGTTCTGGTCTAACGGGTCACGAGTCAACTTGAATGGTTAAACCATTAACCTGTGACTCACTAACTTGTTCGGGTCAAAAAACGGATTGGGTTTTAAAACATTATCTTGGGGCCATCCATTGTAATGACTGGCAAGCTGTAATACAGAAGTATAGTCCAGACTGACGGGGTGGAAGGGGAGGCTCCTCTCATATGGGGGGCGAATGGTGCTTTGCAAATCAGTGTTGAACAGTCTCCCGATTTACTACCTTTCTATCTTCCAGATTCTGAGGATAATTGCAATGAAGCTAAGTCTATTAAGGTTAGGTTCTTCTAGTATGGCAATGGAGGCAAGACCAAGGGTCGCATGATATAGCATGGGACAGAATCTACAAGTGTAAGGAGATGGGTGATCTAGGCATAAAAAATATCAACAATTTTAATAAGGCTTTACTGAGTAAGTGGCTGTGAAAGTTGGGCAGGGCCTATGGTTGCAAGTCATTTGTCAGAGATACAATGAAAGGGTAAGGGAATAGAACTTGGTCACAGCAATTTAGGATAACATCTCTCCCATCTGGGGAGAGATTTTGCAGCGTACGATATCACTATGACAAGTGTACGGGTCCGGTTGGGCAATGGGGAAAGATGTCTATTCTAGAAAGATAGGTGATGTGGTGATTTTATCTTGCAGGACACTTTCCCGCAACTTTTTGCCATTTCCTCGGGACAGGTGGCAACAGTGGCCCAGGTTTTTGAGCAACTTCAGGGGGTACTTGGGCACCTTTATTCCGAAGAAACTTTAGGGAGGGAGAGATGGAGTAGTTGGAGTTGCTCTTTCCCTTCCTCCTAGCTTTTGCTCTGGAGGCTGACAGTATCGACAAAAGTGGTGGAGATGGGAGAAAGAAGGAAGATTTACAATCTCTTTTGCTTATCAACTTATTTATGATGGTCGTATGAGGTATGGTGTCATGGTTGGCAGTATCGGCCGAAACCGATACGTTTCAGTCGAAACGTATCGGTTTCGGCCTTAACCGACACGAAACCGAACCTGCTCACTGTAGCAAGTCCGAAACTTTAAAAAAATGGTTTCGGGCGAAATCGGTATCGGTTTCACCCGAAACTTACATGTTTCGGTCCGAAACCTACATGTTTCGGTCCGAAACCGGACGGTTTCGGCCAAAACCCAAGGGGAGTTCACTTCGTATTCTCCCTCAGATCTGAGGGAGAAAGGGTGCTGCTATTGCTGGTGTGTTGTGCTGCTGCTATGCTGCATGGGCTGCTACTGCTGCTGTGCTGGGCAAGGTTGGCATGTAGAGGTTGTTTTCTTAAGGTAAATTTGGGACTTGTTTGTTTTGTTTTGTGTTTTTTTGGTTGGGTTGAAAGTTTTTTTTGTTGTAGGTTAGTTTTTCAGTTGTAGGTTAAGAATAAGGAGATATGTTAAGACTTCAAATTAAATCCTAATTAGTTCCTTAAAATTGAGACTTTTGTCTAATTCGGTTTACTTAGGCTCAATTGAAACTCAATTAAGCTTCACTGAAGAATTTGAGGTGAGAACATGCTGGTAATTAAATTTTATAAAGGGTGATTAATGATTAATTGATAATTAAATCCTAATTAGTTCCTTAAAATTGGGACTTTTGTCTAATTAGGTTTACTTTGGCTCAATTGAAGCTCAATTAAGCTTCATTGAAGAATTTGGGGAGAGAGTATGCTGGTAATTAATTTGTATTAAGGGTGATTAAGGGTTAATTGATAATTAAGCCCTAATTAGTTCCTTAAAATTGGGGCTTTTGTCTAATTCGGTTTACTTAGGCTCAATTGAAACTCAATTAAGTTTCATTGAAGAATTTGAGGTGAGAGCATGCTGGTAATTAATTTTTATGAAGGGTGATTAAAGGTTAATTGATAATTAAACCCTAATTAGTTCATTAAAATTAGATTTTTGTCTAATTCGGGTTACTTAGGCTCAATTGAAGCTCAATTAAGTTTCATTGAAGAATTTATGGTGGGAACATATTGGTAATTAATTTTTATGAAGGGTGATTAAGGGTTAATTGATAATTAAGCCATAATTTTTTCATTGTACTAACAATTATTTGTCTTTGACTGTTTTAATGCAACATCATGCCTAGACGTGAACAAAGTCAGGAACAGCAAGGGCAGGAGGATTCAAGGTGAGCCCACCTCTCCTTAGTTAACGCTAAGAGAAGAAAAGTTAAATGCAATTATTGTGGTAAGGAGTTACGTGGCAGAATTACTAGAGAAAGTAACATTTGGCAGGGGTAAGAGGAGAGGTGAAACAATGTGACAGATGCCCCCGAGAGGTCCGAGAAGAAATGCGTCAATGCCTTCTGGACAAAAAGGAGAGGATGCAACAAAGGGCTGAAGATGAGACTGAAATTGCTGAGAGATTTCAGACAGAAGGAGAAGGAGGGATGATGATGAAGAAGGCACTGAAGATTCAGATCCAGAGCTGACTGAAGCAATGGAGTGTGAACAAGCCGTTCGAAGGAAAGGAAAGACACCCATAGGTTCAGGGACCTACTCTAATACAACTGCATGACGTCCTGACACTGGTGTTGCCCCGCAGAGAGCAGGCCCCATGGACAGCTATCTACACAGAAGGCCCCATGCTACACAACCTAAAACCAAGCAAGTATTGAGAGGGGTAAAAAAATCTGCAGAAGTTGCAGGGCATGCATTTAAAAATATTTGCAAATGATTTTTTCATGCTGGTGTCCCTGCACATGCTGAAAGCGAATATTTTCAACCTATGCTAGATGCCATAACAGATGCTGACCCTGCCTTGAAGGCTCCGTCACGTCGAGACATATACGGGCGTGGCCTTGAGGGAGAGGTTGAGGAGCTCCATAACTGGGTTCAAAACTTCAAGCATATATGGATGGAGAGATGATGCACCATCATGTGTGATGGTTGGACTGGTACCACGAAGAAGTCCATGATTATTTTTTTGGTCTATTACATCGAAGGTACAGTATTTGTTAAATCTGTAGGTGCATCAAATTATGAAATAAAATGTCAATTATTTGTTTAGTTTGATGGATAAAATGATAGACCAAATTGAAGAGGAAAATGTTGTGCAAGCAGTGACTGATAATGAAGCCAGTTATAAGGCAGCTGGGAAGAAATTGGTGCAGAAGCGCAGGCATTTATATTGGCTCCCATGTGCAGCACATTATCTGGATCTGATGCTTGAAGACATAGGGAAGGAAAATCATGTGAAGAAGATAATTGACAAGGCACAAAAAATCACACAGTATATTTATGGCCATCCTAGGATATTGAATATGTTCAGTGAGCATGCGAGTGGGGGGCGAGATATCACCCGTGTAGGGCCAACCAGATTTGTTTCGAATTTCATTTCTTTGGAGTCTTTGCACAGGTATAAGATTGATCTCAATTCTGGATACTATATCCTTATAGATATGATCCGTATTTGATTCAAATTTCATTTATTTGCACAAGTATAAGAATAAGCTGAAAACTTTCATGTACCACAATGTCCTGCGGGAATACATCGACAAGGCCAATATTGATGCTCAGATGGAATATTTGGATGTCTACCACATCATGGAAGACAACAAATTCTGAGGCAGGGTCTCACGGTACATGAAAGTAGTCACACCCCTCGTGGAGGTCCTAAGAATGGTGGATGACGATGAGAAGTATGATATGGGATATTTGTACAAGACTATGGACCGTACCAAATTAGAGTTGCAAGATTCCCTTCCCAGAGATTATGCAAAATGGTGGAAAATGATTGACCAGAGATGGGACAACACAATACACCACGACTTGCATACAGCTGGTGAGTGATTAATTGTACTGAAACATTGTTCTTTAAATTAGAGTAACACTGTTAAGATAAACACGTTAGATTTGACTACGCTGGTGGGCCACAGTCCCAGGGGAATGGGAATGAGGGATTGGGCCCTAAGGGCTGACGACCGGTTGAGGCTGCTGGGAAACTGGGCAGGTCGACTTGCCCAGGTCCCAGGTCGACCTAGTCAGGTTCTGCCAGGGGCAGGTCCAGTCCAGACCTCCAGGGGGCAGGGGGTAATGCCTATAGGTCGACCTCGAGTGAGCCATTCCGTCTCTTAATTTGAGCAAGTCATCCGCCCAGGGGGGTAATGCCTATATGTTATTTTATATCTAACATTTAGTTAATTATACACAAATGTAGGTTATTTCCTCAACCCTCGATTTATGTACGATCACGATGCCAATGCACATGTTGATGGCGAGGTGCTCCAAGGCACTTTAAAAGTCATTGGTCGTTTATCGAGGACACCAGAAAAGAGACTTCAGGCCGAAGTAGAGGTTGGCCTTTATTGATTTTATCAATAAGAGGTATAGAATTTACTTAAGTCATTATGTTAATCTATTACTTTATCTTTGTAGATGAACTATTATAGAATGAGGACTGGGACATATTCTGACTCCCAATTGCAATACTGAGCCCAGGTATATTTTATTTTTGTGATTTCTTAACCTCAATATATATTAGTACACCTTACATTTATTTGTTTACGGTTGGTGGAACAGCTGACTGGTGGATAATGGTGAACAACTGAGATGTGGGCAGTAATGCATTGGCTTTCATTGCAATTAGGGTGCTCAGTCAAACAACATCGGCAAGCCAATGTGGAAGAAATTGGAGTACGTTCAGCCTTATACACTCAAAGGTTCACAATCGGCTAAAGGTTGAACGGTTAGAAAAATTGGTTTACTGTCACTACAATATGAGACTGAGAATAAAAAACATGAAGTTAAGACAACTGAGGGACAAACATGTCGCAGAGGATGCAATTCAAGAAATTGATGTGGACGCTTTATTTGATTATGAGAATCCCTTGCAGTCTTGGGTGGAGACACGAGAGCAGGTTGATACGCCCATTTTTTATGATGATGATAGAAGATGGGCAGAGGGCATACTAGATGAAGATGAGCCAAGAGATCCAGAATTCAAAAGAGCAACAAAGAGGGCCAAAGTGACTCAAGCGCACCAGAGATGAGACCCAGCTTTGTTTGTTCATGACACTGAGCAGCAGCCTGAGTTTGAGCCAGCTAGACACTCAGAATCAGATAGCAAGCCAATCACTCCTAGAATGGTCAAGCCACCTTCATTCTTAAGAAGAAGTACATCAGTGTATGGGCTAACTGAGAGGACTAGTGCTGCTGCTCGAGAGGACCCGGCAATTAAGCAGTTGAAGCAAATCTATGTGAGGCACACGCCAAGAAGAAAAGGACTCATGTCAAAGATGAATGAAAAATTGGCACCAAAAGAGAAAAAAGCATCCCCAAAGGCTAAAAGCCAACTGGTTTCTGATGGTGATGATGATGACGATGATGATCCCAGTGCAGCTGCAGATGCTACAGGTGCTACTACTGGCGGTGGCACATATGGTGGTACTTCCTCCTTCCACGCAGACACAGGCCGAGGATACAGTCATAGTGAGCGAGGATATGATTCACAGAGCCAATATGAGCATCCATCAAGTTATAGAGGTGGCCAACAGGAAGTAGCCATTTATCGGTGGGGTCAGGAACCAGAATTCCAGTTCCATCCAGTTCATCTTCTCATCCTCAAGATTCTTACGCTGATTCTGGATTTGAATCAAGCCGACAACCTTAAACTCCAAGAGGGATCCAAAGAGGGATGCAAGACTTGGCTATCTCATTATTTGGTTATAGTGAATATACGCAATACATGCAACCTTCTTATGGGTATCAACATCAAAAGCCAGACGATGAGGGAGAAATTTCTACTTATTACCCATATTAGTGCCTCTTCATTTAGGTAAAGATCATTTAATTTATGTAACATTTATTGTGTCTAATTAGGTTTATTCCCCTGTACTTGAACCTACTTCATGTTTAGTATGTACTCAAGAATATTAGTTTAACATGTTCAATATTTGAACTTCAATGCATACTTCATGTTTATTGTACTTAATCTAATTTCTATACAGTCAAATGCATGTCTAATGAATTTTCTGATTTTTTATGTGATTATTTATATTTTTCTGATTTATTTCTGAATTTTTTGACTTTTTTTTATTTTTTTAACCTTTTGACTGGATTTCGGCCGAAACCGAGTCCGAAACCGACACTGCCAACCTTGCATGGTGTGGCATTGCAAATCTGGAAGCCTAAGAGTCCCCTTAAAGTGAAGCTGTTGGTATAACGGATCTCACATGGGTGCATGCCGACTTGCGACGGGTTGGCTACTTTTTTGCCAGGGATCCCAACACTATGTAGCTTGTATGGTGAGGAGGAGGAGACTATGGACCACTTATTCATAGGATGTTCCTTTTCCAAGGAAGTGTGGTCACAAGTTCTGAGCAGATTCCCTACCCGATTGCAAGATAATGTGCAGCAATTGATAGCTCAATGGCACAAGAGATGGAGCCTAAAGGGTGATATGATAATCTGGTGGCTCATTATACACGTGACATTGTGGGCTTTATGAGGTGAAAGAAATGGCAGAATGTTTAGGAGGGAAACTAGAGTGTCAAGAAGGGTTGCTTCTTTCATTGTGGGGAAAGTGAGGGAGTGATCATCAGTTGTATGTAATGTGGACTCGCTTAATTCTTCATTTTTTGTCTCATTAGGGAGCTAGTGGGTGCCACACCATCTTGGTGTGCAATTTTTTGTAAAGGGATCTTTTGGATTTACTTTCATTATACTTGTACATCCCTCCCTTTACTTTAATACAAATTAGTGGTGCCAACCACTTTCAGAAAAATAAAATAAAATATTAAAGATCCCTGAAAGGGTTAAACATAAATATGATATGCATAAAAGTACTTTATATACAATGTTGTTAAAGTAAGGAGCTTCGTACACCACCCATGTTTCAAAAAAAAGCCACCGACATTGCACCAAAAAAAGGAGCTTCGTACAATTACCTCACACAACAAGCTTTATCCCATACCTAATATGATGGGATAATCAGAACTGAGTACTCTACTAAATCCTTTCACCACCCCCTCCAGCCTTGGCTCCTCCTTATCTTTCACCAAGGGAATGTGGAAATAGCAGCGAGAATATTGAAGAGGAGCGCCTGCTCATGGCTGGAAACTGTTTTTGCTCATGACACACGTGTATGTGTCAAAACTGCTCCAAAAGAATTTCACCCATGTCCCCCCGATCTGAGATAAAGACTAAAACATTTATTTTTTGCCTGAACATCTGAGAACGTAGTAAGGCTTGTATGGGGAAAGCCATCTTTACATCACGAGGAATATTGGATGCAGGATGCATGAGGGCACATAACAGTGTTTCATCTCCATGTATTTATAATGGATTAAACATAAGAAAATTACAGGACTCACATTTTAATTCCAAAATTCCATGCTCCCCTAAAATTCCAGGGTCCAGCACTGCCCATTCAACATTTTAACTTAAGCGCCATAAATATTACAAAGCAAACTAAGAGGGATCTGTTAGTCTAAAATGTAGAGGGTACTAAATATAAACAAAGCTATCCATTGCCACATGGTCACCTCTAACAATTCAACAAAAAAATTATAGGAGATTGGATATGTTATTCTGGTGATTTGTAATATTAAGAATAAAAATGGTAAAAACATAAGCTAACAAGGGAAGATTCCACAACTGTTTCTGATCATATCATAAAAAATCACTGATGATGATATGAAAGAAGACCTAGAAGAATACTCGTTGCTTACTCCAATGTTTAGAAAGAAGAGCCTTCGCCACTGAGCAACAGTCTCACCATTTTCCAAGTGGACTGCATCACCAGGGTTAACCGTGTGTGATCCTGAATGCTGCAAAACTACTCTTGTATAAGCATTTCTGCATCATTTAAGTATGTGTCTGATCCTTGCAATCGCAAGAAAGATCGTGTTCAAGGCTCTTGTACCATTAATCACCAAAGAGTGAAGATTACCTCGCAAAATTTGGCCACAGACATGCGGAGACTGTGGCACAAGCAAAATACTCCCAGAAGCCCATTGTCACTCACAAACAGCTCTCCAACTGTCACAGATGCATCAGAGGGAGGGTAGACAATTCAGAACGGCTATATCAAATATCCCCAGAAAGAGAAAAAAAGGAGTTGCACATGCTGCCAGCTAGATACATTTTCAATAATAAGTTGAAGATACATAAAGGAGATAGACTATTCATTTTGGGGGGATGGTGCAGTGGGATAAAATGGAGACAAATATACCAGAGAAAAACTGAATGGGAAACAGAAAAATATACTGTTCTTAAAATGTAGTATGAGTAGTTATTGAAATTCATACCACAAAATGCTCATACCTTTGCCCATGCAAAAGACACGTGGGCATCCTCTTATAAATGAAGATGCATGAGAAGAGACGTTAGTGCTAGAGCACACTTGTTTTATTGGGTAGGCCAAGATGTTCGATTTTTGCTGTTGGCTAGCATTTGTATTGTTAGTTGATGAAACTGCTGACCCTCTCTCATTGCCGTGATGTGCTTGTGATGTAACTGGTCTTCCAGAATTGGAACTTGGAAACTGAGAACCTAATACTTGAAAATCATTGCGCAAAACTGAAGGGTGACTACCGGCAGAAATCGATGGCAGCCTAGCCATGGAATAAGACAAATGTTCTGAACCATTTGCTATTGTATTACTACCATGATGGATTGAAACAGCTGAAATATAAGGAACTGAAACACTGCAATCCACACCACTGGCTACATTCCCAATGTCACAAGTAGGAAGTTTACTGGTAGACAAGCTTGACCCTGACTTTGACAGCTGTGGAAACTCACTTGCCAGAGGATGTGAAGGTCCAGATAGAAGGGCTAGAAATGAATTACCCATCTCTGTCTTGCTTGCTTTGCAGGAGGCAGTGTTCAAACTGTTAAAACCCACAGGATCTTGAATGAAGGAATGATCCTCCATATCAACTTCCCTTGAAACAAAGGGATGAAGCTTTTGATATGAATATACATCCATCTGAAGAATTAAAGAACATGTCAGTCCACCCAAAAGCTTCAGAAATGATAGATAAAAGCAAAAGATTGAAGTGAAAGCAATCAAACAAAAAGAAGATATTTTTTCACATTAGACAGTCAGTACAACCACTGATCACAAATGTATCAAGAATAAGTACTTTGTACACCCAAATTCAGCAACCTTCAAAATGTGTTGTGTTAGAACCTAAAAGCATAGACAATAGAATAAAGTAAAAACTAGAATGACCTAACATGTTCATGTGTTTATAATGCCAAAGAAGACCACTTACTCCATGGTAATTGCGCCACCATGCATTAACAATACAACATGAAATGCAACAAATATGTGGGGACAAATGGCATTCAGAAGACTGTTCTATAAAGTGGAATATTCTTGACAAAAGTCACCCTCTCGGAATGCATATTAGCTGCATACACAGTCTGGAAAATCCAGGCACATGCTTCTTTCAAGGTTGCCTTTTTACTCATATGATAATTCTATCAGGACCAATCCAATGACTGCCCTTTAGTCTTTTGTGTCCATAAGTCATATCTCTTAATTATATCGATTAAGAAGGAATGCTTGTTCCTTGTTTACAGTTCTTAATCCTGTGAATGTACAGCAATGCACATGAAATTATTCTCAAGAAACATCTATATATCTAGAAGGTAGCACACATCTTCAATTCCCAAACACCTAGTTGTGGATTTTTTCAAACCAGAAGAGAAAAGAAATACGTTTACCCTCGTGGCACACTGTCGACACAATGACCAACATGTTTTTCGAAGTGGCACTATTAAGTAGTAACCGTCCATGGAACTCAAACACACCAAGTCCCCTCCATTCATGGGATTTAAAAAATAAAACTGGCAAAATTATAGTACATCTAGGACACGCATTGTTGTGCAAATGCGGTACTGGCTATGACAAGGATGGTTTTGGCGCATTTGCTTGGGCGTTCAAACGGCACAGAGACGCTAACTGCAGTATAGTAAGGTTGTCCACAAAAGATTGCCACCCACCACCAACGCCGCCCATTCGACAATCGTAAAAACGGCGGCCAGGGTGCAAAAATCGTTTCAGTGGACATGGTTACTATGTCCTTGCAAATAACCGAGCACAGTGCCACCAAGGATCGTTCTCGATCATAGGCGATCGATCGAACACGTAATCCAAACCAACCAAACACAGTAATCGCGAAAGCTCCACCGGGCCACCACAAACGCAGAATCCAAACGCCAAAAGACTGGGGCGAGAAGCAAGGAGAAAACAACATCACGAACGAAGTCCAGATCGCCAGTCGCGAGAACCTGATTCCCGGACGCCGGTGGCAGAACCTGCGAGGCGGCCACCATCGGCGGCGGCAGCAGCGGCGGCGGCGCCAGGAGCGACGTCAGCTGCGGCGCCGCCAGTGGCTGCGCCAGCGAGGAGGACGCAGGGGGAGGCCATGCGAAGCCGCATTTGATTCGCCAGGCGTCGTCCATATCGGATCATCCCAGCCGCATTCAACTCTCCCCCACTGCCGGGAGCGTGAAGACAGCCTCGGATCAGGAAATAGCAGCCCGATAAGAGCACCTGCGTTCTGGAGAGGGAAGAGGAAGCTGGGAGATTCCAGAGGGCAGGGAATGGAGAAGTGGCATCGGTGGAGTGGTCGCTCCGCGCAGTCTGCTCTGTTGCTGCCACTGCCGCTGCTGCTGCGCCCTGCGAGGTCAGGGACTCAGGGGGCACAGTAGAGAGAGAGAGAGAGGTGTGGGGTGTGGGGGAAGGGAGGAGTGGGGTTTCCGTTGTAGTAGTTCGAGGCGGGGAATGCGCATGTGATAGGGTGTTGACAGCGAGTCGTCTTGTCTTTGGGCCGTTCCCTTCCCCTTCGGACGCCTCTTCCCGGGCGGCCTGGGCTAAATGGGGGCACGCCACCGCATCCCACCCTGGTCCTACCGACCGAGCCGGGCCTGGCTTGGGGGGCCTGTACTTCACAGTCCCAAGACTCCCAACTCAAAGCAGTACCGTAGAAAAAAAACCTCCTTTCCCCCAAATTTATGTTCGAGGAAAATTAACCGGCGCCAGCTCCCAGTTTATTCTTCGATCCCTATCAACAGGTTCTACACTTTTTGTCTCTCATTTCTGTACAAATTTATTTTTTCATCTCTGCTGTAATATTTGTTAAATCGATCCGATACAGAGTGTATAACTCATATCAAACTGTATCAGTCATAAATCGATATGTCAGATCTATGATACGTAACGAGTACAACAAGTTTGTGGTATATAACTGATACGCACTTATATTTTTTAAATATTTATATAATATTTTATGTCAAATGAGATTTTATAAATAATTTGATTAGTAATCTTCTTTTGAAAAGTTACGACGTTTAAAACACGTTAGTGACATTATTTTTTTATTTTTTTATTATTCTTTAAAAAAAATAAACTCAAAAACACATGACATTAGTAAGATTTGAACCCTTTATCTCACACGCAGCTAACATACCTACTCATTACTAACTCACACATAATATTTTGTTATATTTTATAATAATATATGGAGAGGGGGATTTCTGCAGCCCATCCAAAGAGCAGCCCAACTAGGCCCGGCAGGGCCCAATGAGGTCAAGCTCACCCAAGTGACAGCCCACAGGGCCCACTTAGGGAAGAAAGCCCAATAAACAACGTTCGAGGAAACAACCCTCCTAGGCGGCCTCAAGGCTCGGAGGGCCCGAGCATCGGTCAGGTCACAGGAAGGACCGCGCCCTAGCCATCTCTCCGCCCGGGAGAAGGAGGCATGAGCCGGCCTATCCGACCCATCTTTTACCGAGCTAAGCCTATCGCCCGGATAGTGCCGGCCTCTCTGAGCTCAGAACGACCGACGAATATTTATCTTTACAGCCGTTAAGAGTCCGCAGCATGCAAGAATTCAGGAGGACGAGGGACTTCTTCCTCCCCGCGACGATAACGCTCCCACGATAAGGCAATGAAAGCCCACGATGAGGACGTAACCTCCACCTGAAACCTCTCGGCTTGCAGGACTCCAGGAGGCGACACACTATTTAAACCAGGGATACCCTCCGGTGAAAGGTAAACGAAAAAAGTCAATCATACGCCCAAAACTCCTGAGCACGTACCGCTTCACCCTTCTGGTGGAGAGGGATCTCGCGCATTAGCTTTCTCCTCCCTATCATTGCTCCCACCACAGCTCTGCTGACTTAAGTATCGGAGGGTTTTCCCCAGGGACTCCCCCTGGGCCCCCTGATCTGTTTCCCTGTCTTGCAGTTCACAATCTGGTGATCCTCAGCCCGCTCAGGACCAGCGCGAGATTTCGCCTCTTCATCTGGCGCGGTCTGTGGGAAACGCGCAAAGAGCCAATATGGTGCGAAGCAGCTCAGGGAGGAGGTCCGCCGTGTAAGGTTTTGCACAGCACCTACGGGCGACGCAGCGGATAACAAAAAAATTCATTTGCCCGATCCCGGTGTTATGGAAAGCTTAATCTGTGCTCTAATCGGTGTTTCTAAGACCCTAATTACGGGTTGCGTATTTCACCTTGCGCGGAACGACGCTGTCCGCTAAGCCCGATGCAGAGAAACCGAGCCGCACAACTGTACGGCCTCTAGAGCAGATCCACACGGACCCTTGCGCAGCGACGGTACCTCCTCGGCGTAACTTTTCCCGACTCTATCACCTTCTGGAGAGAGAGAGAGCAAAGGGGAGAAAGGGGGAGGCTAATCCTCCTCTTAAGCTTATGTGCTTGTTTAAGCTTAAGAGGTTGGAAGAAGTGAAAGCTCGAATGAGCATCACGTAGGTGGCTATATATAGAGTTTAGGTTTATTAGAAAAGGGTTCTAAAAGATCGAAACTGTATATATGTCCTATCCACTATTATACATATGTATTAAGCTCCATTTACACTCCTTTCCAAAAGGAATTAAAAGGAATTAATACATACAGTTATATAATAATAATCTGTCACCCAAGAATCCATTGTGTGTGATCCTCTAGACCCACAGTCACTCTAGTTTAAGGTCCATTAACTTCTAATTCTCAATTAGAAGTAAATTAAACGTATTCTTCGCTTCTACTAGAGCCGAACAATAGTTTAATTTATTCCGAACCTTTGATCACGTTGGGTCAAGCAAATCTGCGTGATCCTAGAGGACCCCGGGTTTAAACCAGCCTGTCTGGTACCTGTAAGTCCACAGTTACCGCATCGATATAATCCCTCGCTCATTCTATGAGTCTGGTACGATCGAGGGTACGATTTCTGTCAAACCCCATGATCGTGCCATTTGACTATGACCTCCTTAGAGTGTATGACGTCTGTCCTAAACGAACTCATACGACCCTGGTCAGGGATTTAATGGAGCGTCAATGTCATGACCCATTAACTGTCTGATATATACCCGACAGTGAGCGATCCCTTCTTGACCATTCATGATCTTCACACGTATCCTAGAGTGGTTAATGACTCGGCAACTCATGACTTATGGTTAAAGTCACTTAGCTAAGTAATTAAACCATTCCAGTCCTCGTGTAAGATCCGATCAATGTCTCAGGTCAAAGGACCAACGATGCTACTGTGACCGTTGGATCTTCAGTTGACATAAGGTATAATCAACCATCTGAAGATCCAATAGCGGATCAGTTCAGTGCACATCCTCCAAGGACATACACCTACACATATGTGTTGGTGTCCCGCACCAATGACCATGAGACTGGTCACTGACACATCATGTGTACTGGTTTAATAGGTAATCAAAGTCCCCGAGTGATTACCCTCCAACCAGGAACAGTTTAAGGTATGTGTACATGTAAAGTCAATCTCATGTTCAAGATCCCATCTCGAGCTGACTTTACAACCACATATCCTAGGGACAACATAAAGTAACACAATCGCATATTTACGCTCAAACACCACTTTATTAATGAACAAGATCGTACAACTATTGGGCCTACCCGACCCGAAATTGGCCTGTAGCACACCAACACTGATAATCTCTCACTTGAACTACAGCCAATTGCCCACAACTTTGAGGCCCATCTTATCCCGATGACGCTCAAATACAGTCTGTGTCAATGGCTTAGTCAGTGGATCTGCTATGTTATCTTCTGACGGTACACGCTCTACCGTCACATCTCCACGATCAACAATCTCCCGAATAAGGTGAAAGCGCCTGAGAATATGCTTTGATCTTTGGTGAGATCTCGGTTCCTTCGCTTGGGTGATGGCCCCATTATTATCACAAAATAATGGGATGAGAGTTGTTATCTCGGGAACTACGCCAAGTTCCAAAATGAATGTCTTCATCCAGACGGCTTCTCCAACTAACTGCCCCTCCATTCAACATGAATACAAATTCAGACATGGATTTGCAGTCATCTGTATCTGACTGGAAACTAGAATCTGTGTAAGCTCTAAGCTGTAGGTCCTCTCCTCCATAAAGCATAAAAAGATCCTTAGCCATTCGCAGGTACTTAAGGATACACTTTACTGCCTTCCAGTGCTCTTCGCCTGGATTTACCTGATATCTGCTGACAATGCTTAAAGCATTGACAACATCAGGCCGTGTACATAGCATTGCATACATGATTGACCCTATCGCCGAAGCATAGGGTACCTTATTCATGTGTGCCACCTCCTCAGAAGTTTTAGGACTCATCCCCTTGGATAGGCAAATTCCATGTCTCATGGGAATGAGACATCTCTTGAAATTTTCCATCCTAAACCTTTTGAGGATAGTGTCTATGTACATGGATTTGGATAGTCCTAACATCCTTTTAGATCTATCTCGATAGATCCTTATGCCCAGCACATATGATGCTTCTCCCAAATCCTTCATGGAGAAGGTCTTGGACAACCAAAACTTAGTTGATGTCAACATCGCTACATCATTCCCAATGAGTAAGATGTCATCAACATAAAGGACCAAGAAGGTCACTGAGCTCCCACTGACCTTCTTGTAAACACAGTGTTCATCTTCATTCCGAATGAAGTTGAAAGATTTGACAGCCTCGTCAAATCTTAAGTTCCAGCTTCTAGATGCCTGCTTTAATCCATAAATGGACCTTTGAAGTTTGCATACCTTATTAGGATGTAGCTTGGAGGTGAATCCTTCAGGCTGTACCATGTACACCTCTTCTAACAGGTTTCCATTAAGAAAAGTTGTCTTCACATCCATTTGCCAGATCTCATAATCCAGGTATGCAGCAATGGCAAGGAGGATTCTGATTGACTTAACCATGGCTACCGGTGAAAACGTCTCGTCATAGTCAATGCCTTGCCTTTGACGATATCCTTTCGCCACTAGTCTAGCCTTGTATGTGTCAACCTGTCCATCTGCACTGATTTTCCTTTTGAAAATCTATTTGCAGCCGATAGGGACCTTCCCTTCGGGTACATCAACTAAGTTCTAAACTTTGTTGGTGTACATGGACTGGATCTCTGAATCCATTGCCTCTTGCCATTTCTCGGAGTCTACACTACGGATCGCCTCCTGTTCGACTGAGGATCATCATCCTCATCGATACATACCTTAGAGGACCCCTCTGAGACATGTCCAACATATCTCTCAGGTTCTCTCGGTAGTCTACCAGATCTCCGTAGTGTCAGTGTTTCACCTTGAATAGGATCAACCGATACCGTCTCATCTAACGAGTTTGTGTCTATGGGTTGTGGTTCTTGGACCTCGTCCAATTCTATCTGGCTCCCACTATTTTTCTGGAGTAGATATTCTCTTTCCAGAAATATAACTCTCTTGGCCACTAAGACCCTTTGCTCAGAAGGGTGATAGAAATAATATCTAAACGTCTCCTTTGGATATCCCACAAACCTACACTTATCGGTTCTTGACTCAAGCTTATCACTCTCGTTCTTCTTTACATGAGCAGGACACCCCCAAATTTTAATGTGACTAAAATTTGGTTTCCTGCCCTTCCATATCTCATATGGTATAGAAGGAGCTGATTTACTTGAGATCCTATTCAATAAATAAGCTGCAGTCTCTAATGCATAGCTCCAGAGAGACAAGGGTAGTCCTGACATAGACATCATGGATCGAGCCGATACAGACTGATCGAGATTAGGCAGATCGCGCTAGGAACCCCTAGCGCGACAGGGCAGAACGCGCTAGGACCCTATAGCGCGACAGGAACCGCCTAACTGTTCATCTTCTCCGACGAACGCGCCACGTCGGGGCGGCGTGACCCTCAAGAACGCGCTAGCCGAGGCTAGCGCGTTCTCAGTCCGCGCCCGAAAACGGTGGAAACCACAGAAAAAACCCATTCCACGCCCCGTTAACCCCCGGGTGAAGGGGAAACAAAAGGGGAAACCTTCCCCAAGCCCCTAGACATGCATCTAAACCCCTGGAACGGCCAAAAACACCGTAAAATGGAAGATCCGGCTCACACTCCAAAAACATACATTTTCCCCAAAACGCCCAAACAAGCCCGCTCGGCTCACCACAGCCTACAAAACTCACGGGAAATGAAGTACGCGGGTTGATGGTCCATCTCCCTACCTCCACCGAAGATTAGACGCACCGTGGACACCGATCCACGAAGTAAAAGCCATTGAAGCCTCGCCGTTCCACGAACCCACGGTCGAGCTTCACCGCCTTGATCCTCACCCATCCTCGCCCGTGCCTCGCCCGCGCCGTCCCCACCTTGCCCACGCTCCACCCCGTCGGCCGCCGGAGAGAGAGGGAGAGAGGAGAGAGCGTGAGAAGAGAGAGGGAGAGAAGAGAGAAATGAGAGGGGAGAGAGAGAAAAAGCGTATATATATAAGAAAATTCAGAAATTCTAGAAATTACCAAAAATAGAAAATCACGTTTCCGCGATCCTAGGAACGCACCGATCGCAACGGTACCACTCGCGCCCTGGTGAATGGCCCGATTCACCCGCAACGAGGTTCCGAAGGGATTACCAAAATACACACCGAGAATCGGAAAACACACACAAAAAAGCCGCGGAACGCTTCCGGGCATCCGAAACAACTCTAGATCGCGCCGATCCGAACACGAAAGATGTCCGAAATGAAATTTTGGACACAGCGGAGTCGGACACTCTAAGAAACCAGATCCGAGACCCACGAACAAGGATCCGAAAAATCTGGGGCATTACAGCCCTCCCCCCTTAAAGACATTTCGTCCTCGAAATTCAGGACTAACACCAAGTCACAGGGGAAGAACGCCTCAACCAACTGACAACGTTGTCAGGGCCCCAGCACAGAAAAACCTCGATTCTCACAAAAGCACCAATCAGGAGGGATACGGCCAGACCATAATTGTAGCGACCAGAATTCCGGATACCCGGCATACCCGGTAGGACTACCGGATACACGTGATACCGCATGGAACCCGCGAGACCTCCCAAGAGCGGGAAAGTTCCGAAGGGATAAGGGCATGTGTAGAGTACATTGAAGCCACAGAGATATAATAGAAGCAATTAAATTTCATTCGATCGGTTTGCTAAAGTAGCAGAAATGAAATTATTTTTTAATTAACAGTTCAATTTTTAACAATTATACACCACCAGAGTCAGTCCAAAGCTAAAGACAACAAGTCTAGCACAGTATAGTCGACAGAAAGGAAAGACGTACCGAGAAGTCGGGGGAGACCCGACTCTGGTACCAGCTGGCAGCAACGGCACGCAACGAGCACGCACACCAGGAACCACGCGGAAGCAGAACGAACGACGTCACCCCACCTGAAAAGCAGGGGTGAGCCACGTGTCACTGGCTCAGTAGGGGTCACGCGGATCCCCACTGAAAAACACGCAGTAACACGGAACAACAACAACAACGAAAACAGCAGGTGTAGTAAAGCATGAAAACTACACTACAAAGGTGTAAAGCTACTCAAGAAGCCGTAGAGAACAGACAGGGAGTAGGAGTAGGGAACAAGCAAGGAAGGGGAAGAACCCGCGCCAGACAAGCGGCGGCCGAAGTAACCTCGGCACCCTAAACTACTCCAAGCAGCAACAGATGGGCGACTCTGATCTAACAAAGTTAGAAGTTACCGATCTGTCGACCCAACAATAGGTCTAAGACGAAGACCTGCAAGAACAGACAAAAAGGTCTATACAAGACCACACAGACGACCGACAGACTCGATCACACAAACACGACTAGAACGTCGTGCACACTGTCCCACGCACGACCAGAACATCATGCATGTGACAGAAACACTGACCTCAGGTGCAGCCACGGAAAGGCCAACCCAGAAAGGTCACGACGCACAAGAAACACCGAGAGCAGTGGAGAGCCACGCGTCACAGACGGACGCACCTCCCCACCAGAGCAACGGCCAGCTGCGTCCACAGACGTCTTATGCTGCGCCACAGGTGTCTCGCCTACAATACCGCCGAAGCCACGGTAGAGTCGCAGACACCCACACAGAACCAAACAGCATCAAGTAACCAGTCACGGTCACGCCCGTCGACGTAAGTCCTCAGTCCCTGACCACGTGTGCACACACTGGCTCTAGCCTAAGTCAGGTACTCCAGCTAGTTTTCTCCCTCGGTAGGATGCTACCGTTGGCTGGGAGCCCACGGAAGTAGCTTACAAACCGTGTCTCGGGAACACCCCTCCGCCATCACCAGGCGAGTCGGCACTCAAAGGCCTAGGGCAAAAACAATCAGAGGCGTACAAAACACAAAACTCCGAGCACAAGTGCTAGAGTACTGACAGGCAGACACGCTGTCACACGTACTACGAAGCACCACTAGCAGTACGGCAACTGCCAACAAACTCAGGACTAGACAACTATACCTATCACGTAACGATCCTGAGTCGAACGACTCAAAGGCAATATTGTCACAGACAGCGGAACAAGCCGTTAATCGGTCTAATCCTAAGTCACAAGAAGCGACACTCCGTAGAAAACAACTCACGGAGATCTGAGGGAACACCGAAGACCCTCAGACACGCCTAGACACGCATGTAGACACGCCGTTTCTGACGTTACAATGAGTAAATCCCATATTGTACCGTAATGCCCTGAAGTGGTTTACATTTTCTTTTATTTGGGTGATTTCCGTAATTGTGGTTAAATTGCATTATTTTGTAAAAGGGAGAAGATTAAAATATGTGTACATATAAATAAATAAAAAGAGAAAAAAATAAAATTTCAAAAAATGTGTGTAATGTGTTTACGTAAACATAATATAATTGATTTTCTTTAATAAATTTATAAAATATAAATATACATATAAGTGATTAGTATATACATAATATATTTATTAAAAAGCAAAAAAATATAATAGCCATAAATAATATATATATAAAAAGAAGCAAAAAAAAGAAACAAAACAAACAAAAATAAATAAAACAAACAAACATAAAATATAATAAAATATAATAAATAATAAGATAATATTCCCTACCCCATTTTATTCTCTCTAAGTCTCTTTCTATTTTCTATTTCCTTCCCTCTCTCTCACGTAATCCCCTCCTCTCCGTCTCTTTCTTTCCCTCTCACCTCACTGCACACACCCCCTCCCTTATGGCACACACATACGCACACAATTCTCTCTCCCTCTTCTCCATTCTCTCCCAGCCGCAATCTTACACACACAACCCAACGCCAATCCCTTCATTCGGCCATCTCCCATCTTCCTCCTCCTCACGCCCCCACGTCTCCTCTCACCTTTCTTTTCTCCCACGTCCACCACCCTTGCACCCCTCAACACCGGAAGGCTCTCATCACCGTCGTCACTCCGTGCCACCCTCCTACGCAGCCCCCTGTCGTCACCAGCCACCCACGACCGCCCTCGTCGTCGTCCGCCCCGTCGAGCTCCCCGCTCCAGCCACCATCCTCCACGTCGACCGCCCTGCCGCACTGACGTCACCGACCGTCGTCCACAGTCGCCGTAGCCGTCCACAACTCCCACTGCACCGGCCGCTCCCCACAGCCACGACCGCTGCTGCACCCTTCATCGCCGGTATCCCACCCATGAGTGCCGCTGCATGCATGCACCCACGACCACCGCACGCCGCTGTCATCTCCTCCATCGGCGGCTGAACCTCCCTCTCCCTCCGTGAAGCGTCCACGCCGTCGACCTCCTCTCTCCACCGTCCGTAGCGCCCCACCGCGGCCACTCCGTCGACCCCGTCCACAGCGCTCCACCTCCGCCGCGTTGCCGTGACGCCGTCCCCACGAGCTCCCGTCCACGAGGCCGCCGCCCGTGTTCTCTCTCCATCAGACGCCGCTGCCGTCACCGCGTCCACCCGCCTGCGCCTGCACCGGTCGCCCTCCGGCCCTGCCTCCAGCCCCGCCTACACCGCCTCCCCGGCTGCTGCAAGCCGCCCCCGGGCTCCCTCTCTCTCCTCCCCACTCCCTCTCTTCCTCCCTGCCGGTCTCTTCCTCCTGCCGGTTCTCTCTCTCTCTCCCCTTCGCGTCTCTCTCTTTCTCACCCCTCCTCTGCCGTCTCTCTCTCCTCCCCGCCGTGCTCTCTCCCCCTCTCTCTTTCTCTCCCTTTCTCCCACTCTCTCACGGTCTCTCTCTCTCCTCCCCGCCGTGCTCTCTCTTTCCCTCTCTCTGTTCTCTCTCGCGCCCTCTCTCTCTCTCTCTCCCGTCGTCTCTCTCTTCCCCCCTCTCTCCCGCTTCCTCTCTCTCTCTCTCTCCTCTCTCTCTCTCTCCCGTCGTCTCTCTCTTCCCCCCTCTCTCTCGTTTCCTCTCTCTCACTCTCCCTCTCTCCCGTTCTTTCTCTCTCTCCCTCTCTCTCTTTTCTCACCGCCTCCCTCTCCTCTTCATCCCACCGCCTCTCTCTCTCGACCCCCCTCTCTCTCTCACCTTTTTTTTTTACTTTTTTAATCCGCCTCCCTCTCTGCATCTCCCTCTCCCATCTCTCTCTTCTCACCGCGTCTCTCTCTCTCTCTCTTCTCTCTCTCTCGATCTCTCCCTCCTCTCTCCGTCTCACTCACTCTCCCTCTCTCTCTCTCTTTTTTAATTTTTTTATTCTCTCTCTTTCTCTCTCACTCGCCCCTCTCTTCTCTCTCTCGATCTCTATCTCTTTTTCATTTTTTTAATCATCTTCCCTCTCTTCTCTCTCTTTCTCACACGCCCCCTCCGTCCCTCTCTCCCTCTCATCCTCTCTCTTGCCCTCTCTCTTTCTTTCTCTCCCCTATATATATATATATATATATATATATATATATATATATATATATATATATTATACATATACATAATACCTATAAATATAGATATCATATATATATATATCTATATCACATATGTATATATATCTCATCTCTTTTCGTCTAAAAACAAAGTCTTAAAAATGGATTTAAAAAAAGGAGTTTTCTCTCTCCCTTTCTCGCATTCTCTCTCAAATTCATGTTCTTTTATTTTGACCAACTTACGTATATGTTTATATATGTTTGTATTTACGTATATGTTAAATATTTTTAATATGGCTATGTAATGTTTATATAAATATGCTTATCATTCACATGTATACGCTTGTGTGTGTTATTATGTTCGGCCTAATCAGTCTCTGAAGTCCGCTCGGAAGCTCCTTAGTCGTGCTGTGCTCGTGCTATTGGAGCCCTCCTCAAAGCTCGTTGCCGGCCTCCCTCGATAAGCTTTTCTCCCCTCTCTTATTTTATCTTAGTCAATCAATCATGTTCCATGCATCATTTAACATATGTGTCATGCCTTTCTCTCCGAGAGGGCCTCGCTTGTAAGTGTCTTTGTATTCGTGCATTTCATCATGTCATTCTCCCACCCTTTTAGTTCCAAAGGGGTTTTAAACACACCAACCAGGTACGTGTTCGTTTATGTTATTTATAGTTTTATTATCTAAGGATTGGTACTACACCGCCGTTATTCTTATTTAGTTGTTTTTCTCTGTTTGTTCTTTGTGTAAGGGTAACCAGTCAAAGGCCCTCTTCTTCGGCCTGTCGAAAGAAGAGGAAGTTGGAGCCCGCATAACCCCGTGTCAAAGGTGAAAGCGATCAATCTGTTCGGGACCCTCGGTCCCTGGCGATCACAAAATTCCTAACGCGCACTTCTTTAACTTTCTTTATTGTTAATAACACCCGCGGAGAGTTACTTCCCGCAGCGGTCACCTTCTTCTGTCTTTGGCCTCACCCGCACGGAGGATTATTCCCCGCGGCGGTTTTCGTCATTTACTTTCTATATATCTAACTTCTAACTGGTGCGGTGGGTCACCTCCCGCGACCATTTCCATTTCAGTATTTTATTTTTTGCACTTTACTTTCTAACTCCTAACTATTTAATTTCAGTATTCCCCCATCATCGCTTTAAAACCCCGTGGAGATCAACATCTCGCGGCGGTTTATTTCATCCCTTTTCCTTTCCTGTCACATATACTTATCTTATAGTAAAGACCCCTCAGAGGCCACAGTCTCGTGGTGGTTTATATATATATATATATATATATATATATATATATATATATATATATATATATATATATATATATATATATATATATATATATATATTATTTATATTATTTATGTCACATTAAGACCCCTCAGAGGCCACAGTCTCGTGGTGGTTTATATATATATATATATAAAGACCCCGCAGAGGCCACAGTCTCGTGGTGGTTTATATATTTATATACTTATATTTATTATCTATGTTATAGTAAGAACCCCGCAGAGGCCAATGTCTCGTGGTGGTGTGTATATATATTTATATTTATTATTTGTAATGCATTAAAAACCCCGCAGAGGCCAATGTCTCGTGGTGGTTTATGTATATACTTATATTTATTATTTATATTGCATTAAAAATCCCGTAAGACCAATGTCTCGCGGTGGTTTTTATATATACATATATTAATTACTGCTCATATTACAATATTGTTGTTAAAACCCCGCAAAGACCAATGTCCTGCGGTGGTGTGCCTTTATTCATATTGTTCTTGTAACTGTTCGAGGAGTGATATATCGTTACAATTTCCGAGTCTACGTGTAACGACCCGAGAATCCGATTACCGGGAAGGCCCGATAACCCGAGACTCGTACCGCCACCCACGAGCCCGAAGACTCGGAAGGGTTAAAAGGATGGTGTGGAAACTACACAAGTATCACAAATAATTGCAGAAATTAAACAGTTATAATATCAAGCAGGAAATAAATTAACAATTTACATGGTCCACAATAAAATAACAACAACAGCAACAGTAGTCCACGACTAGTACAGTGACAAGAAAGAAAAGTACAGCTACACGGGGCATACCCCGGCTCTGACCTCTGGCACTACCTCTGGGCACCCGCACCACGCTGCGCTCCTGACGCGCTCCCCGAAGGTGGCGCCTCACCTGAAACGCGGTGAAAACACGCAGGGAATGAGTCTCGGAACAAGACTCAGTAGGGATCACTCGAACCCTACCTCGAAAAACGAGAAACCACTACTCTAGCGGTAGGAAAGTACCTCGGAAAGGAAAGCCCTGTACTCTACAGAACTAGACCCTACGGCACGCAAATCGACACACATGCCACGGTACGAGAAGACCGAAATCAACGGTCGAACCGTAAAACCCGAAGGTCGGAAACACACGACTGACAGTCTGACACTCCGTACTCGACAGGAGTACCACCCACTAGAAGCACAGCCGGCAGCGTCCCTTGACGTCTTATACCGCACCGCAGGTGAACCGCCTGACGTGGTAGGTCCTACCCGAGGCGCAAACACCGTACAAGTAACCACAAACAAGTGACTAGCTGGGGTCACGCCCGTCGACGTGGGTCCAACCGCCCCCAACCACGTGTGCACACACAGACCATGCGTCCCAGGTCTGGCCCTCTGACCGGTTTTCCCCTCAGCCGGACTCTGGCTGCAAGACGTGGGGCCCAACGGTAACCGGTCCACAAACCGTCTCGAAAGGTCGGCCCGTACACCACTCCCTGGTGCGACTAGCACCCGCGTACTAGTAGGCTACGACTAGTGGAGGGTCACTGAAGGAGTAGACTCTCAAGTCAACGGAAAACGACGTCCGAACCCGACAACAGGTGGGAATCACCCCACACACCAGCCCCGTCGCACGGTGACCACGGTCGGAAAAGAAACAGACGCACGGCCCACGGTCAAACGCCTGACCGAGGCAAACGGGACTTCCGGACACCAAAAATACGGTCACGGAACTCCACGGGGTGCCTGGGACGCACGCACGGCCCAAGGAGAACACCCAACAATGACCTGATCGCGCTAGGGATACCCAGTGCGACACGGAAGAACGCGCTAGGGAACCCTGGCGCAACAGCGAAGATCGCGCTAGGTCTCCCTAGCGCGACAGGGACCATCGCGCTAGGGAACCCTAGCGCGACAACGATCATCGCGCTAGGTCTTCCTAGCGCGACAAGGATGATCGCGCTATGACCCCATAGCGCGACAGGAACCGCCTCCTGTTCATCTTCTCCGATGAACGCGCTCGGTCGGGGCAGCGCGACCTCCAAGAACGCGCTACTGGAGTATAGTGCGTTCTCAGTCCGCGGTCGAAAACGGTAAGAACGCCCAAAAATTCTAACCACGCCCCCATACCTCCATAGGAGAGGGGGAAAACAAAGGGGAAGACCCCTGGGGACCCCTAGCATGATTCTAGGCCCTCAAAACATGAATCCATGCATTGAATCCGTAGATCGGGCGAGCTCTCCCCAAATCATGGAAAAACCCAAAAACGCTCAAATGATCCCCTCTCGGCCTCCCCGCGGCCTATAAATCACGGAAAAGAACG
Source organism: Amorphophallus konjac (assembly GCA_022559845.1). Classification (NCBI taxonomy): domain Eukaryota; kingdom Viridiplantae; phylum Streptophyta; class Magnoliopsida; order Alismatales; family Araceae; genus Amorphophallus; species Amorphophallus konjac. Next base: position 600,581,706 of record CM040121.1, read on the forward strand.
GCATGAGGCTAAGGAACGTCACCCTACCTCAATGGAGCGAATGCTCCGCCGAATCGATCACGAATCACGAAGAACACTCGAAGCTTCACGAACTCCCCACGCTTCCCACGCTCGCCGCACGCCCACGAGATCGCCTCATCGTCGCCCACGCGTCCGCGCCGTCGCCCCGCCGCCGACCGTAGCCGGAGAGGGGCTCGCCGCGTCCGAATGGGAGAGAGGGAGAGAGAGGGGGCTCACGGTCGCGAGAGAGAGGGAGAGGAAGAAGAATGAGAAAAGGGAAAAAGAAAAGAAAAAGGATTATGATTTATAGAAAATCCGAATTTTCGGAAAAATACCGAAAAATAGAAAAATACATTTCTGGGATCCTCGGAACGCACCGATCGCAACGGTACCACTCGTGCCCGGGTGAACGGCCCAGTTAACCCGCAGCGAGCGTCCGAAGGAAAAGCCGAAACACACGCCGGGAATCGGAAAACACACGCGGAAAAGCCGCGGAACGCCTCCGGGCCTCCGAAACGACTCCGGATCGCGCCGATCCGAACACGAAAGATGTCCGAAACGGAATTTCGGACACAACAGAGCCAGACGCTCCGAAAACCAGATCCGAGACCCACGAAGAAGGATCCGAAAGGTCCGGGATATTACAGCCCTCCCCCCTTAAGGAATTTCATCCTCGAAATTGAGAACAACCCAAGGGGAAAGAAGAGGAAGACTCACTCAAACAGATATGGGAACTGCTGACGCATCTCGTCCTCACGTTCCCACGAAGTCTCACCACCAGAGTGTCGTTGCCACACGACCTTCACCAAGGGAATGACCTTGTTCCGCAGGCGCTGCTCTCGCCTATCCTCCACGCGGATCGGAAACTCTGGGAGAGAAAGGTCTGGAGTCACCTCAGGCCAAACAGAAAACTCGAGCACATGAGAGTCATCGGGCATATACTTCCGCAACATCGAGACGTGGAACACGTCATGCACCGACGCCAACTCAGGAGGTAACTGCAACCGGTAAGCAACCTCACCGATGCGCTCCACAATCGCGAAAGGACCAATGTAGCGGGGACTCAGCTTCCCACGCCGTCCAAAACGCATCACCCCCTTCATCGAAGAAACTCTCAAGAACACATGATCGCCCACGGCGAACTCGAGAGGCTGCCGCCTACGGTCAGCATAGCTCTTCTGCCGACTCTGGGCCGCCAACATGTTCTGACGAACCAGGTGCACAACATCCACACATTGCTGCACCAATTCCGGTCCCGTCAAAACACGCTCACCCACCTCAAACCAATCAAGCGGAGTCCGACAAGGACGCCCATACAATGCCTCATAAGGAACCATGTCGATGCTCGAATGATAGCTGTTGTTATAGGCAAACTCCACCAACGGTAGGTGATAAATCCAACTCCCCTGCCACTCCAGGCAGCAGGATCTCAGCATGTCCTCCAAAGTCTGAATGGTCCTCTCAAACTGACCATCTGACTGTGGATGATACGCCGAGCTGAATGCCAACTCCGTGCCAAGAGCTCGCTGGAAACCCCTCCAGAATCCAGAAGTGAAGCGCGGATCTCGATCCGACACGATCGAAATGGGAACCCCATGCAACGGCACGATCCGCTCCACATACAGACGAGCCAACCTGGACACGCTCCAGCTGACCTTGACCGGTAACAATCGAGTCACCTTCGTCAGCCGATCCACCAGCAACCAAATACTGTCCTGCCCACTCGGGGTTCTTGGCAACCCCACCACAAAATCCGTGGTCACATGGTCCCACTTCCAAGCAGGAACATCCAAGGGCTGGAGAGTACCTCCTGGTCGATGATGCTCCGCCTTCACCTGCTGACAGATCAGGCACCTGGCCACAAATTTGGCGACATCTCTCTTCATGCCAGGCCACCAAAACTGCCTCCGCAAGTTCCGATACATCTTCGTCGCACCCGGGTGCACAGTGTACCTGCTCCCACGAGCCTCGCGTAACACCGCACGACGAACCCGTTCCTCCGCTGGGACGTACAACCTGCCACGAAACCTCGCAGCACCGTCCTCGCCAAGCTCTACGTCAGCCAAAGCCAGAATCCGGGGCAACTCAGGGTCCGCATGCTGAGCCTCTGTCACCTGACGACGGATAGCAGGAGTGACAGTCAGACTCACAAGCACTGCCAACCCTCGCTCCTGGGGAATCTTGAGCCTGAAAGATACTTCGGGCACCTGTTCCCAGAGCCTCCACCTCCTCAACATCAAGGTACTGACCGCCACCTTCCGACTCAAGGCATCGGCAACGACATTCATCCTGCCCGGCTGATAAGACAGGGTAAAGTCATAGTCCTTCATGAACTCCATCCAACGCCTCTGTCTGAGGTTCAGATCTCGTTGCGAGAACACATACCTCAAACTCTGATGGTCAGTGAACACCTCGAACTTCTCACAGTACAGATAATGCCTCCAGATCTTCAGCGCAAAGATCACCGCCGCCAACTCAAGGTCATGGGTAGGGTATTTCTCCTCATGGGGCTTTAGCTGCCGAGATGCATAAGCCACCACTCTACCATGCTGCATCAAAACAGCACCCAATCCAACGCCGGAAGCATCTGTACACACCACGAAACCTCCCGATCCAGAAGGTAAAACTAACACCGGAGCCGAGGTGAGCAATCTCTTCAGTTCACTGAAGCTCTGCTCACACTCCTCGGACCAAACGAAAGGCACATCCTTCCGCGTGAGCCTCGTCATCGGAGTCGCAATGCGAGAAAAATCATGGATAAACCGGCGATAATAACCCGCAAGCCCCAAGAAACTCCGGATCTCCGTTACCGACCTCGGCCTCAGCCACTGCATCACAGCCTCGACCTTGGCGGGATCCACGGAAATGCCATCACCAGAAATCACGTGCCCCAGAAAGTGCACCTCGCTGAGCCAAAACTCGCACTTGCTGAGCTTCGCATACAACTGGTGATCTCGCAACATCTGCAGCACCACACCCAAATGGTACGCATCCTCCTCAGCAGACCGCGAATAAACAAGGATGTCATCCACGAAGATGACCATGAACTGGTCCAAAAACGGATGAAACACCCTCTGCATCAAGTCCATGAAGGCTGCTGGGGCATTGGTGAGCCCAAACGGCATCACCAGAAACTCAAAATGCCCGTACCTCGAACTGAATGCAGTCTTCTCCACATCGGGCTCACGAATCCTCAGCTGATAGTAACCAGACCGCAAATCAATCCGCGAGAACACTCGCGCAGACTGAAGCTGGTCGAACAAATCATCAATCCACGGCAACGGATACTTGTTCTTAATGGTCACTTCATTCAGCTGCCGATAGTCAATGCATAGCCGCAGACTACCGTCCTTCTTCTTCACGAACAACACGGGCGCACCCCAAGGGGAAAAGCTCGGACGAATATACCCCTTGGCCAGCAGTTCCTGCAACTGCGCCCTCAGCTCCCTCAACTCAGCGGGGGCCATACGGTAGGGAGCCTTCGCCAAAGGTCCCGTACCAGGTACAACCTCGATCACGAAATCGATCTCCCGCTGGGGAGGTAATCCAGGCAACTCCTCAGGAAAAACATCGGGAAACTCGGACACCACCGCAATGTCCTCGACATCCGGCTCCATCCGGTCAGACACAACAACTGACGCGAGAAAACCCTGACAACCGGAATCAAGCAATCGACGGGCTCGAATAGCAGAGATAAGGAATCGAGAAGAGGCGGAACGGATACCTTGGAAATAGAAGGTCCTCTTGCTCGGATGCTGGAAGTAGACCCTCTTCATTCCACAATCCACCACCGCTCCATGAGTCTCGAGCCAATCCATGCCTAGAATCACATCGTAATCCCGAAGCTGCAACGCATACAACCTGCCTGGCATACTCCGCCCATCGATCCACACCGGAACCTGGTCGAAGCAATACGGAGTGACCATAAAATCATCCGAAGGCAACTTCACTGCCAAATCACAGGACAACTGGGTCACCGGCTCCTCGACGCTTGATGCGAAATCCTCCGAAATAAACGAATGAGACGCGCCAGAATCAAATAAAACCCGAGCCGCACAACCCAAAATCTGAACGGTACCTTCCACGAGCTGCGACGCCACTGCCTCTGCCCTGGTCAAGTGCGTGATCTGGCCACGAGCCCTCTGCCTGCCTCCCACACTAGCTAGCCTGGGTAGCGGCGGATACTGTCCATGTTGCTGCTGCTGCTGCTGGGGAACCTGCTGCTGCGGCGGCCTCTGAGGACAGTCACGCGCCATATGCCCTGGCTGGTCACACCGAAAACAGATGATCGGCGCCGTGCACTGCCTGCCTGGGTGGGTACCACCACACCGTGGACAAGGTCCTCGCGATCCACCCACTGATCCCTGACGCTGCAAAGGAATCGGCTGCTGTACACTGCCCGATGAAGCCTGCCCTTGATCTCTGGACTTCTTCTTGCCGAACCCCTTCTTGAAGAACTTCTTGACCTTCGAGCCGAAGGACGCAGATCCTGTCACCGAAGCTGCATGTGCCGGCACTCCTGAACCACTTATCGCATGCTGGAAGGAACCCTGCTGCTGGGTAGCCGACTGCTGGCTGCGACCTGACAAAGACTGCCCCTGGCTGATCGGTCCTCGAGTCCTCTGCATATCCATCTCCAGGGAAATCGTAACACGAGACGCTGTCCCTAGATCAGTGGCCCCATTCGCGATCAAATGGTGCCTCAGCTCCAGCCTCAAGCCCTGCACAAACTGCGTCGTCCTCACCCTCTCATGCTCCATGATATGAGGTGCGTACCGACCCAGCTCGACAAATCGGGCCCTGTACTGCAACACGGACATGTCACCCTGCACCAGCTCCAGAAACTCCCGCATCCGCTGCGTAGCAACGACGTCTGGACAGTACGTACGCTCGAAAGCACTGACAAAGTCACCCCACTCGACCTGCTCAAGTGGACGAAGCTGAAAGGACGTCTTCCACTCGGAAGACCACCACCTCCGAGCCGTACCCTGCAACTGGTTGTAGGCCAACACCACTCTGTCCTCGGCAGTACTCTTCGCAGAACTGAACACCCGCTCCATCTCATCGAGCCAATCACGAGCCGCATCAGGGTCTGCCTGGCCGCTAAAGTAAGGTGGATGGAACTGCATGAAGTCCCTCACCGCTCGGCCTGGCCCACCCCTGACTGACGAGCCCTCAGCAGTCTCTCCGCCAAACTGCTGAGACATGAGATGGTACATGCCACGGAAGAAATCCTCGGCCCCCGGAGCCCTCGCAGCATCCGCGGCCTCGGTAGCTCCCGGAACTCTGCTATGCTCCTCCTGGTCCCTCTGGACCCCCTGCTGGATCTCCTGACCTCCAGCCGAATGCCCCTGCTGAGAGCGAGAACTGCTCCGCGGCGCCATCCTCGCTCCTGAAGCACAAGACAGAAAACACGGAAACGGCAATGTCAGAATAAAACACGCGGTGCCCAATGCCAGCGTCACCTGTACATCATCGTTGTGGACTAGTGGACCACTACAATTACCTATGATTCTCATGTAATTCCACAACCGCGCTCTGATACCAGCTGTAACGACCCGAGAATCCGATTACCGGGAAGGCCCGATAACCCGAGACTCGTACCGCCACCCACGAGCCCGAAGACTCGGAAGGGTTAAAAGGATGGTGTGGAAACTACACAAGTATCACAAATAATTACAGAAATTAAACAGTTATAATATCAAGCAGGAAATAAATTAACAATTTACATGGTCCACAATAAAATAACAATAACAGCAACAGTAGTCCACGACTAGTACAGTGACAAGAAAGAAAAGTACAGCTACACGGGGCATACCCCGGCTCTGACCTCTGGCACTACCTCTGGGCACCCGCACCACGCTGCGCTCCTGACGCGCTCCCCGAAGGTGGCGCCTCACCTGAAACGCGGTGAAAACACGCAGGGAATGAGTCTCGGAACAAGACTCAGTAGGGATCACTCGAACCCTACCTCGAAAAACGAGAAACCACTACTCTAGCGGTAGGAAAGTACCTCGGAAAGGAAAGCCCTGTACTCTACAGAACTAGACCCTACGGCACGCAAACCGACACACGTGCCACGGTACGAGAAGACCGAAATCAACGGTCGAACCGTAAAACCCGAAGGTCGGAAACACACGACTGACAGTCTGACACTCCGTACTCGACAGGAGTACCACCCACTAGAAGCACAGCCGGCAGCGTCCCTTGACGTCTTATACCGCACCGCAGGTGAACCGCCTGACGTGGTAGGTCCTACCCGAGGCTCAAACACCGTACAAGTAACCACAAACAAGTGACTAGCTGGGGTCACGCCCGTCGACGTGGGTCCAACCGCCCCCAACCACGTGTGCACACACAGACCACGCGTCCCAGGTCTGGCCCTCTGACCGGTTTTCCCCTCAGCCGGACTCTGGCTGCAAGACGTGGGGCCCAACGGTAACCGGTCCACAAACCGTCTCGAAAGGTCGGCCCGTACACCACTCCCTGGTGCGACTAGCACCCGCGTACTAGTAGGCTACGACTAGTGGAGGGTCACTGAAGGAGTAGACTCTCAAGTCAACGGAAAACGACGTCCGAACCCGACAACAGGTGGGAATCACCCCACACACCAGCCCCGTCGCACGGTGACCACGGTCGGAAAAGAAACAGACGCACGGCCCACGGTCAAACGCCTGACCGAGGCAAACGGGACTTCCGGACACCAAAAACACGGTCACGGAACTCCACGGGGTGCCTGGGACGCACGCACGGCCCAAGGAGAACACCCAATAATGACCTGATCGCGCTAGGGATACCCAGCGCGACACGGAAGAACGCGCTAGGGAACCCTGGCGCAACAGCGAAGATCGCGCTAGGTCTCCCTAGCGCGACAGGGACCATCGCCCTAGGGAACCCTAGCGCGACAACGATCATCGCGCTAGGTCTTCCTAGCGCGACAAGGATGATCGCGCTATGACCCCATAGCGCGACAGGAACCGCCTCCTGTTCATCTTCTCCGATGAACGCGCTCGGTCGGGGCAGCGCGACCTCCAAGAACGCGCTACTGGAGTATAGCGCGTTCTCAGTCCGCGGTCGAAAACGGTAAGAACGCCCAAAAATTCTAACCACGCCCCCATACCTCCATAGGAGAGGGGGAAAACAAAGGGGAAGACCCCTGGGGACCCCTAGCATGATTCTAGGCCCTCAAAACACGAATCCATGCATTGAATCCATAGATCGAGCGAGCTCTCCCCAAATCATGGAAAAACCCAAAAACGCTCAAATGATCCCCTCTCGGCCTCCCCGCGGCCTATAAATCACGGAAAAGAACGGCATGAGGCTAAGGAACGTCACCCTACCTCAATGGAGCGAATGCTCCGCCGAATCGATCACGAATCACGAAGAACGCTCGAAGCTTCACGAACTCCCCACGCTTCCCACGCTCGCCGCACGCCCACGAGATCGCCTCACCGTCGCCCACGCGTCCGCGCCGTCGCCCCACCGCCGTCCGTAGCCGGAGAGGGGCTCGCCGCGTCCGAATGGGAGAGAGGGAGAGAGAGGGGGCTCACGGTCGCGAGAGAGAGGGAGAGGAAGAAGAAAGAGAAAAGGGAAAAAGAAAAGAAAAAGGATTAGGATTTATAGAAAATCTGAATTTTCGGAAAAAATATCGAAAAATAGAAAAATACATTTCTGGGATCCTCGGAACGCACCGATCGCAACGGTACCACTCGTGCCCGGGTGAACGGCCCAGTTAACCCGCAGCGAGCGTCCGAAGGAAAAGCCGAAACACACGCCGGGAATCGGAAAACACACGCGGAAAAGCCGCGGAACGCCTCCGGGCCTCCGAAACGACTCCGGATCGCGCCAATCCGAACACGAAAGATGTCCGAAACGGAATTTCGGACACAACAGAGCCGGACGCTCCGAAAACCAGATCCGGGACCCACGAAGAAGGATCCGAAAGGTCCGGGATATTACACTACGTGTCTTCCCATCTGTCAAATTCTATCACGTAGAGTCCCAGGGCTCGAATTCGGTATCTGAAAAGCTGCTCTCGGAACGGTGGGTTACGCCTACCGGAAAGGGGTTCAGTTTGCGTGAGAGGGTCTTCGGACCCCTATCTCCGCCATATACCGGAGTTCGGTCAGTCTAAATTCTTTCTGTCTCCATTAGAGTGTCATCTGTAGATGTACTTGTCCACCGTTCTTTCATATCCCCCATAGCACGCGTTTCATTGTTTGTCCTCATTTCTTTCACCCGTTATCACTCAGAGAGGGAGAAACCCCATCTCTCTCTCTCAGTCCACCACGTGACGCGTTCACATCTCTGGCGATCACGGTGGGACCTGCTTTTTGCTTTTCTGGTTATCCACAAGCTTTCGGCACCCACGTGTGCCCCTCCTTTTGACACCCACGTGTGTCCCTCTTTTCGGCACCCACGTGTGCCCTTCCTTATTGCGCCCACGTGCGCTCACTCCCCTCGTGCACCTTGTGCACTCCCCCGGTCCTCTGTGGTTATTTGAGAGGTTAACGTTGTCTCATGCACCACGTGCACTCCCCTCCGTTCGGCACCCACATGTGCCTCTCCATTTAGCACCCACGTGTGCTCTCCTCCATTCGGCACCCACATGTGCCTCTCCATTTAGCACCCACGAGTGCTCTCCTCTACTCGGCACCCACGTGTGCCCCTCTATTTAGCACCCACGTGTGCTCTCCTCTATTTGGCACCCACGTGTGCCCCCTCCATTTAGCACCCACGCGTGCTCTCCTCTACTTGGCACCCACGTGTGCCCTCTCCATTTAGCACCCACGTGTGCTTTCCTCCATTCGGCACCCACGTGTGCCCCCTCCATTTAGCACCCACGTGTGCTCTCCTCTACTCGGCACCCGCGTGTGCCCTTCCTTATTGCACCCACGTGCGCTACGTCATTCCCCTCGTGCACTACGTGCACCCTTAGAGCCCCTTTTTCCTTTTCCAAGTGGTCTACGTGTCTCGGAAAGAGGAACGGTTGTATCTTACTCCATCTGTTTACTGCTTTTATATCTCTGTTATATCATTGTGATTATCTCTGTTCTATTTGTGTGTTTATCTCTGGTATTTGTGTGTTATACATCTTTTATTCAGCACTGCATTTCATGCATTTACCCCTTTTCTTTTCTTTCTTTTACTTATTTAAGGATCAACCCCTCCCGGTGAAGGAAGGACTCTCCGTCGGGAATTCCTCTCGACGGACTAGGATCTCCTCCATTGGGACCTCCGTAAGTCCCCGACAGCGAAGGATTCCCTCTTCGTTCACTGGGCTGGTTGTACCACTGAAGTACCCTGGAGTTAGTTACCTATTCGTGGTGAGACGAGTGCCCTTAGCTGACACGGCTGTAAAACAAAGTGCAATTAGGGTCCCTCCTACTAAGTGTGAATTTTATATTTGTTAAAATCAAAAAAAAAAAGAAAAAGAAAAATAAAAAAAATTAAGTAAATCAAAACAAAAAAAAAGGTTAAACCAAAAACAAAAAAATGGCGTAAAATCATCCACTTGTCTGTTAATCTTTGATACTTGTTTGCTAGTGTATGCATTTACGCTCTGGTAAAATTACAGGAATGGCTCACGACTCTTCCGAAGAGAATCAATTAGGTCGTGGTCAGTCAGCTGACCCACGGGTCCACGCAATGGACTCAGGCCCCTCTCGCGACACCTCACAAGAGGTCCTCGTTGTTCCACGGGAGGTAGCTCCACCCCAGGATATCTTTTCCCTTTTGGGTGTCCTCGCTAGTACACAGCTCAGCCCTGAGCAACTTCTGGCCTTTCAGGCCATTTTAAAGGGGAAGTCTGTTTCTCCCCCTCCTCAGGAGTCAACTCCGGCTCCCACGTCCTACCAACAACCGCTCCATGCTACTACATCTCCATCACATGTATATGTCGCTCCTTCTTCTTCACTTCAAGGACAGGCGAGCCAACAGCCCGCCTCTCACCAATTCCCCCCTCTACAGTCTCAAACCCCTGCCATCCCTCATACGGTACCCCAAGCGGGTCCGTCCACTGGTGGGCCACCATACCCATCTGGCTCAGGGTTCCCTTCTCAGGTCCCTATAAGGCCTTCTCAGCCTCAATGGCAGGCCCCACTTTCACCTGCCGAGGAGCTCACTCAGTCCCTCCTCAACAAATACACTGAAATGAACGAGGAGCTCCGAAATTTCAAGAAAGAGGCACATGGGAAGTCTGTCCCTGACATTTCCCTGCCAAATCTCCCCATATTTCATCTTCCTCCCTCCGAAATGCCTACATACCGTAGGTATAACGGCACGGGAAATCCTTATATTCACATCAAGGATTTTATGTATGAATCTTCCTCATGGCAGAACGATCCAAAATCCCTGGCTTACCTTTTTCGGAAATCATTGGATGGTCCCGCCCTAGAATGGTTCTATTCCCTAGAGCCGAGTGAGGCTGGAGATTTTGAAATTGTCAAAGCCAAATTCATACAGAAGTACCGGGATAGGGTCGGTCCCTCTCTTTCTATCACCGACCTAGTTGCTGAGAAAATGAGGTCAGATGAGGATTTTGTCCAGTATGCTGATAGGTGGAGGTCTCTGGCCGATAAAATAAAGGATACCCTTTCAGAACCCGAGCAAGTCAAAATGATCGTGTCTAATGCAACTCCGCAGTTTAGACACATTTTAGCCATGAACAAGCTTACCACGATGGAGGAACTTTATGAGAGAGCTCGGTATATCCAGACCCAATTAAAAGATTCCCCCATCATGCATATGTTTGAACCCCCAAAGCCAAGGGTGTTTAAGAAGACGGGCACTGGTGTCCAAGGAGGAACAACTGAGGGAGTCGTCATAAATGAGCAAGTGAGTGTGCTTGGCAGCCCCAACCAACCAGTTAACCCAAGGCCTCCTCAGGTTTCATGACCTCCCTTTCAACAAGGTCCACCTCTTTATCGTCCTCCACCCCAAAATAACCCCCTTCAAAACAACATGCCTCAACCCTTTCATCCCCAACAACAACAACAACTACAGCCTCAGTATCACCAAGTTCCACCCCCGGGAAATTACGGCCCACCACAACAACGGATGAGGCCCATTGGACCCAAAAGAGCCCATTATCCACCATTGCCCGAGGCATTACCGGACATTTTTAATGCCCTCATGGCTGCCAACCTGCTTACTTTACCCAAAGAAAAGTTTGCATGACCCCCAAATGCTGATACCTCCAGGTACTGTGTCTATCACAGACAGCCGGGTCATACGGTGGAGAATTGTTTCAACTTTAAAGATTACATTTATGACATGAATGATCTCGGTGAAATCGATTGGGATGAAATGAGGCGATGCATCGCCACCCTAAAGGCCAAGAGACCTCCGCCTAGGCCACAGTTGTCACAACAACCTCAGCAACAACAACAGCCTCAGCAGGCCCCACAACAGCAGCCTAATATGGGCATCATCCATAACCCGCTTCCGGAGCACCAACAGCCCAACTACCAGGTTAATCCGATTTCCTCCTTCTCGGAAGTTGGAAGAGAGCAAACCTGTCGTTTAGAAAGCACCTCTGTCCTCGCTACCAATCATACCACCAATCAACCTCCTCGTCTCCTTCGAACAGCCTCTTCTTACCATTCAACCCCCTCACAACCCCTATTTGGTCCTTCTCCCGTTCCACAGCCATCACGCCCTCTTATTCGTACCCCTACCGTCAATTCACCGTTAGTCCATCACCAAAGGCCATCTCACACTCCTTTTTCACCCCGAAGTCCCCTGATCACTTCTTATTCCTCTAATTTACCATCTACCTCTATCGCACCTTTACCTCCGCCTTCTAACCTTTTTACCGCCCATTACCCGTATAACACACCATCCACCTCCACCCCCATTGAACCTCCTCCTCCACCATCTAAACCTCTTATCATTCACCGTTCATCTGAGGTCCCCTCTACCTCCACTATACCCCCTCCACCATATAAACCCCTTATCATCCACCATTCACCTGAGATTCCCTCTACTTCCCCTATTCTTTCACATTCTAAGCCCCTTATCATCCGTGATTCACCCGAGATTCCTTCTACCCCTACTATACCTCTGCCAAGCAAACCCCTAATCAAAACCCCTACACCCATCATAACCCCTATCCCACCAACCATTCCTCCACTACTACCCCTCAAACCCTTGTTAAAGTCCACACCCAATACCATAGAGGTGCAACGAGAGCCACAAGCAATGGTGCTCCGGAGTGGAAGGATGTTCCACCGGGTGTTTCCCCAGAATAGTCAGGCCCCTGAACAATCTCAGCCCCAGAAAGATAAGGAAGAGCAGTCAGAAGAGTCCATCCCTGGGACCCAGTATGACTTGTTAAAGCATCTGGATAAGACGCCTGCCCGTATCTCCATCATTGAGCTGATTAAAAGATCCCCATCTCACCAAGAAGCTTTAAGGGAATATCTCCAAAAAGTCATGGTGAACGAGGATCTCCTTGTGGAGAAAATCTCGGCAGTCCTGACGCCCACTGATACACAACCGCCTATCATGTTTCACAATCACGAGCTTGCCCCCAAGGAAGCTCGGAAATATGCGTTGTGTATTGCGGTGAAAATCAATGGCGTGTCAGTGGATCCGTGCCTGGTGGACACGGGCGCGTCTATAAATGTGATTTCCCCGAGTACTCTCCAAGCATGTGGGGTTGATGAAGAACAACTCATGCCCTCCTCAATTACAGTCACGGCCTACGACAACAGTAAGAGGCCGCCAATGGGGATGATTGCCCTCAATGTAGAACTAGGTCCTGTATCAGTCTTTACGGAATTTCATGTCCTTGATATGGATCCCACTTTCAAGGCTATACTAGGCCGTACCTACATTGAAGCTATGGATACTGTACCATCCACCAATCATCAGTGTTTGAAATTTCCATACAAAGGATGGGTTATCAAGGTAATGAGCATGCCCATCTGTTCTACGGTGGATGCTATCAACACCTCTTTGCCTTCGGTCTGGCCGACTCATCGGCCCATACTATCCTTGTTGGATGTTTATGACCCCTGCCGTGCTCCCTTCACACAACAAAAGCCATTCCCTATGTTAAACTCATGTCTCCCCTTCCGCTCCAAAGGATGGGAGATTATGAGAAATATTGGCTACCAAGATGGCAAAGGCTTAGGGGCACAACTGCAAGGAAGGCTGAGACCACTCCAAAAGATAAAGCCAATTCATAGAGCTGGCTTGGGTTTTAAGGGGCCATTCGAATCAGATGGCAAACCCCTCACTTGGACTTTGTCCTCACATTTCAAAAAGGGGCCCATCGTCCAGATGGGAGATCCTCCACCGGAATCACCTGGGGGGTCACGGGATGTGTTTTTAGCTCAAGCATGTTCAAGGATCCCTAAAAGAGGGAAGGTTGTCCACCTAGATTGCGAATGGTATAAATGGTTTGACATACCAGATATATCCATTGCACTGGAAAGAATGTTCTCGCCTCCACATCTAGAAGGGTCATCTTTGATTTCCGAAATGCCAGGGGACACCACCACACTTGCCAGAATGACAAACCCTCCTCGCCAGGAGGATGTTGTCATCGACGGGTCATCACCCGCCATCAATATTGTCACCGACGGCTCGCTGGCCGTCATTTTCTCTACCCATCTATCACAGCCTCTGTTGCTGTCTCCTTCCTGGGTCAGACAGTTGTCTGATGATCTTCCCAGGTCCCCTTCTTTACTCATATACCTACGTGGGTTTCTTAACTCACGCCAGGTTTTCAATCACGATCTGCTCTACGAGCTACACAACCCTCTAGCTTTAGTTCCATTTTCACCTCCTCCAATTTCTTTTCACTGTTTTGTTATTAAAAATGAAAATGAAAAAAAAACGCCAATTCCACAACTCCTCAACAGCGCATTGTCTTTGAGGAAACCTCCTATATCTCCCACGAGTGTGCCCCGACTCACGGGCCACTCATTCAAGGTCCCCTGAGCGACCTTCTTTTCCCCTCGCCTGAGGGGTCTGTCCCTGTACATTCTTCACTATCCTCTTCAGCTTCTTCTTCTTCTGTAAATAATGTGTGTCAGGTTAAGAATAAGTCAAGGGTAGTGCCCAGGAAGAAATCCAAGGGTAAGCAGATCCCTCGGCGATTTCTTTTAGATTTAGCCGATAGGTGTCAAGCCCTTCTAGCCATTCCTCAATTGCTAGAAAATCATATCCAATTGCCGGAGATAGAATGTGAAAATGATGGTATGATTGATGAAGGGTATGGGGTCTATGAACTCACTGATGAGGAATACCCCATTGAAGAAGAGGATGAAGAATATGAGGACGCGGCTGACACCTATGCTAGTGGAATGAGCAGATTTAACGAACCGTCAGCTGCTGTAGAAGAGTCTACCAAAGAGATCAATCTGGGAACTGAGGAAGACCCCAGGATTGTCCTCATAAGTGATAATTTACCATCATCTGAAGAAGAGGCACTAGTTAAGGTTTTTAAGGATTACAAGGACACGTTTGCATGGAGCTATGAGGATATGCCAGGATTGGATTCTACTCTGGTTGAGCATCGTCTCACCCTTAAACCAGGGTCCATCTCGGTAAAGCAACGGTTAAGACGTTTCCGCCCACAAATGGCTTTAAAAATGAAGGAAGAGGTCGACAAGCTCCATAAAGCTAGGTTCATAAGAGTCGTCCTTTATCCTCAGTGGGTCGCAAACATCGTCCCGGTCATGAAGAAAGATGGAAAGGTAAGAATTTGTATTGACTTCCGGGACCTTAACCGTGCGTGTCCGAAGGATGATTTCCCTTTGCCTCATATTGATGTATTGATTGATAACACGGCAGGATATGAAACCCTTTCATTCATGGATGGATTTTCTGGATATAATCAAATCCGTTTGGCAGAAGAAGACCAGGAGAAAACCTCATTCACTACTCCCTGGGGAACTTATTGTTATGTGGTCATGCCATTTGGACTGAAGAACGCTGGAGCCACTTACCAAAGGGCTATGATGGCAATATTCCATGACATGATGCACATATATTTGGAGGTATATGTGGATGATTTATTGGTAAAATCCAAAACTAGGGCGGAACATCCCGAGGTCCTTGCAAAGGTATTGCAAAGATCCCGTGAATTCAATTTGAAAATGAATCCAAAGAAATGTGTGTTTGGTGTATCATCTGGCAAATTACTTGGCTTCATTGTGAGCAAAAGGGGTATTGAGATAGATCCCAACAAGGCTAAGACAATTAGGGATATGCCACCCCCGAAGAATCTGAGAGAAGTTCGAGGATTAATCGGGATGTTGCAATTTATCCGTCGCTTTGTGTCTCAACACTCGCAAAGGTGCCGGCCCTTCTACGAGTTGACCAAAGCAGGGACCAAATTCTGTTGGGATTCTAAGTATCAGAATGCTTTTGACGGATTAAAGGAATATCTGGCCAACCCGCCTGTTCTCACTCCACCTGTTCCAGATAAACCTCTGATCCTATATATCTCAGTCCTAGACGACTCTGTGGGAGCCGTTCTGGCACAAATCAATGAAGAAGGCAAGGAACGGGCAACCTTTTACTTGTCTAAACTTCTCAACCCCTGTGAACGAAAGTATACGGCCATGGAGAAGACATGTGCCGCCCTTGTGTGGGTAGTGCAGAAATTAAAACATTACTTTCTTGCTCATGAAGTCTATTTAATTGCTCGCATGAATCCTATCAAATTTCTCTTGGAAAAGTTTATCCTTACTGATAGGCTAGCACGTTGGCAAAGCTTTCTATCTCAATTTGACATCACCTATATTCAACAAAAGGCAATCAAAGGCTATGCTATAGCCGAGCATCTCGCTCATCACCCTCTCCCCAAGTTTGATTCTGTTCAATCAGAGTTTCCAGATGAGGAACTAATGTCCATTACCCAGTCTGATGATCCCATGTGGACATTATATTTTGATGGAGCTTTGAATTTCCAGGGGAGAGGTATTGGCATTGTTCTTTTGTCACCTGAAGGTGTCGCTATCCCAGATGCATTCCAGCTCTCATTTCCAGTCACCAACAACGTGGCTGAATACGAGGCTCTTCTGGTAGGTCTGAACCTTGCCTATTCCTTTTGGGTCACTGAATTACGAGTCATAGGTGATAGTCAACTTATCCTTCGCCAAGTGCTCACCAAATATCGCACTCGCGATCCCAAGCTCAAGCCATATCAAGAGCTTACTGTTGCTTTCGCTAAACTGTTCACTAAGTTGGTCTTTGTCCATGTTCCTCGCAATCAGAACATTCTCGCCGACGCCCTTGCTTCGTTGGCATCATCATTAAGGTTTCCTCTGGGCAGAAGAGCTCTGTCCGTTTCTATCCACAAGCTTCTCTTCCCTGCTATTCACAACCCTTCCTATTTAAGGGTTCAGGAGGAAATGTCAAAGATGGCTCAGGATAGAGAAGTCGCTGAAAAGAGGGAAATTATGTTGGTCGAATTGGAAGAAGAATTGGCTGATGAGGAGAAGTCATGGTTCTATGAGATTGTTAAATATTGCAAAGACCAGTCTTACCCTGAAGAGGCAACAACAGAAGATAAGAGGGCCATAAGAAGAGTAGCCCAGAGGTACACATTGGTTGGAGGATTGCTATACAAGAGAAGCCTCACTGGTGTTCTTCTAAGGTGTCTTGATGATGATGAGTCTGGGAAGTGTGTAGAGGAAGCACACTCAGGCGTGTGCGGTGGCCATGTAAACAGTCAAATGCTTGCTAAGAAGATCCTTCGGCAAGGCTTTTACTGGCCCACCATGGAGGAAGATTGTGCTGTCTATGTCCGTAGGTGTGTCAAGTGTCAACTTCACGCCGATAAGATCCATTCCCCATCTTCCTCTCTCCATCCAGTGTCCTCCCCATGGCCTTTCTCCATGTGGGCATTTGACATCATTGGTCCTCTTGGTGATCCTAACTCCCTCACCAAGCAAAAATCATTCATCCTCACTGCAACGGAGTACTTCACCAAATGGGCTGAAGCCGAAGCCTGTGCAGAAGTCAAGGCATCCACAGTCTGCAAGTTCATCATGAAGAACATCATCGCCAGGTTCAGCATTCCAAGAACTATCATCACCGACAATGGGCCACAATTCATCTCTCAGGATCTTCAGGACCTCTGCCAAAGGTATAAAATTGCATTGCATCATTCGTCACCATATTATCCACAAGGTAATGGCCAAGCAGAGGCCACGAATAAAACACTGATCAAAATCATAAAGAAAACATGTGAGTCTAGCCGATTCTCGGATTGGCCAGAAAAACTTATTGAAGCTCTATGGGCTTATCGCACTTCAATCCGTACTCCCACTGGGCAAACTCCATTCGCCCTTACTTATGGGATGGAGGCGGTAGTCCCATATGAGATTCTGGTCCCTTCTCTTAGGGTACAATTGGATAAGGAACTTCCTCTCGACGAACGTCGTGACTCACTCCTTGCCCAATTGGAACTCTTAGACGAGAAACGTCTGGTTGCTGCCGAACATGCTCGCGTCTACCAAAATAGACTCGCACGTTTTTACCAGAAGAAGGTTATTGAGAGAAAGTTCAAAGTTGGTGAAATGGTAGTAAAAAGAATTTTTGTAAAACCTGGCGGGCCGCGTTCTAAACTCCAACCCAATTGGGAAGGACCATACGTGGTTCAGGCTGTGCATCCTGGCAACGCCTATAGGCTAGTCAATGCTGAAGGAGTTGAGTTATCTCACCCTTGGAATGGGCTTTACCTTAAGAAGTATTACCCTTAGATAGGTGTACATACTGTCAAAGACAAAAAAAAAAAACTTGAAAACAAAAACAACAAAAAATGAAAAAATAATGAAAATAACAAAAACATGTGTATAAAACAAAAGAAAAGACAAAAAAATAGAAAATTCAAAATGCTGATGCTTGGAGATTACCATGGAATCAAGTTATTGCATCTAATCTCCATGTTAGGAAAGGGCCCATTAAGACTTGGTAGGCCTCAAGTCTTGGTTTGCCAGAACCGTGGAGACCCCTGTCCGGCCAGTTCGGCCTATGCCCCCTCAAAAGAAGACAACATGAACACACATCTGTGTTATAAAAATTGATAGCATCGCTTATGGTAGGGCATCACTCAAAAGGTCTCCAAGAAAGCTTAAATCTTTGTTCTCTTCTTCTCGACCGAGTGAGACAGTCGGCGCCCTTAAAACGCTGAGCATGGGAAACCTGAACACAACCCCTAGGGTGAGAGTAGGATCTAATTCTTCGAGCATGAATCAGAGCACGAGAGGAGGGCAGTGTCCCCGCAGGCATCCAAGAGGGATTAATGTCAAAATACTATGTCCCTCGCAAAAAATCCATCAAAAGAATCAGCAAAATAAAAGCAGGAAATCAAAGTTAAAGAAAGGCCTGGTCGTAACCGTGCCTGATTCCACTAAATGAAACCCCTTTGACTGAAAGTCAAATTACACAAAAGGGGGTCACGAGATGTAAATGCTCGAGAGTTAGTCCGAAGTTGCCCGAAAGGGGAAGTTAAGTGTGCCTCTATTGACTCACCGGGTTAACGGTTTTGCCGGTCCTCTCACGAGGTTTACCCCCAATACTCTTCCTTCTTCCCCTGAAGATGAAGGCTCAATGGAGTTCCTGAAGGGCGAAACTCGCCAAAGCCTGCAACATCCTTTTAACACAAACATATGGTTGTCCATTTTGAAAAGCAGAAGCCATTGTCGTGAAGGAGTCTCCGTGTTTCTGACCGGTCAAGACCCTTATCCACCACCTTAATGTCTTCTTAGTTTAACCTCGGGCTTAGACCAATGCAAGCGCGTCACCCATAGGTGCGACGGCGTCTGATTCCGGGTCAGCGTCGCGCGGTTGGTCGTTTGGGTTCCAGGGTGTTCCATTATATACCATCTAGAGTTGTGAGGAAATAGACCCGGGTCGGGCAAATCATTTACCTCGAACATTTTTTGGGTGAATCCCTGTGGTCGGAAGCAACTGGGAGCCTAAACATGGCATGACGGCATTGTCATCAGGATAAGTCTTAGCCGGCGGGATTATCATTCGAGAAGTCTAGAGGCCCAAATCAACCTAGATGTGCACTTAGGATACCTGGGAGGTTAGCAAGAAACCCTTGTTCTCGTGCAACTTACATGTTATATGGGTTGGTCATCATGCATTAGTAAAAAAAAAACAAAAAAAAAACAAATAAGCCAAAATAAACAAAAAAATGGCAAAATCCAAAATCCAAAAAGGGGGAGAAAAATGTATATGCACAAAAAAAATAGAAATGTAAAAGACCAAAAAAATAAATAAATAACAAAACACAAAAAAATTAATATACACCTACAAAAAAAAAAACAAAGATCACATCTTTGCATGATCCCATTTGTATGCAGCATTCATTTTAAATTCTCGTTTGCATCCGTGTGCTTGTCTGTCGCATTCATCATTATCTTTTATCAGTGCCTTTGTTAATAAAGGCTTGCCCCTTGACTCGTCATCAAGGACAGCTCAAATCATGTTTATTTATTGAGCAAGGGGCAAGTCAGAGCAGAAATACTGACTTGTTTACTTAGGTGTGTGCAGGAATTCGAGAGCTCAGGAAGAAGCAGAGAATCAAACACAAAACACTTTATTTCACTTCTATTCAAAATAAAAATAAACAACAAAGAGATTACATCAGGTTTCACCTTCTCTCTCCACATTACTTGTCCCGCCACCCTCCGGACGAGACACTCTTGAGGGGGCTATCCAATCATGGAAAGCGGTCCTTCTACCGCTTTGTGAGCCTCTTTCTATCTCTACTCCCCGGCGCCGATCTGCGGGGGCACCAAAGGAGCTGCTGACACGAAAGCCATGCTCTCGTGCTCTTCGGTAGCGTTCCTCACCGTCCTTTAGCCACTGCTCGGCGAGGCCGAGACTGGTCTTCAATTCAAATAATTGGGCCTCCAGGGCCCTCTTCTCCTCTTTCTCGGCCGACTTCTTGGCCTTCTCTCTTTTCTTGGCCTTTTCCCTATCAGCACGTTCTCTCGCTCTGTCTTCCCTCTCCAGCTGAAGGGTGATCCTCAGCTCTATAGCGTCCCTAGAAAAGTCATCACCTGGACGACGCTGCAGTTCCTCTTCTAGCTCGGCTATTCTAGCTTCCTTCTGGGCGGCATGTGCGAGTGCCTCCTCCATTTCTTTCTCCTGCCAGACGTTTCATCTCAGGCTTCTGGTAACGCTTGAACAAGGGATTTTAAATGGTGAGGCTCTCACCTATACAGAAAGCATCCCTTCTGCTTCCGCAGCCCGCTGTGTGGCATGATCAAGTTGCTCGTGTAGTGAATCTAACTCTGAAGTGGGAATCCATAGACTGGAAGAAACGCCGTCTGCCCCCATTGCCGATGAAACTACATCAAGCTGGGCACGCTGCGTACACATACGAGAGGTGACAGTTAAATGGTTAACGCCATGAATTTTAAATCATGCCAGGAGTATGTATATATACACTTACTGATGAACCCAGAGCCGCTCGGGCATCAGTTAACTCTTGCTTCGTGTCCGCCAAACGAGCTCGTAAGTTCGTTATTATCGTGTCACGGGCATCCTACAGCCATGGCTCTTGAGTTCACAAATAAAAATAAAAAAAAAATGGAAATTATAAAAGACAAAAAAATGGTGTTTTACTTTACCTCTATAAGCCCTTCAAGCTGGAGCCTCTCCGCATACATTGCCCTATAGAGCCGTAGGTAATCTTCACTGTCTTGCGCTTGTGATTCCAGGAGCGTGCCACCCCGCTGCCAGTCTTCATACTGTTCGGGGAAGCGCACCCTCCAATCAACGCAGGTTGCCGGCCCACGCGTCTTCTTCCCGACGCTGGGTAAGGAGGTTATATCCACCCATTCCTGGGCAAGCCCGAGGGTTCTCATGACTAATCGTAGCCTTAGAGGCTCAATTTCATTCAAACAATGAAGCCAGAGGTCCCGTCTAAATCGGGCACGGCTTCCAATTACCCACGGCTGGTCGGCATCGACCATGTTCAAGTAAGGCCTCCAGTTCACCTATGTTGGTTGTACATATCTTCTTAATTACTCAAAAAACTCAAAAAATGGTACAAAAATGAACAAAATAACAAAAAATAGAAAAAAGTACCCTACCATCGTCGCCGGGAATTCTTCTAGCTCCCGTCTCGATACCATCAGCTGGTAGGATAATGGTGCTGTACTCATGATGGGTTGCCACCGCCTAGCCAACGGGATCGTCACTGGCCGACAGTGTCGAGCTCTCCCCATTGGAATATAATAGTAGCTCCACAGCTACACCATCATGTGTCATTGGCACCAACAAATACAAGAAAAAAAAGCATAAAACCAAAATCATAAAAAAATAATCTTTTACCTGGATGAAGGGCGTAAACCCATTTATTGTCACCTCTCGGCCTGTCCTTTGCGACAGACCTGTAAATAGATGTGCCAGCACGGCAGCTCCCCAGGCGTACAGTCCTACTCTCTCCAAATCCACGAGCAGCTCCAGGAAGCGGCAGTGTATGTTGTCTCCCTTGGAGCCCAGTAGCAGCCTACCCAGCAGAAAGATGAGGAACCTCCTCAGATCCATGTTGGTCCTTTCCCAGTTGCTGGCATCTGCACAGTATACAGCACGTGCACCTCTCTCTGCCCTTTTCATAAATTCCTCCAAGGACTCGTCATCCCGTGGACGGATGTCAGTAAGCCCTTGTTGTGTTTGGTGCAGTATACAGAAGGGGGGGGGGGTGAATGAAAATAACTCGTTTAAAAAACTTTCACCCAATTGAAAACTAGAATACTAATAAGACTTTCACTCAATATAAAAATTTCGCCCAAACTAGAACTATGATGCTAACTAGACAGATTTACCAAATCTGAAAGCTAGTCAACTATTCAGTTCTACCAGTTAGCAAACACATGGAGCACCCCTATGCATTCATCTAGCGGAAGCACAAATGAACAAATCAAACCACAATGCACAAGGGGTTTTTTAGGTGGTTCGGTCCTCCAGACCTACATCCACCCCACACTCAAACCGAGTGTGGCTTCCACTAGCTCACGCTAGAAACAGCAGACTCAGTCTGCAACAAACGCTGCCAAACAGCTTGACCAGGGGAACAACCTCCCCTCTTCCTCCCAACCGGAGGGAACCACTAGTGACACTAGTCACTAGCAAACCAGAGACAAGCGGTCTCTCTTCCTCCAGACCCGGAGGGAAACCCCAGGACTTGAATCCACAAGCCCAGAACCGGAGATAGCAATCTCCCTTCTCCTGAACAAACAGGAGGAACCCACAAGTGACTCCAGCCACTTGGAAACCAGAGACACACGGTCTCTCTTCCTCCACACACGGAGGGAACCACCGAACTTGCTACTCACAAGCCCAGAGCCGGAGGAACAAGCCTCCCTTCCTCCAACCCGGAGGGGAACCTAGAGACCCAAGTCTCTCTTCCTCTGAACCCCAGAGGGAAGCACAACAGGAGATTAATCTCCCTTCTTCCAACCCGGAAGGAAACAACCGATGACACCCTGTCAAAGGCAATCAGAGACGCAAGTCTCTCTTCCTCCACACCGGAGGGTACCAACCACAAGTAGCACCCAGCTACTTGCAAACCGAAGACACAGAGTCTCCCTTCTCCTGAGCCCACAGGAGGAACCCCGACCTCTCTACAGAGGATCGGAAATACAGTAAATGGATAAAAACAAAAAACGAAACCAGCAACAGAAAGCTAAAAAGATAAAAACAAATGTGGCTCTCGCAGGAGCTGGCTGGCCTGGATTTGATCCACGGTTCAGCAGGAACAGATCTTCTGTTGAAGCTTCTATCACTCTAGCTCTCTCTTCTTCTCTATTCTTCTTCCTCTTCTTCTCTTCATACTCTGCTATCTCGATCTCTTACTCAATCTCTCTTTCTTTCTCTTTCTCACTCTCTTTCTCTTCTTCTTTTCTTTTTCTTCTTCTCTGTCTGGATCGTGGCTCTCTGTATAGAGTTTTCTTCTCGCCAACTCGATCAATCTTCTTCAGTGGAAGAAGGCTCATATATATAGTAGCAGCAGCAGCATCAGCCCCAACGTGAGACCTCCACATTTCCAGCCCTAAGAAATTAGACCACGTGGCAGTCTCTCAGCAGGCTTCATTCCAGCCTAGAATCACGTGCTGCCAGTCACTGGGGAATATGTCTTCCTCGGACCTGCAAAAAGATGAAAAGCCATTAAAACTGAGGGTCATATTAACTAGATCTGCACGAAGTATGTAGTAGCAATACTAGTTGCACTGAGAACGACACGAGATACACTGTGATAGAACAGACACAACAAAGAGAACGACACGAAGTGAGGTTATAAAACAACACGAGGTAAAAAGAAGAACGACACGAAGAACAACATGGTGGTAAAGTAGAAACCAGTAGTAAGTGTGGTTTCGACACATGAAAGACACGATGTCTAGGAAGAACAACACGAAGAGATAATTCGGAAACGACACTAAGTGAAACAGAAACGACACGAAGTGCAACAGGAACGACACGACGTGTAGTAGTGACAGAACACACACTACACAAAGAATGATACGAAGTTGCACAGAAAACAACACGGAGTGCTGCGATGTCCTGCACGCAATGGAACAAAAGCGACACGAAGACGATGAAAACGACACGAGGTGAAGTCACAAGGAGACAACGACACGAGGTGTAGAAAACAACACGAAAACGAAACAGTAACCGACACGAGTTGAAAACAGCATGAAGACGAAAACTGAATTCGACACGGAGTGTGGTCAAAGCGAGAAAGACACGAAGTCTAAAACGAAAGACCAACACGAAGATGAATACAAAGAAACGACTCTTTTATTAAACGACACGAAGACAGAACGAAGATCAACACAGAAACCGACACGAAGTGTGGTTTCAAAAACAAACGAAATCGACACGAGATGAACAACTAAAAACAAAGGAAACGACACGAAATATAGTGGAAGCAACACGGACACACGACCTGAAGGACAGTAAACAAAAATAACACGAAGTATGATAATAAGTGACATGAAGACACAATAAAGGGAATGACACGAACATGAGAGGGACAGTGCATCGTATAGACTTGAAGTTCAAAGCAAACGGCTGTACAGACTTGAAGATGTGAAGCCACTGTGCAGACTTTGAAGAACAGTCCAATGTATGGACTTTGTCATTGAAGACCAATTATGCAGACTTGGCAGTGAATGACACGGCTGTACAGACTTCATGAACAGTGCATGATTGTACTTGACGATGTATACACTTAGCCTATGCAGACCAGTCCAATGTATAGACTTTAAGGAAATGCATGCTACAGTGCAATGTCTAGACTTGCTATATGCACAAGACGCTATCCACTGTCTAGACTTGCGATGCCTTCGCCAAATGCACACAACAGTCCAATGTATGGACTTAGATGAAACATGCTATGCAATGTACACACTTGACTGTGATCTCTGCAGCGAATGTATAGACTTTCAATGAAGGGCGTTGTGTAGACTTTGGCTTGGAACGAAGGTAGGAATGAGGCTGTATAGACTTGGCCAGAACGTAGGGAAAAACACCAATGTGCAGACATGAACATCCAGCAGTATAGACTTCGTGAACAAAATGCAATGCTGACTGATGTGTACACTTGACAAATAGAGTAATGCATGAACAAACAATTAGCCACTACGTTAACCCAATCTAGCCATATTCATGAATTAGCTGTTCAAGCAAACAGTCAGATATTCAGGCAGTCAAACAGTCATCTATAAGAATCTAGCACACCTCAGTGTGACTCATGGTGTGTCAGCCATCATCAAAATCACACATGGGCACAACAATCTCCCCCTTTTTGATGATGGCAACACTATGAGTTACACTGACTCAGATTAGATTCTTCTCCCCCTTTGCCTTCAGCAAAAAGACATGAGTTGAAGAGTGAATTAAAAGCTCCCCCTTTTGACTAAACTGCCCCTTTTACTTTAGCAAGACGAATAATTCAGAGATGTCATATGAGATGAGGACATCTCAAAATCAGAAGCAATTAAATCAATTCTCCCCCTTTGTCAAACAACTCATGCAGTGATGCGTATGCAACAAATACTCCCTCTTTGACATAGCAAAAGACCCCCCTTTGACATGGGAATGAGTCATGGTTCTTAAAAATGAAGATCACCCTTATGACAATGAAACAGCTCTCCCCCTATCAACATGCATGATTGACTACTCTCCACTTGAAGCACAGGAATGGACTCTGGTTATCCAATAAATCAATCTGAAATCAGCCATTACAAAGAATCTGAATTCTGGTGAAAATACCACAGAATCAGAACTTATGGCAGAACAAGATGGAAGATTCCAACAGTGTGGAGAGAAATACATCTCAGGAATCAATCTAAAATCCACCACCATAAGGAATCTGAAGTTCAGAGGGCTGCAAGTGAACAAGGTAATAATGGGAGTGGCACCTCACATTTGTATGGTAAAAAAATGCAGAAGGAATCAGTCAACTGATAAGAGAGGAGTTGACTAAACAGTTTTTGTTGATCATGCATGAATCTGATCATGAGGGTTTTGAATGCATACATCACTTCAATAAGTCTTAAAAAAAATGTAGACTCTTCTATCATAAAGAGTTATGAAATAGCAACATTATCAATCTGATTTAATTTTGATGTATACCAGCTTTGCCAAATTAAACTCAATACTCATATCTGAATCCAAGTTTTAATAAAAGTGAACCAAATCGTCAGAAAACACTAAAAAACAATCATCTTTTATCTTGCAAATGTGATCTCAAAAGCACCTTTGAAAAAATACACAGGTTAGTACTGAAATTAAACATTTTTTTTAAGAACATGAGTTGACATATTTTTTCAAGATAATTTTAGTTGAAGCACATTATATTTTTCCTGTGCAATTTAAGTTGATCAACACCTTTTTACATGAGGCACAACAAGTCTTAGTTGAAGTGACCCAGTTACTCAGTGTGATAACTGGCATTGCCTCTCACTTTGAGAGCAGAGTTAGCAATATGAGTGTCTTTTTACATAAGAAGACACCTTTATCAGAGGCCAGACTCCCCAGCTACTCAACACAAATAAGCTATTGCTCTGTCAGGTCTTGTTTCACTAAAATTTTTATCAGAGATAACTGTGGCACCTCATGACATGAGTTACTTTATTTCATTGATAAAGAACTCAGTTTCTCAGTGACTGAGTCATTGCTCTGAATTCACAATTTTCATTTAGTCAACTTTTTCAAGTTAAAGAATAACCACAACACTCACTCTATGTATCTCTACCAAAGTAGCCTAGATTTCAAATTTTCAGATATCAGATGAGAGACTTTATGGATTACATGACACAAGAGGTTAAAGTTTATTAAGCCTTATCAACAGATATTTTCAATTCATTTAATTACAAAGCTGAGAATACATTAATCTTATATCAGTCTGATTCAGTGATAATTCTTAAACCCATATGATTGGAGTTTCTACCACAATCTCAGACTGAATTGTATGACATGCAGTTTAAGTTCCTTATATCAGAACAGAAAATTTAGCTGACCAACAACTCAATAATGGATCCAAAATAGTCACACAATCTAAGAGGTATATGAAGGAAGAGTACAAGCTGGTGGAAGAGTCAATCAGGAAGAGAGAATAAGGTTTAAGCCACTAGCAGAGTCAATCACACAAAGAAACACTCCTTCTTCAACAGATTGAGGATTAGCAACCAAATTTTTGATTCAAGAAGGTATGAACTCAAAATAGTCAATTGATGATTTGAGAGAGTGTAGAGTGTGAATTTCAAATAGTGACAACAATATAATAGAGCTCCCCCTGACTATATGCATGAAAAGTATCGAAATCACATCACATGATACCAAATTCAGCATTCAGATATGATTCATGCAAATTAGACAGAAGAGAATTACTGGAAGCATGATTGTTCAATTCATTTTTTTTAAGAAAAACTTCAGTTTAGTACCAACAGATCAACATGATATGCAATACACTGCTCTATATGACTTGACCCAAGATACTGGGCGGAGGACTTGGTCCAAGGACCACCTCACACAAGGCAGTAGCATCCAGACATACTCCATCTGCCCTCCAGCACTATTCCATTTCATATACCATGATGGTCATGCAAATGTCATATGCAGTGCAAGGCAATCTCATTTATTAAGTGCAAACAACAGCATGAGAAGATCATCAAAAATCAACCAAGCAAAACAACAATTTCAGATAGTGAAATTGAAACAAATTTCAGAACTGACCTGAATTGAGTCCTGGGGTTTTCTTTTTGAGTGCCTTGGTTAACCCCTTTTCATTCTTCAGCTTCCAAGGCACACTTGCAAAATATTGATCATTTTGATCCTGCAGGGACCCAAGCAGCTTTGGGTCCTGCATTAGCTCTAACAGGTATTCTAAACATTTTCATAGCAAGATTATCATCCAATTTCATCAGTGAACAGTCATCCATAGAATGTCCAACTTTTCCACAGTATCTACATGAAATGGCTGGTTTTTGGTTCTTATGATACATGTTAACAGCAGGGTGATGTTTATAAGCATGTTCATAAGATTTTCTGTTATATGCATGAGCAGTTTGATGCTTGTTCTTAACCATCCAACATTCAGCAGATTTATGGCCTGGCTTCCCACAGTTATAGCATGAAATTTTCACAAAAGGTTTTGCAGGGAATTTGACAAAATGGGGTTTAACATAGTTCTTTTGAACGTACCAACAGTCCTTGACTGTATGCCCATTTTTCCCACAGTGGGAGCATGCAAAAGAATTTCTTCTATGAAAACTATTTTTACCCCAAGTAGATCTAAACCAGCACTCAGCAGCCTTGTGCCCAAGCTTATTACAGTTGAAGCACACAATGTGCTGACTAGAATTGTGTTTAGATCCATATGGATCATAAAAGTGCATGGAAGACCTGCCATGTGGTTTATTGTCTTCTTTCATGATAAAACATTCATTCATGAGATGACCATGCTTCCCACAATAATAACATGAATCCTTTTTAATGTGAGTGTGTGAGAGATCATGTGAATTGTGTGCAGTTTTCTTTACAACAACAGGAGCCTCTTTTTCCTTTTTCTGTGAATTTTCACCCTTTTTCTGTTTTGGAGTTTGTTCCACAGTTTTGGGTTTCTCAGTGGATTTTTGTGCAGTGAATTGAAAGACAGAAGGAGCAGAGGTTGTGTTCTGATTGAAAGCTTTAACAAAAATAGTGGATGTTTTATTCCCATTACTCCTTTTATTTGTCGGACTATAGCCCAGTCCCTTTCTCTCAAAGTTATCACTCTTTCCAAGAAGCTTATTCAGATTGTCCTTTCCTTTGACAAATTTTGATAGAGAATTTTTCAAATCTTTAATCTCAGAATTCAAATCAGCAATTTTAGCCTCATATTTGGACAAATCTGTTTCACAGGAAATTACTTGTTGATGCAAAGCATCATTCAGGCTTTTGAGTTTTTCTACTTCTTGTTTTAATTCTATTTCCTTGTCAGCTTCAGATAGGGACTTGTAAAGATCATCAACTTCTTGTTGAAGGGATGTGATACTAAGCTCATATCCAGCTATTTTCTGTTCACTGCAAGTGACATTTCCATTTAACATTAGGTTGATGGTTTTTAGGCTCTTAATTTCTTGTTCAGCATTCATCAACCTATCAGAACTATCCACACTTACACACTTGCCTTTTTCAATCGTCATTAGCCTATCTGTCATCTGTGTGTTTAGGTGTTTCAACTTATTGATTTCCTCTTTCAGTTTGCTGTTCTGGTCTATGAGTTCATCATCAAACACCCATTTATCTATTGAAGACTGACATTCATAAAACATTTCTTGTTGTTTTTCAGATTGAAATTTGTCAAGATTTTTCTGAATTTCTGAATTCATTGTTCTTTCAGCCTCAATTTCTCAGAGATCAAACCATTTTCTTTTTCAAGGTACATTGATCTATGTTCAAATTCTTTGGATTGGTTTTTGAGTTTTTCATTCTCAGATTTCAATTCTTCCAATTCAGAATTGATACACTCTAAATCTCTCACCAATCTTTCATTTTGAACAACGTCATTGTTATGAGTCTGATCAACGAAGCTAAGCCTTTCCTTTAGTTCAACAATTTCACAAACAAGCTTTTGACTCTCCTCTTTGTGTAGACCAATTTGTTTCATAAAAGTTTGTTTTTCAGATTTCAAATGATCTAGATCTGTAGTAATAGAGTCAAAGTCTTGTAGTTGTCTTCTTAAGATTTCATTTTCAGTTTTCAGAGTTTCAAGATTTTCACCTCCTAGATTTTCCAGCTTCTTTTTCAGTCTTCTACACCTCTTACTCATTTTTTCATGGGAGTGTAACAGATCAGCATAGGCATCTTCCCAGTCATCTAAAGTGAAACTAGAGAAGGGGATGATTACCTTTTCAGCATCTTGGAGTTCCTCTTGATCACTGCTATGGTTGCTCTCGTTAGCCATCATGCAGTTGTTCTTATTCATCCTCTGAGCTAGCTTCAGCTGATCCAGAATGTCCTTAGCGGACCTGCAGTCATAAAAATGAGAGTGTAGAGCCTTGTCAGTAGCTGCTCTCATCAGGTTAAAGGCTTTCTGATTTTCTCCATATTTTGACTTGTGACTTTTAGTCCATTTGGACTTTTCCTTTGGCAATCTGTGGGGACCTTGTGAAATTAATTTCCACAAATCCGGATTAATCATTTTCACATAATTGTGAAGACTGCTAATCCATGAGTTAAAGTTAGAGCCATTGAAAATCGGTGGAGAACCCATTGAATAAATCGGCAACTAGATTAATGCAGCAAAGGGTAGAAACAGAAATGCACGAAGGGACAACAGGATCCTCTGCAGATCGTTGGATCTGATCAATCAGAGAACTGCTCTGATACCAATTGTTGTGTTCGGTGCAGTATACAGAAGGGGGGGGTGAATGAAAATAACTCGTTTAAAAAACTTTCACCCAATTGAAAACTAGAATACTAATAAGACTTTCACTCAATATAAAAATTTCGCCCAAACTAGAACTATGATGCTAACTAGACAGATTTACCAAATCTGAAAGCTAGTCAACTATTCAGTTCTACCAGTTAGCAAACACATGGAGCGCCCCTATGCATTCATCTAGCGGAAGCACAAATGAACAAATCAAACCACAATGCACAAGGGGTTTTTTAGGTGGTTCGGTCCTCCAGACCTACATCCACCCCACACTCAAACCGAGTGTGGCTTCCACTAGCTCACGCTAGAAACAGCAGACTCAGTCTGCAACAAACGCTGTCAAACAGCTTGACCAGGGGAACAACATCCCCTCTTCCTCCCAACAGGAGGGAACCACTAGTGACACTAGTCACTAGCAAACCAGAGACAAGCGGTCTCTCTTCCTCCAGACCCGGAGGGAAACCCCAGGACTTGAATCCACAAGCCCAGAACCGGAGATAGCAATCTCCCTTCTCCTGAACAAACAGGAGGAACCCACAAGTGACTCCAGCCACTTGGAAACCAGAGACACACGGTCTCTCTTCCTCCACACACGGAGGGAACCACCGAACTTGCTACTCACAAGCCCAGAGCCGGAGGAACAAGCCTCCCTTCCTCCAACCCGGAGGGGAACCTAGAGACCCAAGTCTCTCTTCCTCTGAACCCCAGAGGGAAGCACAACAGGAGATTAATCTCCCTTCTTCCAACCCGGAAGGAAACAACCGATGACACCCTGTCAAAGGCAATCAGAGACGCAAGTCTCTCTTCCTCCACACCGGAGGGTACCAACCACAAGTAGCACCCAGCTACTTGCAAACCGAAGACACAGAGTCTCCCTTCTCCTGAGCCCACAGGAGGAACCCCGACCTCTCTACAGAGGATCGGAAATACAGTAAATGGATAAAAACAAAAAACGAAACCAGCAACAGAAAGCTGAAAAGATAAAAACAAATGTGGCTCTCGCAGGAGCTGGCTGGCCTGGATTTGATCCACGGTTCAGCAGGAACAGATCTTCTGTTGAAGCTTCTATCACTCTAGCTCTCTCTTCTTCTCTATTCTTCTTCCTCTTCTTCTCTTCATACTCTGCTATCTCGATCTCTTACTCAATCTCTCTTTCTTTCTCTTTCTCACTCTCTTTCTCTTCTTCTTTTCTTTTTCTTCTTCTCTGTCTGGATCGTGGCTCTCTGTATAGAGTTTTCTTCTCGCCAACTCGATCAATCTTCTTCAGTGGAAGAAGGCTCATATATATAGCAGCAGCAGCAGCAGCATCAGCCCCAACGTGAGACCTCCACATTTCCAGCCCTAAGAAATTGGACCACGTGGCAGTCTCTCAGCAGGCTTCATTCCAGCCTAGGATCACGTGCTGCCAGTCACTGGGGAATATGTCTTCCTCGGACCTGCAAAAAGATGAAAAGCCATTAAAACTGAGGGTCATATTAACTAGATCTGCACGAAGTATGTAGTAGCAATACTAGTTGCACTGAGAACGACACGAGATACACTGTGATAGAACAGACACAACAAAGAGAACGACACGAAGTGAGGTTATAAAACAACACGAGGTAAAAAGAAGAACGACACGAAGAACAACATGGTGGTAAAGTAGAAACCAGCAGTAAGTGTGGTTTCGACACATGAAAGACACGATGTCTAGGAAGAACAACACGAAGAGATAATTCGGAAACGACACTAAGTGAAACAGAAACGACACGAAGTGCAACAGGAACGACACGACGTGTAGTAGTGACAGAACACACACTACACAGAGAATGATACGAAGTTGCACAGAAAACAACACGGAGTGCTGCGATGTCCTGCACGCAATGGAACAAAAGCGACACGAAGACGATGAAAACGACACGAGGTGAAGTCACAAGGAGACAACGACACGAGGTGTAGAAAACAACACGAAAACGAAACAGTAACCGACACGAGTTGAAAACAGCATGAAGACGAAAACTGAATTCGACACGGAGTGTGGTCAAAGCGAGAAAGACACGAAGTCTAAAACGAAAGACCAACACGAAGACGAATACAAAGAAACGACTCGAAGTAAAAACGACACGAAGACAGAACGAAGATCAACACAGAAACCGACACGAAGTGTGGTTTCAAAAACAAACGAAATCGACACGAGATGAACAACTAAAAACAAAGGAAACGACACGAAATATAGTGGAAGCAACACGGACACACGACCTGAAGGACAGTAAACAAAAATAACACGAAGTATGATAATAAGTGACATGAAGACACAATAAAGGGAATGACACGAACACGAGAGGGACAGTGCATCGTATAGACTTGAAGTTCAAAGCAAACGGCTGTACAGACTTGAAGATGTGAAGCCACTGTGCAGACTTTGAAGAACAGTCCAATGTATGGACTTTGTCATTGAAGACCAATTATGCAGATTTGGCAGTGAATGACACGGCTGTACAGACTTCATGAACAGTGCATGATTGTACTTGACGATGTATACACTTAGCCTATGCAGACCAGTCCAATGTATAGACTTTAAGGAAATGCATGCTACAGTGCAATGTCTAGACTTGCTATATGCACAAGACGCTGTCCACTGTCTAGACTTGCGATGCCTTCGCCAAATGCACACAACAGTCCAATGTATGGACTTAGATGAAACATGCTATGCAATGTTCACACTTGACTGTGATCTCTGCAGCGAATGTATAGACTTTCAATGAAGGGCGTTGTGTAGACTTTGGCTTGGAACGAAGGTAGGAATGAGGCTGTATAGACTTGGCCAGAACGTAGGGAAAAACACCAATGTGCAGACATGAACATCCAGCAGTATAGACTTCGTGAACAAAATGCAATGCTGACTGATGTGTACACTTGGCAAATAGAGTAATGCATGAACAAACAATTAGCCACTACGTTAACCCAATCTAGCCATATTCATGAATTAGCTGTTCAAGCAAACAGTCAGATATTCAGGCAGTCAAACAGTCATCTATAAGAATCTAGCACACCTCAGTGTGACTCATGGTGTGTCAGCCATCATCAAAACCACACATGGGCACAACAGCCCTAACACCTCCATGATCGATGTCTTGGCTACTGACCTGTTCTTCCGTCTATCGAGTTCCAGTCCTAATAGTTTCTGGGCACCTTCTCGGTAATCCGCATAAGTGACGCCGGTCATTGCCTCTCCATCCACTTTGAGGCCCGTAATGCGGACCATATCTTCCAAGCTGGGCACCATGTGCCCCCAAGGCATCAGGAATGCCCGACTCGCCGGATCCCATCTTTCATGTAATGCTTGGATCAGGGCAAGGTCGAGCTTTATCGGCTCGATTCGGAGGAAGGCACCGAACCCCATCACGTCTAGCCTGGCCTTTTGGAAGTCCGGGAGACCTCGATATGCTGCCACTACGAGCTCCCAAGAGATGTGCGAGCGCATCATGCCCTGCACATCCACAAGAGGTGAAAAAGGGGAACATTGCTAAGCAAGAAAGGAGAAGAAAAGGATGAAGGAAGGAAACCAAAGAAGCCACTTACAAGCTGTGATCGGGTCCTCTCACTCAATTGTCCTTCGACTTCTGAGAGTCTCCTGGAACTGCTACCTGATCTGCTCCTCTTCGAGGAGCGGGAAGACTCACCTTCTGCTCTAAAGCTGGATTCACCCTCCATCCTGAAAAAAGAGCAACACTCGCAACCTCCCTTCCTTACAAATTTGCACTCCTCAAG
Source organism: Amorphophallus konjac (assembly GCA_022559845.1). Taxonomy (NCBI): domain Eukaryota; kingdom Viridiplantae; phylum Streptophyta; class Magnoliopsida; order Alismatales; family Araceae; genus Amorphophallus; species Amorphophallus konjac. The sequence continues at coordinate 600,615,367 of CM040121.1, forward strand.
TCTGCTCTCAGGACTTCGGTGTTTCCAAGTCGAGCGAAAGGGGAGGTATTTATAGGATTGGAAAGAAGGTGATCTGGATCTATCACCATCACCCCAGCAATAGCCTTTACAACAAGTCACCCTCTCTTTACTCTCGCATGTCACTCTGCCATCTGGAGTGATCAATGCAGAGGCGTGATTTGTTGACTTATCCTCCCTATGCGGTCTAAAGATTCCCCGTGTTTATTGTCCCGTTGCAACTACTGCTAGCGCGAAGAAGAAAGCGGGGGACATTTATACGGGAAAACAGGACCATGGACCGACGTTGTTGAAATTGGTGGTAGATCCCTTTGAAAGTCATGGCCACGGTACACTCGCGTGCCACTTTACCATGTGAAGTAAATGGAGCAAAGCTGTGATTTGTTGACCCGCCACTCCTATTCGGTCCAAAGATTCCGCGTGTCCCTTGTCCTATTGCGACTACGTTTAGCGCAAACAAGGAAATAAGGGACATTCACGTGAAAAGAGCACCACGGGCCGATATTGTTGAAATCCGTGGCTGATCCCCTTTGAAAATCATGGCTATGGTGAGTCACCGCCCCGTGTTTTAAGGAGACATCTCGTCGAGTACGTCTCGCGGGAACCTATGTGGTGGAGAAGAGGCGTGGAGCAGAAGGAACACATTCAGGGCGAACCAGCCGTGTTCAAACCAACCTATTTCACTTGCACATATATATAAGGGTTTGTGCCCGTCATGAGAAGGGAGTGAGTGAATAAGCCACTCACTAACCCTCATCACCCTCCTGGTTGCTTCTCTTCTCTCTCCAAAGGTAAGAAGTCCCTCGGAGGCCTTCTATAGTTCCGTGACGCAGCAATCGCTTTGTCGCGCCATGCGTTCCCCACCTGCTCTTCGACAGTGCTCCTCGCCATCCTCCTATCTCTCTCGCGACCCTGATGACCGCGAAGCTCTTGAAGTCGAAGCCGCTAGCTGAGCTGCCCTATGCTCTACTGATGAAGATGCTACCAACTCCAGGAGCTCCTCTGTTGCGAGCTCTAATCCCCTCTAATCTACAGAGCGAGCCATGACTGGATGCTCTTTCTCTCAGAGCCCCATCTTCTGGGCCTCTTGTCCTGCTCTATTTTTGCATTTTCTCTCTCTCTTATCTCTTGCCTTATCTCTCTCAACCATTCGGAGAGAAATCTTTAGCTCCCGGGCATCTCAGGGCAACTCCTCATGATAGTCGCCTTGAGTTTTTGGCTCTTGTCCGGAATGGTTGGCTGTCACCTAGCACTGGCTATTGCAGATGTTTGTGCCAAAAATAAAAAAAGAGAAAAAGGGGAATAAAAAAAATAGAAGAGAGTTAGGATCTAAATACGCATTAAAGTTTCCATATTTCCAAGATAAGATACATTAGGGTTTGGGCATCTCAGGCCTCAATTTCCCCAACTCGATTACATAAGCTTTCAGCAGTTCTTCGTCCTCACTCACAGACTATGTTGCCCTCAGTGTAATGCTGGCCTTCCATGACGCTTTGATTGTCTTCACATTTCTTGTGTCACCCCCTGTGCCCAGCTCCCTTTTCCTGATCAAAGGAAGGTTGGATAGCAGTGGGAATGAATGGCGAGGGAGGCCCATCTGAGTATGACACCGGTGCGTGTTGTAAAGGATGAATTCAGACGCGCCAACAAGCTGGAGCTCCATGTTAAGAGAAGACCTCGTGAGAAGCTCATATGGGAGTAAGCATGTCGGTGCACGAGCGAACATATACTCTTCAATGGTACTGAAGTGAGCCCGCCAGTCTTCTCGTTTCTTCAACCAGGGAACGCGATTTGCTATACTACCACTATAGCCTAACACATTGGCCATATGGTGAAGTGGGCTTTGTTGGAAGAGTCTTGAAGTAGACGACATTCCCTCACGATGGTTAAATTTGAAATGTAAGTCAGTCCAGCAATTCAAAAGGAGTGCGCAACCAAAAGGAGGCTTACCCATACTGGAAGCCGTGAGTCCGCTATAGAGATAAGCAAGGATAGCAGGTCCCACTCTCTTTCCTTCCCAAATTCCACAGATGGCGCTTAGTTGATCTTCCTCCACTATGTTGTCAGTATAAGGGAATAGGAGAGCACCCGCTAAGCAGATGGTGAATCCCTTCATGAGCCCTTCAATGCGATCATCATCACTTGTCAACCTTTCAAGAGCATTTATGACCCAATCTGCAAGTTTTTGCAGATGGATTCCCTTCTGAGTCTGGACGCCCTTGATGGCTTCAGACGGCATGAAGCTTCTGAGCACCTCCTCGGAAGTCACCCTTCTTAGCATGCGCATAACCTTTACCTTGCCATTTCTCTGGAATTTCTTCACGCCAAGTAGAAGTTCTGCTTCTTCGAGAAGAATAGTTGCCTCGAAAGTGGGGAAAATGAATGTATGGGTTTGAGGGTGCCAAAACTCTACCAGTGCACCCATAGTCGCCCAATCCATGTGAATCTCGTTGTAATGTTTGGCATGAGTTACGAGCTTTTGGAGATGCCACTTTCTGATGATTGCCCTCATACTGATTGAGATGTTCGAAGTGAGCTTCGATAGCCATGGTAACCTTGAAAACTTCCTTGGGCCAGGAAAGAGAGGGTACGGCTGAAAATAGAAAGGTGGAGAAGGCAAAAATGGGCATAAGAAAGTCTTGCAGAAACACAAAAAAAAGAAATGTTAACGCACCATTCGAGACTGGATTCTCCCGCTAAGATGCCCTTCGAAGTCAGTAAGCCGCTTGCACTCGTTGCTGGGCTTGCTTTTCTTCACGGGACGGGAAGACTCGCCTTCCATCTCGAACTTTGATCTCCTCCTGAGCTTCAACTTCCTTAGCTCGCCCTTGAATGCATTTTCTTACGGCCAAACGGGCGATACTTATAGTGAGGAAAGGAATCTAGGAACAGTGTTACCAGTTTCGTTCTGTTGTGTGTGATAATGTGCTTGCATAGTTGTGATCTTGTTTTGTTATGTTAATTATCGAGTGGGGTACCACTGTCCCACCGATGCCCCACCTTGTCCCGCATTGTCCCCTAATCATTCAATCATTGTGGTCGCCCCTTATCATGCATCGTATTATATGATGTTTACGATACTAGAGCATGCCAAGGACCTTACGGTCTGGACGAATCTGGGATCTGAGTTCCCCTTCAACAAAAACAGTGATGATCCCGGAGGAGATCAGGACGTACGGATAGGCCGTTAAGCCGTGATAGAATGGGGACGATGGTTCCGTTCGATGAGTCGGTACGTGGATAAACGGGCCCCGGCTCAGTATCAGCTCATTGAATCGGTATCCTGACCCACTCTCCACAGCTTAGCAATATTATCCTTGGCTAGTTTCTATTTTAGTTTATTTTATCTTTCTTTTTAAACCCAGCATGCATTCATGTAGGACTTTGAGTTCATTGTAGAAAATCATTCACTTACTTTGATTGTGTGAGCTACTGTGCTTAATTGCTTAAATATGGGATATTCCATTCCGAGTCGAGTACTGAGTTTCCTTGAGGTTGCCTTGGGATGTTTCTCTGGATGAAACAATTGTTTGGATTTGTCTCCAATCATCTGTTTATTTCCCTTGGACCCACCTTGGCTGCAGCACTTCCACAATGGCTGGTAACCGCTCCCCAATGGTGAAACCTGAGGTTTACGACCCAAGTACTTCCGCACCGTGAAGTTGGTCCTTTTAGTTTGTTCGTGCCCCAGCGCACACACTGTCTTTCTTAGTTTATTTACCATCCAAACAATCGTTGATTTCAGAGAACCTTCCTCAAGGTTGCTTCGTGGAACTCGGGAAAGATTCCCATCACGTGATGTTAGAAGCGTGTCTCATCACACCTTGGCATCGACTTTTCAGTCCACTCCATTTCATTCCAATACACTTCATTTCATTCCATTACATGTCCCTCCCCAACAAAGTGGATGCCAAGGCGGGGCAGCTGTAGACACGCCGTTTCTGACGTTACAATGAGTAAATCCCATATTGTACCGTAATGCCCTGAAGTGCTTTACATTTTCTTTTATTTGGGTGATTTCCGTAATTGTGGTTAAATTGCATTATTTTGTAAAAGGGAGAAGATTAAAATATGTGTACATATAAATAAATAAAAAGAGAAAAAAATAAAATTCCAAAAAATGTGTGTAATGTGTTTACGTAAACATAATATAATTGATTTTCTTTAATAAATTTATAAAATATACATATACATATAAGTGATTAGTATATACATAATATATTTATTAAAAAGCAAAAAAATATAATAGCCATAAATAATATATATATAAAAAGAAGCAAAAAAAGAAACAAAACAAACAAAAATAAACAAAACAAACAAACATAAAATATAATAAAATATAATAAATAATAAGATAATATTCCCTACCCCATTTTATTCTCTCTAAGTCTCTTTCTATTGTCTATTTCCTTCCCTCTCTCTCACGTAATCCCCTCCTCTCCGTCTCTTTCTTTCCCTCTCACCTCACTGCACACACCCCCTCCCTTATGGCACATATATACGCACACAATTCTCTCTCCCTCTTCTCCATTCTCTCCCAGCCGCAATCTTACACACACAACCCAACGCCAATCCCTTCATTCGGCCATCTCCCATCTTCCTCCTCCTCACGCCCCCACGTCTCCTCTCACCTTTCTTTTCTCCCACGTCCACCACCCTTGCACCCCTCAACACCGGAAGACTCTCATCACCGTCGTCACTCCGTGCCACCCTCCTACGCAGCCCCCTGTCGTCACCAGCCACCCACGACCGCCCCCGTCGTCGTCCGCCCCGTCGAGCTCCCCGCTCCAGCCACCATCCTCCACGTCGACCGCCCTGCCGCACCGACGTCACCGACCGTCGTCCACAGTCGCCGTAGCCGTCCACAACTCCCACTGCACCGGCCGCTCCCCACAGCCACGACCGCTGCTGCACCCTTCATCGCCGGTATCCCACCCATGAGTGCCGCTGCATGCATGCACCCACGACCACCGCACGCCGCTGTCATCTCCTCCATCGGCGGCTGAACCTCCCTCTCCCTCCGTGAAGCGTCCACGCCGTCGACCTCCTCTCTCCACCGTCCGTAGCGCCCCACCGCGGCCACTCCGTCGACCCCGTCCACAGCGCTCCACCTCCGCCGCGTTGCCGTGACGCCGTCCCCACGAGCTCCCGTCCACGAGGCCACCGCCCGTGTTCTCTCTCCATCAGACGCCGCTGCCGTCACCGCGTCCACCAGCCTGCGCCTGCACCGGTCGCCCTCCGGCCCTGCCTCCAGCCCCGCCTGCACCGCCTCCCCGGCTGCTGCAAGCCACCCCCGGGCTCCCTCTCTCTCCTCCCCACTCCCTCTCTTCCTCCCTGCCAGTCTCTTCCTCCTGCCGGTTCTCTCTCTCTCTCCCCTTCGCGTCTCTCTCTTTCTCACCCCTCCTCTGCCGTCTCTCTCTCCTCCCCGCCGTGCTCTCTCCCCCTCTCTCTTTCTCTCCCTTTCTCCCACTCTCTCACGGTCTCTCTCTCTCCTCCCCTCCGTGCTCTCTCTTTCCCTCTCTCTGTTCTCTCTCGCGTCCTCTCTCTCTCTCTCTCTCCCGTCGTCTCTCTCTTCCCCCCTCTCTCCCGCTTCCTCTCTCTCTCTCTCTCTCCTATCTCTCTCTCTCCCGTCGTCTCTCTCTTCCCCCCTCTCTCCCGTTTCCTCTCTCTCACTCTCCCTCTCTCCCGTTCTTTCTCTCTCTCCCTCTCTCTCTTTTCTCACCGCCTCCCTCTCCTCTTCATCCCACCGCCTCTCTCTCTCGACCCCCCTCTCTCTCTCACCTTTTTTTTTACTTTTTTAATCCGCCTCCCTCTCTGCATCTCCCTCTCCCATCTCTCTCTTCTCACCGCGTCTCTCTCTCTCTCTCTCTCGATCTCTCCCTCCTCTCTCCGTCTCACTCACTCTCTCTCTCTCTCTCTCTTTTAATTTTTTTATTCTCTCTCTTTCTCTCTCACTCGCCCCTCTCTTCTCTCTCTCGATCTCTCTCTCTTTTTCATTTTTTTAATCATCTTCCCTCTCTTCTCTCTCTTTCTCACACGCCCCCTCCGTCCCTCTCTCCCTCTCATCCTCTCTCTTGCCCTCTCTCTTTCTTTCTCTCCCCTATATATATATATATATATATATATATATATATATATATATATATATATATATATATATATATATATATATATATATATGTATATTATACATATACATAATACCTATATATATAGATATCATATATATATATCTATATCACATATGTATATATATCTCATCTCTTTTCTTCTAAAAACAAAGTCTTAAAAATGGATTAAAAAAAAGGAGTTTTCTCTCTCCCTTTCTCGCATTCTCTCTCAAATTCATGTTCTTTTATTTTGACCAACTTACGTATATGTTTATATATGTTTGTATTTACGTATATGTTAAATATTTTTAATATGGCTATGTAATGTTTATATAAATATGCTTATCATTCACATGTATACGCTTGTGTGTGTTATTATGTTCGGCCTAATCAGTCTCTGAAGTCCGCTCGGAAGCTCCTTAGTCGTGCTGTGCTCGTGCTATTGGAGCCCTCCTCAAAGCTCGTTGCCGGCCTCCCTCGATAAGCTTTTCTCCCCTCTCTTATTTTATCTTAGTCAATCAATCATGTTCCATGCATCATTTAACATATGTGCCATGCCTTTCTCTCTGAGAGGGCCTCGCTTGTAAGTGTCTTTGTATTCGTGCATTTCATCATGTCATTCTCCCACCCTTTTAGTTCCAAAGGGGTTTTAAACACACCAACCAGGTACGTGTTCGTTTATGTTATTTATAGTTTTATTATCTAAGGATTGGTACTACACCGCCGTTATTTTTATTTAGTTGTTTTTCTCTGTTTGTTCTTTGTGTAAGGGTAACCAGTCAAAGGCCCTCTTCTTCGGCCAATCGAAAGAAGAGGAAGTTGGAGCCCGCATAACCCCGTGTCAAAGGCGAAAGCGATCAATCTGTTCGGGACCCTCGGTCCCTGGCGATCACAAAATTCCTAACGCGCGCTTCTTTAACTTTCTTTATTGTTAATAACACCCGCGGAGAGTTACTTCCCGCAGCGGTCACCTTCTTCTGTCTTTGGCCTCACCCGCACGGAGGATTATTCCCCGCGGCGGTTTCCGTCATTTACTTTCTATATATCTAACTCCTAACTGGTGCGGTGGGTCACCTCCCGCGACCATTTTCATTTCAGTATTTTATTTTTTGCACTTTACTTTCTAACTCCTAACTATTTAATTTCAGCATTCCCCCATCATCGCTTTAAAACCCCGTGGAGATCAACATCTCGCGGCGGTTTATTTCATCCCTTTTCCTTTCCTTTCACATATACTTATCTTATAGTAAAGACCCCTCAGAGGCCACAGTCTCGTGGTGGTTTATATATATATATATATATGTATATATTATTTATATTATTTATGTCACATTAAGACCCCTCAGAGGCCACAGTCTCGTGGTGGTTTATATATATATATATATATATATATATATATATATATATATATATATATATATATATATATATATATATATATATATATTATTTATATTATTTATGTCGTATTAAAGACCCCGCAGAGGCCACAGTCTCGTGGTGGTTTATATATTTATATACTTATATTTATTATCTATGTTATAGTAAGAACCCCGCCGAGGCCAATGTCTCGTGGTGGTGTGTATATATATTTATATTTATTATTTATAATGCATTAAAAACCCCGCAGAGGCCAATGTCTCGTGGTGGTTTATATATATACTTATATTTATTATTTATATTGCATTAAAAATCCCGTAAGGCCAATGTCTCGCGGTGGTTTTTATATATACATATATTAATTACTGCTCATATTGCAATATTGTTGTTAAAACCCCGCAAAGACCAATGTCCTGCGGTGGTGTGCCTTTATTCATATTGTTCTTGTAACTGTTCGAGGAGTGATATATCGTTACAATTTCTGAGTCTACGTGTCTTCCCGTCTGTCAAATTCTATCACGTAGAGTCCCAGGGCTCGAATTCGGTATCTGAAAAGCTGCTCTCGGAACGGTGGGTTACGCCTACCGGGAAGGGGTTCAGTTTGCGTGAGAGGGTCTTCGGACCCCTATCTCCGCCATGTACCGGAGTTCGGTCAGTCTAAATTCTTTCTGTCTCCATTAGAGTGTCATCTGTAGATGTACTTGTCCACCGTTCTTTCATATCCCCCATAGCGCGCGTTTCATTGTTTGTCCTCATTTCTTTCACCCGTTATCACTCAGAGAGGGAGAAACCCCATCTCTCTCTCTCAGTCCACCACGTGACGCGTTCACAACGCAAACCAAGGTAAGACGATACCTCGAGGCAACCAGAACCAATGTCTCGGATCGGACAGAACCACCAAGACACCCACACACAAGGTCACCTGTCAACCCCTGGGTCACCCCGGTTGACCGGAATCCGACAAGAATTCACAAAAGTAGGATAGAGAATCCTACCACAAGCAAGAAGACTCCTGGCTACCTTACAACGTAGTCCTAGCCCTCATAGGACGTCAAGAGACATCCACGGGACAACGGGCAGACCACAAGGCCAAGCCAAGACAAGCAGAAACCGAAGGAACGGAAATCGAAGCATAAGGCATGTAACGCACCACCCTTAAACCGTTACATGAACCTGACGGTCTAAGTCAAGGCCGTTACACTCCACGCGACGGTCGGGGGAGAAGCCGTCACGCACACCGCCCTAACCAACATCTAGAAATGCAAAGGCATGTAACGGCGAGCACCGGGCGCGTTACACCAGCCGGATGCGCCCGACCGGGGCCGTCAGGGCCAACAACCTTCAACTCAAAACGCACTCGGAGCATGTAACGCGCCAGACCGAACGCGTTACAGCCACCTAACGCGCCAGGGCAAGCGCGTCAGGGCCAGAAAAACCCGAAACAACAACTGGCTGAGAGGCATGTAACGGTCCCGACCGGACGCGTTACAACCGCCCAACGCGCTGGGGTGCGGCCGTTATAGACAACGACGTAGCCACCCAACTCAGCCAAAACAGCATGTAACGGCCTGGGGCAGGCGCGTTACATACACCTAATGCACGGGAGCACGGCCGTTAGGCGAACCGACTCACTCGGTCAAACACGGTCAAACAGGACGTAACGGCCTGGGGCAGGCACGTTACGCACACCTGACGTGCTAGGGCAGGTGCGCCAGGGGAACCGCCTCAAAAGGTCAACGACAGTCAACCAGAATGTAACGGCCTGGGGCAGGCGCATTACACTCACCTGACGTACAAGGGCAAGCGCGTTAGAGGAACCGACTTAACCCAATCATAAAATGACAAAATAGGCGTAACGCGTCTCACGGGACGCATTAGAGAGATGTGACGCGCCACCCCTGGGCCGTCACACTCTCAAAACCCCAAAGAACTCAAATCAACCCAGACGCTGTAACGGTCAGTTGTGGGGCCGTCAGGGCATGTGACGGTCCCTGGAACGACCGCCACACCAGTTACGACAGGAAAACGGAGGGTTGGCCAAATCGGCCCGTTCCACGCCCCATTCACGCCGTAGCACAGGGGAAACAACCCTCGACGATGAAAAACTACATTATAAGGCTAAAAAGCCCACATGCACGGGTTAAAATGCTAGATCGGGGCGATATTAAGAAATCGACCCTAAAAGAGTCAACGAGGTTCCCGGACTCCTACCGGCCCCGAATGACCACCGATCAACACGAAACAAGCATGGATGAGATCCTAACATCCCAACGGTCAGTTCAACACTAACCGAGCTACAAATGGTTGTCGTTCTCCGGCGATCCCTACAAAACCCAAAAATCACGGTTTAGGCTAAATAAGCCCAAACTCGACCGTTTCCACGCCAAACGATGTGCAAGTGCAGGGAAAACAGAGAGGAGGAAGTGAGGAACCATCACCCTACCTCCACCGAAGAAACTGTGCCCCGAAGGGACTAAACCGCGCCGAAAACCATGCCGCGAGCTCAAACGTCGGCTTTGAATCCACCGTTCGGGATCGCGCTAAATCCATTCCGATCCTCGCGCCATCACACACCTCAACAGCTTCCCGACGTCGCCACCTCACCAACGGACCCCTCCGTCTGCAGTCGGAGGCGAGAGGGTGGGAGAACGAGAGAGAACGGGAGAGAGAGAGAGGCGAACGTGCGAATGAGGAGATAGAGAGAGAGGAAAGGAAAAGAAAAAGAAAAAAAATTAGGAAATTTTCCTAATTTCCGAAAATTCCGAAAAATGTGCCAAAAATGCACAAATTCAGAAAAATACGCAAAAATAGTTGAAACGACCGGCTCGACGAGTACATCGTCACTGTAGCATCCGCGAGTCGAGGAACTGACAAGAGAACTCACCGTAGGGTTCCGTAACTAGTACGAGAGAAAAACCCACATGGCTCGTAAAGTTCAACTCGGAAGTCACAAAAGCGAACCGAAACTCACCGAAATCAATCCAAAAGATCCAATGATGATCTACCAAGGATCCAGGGTATTACAATAATCATGAACAATGCCACGCTCCGCACACCGTGCACACATTGGCCACCAGAGCAGGCATAACACAAAGGCACCAGTCTGGTATCACCTCAGACACAACGGAAACCACTCACGGCATCGCTGCCACCCTCTCGATCACCGAGGGAACGCAATCCTCGCCATAAGAACCAATCCACCGGTCAACGCCCACGCTCGGCGGACCAACCAAACACCAGCTTCTCTGCCAGCTGACCACCACAAATTTGTCGACTCCACGCCTAGGACCACTTCCACACTCGGCAAGCCGAACGCCACAACAGCACGGAACCAACTCTGTCAGAACTCAAACTTCGGCAAAGCTCAGATCCCATTTGGGAAAACACACCTCAGAACGGCCACCGAAAGGCCTCACTGGCACGCGGCTCTCTCCATTCTCGAGCCCCTACAACCAACATCTTCTATCCATGAAAGACCATCCACTGGTCACCAGACATTCATCAACGGGAAACCTCCACCGGCCCAGCATGCACGATCTGACTCATGACAGGCCGTCCCCTGACTCATGCATAGACCACCACCACATCCAGATGTATCCCCGCGCCAACTCTGCCCTTCAGGGGAGCACGTCGGGACCCAATGACTCCATCTCCTCTCGGTCTTCACGTCACTCGACTCAGACTTACGGGGAATCCTCCCTTGCTGGCCACAGATTGAGGATCAATATCCCACGTCAACGTCTCATTTGAGACCTCCACACACATGCATCGACCACCGTCCTGTCTCATCGAATCCTATCTCATCGAAACCTCCATCCTAATTAATCCAAGAGGATGCCTGCCAATCCCGACTCCCGCTCTTATCACAGAGCCACGGGACACACAACCTTTTACAACCCACAGCACACTTCTCCATAACACGATCTCATCCGCGAACACAACCTCCAACATAAGAATAGGGTACTCATGCGGCAACCTCGCCAGCATATTTCCCCAACTCTCCACCTGCCAGTGCCATGAACGACAAGATCTCAAGCAACGGCATGGCAACAACACGTCTCACACAACTGGAGATGACACACATCAATACCAATCCTTTGCTGCTCTGCACTTCCTCAGAAGTCCACCCGCAGCCACCAACACTACGATCCACGCACTCTGATCCACACGCACAACCACCACAACGACAACTCGAGATCCACCAACTCGACAACCATCTGCAACCCCGCATACTCCAATCCTCCGCACCTCGGGAATCGCAACACCAACCACAAATCTCAAAAAAATACCGCCCAGCCGGCACTCGTCCTTCCGGAATAGCGCCAACACCCTTACACATCAGGGGACGGGCAACGCTTCTCATAGGCAATCACCTTGCCAAAACGCGGGACGAGTCTCGCACGGATTTCATGGCACACGAAGGCCAACCAATCCGGACACACAATGCAAGACGACGAATCTTAACCAAACACGATTCTCTCCGACCAAAAGAGAACCCAATCACACCTCCGACCAATGGAAGGAAAACTCCACACTCGACCTGACCTCGAGCCTCACGCATGCTGGAAACAGCACCTTCCAGCACCAAGAACAACTATCACTTCCGTCAGGTCAGCTCCTCTGACAACACTTACCAAGTGTCCCGTCGGACCACGATCACAACATCTCTCGATGCACCATCGCTGCAATTCCCCGAACGCAGCACCACAGCAACACACCCGCCGGCAATCTCTGCCCAATGCAACACGACCAGGGCCACCACCCAAGGGAGAAAGCTCTCGACCTCGATCCGCAGACCCCACGCTGGAACGAAAGCCGCGAACAACAACCACCCTCACCGTGCCGCACAGCGCACTCAAGCTCTCAAGCGAGAAACAAAGCGAAAAACATGCACGAAACCCTATGCCAGCTGCCGATTGTACTGGACCTTACGGACTCTGATCACTGCAATATCTCGAATTCCCATGTACGTCCACAACCACGCTCTGATACCAACTGTGACGACCCGATATTCCGTTTACCGGGAAGGCCCGATAACCCGAGACTCGAACCGCCGCCCACGAGCCGGGAGGGCTCGGAAGGGCTAAAAGGAGTGTGGAGGTACAAGAAAATAAGAAATTAGGCAGGATAATTCAACAATTAACAGAAATAAATAAACAACTACAACAGAGTCCAGTCCAATAGAAAGTACAGTCTAAAGCAGTAAAACGTACCACATGTCAAGTGAACACTCGGCCCGACAAGCTGGCAACTTAGAACCTCCGTACATCACCCTCGAACCTCGAGGAAGAACCGCCGCACCTGAAACGCAGGGGTGAGCCTCCTATCACTGGCCCAGTAGGGATCCCGCGGAACCCCAACTGAGAATAACGGCGGCACGGAAAGCAGTAACTACGAAAGCAGGAAAGTAACTACGGTGGCCGGCAAAATCTCGGCTCTACAGCTACTCCTACTGTACCAGAAAACACGACCCAGTCTCCCGTCGGGGGACAACCAAGCCACGCACCCGACCACCCGATTCCACGATCGGGGACCACCAGACACGAACCGCCCTAGCCACGCTACTAGGAAAACGCCACGATACCTCCGTAGCGGAGGCCTGCCCTCACGAAAGGGCCCGAGCCAAAACCACACGGTCAGGGAACACGGTCACGACCTCGCCGTCGTGAACACAACGCTGTCTGGAGAAAGGCCCTCGGTGACGCTCATCGAAAACCCCAGACCTCGACTTCGGGAACACTCCCGAAACCACTCACGAAGTCCCGTCTCGCGAACGGAAACAGAACTCGGTACACGACAACACACGTCACGTGACAGGAGCACCACCCACTAGAAGAACGACCGGATGCATCCCCCGACGTCTTACACAGCGTCACGAGTGTCTAGCTACAACGCCATAGGCGGAGACTCAGACACACACAGTAACCAGTACCACAGAACAAGGACTAGTTGGGGTCGCGCCTGCCGGCGCCGTCCGACACCCCCAACCTCGTGTGCACACTCAGACCATACACCCTAGGCCTGTCCTCTAGCTGGTAATTCCCCCTAAGCCCGGACTCGGCTGTACGTGGGGGCCCTACGGTAACCAGCCTACTCACCATCTTTCTCGGGTCAGCCGCTCCACCACTCCCAGGTGGGTCAGCACACGCGTGCCGTAAGAAGGCTACGACTAGTGGACGTGTCACAGAACATGGACACAGGAAACCACGCACGTACCCATTGCGAGTAACACGGAGTAACAGGTGGCACGACGCCACCAGACTCTAGATGGTCGACTAGACCTACTAAACTCAACGGTCTTTGAGTCGCAAGACTCGGAGTCGAGACCGTTGCACATGACAGCACCAAGCCGTCAATCTGGCCTAATCCTTAGGTCCAAAACCACAATGCGATAACTCACGAGGCAGTTCACAACTGCCGAGACCCATCCCTCGAGGAGGGAACTTAAGAAACCTCCAGCCCCAGGCTGGGAGACTGGACTCACCGTCCAAGGCCACATGCTTGGCCCACTCGGAAGCCACCTTCCAGAGAAGCAACGACTTGCGGGGAACCTCACCGCACTCACACCAATGCATGGTGGCTCGATCTAGCAAGAACACAGAAGCCCGGAACACCTGCGGTCACCGGGACCCACCAAGCCCACGGGCACGCTTATTGAGGTAACACGGTACCTCCAAACACCCCAAAAACACGGTAACGAAACCCACGGGCCGGGGTGCCCGGGACACTCACGAGCCAAAGGTCGACCACTGGGTCACAACCGGGTTGACCGGTGATCAACACAACACAATCGGAACACTAGAAGGTCACCCAGACCCTTAAACCGATGGGCACGCTAATCGAGGTAAACGGGACCTATGATCACCCAAAGACACGGTCACAGAACTCCACGGGGTGTCCGGGACACACACGGCCCAAGGGGAGCAAGAGACAGCAGGACAGATCGCGCTAGGATCACCTAGCGCGACAAGACAAAACGCGCTAGGATCCCCTAGCGCGACAAGACAGGTCGCGCTAGGAACCCCTAGCGCGACAAGACAGAACGCGCTAGGACCCTATAGCGCGACAGGAACCGTCTAATTGTTCATCTTCTCCGATGAACGCGTCCAGTCGGGGCGGCGCGACCCTCAAGAACGCGCTAGCCGAGGCTAGCGCGTTCTCAGTCCGTGCCCGAAACCGGTGGAAACCGTAGAAAAAACCCATTCCACGCCCCGTTCACCCCCGGGTGAAGGGGAAACAAAAGGGGAAACCTTCCCCAAGCCCCTAGACATGCATCTAAACCCCTGGAACGGCCAAAAACACCGTAAAATGGAAGATCCGGCTCACACCCAAAAAACATACATTTTCCCCAAAACGCCCAAAGAAGCCCGCTCGGCTCACCACAGCCTACAAAACTCGCGGGAAATGAAGTACACGGGTTGAGGGTCCATCTCCCTACCTCCACCGAAGATTCGACGCACCGTGGACACCGATCCACGAAGAAAAAGCCGTTGAAGCCTCACCGTTCCACGAACCCACGTCCGAGCTTCACCGCGCCTCCACCGCCTCGATCCTCACCCATCCTCGCCCGTGCCTCGCCCGTGCCGTCCCCACCTCACCCACGCTCCACCCCGTCGGCCGTCGGAGAGAGAGGGAGAGAGGAGAGAGCGTGAGAAGAGAGAGGGAGAGAAGAGAGAAATGAGAGGGGAGAGAGAGAAAAAGGTTATATATATAAGAAAATCCAGAAAATCCAAAAAATACCAAAAATAGAAAATCACGTTTCCGCGATCCTCGGAACGCACTGATCGCAACGGTACCACTCGCGCCCTGGTGAACGGCCCGGTTCACCCGCAACGAGGTTCCGAAGGGATTATCGAAATACACACCGGGAATCGGAAAATACACACAGAAAAGCCGCGGAACGCTTCTGGGCATCCGAAACAACTCCGGATCGCGTCGATCCGAACACGAAAGTTGTCCGAAACGAAATTTCGGACACAACGGAGTCGGACACTCTGAGAAACCAGATCCGGGACCCACGAACAAGGATCTGAAAAATCTAGGGCATTACACAGGGCCTCTGACGCACCCAAGGTGGAGCGTCAGAGCCTTGTGACGCCCCTGCGAGGGAGCGTCAGAGAGGACACGTCCCCACCTTCTGACGCACCTAGGTTGGAGCGTTAGAGTCTGTGACGCCCCAGGGGGTGTGCATCACAGCCAGTTTTATTCCGTCTTCTGAAGCACCTGTGTTGGTCCGTCAAAGACCGTAACGCCCTGGGCGGTGTGCGTCACGGTTGGTTTCTGCTCATCTTCTGACGCACCAGGCTAGGTGCGTCAGAGACTGTGACGCACCAGGACTGGCGCGTTACAGCCGATTTTGCACCGAGTATCTGACGCTCCTGAGTTGGACCGTCAGGGTGCTGTGACGGCCTATCCTTGGACCGTTACAGCTGTGACGGCCCAAAAATAGACCGC
Source organism: Amorphophallus konjac (assembly GCA_022559845.1). Taxonomy (NCBI): domain Eukaryota; kingdom Viridiplantae; phylum Streptophyta; class Magnoliopsida; order Alismatales; family Araceae; genus Amorphophallus; species Amorphophallus konjac. The sequence continues at coordinate 600,631,329 of CM040121.1, forward strand.
CAGGCACTGTGTCATGCCGAAGTGGTTCTTCATGCTTGCCGCGATTGTTTCGCATTGTGTAGGTTCCTGGTCGACCCGGTTGGGACCTAGTGGTCGACTTGCGGTCTCTTGGATGTCCCAGACACCCCGAGGGTTTCGTGTCCGTGTTTTGAGAGTGTCGGGAGGACCGTGCTATCTCATTTAGCGTGCCCATGGGTTTGAGAGTCCGAGTGACTCCTCGTGTTTCGGGCTTTTGTGTTACGCTTGACCGAGTCACCGTGCGTCGGTGTGAGTGCGGCGAGGGTTCCCTGCACGCCGTGAGTTTCTTCGGGAAGAGGTTTCTGAGTGGGCCATGAGTAAGGCCTGGGACTGCGAGTCCGGTTGCCCAGCCTAGGGCTGGAGGGTTCCCACTTTTCTCGGAGAGTGGGATTCGGTTTGGTGACCTGTGAGCTACCTTGGGAACCGTGCTTCTACGTTTCTGCGTGCCCGGGTGCGTGGCCCGTGGACTGTGAGTCCCGTTTCTTCTCCGACTATGGTCACCGTGCGACGGTGCTGGTACGTGGGACGGTCCCCGTACTTCGTCGGGTTCGGACGTTGTTTTCCGTTGACTTGAGAGTCTACTCCTTCAGTGACCCTCCACTAGTCGTAGCCTGCTTACACATTTAGTGGTCCCACCAGGGAGTGGTGGAGAGGCTACCCTGAGGACGGTTTTTAGACTGGTATTCGTCGGGCCTCACGTCTTGCAGCCAGAGTCCGGCTGAGGGGAAAACCAGTTAGAGGCTAGACTTGGGATGCATGGTCTGTGTGTGCACATGTGGTTGGGGGCGGTTGGACCCACGCTGACGGGCGTGACCCCAGCTAGTCACTTACTTTGTGGTTACTTATACGGTGTCTCAGTTCCCGCTGGGCCGGAGGGAGACACCTGAGACGCGGACTAAGACGTCAGTGGACGCATCCGGCCTTGCTTCTAGTGGGAGGTACTCATGTCGAGCCGGGAGTGACAGACTGTCAGTCTCTGTGACTTCGTGTAACGACCCGAGAATCCGATTACCGGGAAGGCCCGATAACCCGAGACTCGCACCGCCACCCACGAGCCCGAAGACTCGGAAGGGTTAAAAAGGATGGTGTGGAGACTACACAAGTATCACAAATAATTGCAGAAATTAAACAGTTATAATAGAATAACATTTCACATGGTCCACAACAGAAAATAACACAACAACAATAGTCCACGACTAGTACAGTGACAAGAAAGGAAAGTACAGCTACACGGGGCATCCCCCGGCTCTGACCTCCGGCACCACCGCTGGGCACCCGCACCACGCTACGCTCCTGACGCGCTCCCCGAAGGTGGCGCCTCACCTGAAACACGGTGAAAACACGCAGGGAATGAGTCTCGGAACAAGACTCAGTAGGGATCACTCGAACCCTACCTCGAAAAACGAGAAACCACTACTCTAGCGGTAGAAAAGTATCTCGGAAAGGAAAGCCCTGTACTCTACAGAACTAGACCCTAACGGCACGTAAACCGAGACACGTGCCACGGTACGAGAAGACCGAAACTCAACGGTCGAACCGTCAAAAACCCGAAGGTCGGAAACACACGACTGACAGTCTGACACTCCGTACTCGACAGGAGTACCACCCACTAGAAGCACAGCCGGTAGCGTCCCCTGGCGTCTTACACCGCACCGCAGGTGCACCGCCTGACATGGTAGGTCCTACCCGAGGCGCAAACACCGTACAAGTAACCACAAACAAGTAACTAGTTGGGGTCACGCCCGTCGACGTGGGTCCAACCGCCCCCAACCACGTGTGCACACACAGACCTTGCGTCACTAGGTCTGGTCCTCTGACCGGTTTTCCCCCGTAGCCGGACTCTGGCTACCGACGAGGGGCCTACGGTAACCGGTCCACAAACCGTCTCGAAAGGTAGGTGCCCGTACACCACTCCCAGGTGAGACCAGCACCGCGCACTGGTGGGCTACGACTAGTGGAGGGTCGCTAAAGGAGTAGACTCTCGAGTCACGGAAAACAACACCCAAGCCCGACAACGTGTGGGAATCACCCCACGCACCAGTCCCGTCACGCGGAGACCACGGTCGGAGAAAAGCGAGGTTGCCACCCTCATGGGGCAACACAGGAAGTGGCGGTCTACCCTCAGACCGTCACTGCCAAATGGCGGTCCACTCTAGGGCCGTCACTTGGAAATAGCGGTCTAAGGCGGACCGTCACACGGCCAGGGGGTAGGGGGAAGCGACGCGCCTACCCTAGTGCGTCGCTTGGAAGCGGCGCACCTAGGCCAGGGCGTCACATGGCACCCCACACCCACGAAAACCACAGGGAAAGTAACGCGCTTACCCTGGCGCGTCGCTTGCAAGCAACGCGTCGGGCTCAGTGCGTTACTCGCATGTGACGCGCCTAGACCAGCGCGTCGCATGGCCCTCACGCTCGGGATGGAAAGGGAAGTGACGCGCCTGCCCCAGCGCGTCGCTTGGCCCATCCACATGGGGGACAACAGGAAGTAACGCTCCTGCCCCAGTGCGTTACACGCATGTAACGCGCCTATCTCGGTGCGTTACATGGCCTGACCCCCAACGGTCAAAACCCAACGGTCGAAAGCATGTGACGGCCCAGCCCAGGGGCGTCACTAGCAAACGGCGGCCAGTCGCAGGACCGTTACAGCCCTCGACCCCAAAGGCCAACACCCAGGGAAGTAACGCACCCCTCTAGGGGCGTTACAAGCATGTGACGGTCACTGGAGTGACCGTCGCTTGCCCCAGAGCACGCTACGGCGGGAGAACCCCAAAAACACCAACCACGCCCCCGTACCTCCACCGGAGAGGGGGAAAACAAGGGGGAAGACCCCTGGGGACCCCTAGCATGCATCTAAGCCACCAAAACATAGAATCATGGGCTAAAACCATAGATCGGGCGGCTCACCCCAAAACATGGAAAAACCCCAAAAACGCCCAAACATGCCTCTCTCGGCCTCCCCGCGGCCTACAAACCACGGAAAAGAACGGCGAAGAGCTAGGGAACGTCACCCTACCTCAATGGAGCGAATGCTCCGCCGGATCGTCCACGAATCGCGAAGAACGCTTGAAAACCCTCGTTCTTCCTTAAGCTTCCCACGCTTGCCGCACGCCCCCACGACCGCCTCGCCGCCGCCCACGTCGCCGCGCCGTCGCCCCGCCGCCGTCTGCAGCCGAAGGGGAGCTCGCCGTGGCCAACCGGGAGGAAGAGAGGGAGAGGGAGGGAGACACGGTGGAGGAGGAAGGAGGAAGAAGAAGATGGTGGGGGGAGAGAGAGAAGAAAAAGGGTTTTATAGAAAAACCTGGAAAATCCGTAAAATTCCAAAAAATAGGAAATCACACCCCCGCGATCCTCGGAACGCACCGATCGCAACGGTACCACTCGTGTCCGTGTGAACAGCCCGGTTCACCCGCAACGAGCGTCCGAAGAGAAAAGCCGAAACACACACCGGGAATCGGAAAACACACGCGGAAAAGCCGCGGAACGCCTCCGGGCCTCCGAAACAACTCCGGATCGCGCCGACCCGAACACGAAAGATGTCCGAAACGAAATTTCGGACACAACGGAGCCGGACACTCCGAAAACCAGATCCGGGACCCACGAAGAAGGATCCGAAAGGTCCGGGATATTACAGCCCTCCCCCCTTAAGGAATTTCGTCCTCGAAATTGAGAACAACCCAAGGGGAAAGAAGAGGAAGACTCACTCAAACAGGTACGGGAACTGCTAACGCATCTCGTCCTCACGTTCCCACGAAGCCTCACCACCAGAGTGTCGTTGCCACACGACCTTCACCAAGGGAATAACCTTGTTCCGCAGGCGCTGCTCTCGCCTATCCTCCACGCGGATCGGAAACTCTGGGAGAGAAAGATCTGGAGTCACCTCGGCCAAACGGAAAACTCGAGCACATGAGAGTCATCGGGCATATACTTCCGCAACATAGAGACGTGGAACACGTCATGCACCGACGCCAACTCAGAGGGTAACTGTAACCGGTAAGCAACCTCACCGATGCGCCCCACAATCGCGAAAGGACCAATATAGCGGGGACTCAGCTTCCCACGCCGTCCAAACCGCATCACCCCCTTCATCGGAGAAACTCTCAAGAACACATGATCGCCCACGGCGAACTCGAGGGGCTGCCGCCTACGGTCATCATAGCTCTTCTGCCGACTCTGGGCCGCCAACATGTTCTGACGAACCAGGTGCACAACATCCACACATTGCTGCACCAATTCCGGTCCCGTCAAAACACGCTCACCCACCTCAAACCAATCGAGTGGAGTCCGACAAGGACGCCCATACAGAGCCTCATAGGGAGCCATGCCGATGCTCGAATGAAAGCTGTTGTTATAGGCAAACTCCACCAACGGTAGGTGATGAATCCAACTCCCCTGCCACTCCAGGCAGCAGGATCTCAGCATGTCCTCCAAAGTCTGAATGGTCCTCTCAGACTGACCATCCGACTGTGGATGATACGCCGAGCTAAATGCCAACTCCGTGCCAAGAGCTCGCTGGAAACTCCTCCAGAATCCAGAAGTGAAGCGCGGATCCCGATCCGACACGATCGAAATGGGAACCCCATGCAACGGAACGATCCGCTCCACATAAAGACGAGCCAACTTAGCCACGCTCCAGCTGACCTTGACCGGTAGCAACCGCGTCACCTTCGTCAGCCGATCCACCAGCAACCAAATACTGTCCTGCCCAGTCGGGGTTCTGGGCAACCCCACCACAAAATCCGTGGTCACATGGTCCCACTTCCAAGCAGGAACATCCAAGGGCTGGAGAGTACCGCCTGGTCGCTGATGCTCCGCCTTCACTTGCTGACAGATCAGGCACCTGGCCACAAACTCGGCCACATCTCTCTTCATGCCAGGCCACCAGAACTGCCTCCGCAAGTTCCGATACATCTTCGTCGCACCCGGGTGCACAGTGTACCTGCTCCCATGAGCCTCGCGTAACACCGTACGACGAACCTGCTCCTCCCCTGGGACGTACAGCCTGCCACGAAACCTCGCAGCACCGTCCTCGCCAAGCTCCACATCAGCTATCGCCAAAATCCGGGGCAACTCAGGGTCCGCATGCTGAGCCTCTGTCACCTGACGACGGATAGCAGGAGTGACAGTCAGACTCGCAAGCACTGCCAACCCTGGCTCCTGGGGAATCTTGAGCCTGAAAGATACTTCGGGCACCTGTTCCCAGAGCCTCCACTTCCTCAACATCAAGGCACTGATCACGACCTTCCGACTCAAGGCATCGGCGACGACATTCATCCTGCCCGGCTGATAAGACAGGGTGAAGTCATAGTCCTTCATGAACTCCATCCAACGCCTCTGTCTGAGGTTCAGATCTCTCTGCGAGAACACATACCTCAAACTCTGATGGTCAGTGAACACCTCGAACTTCTCACCGTACAGATAATGCCTCCAGATCTTCAACGCGAAGATCACTGCCGCCAACTCAAGGTCATGGGTAGGGTAGTTCTCTTCATGGGGCTTTAGCTGCCGAGATGCATAAGCCACCACTCTACCATGCTGCATCAGAACAGCACCCAATCCGACGCCGGAAGCATCTGTACACACCACAAAACCTCCCGATCCAGAAGGCAAAACCAACACCGGAGCCGAGGTGAGCAATCTCTTCAGTTCCCTAAAGCTCTGCTCACACTCCTCGGACCAGACGAAAGGCACATCCTTCCGCGTGAGCCTCGTCATCGGGGTCGCAATGCGGGAAAAATCCTGGATAAACCGGCGATAATAACCCGCAAGCCCCAAGAAACTCCGGATCTCCGTCACCGACCTCGGCCTCGGCCACTGCATCACGGCCTCGACCTTGGCGGGATCCACAGAAATGCCATCACCAGAAATCACGTGCCCCAGAAAGTGCACCTCGCTGAGCCAAAACTCGCACTTGCTGAGCTTCGCATACAACTGGTGATCTCGCAACGTCTGCAGCACCACACCCAAATGGTACGCATGCTCCTCGGCAGACTGCGAATAAACAAGGATGTCATCCACGAAGATGACCACGAACTGGTCCAAATACGGATGAAACACCCTCTGCATCAAGTCCATGAAGGCTGCTGGGGCATTGGTGAGCCCGAACGGCATCACCAGAAACTCATAATGCCCGTACCTCGTACAGAACGCAGTCTTCTCCACATCGGACTCGCGAATTCTCAGCTGATAGTAACCGGACCGCAAATCAACCCGCGAGAACACTCGCGCAGACTGCAGCTGGTCGAACAAATCATCAATCTGCGGCAACGGATACTTGTTCTTGACGGTCACTTCATTCAGCTGCCGATAGTCAATGCACAGCCGCAGACTACCGTCCTTCTTCTTCACAAACAGCACGGGCGCACCCCAAGGGGAAAAGCTCGGACGAATATACCCCTTGGCCAACAGCTCCTGCAACTGCGCCCTCAACTCCCTCAACTCAGCGGGGGCCATACGGTAGGGAGCCTTCGCCAAAGGTCCCGTACTAGGCACAACCTCGATCACGAAATCGATCTCCCGCTGGGGAGGTAATCCAGGCAACTCCTCAGGAAAAACATCGGGAAACTCGCACACCACCGCAATGTCCTCGACATTCGGCTCCATCCGGTCAGACACAACCACTGACGCGAGAAAACCCTGGCAACCTGAATCAAGCAATCGACGGGCTCGAATAGCAGAGATAAGAAATCGAGAAGAGGTGGAACGGATACCTTGGAAATAGAAGGTCCTCTTGCTCGGATGCTGGAAGTAGACCCTCTTCATTCCACAATCCACCACCGCTCTATGAGTCTCGAGCCAATCCATGCCTAGAATCACATCGTAATCCCGAAGCTGCAACGCATACAACCTGCCTGGCATACTCCGTCCATCGATCCACACCGGAACCTGGTCGAAGCAATACGGAGTGACCATAAAGTCACCCGAAGGCAACTCCACAGCCAAATCACAGGACAACTGGGTCACCGGCTCCTCGACGCTCGACGCGAAATCCTCCGAAATAAACGAATGAGACGCGCCAGAATCAAATAAAACCCGAGCCGCACAACCCAAAATCTGAACGGTACCTTCCACGAGCTGCGACGCTACTGCCTCTGCCCTGGTCAAGTGCGTGATCTGGCCACGAGCTCTCTGCCTGTGTAATATCCCGGACCTTTCGGATCCTTCTTCGTGGGTCCCGGATCTGGTTTTCGGAGTGTCCGGCTCCGTTGTGTCCGAAATTTCGTTTCGGACATCTTTCGTGTTCGGGTCGGCGCGATCCGGAGTTGTTTCGGAGGCCCAGAGGCGTTCCGCGGCTTTTCCGCGTGTGTTTTCCGATTCCCGGTGTGTGTTTCGGCTTTTCTCTTCGGACGCTCGTTGCGGGTGAACCGGGCTGTTCACACGGACACGAGTGGTACCGTTGCGATCGGTGTGTTCCGAGGATCGCGGGGGTGTGATTTCCTATTTTTTGGAATTTTACGGATTTTTCGGGTTTTTCTATAAAACCCTTTTTCTTCTCTCTCTCCCCCCACCATCTTCTTCTTCCTCCTTCCTCCTCCACCGTGTCTCCCTCCCTCTCCCTCTCTTCCTCCCGGTTGGCCACGGCGAGCTCCCCTTCGGCTGCAGACGGCGGCGGGGCGACGGCGCGGCGACGTGGGCGGCGGCGAGGCGGTCGTGGGGGCGTGCGGCAAGCGTGGGAAGCTTAAGGAAGAACGAGGGTTTTCAAGCGTTCTTCGCGATTCGTGGACGATCCGGCGGAGCATTCGCTCCATTGAGGTAGGGTGACGTTCCCTAGCTCTTCGCCGTTCTTTTCCGTGGTTTGTAGGCCGCGGGGAGGCCGAGAGAGGCATGTTTGGGCGTTTTTGGGGTTTTTCCATGTTTTGGGGTGAGCCGCCCGATCTATGGTTTTAGCCCATGATTCTATGTTTTGGTGGCTTAGATGCATGCTAGGGGTCCCCAGGGGTCTTCCCCCTTGTTTTCCCCCTCTCCGGTGGAGGTACGGGGGCGTGGTTGGTGTTTTTGGGGTTCTCCCGCCGTAGCGTGCTCTGGGGCAAGCGACGGTCACTCCAGTGACCGTCACATGCTTGTAACGCCCCTAGAGGGGTGCGTTACTTCCCTGGGTGTTGGCCTTTGGGGTCGAGGGCTGTAACGGTCCTGCGACTGGCCGCCGTTTGCTAGTGACGCCCCTGGGCTGGGCCGTCACATGCTTTCGACCGTTGGGTTTTGACCGTTGGGGGTCAGGCCATGTAACGCACCGAGATAGGCGCGTTACATGCGTGTAACGCACTGGGGCAGGAGCGTTACTTCCTGTTGTCCCCCATGTGGATGGGCCAAGCGACGCGCTGGGGCAGGCGCGTCACTTCCCCCTACCCCCTGGCCGTGTGACGGTCCGCCTTAGACCGCTATTTCCAAGTGACGGCCCTAGAGTGGACCGCCATTTGGCAGTGACGGTCTGAGGGTAGACCGCCACTTCCTGTGTTGCCCCATGAGGGTGGCAACCTCGCTTTTCTCCGACCGTGGTCTCCGCGTGACGGGACTGGTGCGTGGGGTGATTCCCACACGTTGTCGGGCTTGGGTGTTGTTTTCCGTGACTCGAGAGTCTACTCCTTTAGCGACCCTCCACTAGTCGTAGCCCACCAGTGCGCGGTGCTGGTCTCACCTGGGAGTGGTGTACGGGCACCTACCTTTCGAGACGGTTTGTGGACCGGTTACCGTAGGCCCCTCGTCGGTAGCCAGAGTCCGGCTACGAGGGAAAACCGGTCAGAGGACCAGACCTAGTGACGCAAGGTCTGTGTGTGCACACGTGGTTGGGGGCGGTTGGACCCACGTCGACGGGCGTGACCCCAACTAGTTACTTGTTTGTGGTTACTTGTACGGTGTTTGCGCCTCGGGTAGGACCTACCATGTCAGGCGGTGCACCTGCGGTGCGGTGTAAGACGCCAGGGGACGCTACCGGCTGTGCTTCTAGTGGGTGGTACTCCTGTCGAGTACGGAGTGTCAGACTGTCAGTCGTGTGTTTCCGACCTTCGGGTTTTTGACGGTTCGACCGTTGAGTTTCGGTCTTCTCGTACCGTGGCACGTGTCTCGGTTTACGTGCCGTTAGGGTCTAGTTCTGTAGAGTACAGGGCTTTCCTTTCCGAGATACTTTTCTACCGCTAGAGTAGTGGTTTCTCGTTTTTCGAGGTAGGGTTCGAGTGATCCCTACTGAGTCTTGTTCCGAGACTCATTCCCTGCGTGTTTTCACCGTGTTTCAGGTGAGGCGCCACCTTCGGGGAGCGCATCAGGAGCGCAGCGTGGTGCGGGTGCCCAGCGGTGGTGCCGGAGGTCAGAGCCGGGGGATGCCCCGTGTAGCTGTACTTTCCTTTCTTGTCACTGTACTAGTCGTGGACTATTGTTGTTGTGTTATTTTCTGTTGTGGACCATGTGAAATGTTATTCTATTATAACTGTTTAATTTCTGCAATTATTTGTGATACTTGTGTAGTCTCCACACCATCCTTTTTAACCCTTCCGAGTCTTCGGGCTCGTGGGTGGCGGTGCGAGTCTCGGGTTATCGGGCCTTCCCGGTAATCGGATTCTCGGGTCGTTACAGCTGGTATCAGAGCGCGGTTGTGGAATTACATGAGAATCATAGGTAATTGTAGTGGTCCACTAGTCCATGACGATGATGTACAGGTGACGCTGGCATTGGGCACCGCGTGTTTATTCTGACCTTGCCGTTTTTGTGTCTTCTGTCTTTTGCTTCAGGAGCGAGGATGGCGCCGAGGAGGAGTTCACGCTCTCAGCAGGGGCAGTCGGCTGGAGGCCAGGAGATCCAGCAGGAGGTCCAGCAGAGGGACCAGGAGGAGCATAGCAGAGCACCACGGGGGGCTACCGAGGCCGAGGATGCTGCGAGAGTTCCGGGGGCCGAGGGTTTTCTCCGTGGCATGTACCATCTCATGGCTCAACAGTTCGGCAGAGAGGCCGGTGAGGGCTCGTCAGTCAGGGGTGGGCCAGGCCGAGCAGTGAGGGATTTCATGCAGTTCCATCCACCTTACTTTAACGGCCAGGCAGACCCTGATGCGGCTCGTGATTGGCTTGATGAGATGGAGCGGGTGTTCAGTTCAGCGAAGAGTGCTGCCGAGGACAGAGTGGTGTTGGCCTACAACCAGTTGCAGGGTACGGCTCGTAGGTGGTGGTCTTCCGAGTGGAAGACGTCCTTTCAGCTTCGTCCACTTGAGCAGATCGAGTGGGATGACTTTGTCAGTGCTTTCGAGCGTACGTACTGTCCAGACGTTGTTACTACGCAGCGGATGCGGGAGTTTCTGGAGCTGGTGCAGGGTGACATGTCCGTGCTGCAGTACAGGGCCCGATTTGTCGAGCTGGGTCGGTATGCACCTCATATCATGGAGCATGAGAGGGTGAGGACCACGCAGTTTGTGCAGGGCTTGAGGTTGGAGCTGAGGCACCATTTGATCGCGAATGGGGCCACTGATCTGGAGACGGCGTCTCGTGTTGCGATTTCCTTGGAGATGGATATGCAGAGGACTCGAGGACCGATCAGCCAGGGGCAGTCTGTGTCAGGTCGCAGCCAGCAGTCGGCTACCCAGCAGCAGGGTTCCTTCCAGCGTGTGTCGGGTGGTTCAGGAGTACCGGCATCGGCAGCTTCGGTGACAGGATCTGCGTCCTTCGGCTCGAAGGTCAAGAAGTTCTTGAAGAAGAGTCTCCGTAAGAAGCACAAGGATCAGGGGCAGGCTTCATCGGGCAGTGTACAGCAGCCGTTCTCTTTGCAGCGTCAGGGATCGGTGGGTGGATCGCGAGGACCTTGTCCACGGTGTAGTGGGACCCACCCAGGCAGGCAGTGCACGGCGCCGATCATCTGTTTTCGGTGTGACCAGCCAGGGCATATGGCGCGCGACTGTCCTCAGAGGCCGCTGCAGCAGCAGGTTCCCCAGCAGCAGCAGCAGCAGGGACAGTATCCGCCGCTACCCAGGTCAGCTAGTGTGGGAGGCAGGCAGAGAGCTCGTGGCCAGATCACGCACTTGACCAGGGCAGAGGCAGTAGCGTCGCAGCTCGTGGAAGGTACCGTCCAGATTTTGGGTTGTGCGGCTCGGGTTTTATTTGATTCTGGCGCGTCTCATTCGTTTATTTCGGAGGATTTCGCGTCGAGCGTCGAGGAGCCGGTGACCCAGTTGTCCTGTGATTTGGCTGTGGAGTTGCCTTCGGGTGACTTTATGGTCACTCCGTATTGCTTCGACCAGGTTCCGGTGTGGATCGATGGACGGAGTATGCCAGGCAGGTTGTATGCGTTGCAGCTTCGGGATTACGATGTGATTCTAGGCATGGATTGGCTCGAGACTCATAGAGCGGTGGTGGATTGTGAAATGAAGAGGGTCTACTTCCAGCATCCGAGCAAGAGGACCTTCTATTTCCAAGGTATCCGTTCCACCTCTTCTCGATTTCTTATCTCTGCTATTCGAGCCCGTCGATTGCTTGATTCAGGTTGCCAGGGTTTTCTCGCGTCAGTGGTTGTGTCTGACCGGATGGAGCCGAATGTCGAGGACATTGCGGTGGTGTGCGAGTTTCCCGATGTTTTTCCTGAGGAGTTGCCTGGATTACCTCCCCAGCGGGAGATCGATTTCGTGATCGAGGTTGTGCCTGGTACGGGACCTTTGGCGAAGGCTCCCTACCGTATGGCCCCCGCTGAGTTGAGGGAGTTGAGGGCGCAGTTGCAGGAGCTGTTGGCCAAGGGGTATATTCGTCCGAGCTTTTCCCCTTGGGGTGCGCCCGTGCTGTTTGTGAAGAAGAAGGATGGTAGTCTGCGGCTGTGCATTGACTATCGGCAGCTGAATGAAGTGACCGTCAAGAACAAGTATCCGTTGCCGCGGATTGATGATTTGTTCGACCAGCTGCAGTCTGCGCGAGTGTTCTTGCGGGTTGATTTGCGGTCCGGTTACTATCAGCTGAGAATTCGCGAGTCCGATGTGGAGAAGACTGCGTTCTGTACGAGGTACGGGCATTATGAGTTTCTGGTGATGCCGTTCGGGCTCACCAATGCCCCAGCAGCCTTCATGGACTTGATGCAGAGGGTGTTTCATCCGTATTTGGACCAGTTCGTGGTCATCTTCGTGGATGACATCCTTGTTTATTCGCAGTCTGCCGAGGAGCATGCGTACCATTTGGGTGTGGTGCTGCAGACGTTGCGAGATCACCAGTTGTATGCGAAGCTCAGCAAGTGCGAGTTTTGGCTCAGCGAGGTGCACTTTCTGGGGCACGTGATTTCTGGTGATGGCATTTCCGTGGATCCCGCCAAGGTCGAGGCCGTGATGCAGTGGCCGAGGCCGAGGTCGGTGACGGAGATCCGGAGTTTCTTGGGGCTTGCGGGTTATTATCGCCGGTTTATCCAGGATTTTTCCCGCATTGCGACCCCGATGACGAGGCTCACGCGGAAGGATGTGCCTTTCGTCTGGTCCGAGGAGTGTGAGCAGAGCTTTAGGGAACTGAAGAGATTGCTCACCTCGGCTCCGGTGTTGGTTTTGCCTTCTGGATCGGGAGGTTTTGTGGTGTGTACAGATGCTTCCGGCGTCGGATTGGGTGCTGTTCTGATGCAGCATGGTAGAGTGGTGGCTTATGCATCTCGGCAGCTAAAGCCCCATGAAGAGAACTACCCTACCCATGACCTTGTGTTGGCGGCAGTGATCTTCGCGTTGAAGATCTGGAGGCATTATCTGTACGGTGAGAAGTTCGAGGTGTTCACTGACCATCAGAGTTTGAGGTATGTGTTCTCGCAGAGAGATCTGAACCTCAGACAGAGGCGTTGGATGGAGTTCATGAAGGACTATGACTTCACCCTGTCTTATCAGCCGGGCAGGATGAATGTCGTCGCCGATGCCTTGAGTCGGAAGGTCGTGATCAGTGCCTTGATGTTGAGGAAGTGGAGGCTCTGGGAACAGGTGCCCGAAGTATCTTTCAGGCTCAAGATTCCCCAGGAGCCAGGGTTGGCAGTGCTTGCGAGTCTGACTGTCACTCCTGCTATCCGTCGTCAGGTGACAGAGGCTCAGCATGCGGACCCTGAGTTGCCCCGGATTTTGGCGATAGCTGATGTGGAGCTTGGCGAGGACGGTGCTGCGAGGTTTCGTGGCAGGCTGTACGTCCCAGGGGAGGAGCAGGTTCGTCGTGCGGTGTTACGCGAGGCTCATGGGAGCAGGTACACTGTGCACCCGGGTGCGACGAAGATGTATCGGAACTTGCGGAGGCAGTTCTGGTGGCCTGGCATGAAGAGAGATGTGGCCGAGTTTGTGGCCAGGTGCCTGATCTGTCAGCAAGTGAAGGCGGAGCATCAGCGACCAGGCGGTACTCTCCAGCCCTTGGATGTTCCTGCTTGGAAGTGGGACCATGTGACCACGGATTTTGTGGTGGGGTTGCCCAGAACCCCGACTGGGCAGGACAGTATTTGGTTGCTGGTGGATCGGCTGACGAAGGTGACGCGGTTGCTACCGGTCAAGGTCAGCTGGAGCGTGGCTAAGTTGGCTCGTCTTTATGTGGAGCGGATCGTTCCGTTGCATGGGGTTCCCATTTCGATCGTGTCGGATCGGGATCCGCGCTTCACTTCTGGATTCTGGAGGAGTTTCCAGCGAGCTCTTGGCACGGAGTTGGCATTTAGCTCGGCGTATCATCCACAGTCGGATGGTCAGTCTGAGAGGACCATTCAGACTTTGGAGGACATGCTGAGATCCTGCTGCCTGGAGTGGCAGGGGAGTTGGATTCATCACCTACCGTTGGTGGAGTTTGCCTATAACAACAGCTTTCATTCGAGCATCGGCATGGCTCCCTATGAGGCTCTGTATGGGCGTCCTTGTCGGACTCCACTCGATTGGTTTGAGGTGGGTGAGCGTGTTTTGACGGGACCGGAATTGGTGCAGCAATGTGTGGATGTTGTGCACCTGGTTCGTCAGAACATGTTGGCGGCCCAGAGTCGGCAGAAGAGCTATGCTGACCGTAGGCGGCAGCCCCTCGAGTTCGCCGTGGGCGATCATGTGTTCTTGAGAGTTTCTCCGATGAAGGGGGTGATGCGGTTTGGACGGCGTGGGAAGCTGAGTCCCCGCTATATTGGTCCTTTCGCGATTGTGGGGCGCATCGGTGAGGTTGCTTACCGGTTACAGTTACCCTCTGAGTTGGCGTCGGTGCATGACGTGTTCCACGTCTCTATGTTGCGGAAGTATATGCCCGATGACTCTCATGTGCTCGAGTTTTCCGTTTGGCCGAGGTGACTCCAGATCTTTCTCTCCCAGAGTTTCCGATCCGCGTGGAGGATAGGCGAGAGCAGCGCCTGCGGAACAAGGTTATTCCCTTGGTGAAGGTCGTGTGGCAACGACACTCTGGTGGTGAGGCTTCGTGGGAACGTGAGGACGAGATGCGTCAGCAGTTCTCGTACCTGTTTGAGTGAGTCTTCCTCTTCTTTCCCCTTGGGTTGTTCTCAATTTCGAGGACGAAATTCCTTAAGGGGGGAGGGCTGTAATATCCCGGACCTTTCGGATCCTTCTTCGTGGGTCCCGGATCTGGTTTTCGGAGTGTCCGGCTCCGTTGTGTCCGAAATTTCGTTTCGGACATCTTTCGTGTTCGGGTCGGCGCGATCCGGAGTTGTTTCGGAGGCCCGGAGGCGTTCCGCGGCTTTTCCGCGTGTGTTTTCCGATTCCCGGTGTGTGTTTCGGCTTTTCTCTTCGGACGCTCGTTGCGGGTGAACCGGGCTGTTCACACGGACACGAGTGGTACCGTTGCGATCGGTGCGTTCCGAGGATCGCGGGGGTGTGATTTCCTATTTTTTGGAATTTTACGGATTTTCCGGGTTTTTCTATAAAACCCTTTTTATTCTCTCTCTCCCCCCACCATCTTCTTCTTCCTCCTTCCTCCTCCACAGTGTCTCCCTCCCTCTCCCTCTCTTCCTCCCGGTTGGCCACGGCGAGCTCCCCTTCGGCTGCAGACGGCGGCGGGGCGACGGCGCGGCGACGTGGGCGGCGGCGAGGCGGTCGTGGGGGCGTGCGGCAAGCGTGGGAAGCTTAAGGAAGAACGAGGGTTTTCAAGCGTTCTTCGCGATTCGTGGACGATCCGGCGGAGCATTCGCTCCATTGAGGTAGGGTGACGTTCCCTAGCTCTTCGCCGTTCTTTTCCGTGGTTTGTAGGCCGCGGGGAGGCCGAGAGAGGCATGTTTGGGCGTTTTTGGGGTTTTTCCATGTTTTGGGGTGAGCCGCCCGATCTATGGTTTTAGCCCATGATTCTATGTTTTGGTGGCTTAGATGCATGCTAGGGGTCCCCAGGGGTCTTCCCCCTTGTTTTCCCCCTCTCCGGTGGAGGTACGGGGGCGTGGTTGGTGTTTTTGGGGTTCTCCCGCCGTAGCGTGCTCTGGGGCAAGCGACGGTCACTCCAGTGACCGTCACATGCTTGTAACGCCCCTAGAGGGGTGCGTTACTTCCCTGGGTGTTGGCCTTTGGGGTCGAGGGCTGTAACGGTCCTGCGACTGGCCGCCGTTTGCTAGTGACGCCCCTGGGCTGGGCCGTCACATGCTTTCGACCGTTGGGTTTTGACCGTTGGGGGTCAGGCCATGTAACGCACCGAGATAGGCGCGTTACATGCGTGTAACGCACTGGGGCAGGAGCGTTACTTCCTGTTGTCCCCCATGTGGATGGGCCAAGCGACGCGCTGGGGCAGGCGCGTCACTTCCCTTTCCATCCCGAGCGTGAGGGCCATGCGACGCGCTGGTCTAGGCGCGTCACATGCGAGTAACGCACTGAGCCCGACGCGTTGCTTGCAAGCGACGCGCCAGGGTAAGCGCGTTACTTTCCCTGTGGTTTTCGTGGGTGTGGGGTGCCATGTGACGCCCTGGCCTAGGTGCGCCGCTTCCAAGCGACGCACTAGGGTAGGCGCGTCGCTTCCCCCTACCCCCTGGCCGTGTGACGGTCCGCCTTAGACCGCTATTTCCAAGTGACGGCCCTAGAGTGGACCGCCATTTGGCAGTGACGGTCTGAGGGTAGACCGCCACTTCCTGTGTTGCCCCATGAGGGTGGCAACCTCGCTTTTCTCCGACCGTGGTCTCCGCGTGACGGGACTGGTGCGTGGGGTGATTCCCACACGTTGTCGGGCTTGGGTGTTGTTTTCCGTGACTCGAGAGTCTACTCCTTTAGCGACCCTCCACTAGTCGTAGCCCACCAGTGCGCGGTGCTGGTCTCACCTGGGAGTGGTGTACGGGCACCTACCTTTCGAGACGGTTTGTGGACCGGTTACCGTAGGCCCCTCGTCGGTAGCCAGAGTCCGGCTACGGGGGAAAACCGGTCAGAGGACCAGACCTAGTGACGCAAGGTCTGTGTGTGCACACGTGGTTGGGGGCGGTTGGACCCACGTCGACGGGCGTGACCCCAACTAGTTACTTGTTTGTGGTTACTTGTACGGTGTTTGCGCCTCGGGTAGGACCTACCATGTCAGGCGGTGCACCTGCGGTGCGGTGTAAGACGCCAGGGGACGCTACCGGCTGTGCTTCTAGTGGGTGGTACTCCTGTCGAGTACGGAGTGTCAGACTGTCAGTCGTGTGTTTCCGACCTTCGGGTTTTTGACGGTTCGACCGTTGAGTTTCGGTCTTCTCGTACCGTGGCACGTGTCTCGGTTTACGTGCCGTTAGGGTCTAGTTCTGTAGAGTACAGGGCTTTCCTTTCCGAGATACTTTTCTACCGCTAGAGTAGTGGTTTCTCGTTTTTCGAGGTAGGGTTCGAGTGATCCCTACTGAGTCTTGTTCCGAGACTCATTCCCTGCGTGTTTTCACCGTGTTTCAGGTGAGGCGCCACCTTCGGGGAGCGCGTCAGGAGCGCAGCGTGGTGCGGGTGCCCAGCGGTGGTGCCGGAGGTCAGAGCCGGGGGATGCCCCGTGTAGCTGTACTTTCCTTTCTTGTCACTGTACTAGTCGTGGACTATTGTTGTTGTGTTATTTTCTGTTGTGGACCATGTGAAATGTTATTCTATTATAACTGTTTAATTTCTGCAATTATTTGTGATACTTGTGTAGTCTCCACACCATCCTTTTTAACCCTTCCGAGTCTTCGGGCTCGTGGGTGGCGGTGCGAGTCTCGGGTTATCGGGCCTTCCCGGTAATCGGATTCTCGGGTCGTTACAGCCTGCCTCCCACACTAGCTGACCTGGGTAGCGGCGGATACTGTCCCTGCTGCTGCTGCTGCTGGGGAACCTGCTGCTGCAGCGGCCTCTGAGGACAGTCGCGCGCCATATGCCCTGGCTGGTCACACCGAAAACAGATGATCGGCGCCGTGCACTGCCTGCCTGGGTGGGTCCCACTACACCGTGGACAAGGTCCTCGCGATCCACCCACCGATCCCTGACGCTGCAAAGAGAACGGCTGCTGTACACTGCCCGATGAAGCCTGCCCCTGATCCTTGTGCTTCTTACGGAGACTCTTCTTCAAGAACTTCTTGACCTTCGAGCCGAAGGACGCAGATCCTGTCACCGAAGCTGCCGATGCCGGTACTCCTGAACCACCCGACACACGCTGGAAGGAACCCTGCTGCTGGGTAGCCGACTGCTGGCTACGACCTGACACAGACTGCCCCTGGCTGATCGGTCCTCGAGTCCTCTGCATATCCATCTCCAAGGAAATCACAACACGAGACGCCGTCTCCAGATCAGTGGCCCCATTCGCGATCAAATGGTGCCTCAGCTCCAACCTCAAGCCCTGCACAAACTGCGTGGTCCTCACCCTCTCATGCTCCATGATATGAGGTGCATACCGACCCAGCTCGACAAATCGGGCCCTGTACTGCAGCACGGACATGTCACCCTGCACCAGCTCCAGAAACTCCCGCATCCGCTGCGTAGTAACAACGTCTGGACAGTACGTACGCTCGAAAGCACTGACAAAGTCATCCCACTCGATCTGCTCAAGTGGACGAAGCTGAAAGGACGTCTTCCACTCGGAAGACCACCACCTACGAGCCGTACCCTGCAACTGGTTGTAGGCCAACACCACTCTGTCCTCGGCAGCACTCTTCGCTGAACTGAACACCCGCTCCATCTCATCAAGCCAATCACGAGCCGCATCAGGGTCTGCCTGGCCGTTAAAGTAAGGTGGATGGAACTGCATGAAATCCCTCACTGCTCGGCCTGGCCCACCCCTGACTGACGAGCCCTCACCGGCCTCTCTGCCGAACTGTTGAGCCATGAGATGGTACATGCCACGGAGAAAACCCTCGGCCCCCGGAACTCTCGCAGCATCCTCGGCCTCGGTAGCCCCCCGTGGTGCTCTGCTATGCTCCTCCTGGTCCCTCTGCTGGACCTCCTGCTGGATCTCCTGGCCTCCAGCCGACTGCCCCTGCTGAGAGCGAGAACTCCTCCTCGGCGCCATCCTCGCTCCTGAAGCAAAAGACAGAAGACACAAAAACGGCAAGGTCAGAATAAACACGCGGTGCCCAATGCCAGCGTCACCTGTACATCATCGTCATGGACTAGTGGACCACTACAATTACCTATGATTCTCATGAAATTCCACAACCGCGCTCTGATACCAGCTGTAACGACCCGAGAATCCGATTACCGGGAAGGCCCGATAACCCGAGACTCGCACCGCCACCCACGAGTCCGAAGACTCGGAAGGGTTAAAAAGGATGGTGTGGAGACTACACAAGTATCACAAATAATTGCAGAATGTTGAACAGTTATAATAGAATAACATTTCACATTCTGCAATTATTTGTGATACTTGTGTAGTCTCCACACCATCCTTTTTAACCCTTCCGAGTCTTCGGACTCGTGGGTGGCGGTGCGAGTCTCGGGTTATCGGGCCTTCCCGGTAATCGGATTCTCGGGTCGTTACACTTCGACCTTCAGATTTTCGGTCATGTTGACCGTTGAGTCCAGGTTGTTTCGCCGTGACGCGTGTGTCGGCTTTCGTGTCGTGAGACTAGTGCTAGTAGCTTTACCGAGGTTGCGTCTTGTTGGTGCGGTCCGCGACCGGGTGGTCGGGGTTGCACCTTGAACAGCGTTTCTAGGTTGGCCGTGTCCTGGGAGACAGGACTCTACGGCGTGGTTGCCGTATGATTTTACTTCGGTAAGTGGTACTAGTGTGGTTCGGTTGTCCCCGACCGTGAGATCGGGGTGTGTTTTCTGGTACAATAGGAGTAGCTGTAGTGCCGAGTTTTGATCGGCCACCGGTTTGCCGTTCCTGCTGTCGTTGTAGCTTTCCTTTCCACTACCGCCGTTATTTCCGGTTGGGGTTCCGCGGGATCCCTGCTGAGTCTCTATTTTGGAGACTCATTCCTGCTTTTCAGGTGTGGCGGTTCTTTCTCAAGGTTCGAGGGTGCTGTTCGGAGGTTCACAGTTGCCAGCTCGTCGGGTCGAGTGTTCACTCGGCATGTAGTACGTTTTTCTTGCTTTAGACTGTACTTTCTGTTGGACTGGACTCTGTTGTAGTAGTTGTTTATTTAATTTTATTAATTGTTGAATTTTCCTACTTTATTTCTTATTTCTTTGTGCCTTCACACTCCTTTTAGCCCTTCCGAGCCCTCCCGGCTCGTGGGCGACGGTTCGAGTCTCGGGTTATCGGGCCTTCCCGGTAATCGGATTCTCGGGTCATTACAGGACAACCCTCCGATGCTTAAGTCAGCAATAGTTCAAGTGAAGAACAGAGACGAGTAGGAGAGATAGAGGAGAACGAAGGTCGCAGTAGGAGATCTGAGAGAGGTGTAGAGCCTCCGGACGAGTGTTCGCCGCCTCCAGTGGTCACTCGGAGAGTGCTCGTTGGGTGATAAGATCGTACGAGAGAGATTCTCTCTCAGTCGTGACCTCTCCGATAGCAGTGTGAGTAGCTCTCTCGCTTGCTTCTCTGTAGACATTTGTTGGTGAGATTCAATGTGTCCCTCTGTTCTCTATCGAGGTCCTTTTTATAGGGAGTTATCCTGGTGTCGAAGGCCAATCCTTTAACAGGGAAGGGCGCAAGTAATGGAGTAAAGTTCCCCGCGATCGTGGCTGGAGTTTCCCATTGAGGGGCGGTTATCCCGGAGTCGGCCGATCCCCAGGCGAGTCTTACGGTACTCGTTGGGCGTGCTCGCTCGTTGTGGGGTCGAAGCCTGCGTCGTGAGGGTAACGGTTAGACGCCGGAGAGTCCTCCAGCGTTGATCGCGCCTGGGCCAAGGCCCTTCATACTGGCGTATCCGAGGTCCGTTCGTCCTGGGCCATCCGTAACGGGCCGTGACTTACAGTGACCTATTGGGCGTATTGTGGACCGTGAGTTGAATTGGACTTTATTATAGATGGACCCGACATGAGCTGAGCCGATTTTACCCTGCTCAATATCTTTAAAGTAAATATGGTACAAGGGTATATTTGAAGAAAAAACCCCTTGTTCATATGGATTAAATATGTTTTTGTATATTTATTATGTACATGATTTTTGTGGATTTTGAAGCTGGGACTTCCATATTTGAGCACGCAAAATATCATATTGTTGAATAAGTATTTTCAAAAGAAATAAAAGATTCACTACTGCATGTCAGGGTTTACGGTGACCTGATTGATTCACACGAGCAAGCAACAAGACAGAATGGATTCCACGACTGCCAATCCTATAAAATTTGCACCTGCAATAAGTATTTCTTGAGGGTCATTTTGATATTTGAAGTTTTGAATAGGATAAGTGCAAATTTCAAATCTAAAAGACATTAGATTATTAATCAGAGTCACGTAGCGACCCGATAGCATATTCGCATCCAGGAAGTCGAATACGCTGATCCCATCTTGTCATCAAAAGGCCCCCTAAAAAAGAAATAAAGAGAAATACCTAGACCTCATTGAATGATGTCCGGTGAATCTGACCCAACGACGGCACGATCTCTCTAAACCCAAATCCGAGTGCATGTAATGCATTTGCTCAATCCGATCTAATTCACGTGATGTTATAATTTAACCTTATCTTAATTTTAAAAATTAACAATAACTATTATCTATTGATTATATAAAAATACTTTGAAATAAAAATGCAAATTATATTAGGGACTCAACATGTCCATCACTTGAGCCTAGACTATTCTCACAAACTATGAAGATCAATCTAGCTCAATTTTTAAATTGATCCATTCAAACTTATAATCATAGGACGACCAAATAGTGTGGGGGCTCATTGGCACCGACATCTTTTGAGTTTAAATCTCACTTATGACAGTTGTTTCAAAATAGAGATTTAATCTCTCAGATTGACGAGAGTCTAAGCCTAAGCACTCCCCATGGTTGGTGAAATTATAGGAATTTTTCCCGTCCTGATTGGACCTCTAAAAGCTCTGCCATGATCGGTCCCAACCGTAGATGAGAAAGGAGGACGGTGACAGCCATCACCTAATAAAAGGAATTTTTACATTTATACCTCTATAAAATATTATATATATATTTATCCCCCTATTTTTATTGTATTATCAAGAATATCCTTGATATATATTATATTGTTACGTTTATACTCCTATGATTCTCGGGCCGTTAGCGGCGGTGAATATTCTAAAATCATTTGAAAATATAAAATATCAACAATATCTTTAAATTTTAGAGAGATAAAGAGAGAGAGAGAGAGAGAGAGAGAGAGAGAGAGAAGGGTGCCACCTATGGCCCCTCTTTCTCACCTCCGGGAGCTTCCCTTCCCCCTCCCTCTACCCCACCTTCGGCGACCACTCCCACCCCTTCTTGCGATGCCCACCTCCCCTCCTGCTCCAGCAAGCAGGTCCCCCCTCCCCACCGCTCCCTACAACCTCTCCCCCTCCGACTCTGGAGACTGCCTCCACCTCCTCGAGCTCCCCCTCCCATGGCAGCCCTCTCCATCCTGCCCTCCTCCTCTTCTAGTCCCCCCCTCCTATACCCACCCCCCACCAAGAAGAGCATGAGTAGCAAGAGAAGCCAATGACGGCATGCAACATTAGTAAGAGGAGCCGGCGATGAAGACACTGACAGCGTACAATAGTAGCACGAGGTACTGACGGCGTGCAACAACAACAAAAGGAGGTGCCAATGCCACTGCTCATCCACCTGGTGAGAAGCCGACCCCTCTCACCCACCCATCGAGCACCCCCTCCCTCCCAACCCCTTGCGCCACCGCTCCACTACTCCCCTCACCCACCCGGTGAGCACCACCCACCCTCCCAACCTCCTACCCTCATCCACCCTACGAGCACCCCCCACCCTCCCAGCCCCCTGTCCCACAGTCCACTACTCCCCTCACCCACCCGGCAGCACCCCCTTAAACCCTAAACCCACTCTCCCATCCCCCCTTCGCCACCGCTCCCACCCTCTCAGCCCCCCGTGCCACTACTCCTGATGAGGAGATGCCCCCCCACCCTCCCAGCCCCCTGTCCCACAGTCCACTACTCCCCTCACCCACCCGGCAGCACCCCCTTAAACCCTAAACCCACTCTCCCCCAACCCCCCTGCGCCACCGCTCCCACCCTCCCAGCCCCCCGCGCCACTACTCTTGATGAGGAGATGCCCCCCCCCCCACCCTCCCAACCCCCAGCCCTGTCCTCCTCTGGCCCCCTCCCTATAACCCCTAAGTCTAGCAACCCACCTACGCCCAATTTGGCAAGCCCCAAATCACCTTCAGATGAGTTATCACCCATCTCTTTCTTCTCTCTTTTTTCTCTTTCTACTCTGGCGTGAACACATGTCAACAGTGAGGAGGAGAGGGAGAGGACGATGAGGAGTGAGCTGGCGGCGATGGCAAGGATGACTGGTAGGGACGACGACAAGGTCTTCTCGTGTCGATGATGGGGAGAGAGAGGAAGAGAGAGAATACTAACCCAAGGGCAAGTTAGTCTTTCGCTCTCTTAACCCGTATGACAATTGAATTAAAGTAACGTGGAGTACGGCGATAGTACATATGCAATAATATTAGATATATTAGGGATATACTTGATAATATGTGAAAAGTAAGAGTTTATGTACAAATACAATATGATATAAGGGTATATATATAAAACCCTAATAAAATTTGTCACATCTTAAATATAAATCTTGAACCAAATCTTTGATGAAGCAAGATTCATACAATTCACGTAGTTGATCCTAAATAATGGGAGAAGATTTTGACGACGATCACGGGGAGACCTCTAAAATCAAAGTAGTCCCCTACCATGATCATCTCAATTGTATGGAAAGTCCCTACTCCTGACAATACTCGAGTGGATCCTCATAATTGTAACTATCCTAAATCATAAAAGGAATCGAGAGAGGATTACCCATGCATCCAAAGTCCATGCCCAAGTCCACATTAATTTTGAAAGAATTTTTTTTCAAGAATTAATTAAGTTGAAATTCAGAGTATTTATAGGCAAACAATCCGCTGCCTTGACAAGGGAAAAGGGCTCCTCAGCGGGCGCCGCATAGCACCTGGGGTTGGGTGGACGTGAAAGAGTTCCACTTCCACTTGTTGCACCTTGCACCTCTAGGTGTGCTGCAACATGAGGTTACGTAATATTTTTTTATTTTAAAAAATATTTTTTACATGTAAAAGTTAACTCGAGTTTCGTGTCAAGTATACATAGTTTGATCTTAAATTCGATGATTGTAAAAAGTAAATATTTTTAAAAATTAAAAAATAGAGATGGATATTAGGTCGACCACTTTTGACTCGTTAACATTTTTATTTTTGTTAGGAGTCATCTGATCTGAGATCGAATTGAATAGATATGAATTTCACGTCCGTTCTGATCTGATTTTTTTTTAAAAAAATATTACACGGTTGATCGTGTCAACACACCCAGCCGTGCAGCAAAGAACAAAATGCGGGCTCGCGACAGCAGCAATCGAACCCACGCTCGGTTGGGCGGTGGCAGTGGACCAGGTCCCTCGCCGGTACACACGGGAAAGCGACCATCCGGAATTTAACTGGATATGGCCCCGCGAGGTGCCGCGCGTCGTATCAAACAGGTCGGCACTCGGCAGGCAGTCCCCTTCCAAGTCCCACGAGCCGACAGGGCCACAGCCACTGAAAATTTTCCAACATATGTTGCAGGTACATGGGCACTGGACGCCCATGATGGGCATCTGTACGGATCCCGACCACAGGTTGTGAACATGCTGCGGTAGATAAAGGGAAAATTTGTTTATATTTTTTAGGAAATATACTTAACTGTCAGTTTATTGCCTTCTCTGCCAGAAAATTATGCGTCATTTATCCGTTATTTTGGTGGAATTATTTTACGGTCTAATATTTTAACTATAACGTATTAACAATAAACGCCAATGTGTTAAAGCATTTAGACGCATTAACACTGGCATGTTAGCACCAGGGACTGTAAAATAAGTCTGCCCAGAAAGTAGAGGACAAGAGGAAGTCTCAGAATTTATCATAGGGATTTGAAAATAAGTGAAGAGATTTGATAGGGGGAATTAATTAATTTTTCCTTATATTTTTACTTTCATGTATCAGAGAGTAATGTTTTCTTTAAAAGTCAACTCTTTCTTAAATTCACGAGGATAAAAATAGAGCTTTTGAGCACTACATGATCTGTTCTTTCTTGTAGCCAAATTCTTTCTATTTCATTGATGGATTTGGCGCATGGGATAACTGAGTCTTTCTTTCTTTGTTATTTATGGGAGGTGACGTGGTGGGGTTTGGAGTTTATGAAGATTTTTATCTTTTGAGAAATTTTTTTTAAAATTAACTTCTCACGAAATATTTTTTTGACGTTATAGATTATTGAAAGGTGAGGAGGGTAAATCTGATTTGACCTAAGACCGGCCCAATAGCGATGGGTCCAAATCGATCCCGCTTCTACAGCGCGCCCAAGAGGCGCCCAACAGTTACGGCCCACCAAGGTGCGGCCCAATCCGACTCAACATCGGATTCGACAGCGCACAAAAGTTACGACCCAAACGCAGTGATCGCCGGAAGACCCTTCGACGACCGACCGTTACCTCCCACGACGTCGGCCTCAACCCCATAACGGGCGAGCAAGCCCCACGGGCGCCGTGAGACTCGCCCCGGACCAGCCGACGCCAGGGGAACCGCTCTCCAACGGAAAACTCCCGCCACTATAGCGGGGAAATGTTATTCCCCCACCTACGCCTTTCCATATCAAGGAATAAGGAACCCCCTCCAGGACAACCCCTATAAGAAGGACGACGACAGAGAAGAGACGGATACAGTGGATCATTCTATCAAATCGCTACCCCAGAGAATAGAGCCATTGGCCCCTGCTACATAGAGAGAAAGCATCGACAGTCGTCCACACTTGAAGGAGGGTCTCCTCTGGCGACATTACCGCCCAGCGAACACTCACCGAGTGGGCACTGGGAGTGGCGAGCACTCATCTAAGGGCTCTACACGTCTCCTCGGCCTCGTACTGCGATCTCCCCTTTTTCTCTCACTCGCTCTTCTCTGCTCCTCATTAGTCCGTTACTGACTTAAACATCGGATGGTTGTCTCCTGGGGTAACACCCGGGACTCCTTCTGACGTCCATCGTTTCTTGATGCTTGCAGGCCTCCACGGGTGCGGGACGACTTCCCCGTTCAATAAATAGAGAAGGTGGTACGTGGCATAGAAATAAATTTTCTGCCCCTACACTTCTTGGTGCCGTCTGTGGGAAGACGAGCAAAAAGTTATGGCACCTCGTGGAAACCTCCGCAATGCCAGTAACCGGGGGCGCGGTTCCCATCAGGGACCCAACTCTCGCCGGGCGTCGCAGAAAGCCTCTTCCATCCATCCCCGACAAGAGGTCACACCGGGTGATCTAGACGAACTCCGTCAGGAGATCCGAGCCCTGACTGGACTCTACCGGGAACTTGCGAATCGGCCGATGGGACCCCAGCCCGTCCAACCTTAGCGACTACAAAACGAGAGGTCCCAGACTGGAGAAAATACTCGCCGGGTATGGGAAGGATATAATGCATCACTTTCATAAGTATCAAAAACGCAAGTGATTTTAGCTCAACAATTAGAAAAAAATAAGAGTTTATCAAGTATCAACAAGTAAATAAAAATAAGAACATCGTTTTAAATAGTTCAACCTCATAACTTCAGTCACAGTTTAACATCACTAGATATCCGTCCACCGATCTATGTAAAAGCTCTTGATGAAGATGTTGGAGAGTGACTGGCGGCTCATCCTCTATCAACACCCTCACTATCGTCTGCCACGTAATTCACACATCTTTTGAAATTCTTTGGTAAGTACACGCATCCTAAGAGTATTTTCTTTTAGAGATGTGATCAATGCACAGGTCATGCTTATGATAGATTAATGTGACTGATATATATGCATAAATAAATAATACTCTTGATTTAAATGTCATATTTCTTACATGAACTCAATTATAATTCTTGTATTTATTTATCAGGTTTTTTGTGCTTGTAGGTTTCAACTCCATCAACCCCAAGCCCAACACGTTAAGAGGTTTAGACTTAAAATTGTGCTCTAAGCTCAGCTCAAAAGTGAAATGGGCTTAAATTTAATACCCAAAATTGCTTGAAAGGAGTCGGGTCGGGCCGGATTTCAGGCTCTGGGTACCCATTGACAACCCGAATCAATTTGTGTCGTTGGTTTTTTTAATTATTTTTTGATATACCTTGTTATAGAGATGCAACGTTAGACATTTTGATTAGCGAGTAGCATTCCTATTAATTATTTATAAAAAGTTGAATTTTGGCCCAACCAAGAGTTTTTCATTTATTTTTGGGAAAATTATTAAAAAGGGCAAAAAAACCTTATAAATTTCTAATAAGGGCACACTGAGTTTAAAATAACTAAAAATGTCACTCCTTCCACGTTACATATCTCGGGGAAGTGGGGAGGACAAATCGAATCTTTTCTTTAGCATATGATCCAAAATACCCCCAATTATTTTGTGAAAAGATTTTTAAAATTTAATAATTTCTGAAAAGGGTATTAATGTTTTGAAATATCAGAAAAAGATATTTTATAAAAAATTAATATTTAAAATAACAAAGTTATGCTAGAACAAGCCAAAGTCTCTATCTTTATGCATGTGGACGTGACTGTATTTATTATTTTAAAGTTGATTATGATTATCATTAGAAAATTCTTTTGTCCAACGTCACATCTATACGGAGATTGTAAATATTTTTTTAATTGTTTTAATATAAGAAAGGTAAATTTGTTGCTCTTTTTTTCAAGATGTTCTTATAATTTCTATGTAGCTGCATGCCGTTCTCCCATACATAGACCTGTCCATGTTTGTTTAAACAGTTCCATCCCCATGTGTTCTACAATCGAAGAGCATCACCCATTCGACTAGTGCGGAGGAATTGCATCATATCCCCACCGTACTGCATGTTCACCTGCGACAGCTCCCTTCAGGAACCCTACCTCTTCTGCTGCCTCTCCTGCAAGCTAACGTGGTTTACCGCCTCGCTGCTTCGTCTTAATTCTCTGATCGAAATGTCATCGCATTTCGTTCTTTTACTGGTGCTGCTACTTCTTCCTTGATGGGTCTGTTGTATGACTGCTCGTTCGAAGGTGAAGCACTGCTAAAGACGAAGGGGGCCCTGTCGAGGCACCTGTAGGAGTGCGACTTCTTGCCGCTGCCCAACTCCTGCGACCTCGAAATGGACACCCAGCTCACTCTAGAGTCGGTCCTCGACTCGCCGGTCCTGTCGTCGGCCACCAGCGCCGGCGGCGGCGTCTGGATGATGGGCTGGCGCCGGAGCCACCAAACGGGCGGAAGGTCGTGCCGAACCGGTTGCTGCTGTACCTAGCCAACCAACCAGGTTGAGGTTTGGCCCCCACCGGTGACAGACGGCGGTGGGGAGGGGCCCCGCCATGCGTATTAAAAAATTTTCATGGGAAGACGATGACAGCCGACGATGTCCTCGGCGTTGTCCACGACGAACCCTAGCGTGCTTTCTACCCCCTTACTTCTTCCCTCCGTCCGTCGCCGCTGCTCTTCCCATGGGCCATGGCCAAGGAGGGTAAAACAGAGATATCACAAATGTACTAAACTTGGGAGGGTAGTTTAGGAAAAATACTTGATTATGACCTTGTGAGAAGAAAAATTAGATCAGAGTACTTTTTTTTAGTTATTTTAAAGTGCCCTTATTAGAAATTTTAAGAGTTTTTTGACCTTTTTGGTAATTTTCCCTTTATTTTCCTATAAAATGTGTGTGGATCTCTTTTTGTCCAATCATGTGAGATTGCTAACACTCCAGCCATCTTATCACTTATTATCACTTGCACCAAGTGAATCAATTATAGGTAAGTTTGCAAGGTGACTATCCATAATTTCACACCATGATATACGATTAATTATTCCTATTTAACTATTGGGTTTATCTTCCAACACATTCGGACTTATTTCACACCTTTAATTAGGTTGGCCTACTTGAAGGTGTCAGAGACGTGGGCTTAGCTCCCTGCTTCGGCCGGACGCTAACGTTTCAGCATCTCCTGCTCCATTACACATGGAGTACATGGATGATGGGTGAATATATATATATATATATATAAATAGAGAAAAATAGAGAAGGCGCCCCCCAGGCTTCGATCCCTTCCCCTCCTGTCCCCTCCCCACTGTGCCATCTGATTAAAAAAAATAGAGAAGGGTCCAAGAACACATGATTTCATGTTTTTTTCATTTAAAATTAAAGAAAGCCATAAACAAATGTCAAGAGTGCCAAAGTGGGCACTCAGATGAGAAGCCATCCGGGAAACAATGACAGGGAGCTCAACTGAGGTCCAAACAATGCGGGGACGGCCTACCCCCAACGATGTCGACAGCAGTACATACAATGAAATATGTTTAGGCACAGACATCTGTATATATATATATATATATATATATATTAAGGAAACAACATCAAACTTTGATTTGTTAACTTCGTCCAGTTGAGGTAAAACATTGACATTTGCACATATATAGGCATAGCTCCTTGATGTAGCATATGTTTGTACATGCACCAACATACACATTTGTGTGAATATATTTAATAGTAGCTAGCTTCAAGGATGATGCTGCAAAGTCACCTTCCAAAACAAAAAAAAAGATGCATGGTGCTGCAAGTACTGTCTCTAGCAATGCTCTCGCCGTCTGTAAATAGAGACAGTACCTGGATGTAATATATATGTATTATATATACACCAACATACACATTTCTGTGAATACATTTGGGGAGATTCAAGCATGTACGTTGTTAATTAACATTGTCTGGCAATGTCCGCACCCAGTGTTGCTGTTGCACTCTCCTTTGGCAGAGAAAGGGAGATATAACCCATGCAACCTCCCAGTTTCCCCTTCGGAAGCCCTCCATCCTTCTCTCCTTTTCCTCCTCTCTCTTCTTGTTTCTGTTTTCAAATCAAATTAACCGGTGGCATTTGCACGATGAGACCAGCCATATCAGTACCACTCCTCGTTTTGCTGCTCCTACTCGTCCCCACAGCTCAAGGTACATGATGAACCGTGTTGTCGCCCGCCTTTGTTTTACTTCTCCATCATCTTTTGTAAAACCATGCATGGGGCATTAAGAAGCACACCTGACAGACATTGTCTTCTTATAATGATCATGTCTATAGCAGTTCGACCGGAAGGGGAGTCTCATGCTGCTCTCCGGAAGAAGTTGCAGGTGGGTATATATGATCAGCTAGTTTCTAGTGATCTTGCTGCTTTCAATTGGTCTTATTTTTCAAAGGCATCATCCTTATTATTTCCTCTTACATTAATATCATAACGAAAGGAAAATGTTGATACCAGGAAGAGGGCCAGCAGATTCTGTGTAGAGCGGGCAACCCAGTGGGAGGAGCTGCTCTCTGCAACGAGGGGCAAGCCTCGGGAACCATTATGAAGAAAAGATCTACTACTACGGCAAGCAAAGTCCACCACAGGTTTCCGGGGTTTCATGAAGATTACTACGGGCCAAGGAGTCACAACCCTAAGCACCATTAGATCTCTGCATGTACTCTTACGTTAATCCCCATTAACTTCTGCCCCCTCTCTAGATCTCCATGTGTTTAATGGCTATTTACGTTCGGGAAACATGGAGCTGGGTTTGGAGAAGAGGCAACCCCACCATGTACTCAACAGAGCAATTCTGTACTGAAACTTGACTACAGTAGCTAACAGGTTGAGAGAATGTTAACTCTGCACAAGCCTTTTTTGTGTTCCTATAAATATGTGCTGCATTTTCTTCCTCTACTTGTTGGTTAGTGTTGCGTTTCACCTGAGATCGATCTGCAAGCATGGTTCTTTCCTCACAATTAACCTTCTGACAGAGCGACTTAATTAGAAACAAATACGTACAACGAATACTTGCCATGGCAGTGTTTTTTCTCGTCCGGCTGTTCAATGAAAACTTCCCCACAGTGTTCTTCGATCGAGAAACCACCGATATGCGGTTAATTTAGGCCAGTGCATTCAAGCTCGATCGGATGAACGTACGTACGGTTTAGTGGAAACCCAGTCCAGGAAACAAGGCTAGATTGTTCCTCTCTAACTGTGCAGGGAGGAGAATATATAAAACCTTGGAGCGCTGTGGTCATTAAATAAATTCAGCTACTGAGAAGATAGCATTAATTAATTAGCCAGCTTCCTTGTGGCGCCTTGTTTCCTCCCCACCCCCATGGTGGTCATCCACAGAGCACGAGAAGCGAAGGCATGGAGGCTGAAAGCTCACACAGACGCTTCATTCGGTGAAGCAGGCGGTCTCCGTGTACATACGGACAGATATGTAAAGCTTCTATAGATGTATCCAGATGCACATAGGTTTATATATATATATATAGATAGATAGATAGATAGATAGATAGAGAGAGAGAGAGAGAGAGAGAGAGAGAGAGAGAGATGGGGAATAGACAGCATTACAGAAAATGCTGCAGTTTTCTAGGGAGGGGCCCCATTAGGGTGTATCTAGATGAATGTACTAGCTCTTTTACTCCTTTAGATTAACTACATGCATGATTGAGTTGTTGATTGGCTGGCTATTTTGAGAGGAGGGTCCATGTTAGATTGTCTATAATTAATGTGCTGGCTTTATGTCTGGGGTGATACAAATTGAGGGGACAGCCGGACGGGCATCCGCCATCAGAGAGGTGGGTAGCTATGTACAGTTGGCCTCAACAATGAGAGGCTTAAACTAAACTATAAGGTGACATCCGCATACCTAATTTGTTTATTTTCCAATGAAAATTTTACAAAATTATAACAAGGATGATCATCTATCTCAATTTCTTAATTGGAACTTTGTCATCAGAGATTTTGCGGCCCTACAGACATAGGTATAGTGTCCACTTCAATTGTCTCTTGCCAGTCTTCTGACATCAAGTATAAACGTGGGCCATACATTTTATCTTGGAATTAATTGTGGATATTTCTCTTAGGTGCTGTTTGGTATCGGGATAAATTTTGAGGAGAATATGTGTAAGTCATTCTAGGATAATTTATGTCTAGTCTTATTCTCGTATACGTTTGGTATACAATAGGTGAAATGGGGTTAGAAAAATGGGGATAATTCATTCCAACAAAAGATTGGAATGAGTTATCTCCGTTTCTAATCCCAAAATCGGGGTTAACCTTATTTTCCTTAACCCGAGTTATCCCCGCCCATTTTAACGATACCAAACCTAGAACGAGAATAGAGCGGAGATATCCCCGCTCTAACCCCGTACCAAACGACCCCTTAGGGTCTCTTTGTTAACGGGACGGCAAAATCGGGATGGTGTATTCCCCGGTTGTCACCGGCTTTCGAATATTATGCTTTGGTGGCGCATAAGTTAACATAGTAGAATAAGTAAAAAGTGAATGAAAATTCATATTTTCTCATTCCAACTCTAACGGTCGAACACATCACCCGGGAGTGACGTATTCGATCTAAATCTATTCTAATAACAAAAAAGCTGGGCCCGGCTTTCGGCCCAGAGTGAGTCATCTCTAATAGAAGTTAGCCGGTACCTATTGTACAATATTCAGTAGTAGGGGCAAAACAACTTTAAATAGATCAACTACATGTCTCGACTCTTTTGATTCTTTTGAACTTAATTTATTTTAGTTGTTTTAGATAATTTCACTTGATAGAAATTCCCTGCTAGTGTTACACACATATATATAATTAGATAATTTTACTAGATTTTAAAATTAGTTGAATGTTGTCACTCTTCTTAGCCGATTTTGATTTTCAATGCAAAACTACCACCTGAAACTAAAACCGGAGATTTTGATTAGATAGGTTCCTTTAGCATGTCTTTGGCGTGTCATAAAACATTATAAAATCTCAGTTTTGAATTATGGGTTTTAAAATTTATGAAGATAAAACTCCTGATTTTAAAATCATCGTCACCATGATCTAATCAACCTCCAAAGGTCTATACATATATATAGAGCTAGGCTGAGGTTTACAAAGGTTCAAAAATCCTTCAACCAGAAGCAGACCAGACACGACTCTCATTGCAATAGCTAGAAGTTGCATCTACGAAGATGAGACCGATAGATCATAAGAATCTGCAGGAAACTCGTACAAAGAGCCCCTACGGGTCAAATTGATTAAATGTCAAAAAGAAGACCTCTCCATATAAATACGTGAACTGGAAGCTTGAGCTGAATAAAAGAACATTTTCTTGTATAAGGGTTTGGTGTTTAATATTTCAATGTATAATAACAAATATTATCAGATTATGAGGTCAGATGTGCCAAAGCAGTTCAACATTCACCAATTGCTTGACAAACCTCATGCTTTCTCTGCACTGCATGACAACTACTTCCTTTTCAATTAGCATGGTCAATCAAGGAGCTTCAATGTTGCCAATGAAATAAAAATTCAAGAAATTCTGTCCTATTCCAGCAGATTTCTTGATCCAGCAGGAATTTTTTTTTCTATACGTTCAACAATGCTCATGTTAAGACCATGTTGATTCAGTGAATAGCAAAATACTTCTAAGTTCAAGGTTGCAGATTAAGCTCCCATCTTACATCGACTTCTCTTTAGCATATGAACCAACTCCTTCCTGCATCCGTACAAATTGAGTGGCAAATACTGTCTCAGATTCACCATATACAACACGTTTCTAGAACAACCTTTATTTTATTGCTATGATGCACAAGACAAATTTCATCCTACTCTGGTGGTCCCCTTCAATTGGAGTTACATTGCGTAATGCAGAAATTTTGAGGGTAACAGCCTATCTAGTATGCCCTGTTATATTCAGGAAAGACAGTGACATCTAGAATAATTTCAGATCCATCTGGAAAGTCAGATTGATCACCACATTTTACCCCCAACAAGGGTAATCGGATAAGCACTTTGCAGCTTCCAGGAATGATCAAGGCAGCATTATAAAGTACTGGTAAGGCCCAAGGTACACAGTATGTAATTACAAAACTTGATGTGGCAAGAGTGTGGCAACTCCAAAAATTGATGCAGAAGGGTTCTCTAACCCCCACCAGTTTTCACCAATACATACAAGCCAGATGCCATTATTTTTCTTCTCTATGCCTATAAATGTGTTTGTTTCAGTAAAATGAATTTTAATAAGCATCCATTTTGTTAAGTGCTTAAATGAAGTGAGGAACAAGGAGTAAATGTCTAACATTTGCAGTTTGGTATTAACCTGTTAAATGTTCCCAGCTCCATTTCATCTATTTAAAATGACTAAACCATGTCAAGTTCAATTGTGTAACTTTCGGGCAAGCAAAGACAAGGATATGGAAAAAATGAATCCTCAATAATTATCCATCATACCGGATCCCATACTTCCTATACTCATTTAAGCCAGTTAGGAATATGTTGCATGTTATTTCTAGCTACGCAAAAAGGGCCTCAAAAGAAAGTTCCAATGAGATTCTTGAGTATCAAGAGCATAATTCCTTATTCTCAAGAAATTCTTCCAATTAGATTCTCAACATTTGGTATCATTTGTGGACTGCTATCTTATACTAGATATTGGCATCTTGAAGCTGGTACACAATGCTTGAGCTGAAGAATTTCTAACCTATGTTGACGGATGATCATGCACATCAATCAAGTTAAATAATTCATCTCCAATGCCGAAACCGAGCATCCTAGCCATGTCACTTGTCTTCAACTCGGCTCTTGGAATATTTTGTTGTTTCAACCAAGAGTACACAATGAAAACTTTTTTCATGACAAACAATTCAAGTGCTTCAGGATTGAAGACAATCCCCAAACGCATGCTCATCTGCAAATTAATTTTCACATAATTAGAATGCATTCAAACTGCTCCACATTTGTACCATTCCCATATTCATATTTTCCAGAACATAAAAATATGGATTTAAGGATTCACCAATGAATAATTGATCATGGGTTCAAAACTCCCGTTAAAGTTCTAACCTGATGAGGAACCAGCATTGCAGCATAACGAGCAAGTTCTCCTGCTCTCCAGTCCAGCACAACAGGAAGCCATGGATATGAAGCATCAAGTCTGACAAACCATAATCTTATATCAGGAAATTCTGAGAGTTCGCGCATATCCTGAGGATCTTCTCTTTCATAGTTGATTGTGAAACCTACAGTTTGCTCGAGAAGGATTTTTGGCTCAAATGAAGGGCCATCTGCTGGAAGTTCATAATGAGTATTGTGAGGCTTCTTCATGGTTCATTATTATCTGAATAACAAAGACAAGTAAACAGTACAGCATTATTGTGAAAATTTAGTAGTTCCATTTTATGTTAGATAAGTATATTATACCTTGCGCCAACAAGCCACTTCCAATGATTGCGTGAACTGGAGATAAGTCAAGGTTTCGAATAATGTTGTTGTCAATCACTATCTCCAAACGCCTTTCAGTTGGAGGCAATGGAGGTGCAACTTTTGATGTATCTATCAATCAAAGCATGTTTGAATCAATCTAATGCTAATCCGCCCACAGCACATCAATGTGAGAATGAAAGTGAACATCCAGGCATGAAGTCCCCATTCTTGTTGGAAGACACCAAAATATCCTGAGATCTTAAATAAAGGATTATAGAATTATTTACTAATGTATGCACATCTAAAATGTCCTGAAAAGTAGAAGAGAAATGCATTCAAGTTTGAACTTGAAGAAAGATTAAGACATTCAGCTGTCTCATCATCATCATCATCATCAGAGCCTTATCCCAATTAATTGGGGTCGGCTACATGAATCCTGTTCCGCCAAAGATTTCTATCAAGTGCAATATTCATATTTAAATTCAAGGAACTAATGTCCTTCCTAATAACATCGCACCATCTCATTTTAGGTCTTCCTCGAGCTCTTTTACTAGGATCCACTAAGATTTGGTCACATCTTTTAACCGGCGCTGAGTTAGGGCGACGAAACACATGTCCAAACCACCTGAGTCTATTTTCTCTCATTTTGCTATCAATTGGAGCTATCCCTAAGTCCTTACGGATGCGCTCATTCCTAATCTTGTCTTTCTTAGTCTTGCCACACATCCATCTCAACATCCTCATCTCTGCTACACACAGTTTGTGGATGTGTTCCTTTCGTACTGCCCAACACTCGGTACCATATAATAAAACAGGTCTCACAGCCGTTCTATAAAACCTCCCTTTGAGTTTCACAGGCATACGACGATCACAAAGGACACCTGATGCACTTCTCCATCTTAACCAGCCTGCCTTAATCCTATGCGTAACGTCATCATAAATCTCCCCATTCTCTTGTATGATAGACCCTAAATATCGAAAGCTACTACTCTTCGGAATGTTATGTCCATCAATTAGAACCATGCCTTCCTGAACCACTCTCCCATTACTAAAATTACAGTGCATAAACTCTGACTTACTCCTACTAATTTTAAAACCTTTAGACTCCAAGGCAAGTCTCCAACGCTCTAACTTAGCATTTAGAGCATCAATACTCTCATCAATTAAAACAATATCGTCTGCAAATAGCATACACCAAGGGATATCCTCGTGCAATTGTTTAGTTACTTCATCCATAACTAAGGCAAAGAGATACGGACTTAGTGCAGAACCTTGATGCAAACCTATAGAAACGGAAAATTCACTAGTCGCCCCAGCAATAGTTCGAACACTAGTAATAGCACCGTCGTACATATCTTTAATCAAATCAACATATCTTTGAGAGATTCCTTTCTTTCTTAATGTCCACCAAATCAATTCTCTCGGTACTCGATCGTACGCCTTCTCTAAATCAAGAAAAACTATATACAAATCTTTTCTCATCTCTCTATACTTCTCCATTAGCTGCCGTAGTAAGAAAATAGCTTCTGTAGTAGATCTATTTGACATAAAACCAAACTGATTTTCCGATACAGTAGTCATACATCGGAGGCGTTTTTCAATTACTCTTTCCCAAAGTTTCATAGTATGACTCATAAGCTTAATTCCACGATAATTATTACAACTTTGAATATCTCCTTTGTTTTTATAGAAATGAACTACAACACTTTTTCTTCAAACTTCTGGCATTCTCCGTCCCAAGCCCGGATGAGAAAAGAGAAGGGTTTGTGTTAGGTCGACATCCAGCAGTAAAATTTTGTCACATCTCCAATATGAATTCTGATCCAAATACATTCAGCTGTCTAACAACAAAAATTAATCAGAAAAAGGAGTATGAATGTTTCAATTGTACTCTTTAATTTTAAAAAGAAAGGAAAAATAATATATCAACTATTACATTTGATTGCAGAACAATCTTTCCCCAAAAGAGAGGCATAGATCTATAGTTTTAGTGAGAACTTAGGTGTATGAACATGTAAACCAAAATACTTAAGATACTCTCTAATTTAACAAAGAAAGACAAAATAATGTATCACCTATTATCACTTGATGGTAGGAAAACCTTTCCCAAAAAGAAAGACATGGATTTATGTACCAATTCCTTTATTTGGGAAGTCTCAGTTGCATAGAGCCGAATATCCTAAAAAGTACTCATTGTTTATCACTGTCCTTGTTTTCATAAAGTTTCTCTTTCCCTTTGATTAAAAAGAAAAAGACACAACAGATTCTTATCAGAGATTGTTGATTCAAAAATCTCAATTAATCGACCAGCTAAGCATGAGAAAGAAAAGCAGTTCTCATGACACAAATAGGTAATCTCTAAATTTCTTTAGGGGATGTCATAGGAAGATTACAACTCACACCTTTCAGGATCAGTTCTTACTGGTTGAGACGTCCACAAAGTTTGAGAATTGCAATCAATTGGTCTTTGATTGAAGGCCAAATCATACTTTCTTGAACATAACAGAAAAATGCTTTGTGTCATAATAGGGAACATTGTATGGATCATTGCACAACATGAATTATTAATTTGTTTCAGATTAGTAAAAGTGTTTTTAGACCCCACAGAGTGTTCATTTGAGAAACTTCTACATCAGGCGGTAAGACCAGTTTATAGCCAATCAACAAAAGGTAACCTTAAAGTAGGAACCATTTTCATACTCCTTTACATGAAAGAGCAATGCTCCAGTTTCTATAAAGTGCATGGGGAAGGGGGATGGGAGAAACTAATCAGCATCTAGTCTCATGTATTATTTAAATTCTACTTGGCTAAAAACACTGCGTGTTCAAGATACTGTTTTCTTTCAGATTCAAACGAAGATGAATGAGCCAAAATCCAATGAAGCTCCAACTTTACAGTTGAATATTTACACTGTAGACGACCCCAACTAGAAGTCTAACATGGGGTTGGCCCCAAAAGTCAAACGGGGAGCGGGTTCTATCTCAATTCTCTTTTCTGTGTGACCAAATACTTCCTCATATGAAGCCGAGGCTTCTTCGATGAACCCTGCAAAAGGATTCCTGCGCTTTCTTCACAGCATAAACTCATTTCTGCTTTCACCCAGTAGCCATAGAATACAGGAAGCCACGAAGCAATGATTTAAAGTGCATTACAACTCTCACTAAGGGGTCGTTTGGTGTGCCCGAACATGCTGTAAAGCATAGCAAAATGCCGTAAAATGGCATATTTCTTATG
Source organism: Amorphophallus konjac (assembly GCA_022559845.1). Lineage (NCBI taxonomy): Eukaryota > Viridiplantae > Streptophyta > Magnoliopsida > Alismatales > Araceae > Amorphophallus > Amorphophallus konjac. The sequence goes on from CM040121.1 coordinate 600,669,211, forward strand.
TTTGAAATGCGGTAAATAATTTTACACTGTTTTCTTATATTTGGTGTGCGGTAAATTGCTGGCTCTCAAAATCGGTTGACCCATCTGGCACCCTTTTTAACCCAGTAAGTTTTCAGCCCAAAACTCCTGAAAACCAAAACGGAGGATTTTAAAACCCGTGATTTCAAAATAAAAAAATATTTCCATAAAATTTAAAACCGGTGATATTAATTTAATATTTTTACATTGTTTTATGACACACCGAACGACCACCCCTAAATCACCCGTTTACTGAGAGAGGTTCCTTAAAGCGTGTTTACTGAGAGGGGGAGGGGGTTTCCATGACCACACATGAATCAGAAAAGGTCCAGAAAAAGGAAGGAACTTTGAATGAAACAGAAAGGATTAAATTAAAAAACAAAATATGAAACACAGAAAGCTTATCCAAGAGAAATTTCAGTGCAAGAAAAGTTATCTACCATCGTCTTCATCGGTGAGAGAGAGGTCGAAGTTGCCCGAGGGATTGAAGGCGACAGACAGCGAGAACTCACCCTTCCGACGGGAATGCCTGCTGGAGTGGGGGGAGGAGACCACACCTTGTTTGCCGGAAAGGCATGGAGAGGGAACGTCGGCGGCACCCTTCTTCGGCGAAGAGATGAGGTTGAGTACGCTGCTGGCAGCAACAGCTGCAAGTGCCATGAAGAAGAAGAAGAAGAAGAAGAAGAAGACGAAGAAGGTGGTGATGGTTGGTCCTGTGAGCTACTCGTTATCAGTTTCTTCTCGTGGTCTCAGAGCTGCTGCTCCCTCCGTTCGAACCGTGTATGTTCCATTTGGAATTTTCCAAGAGTACCCTCAACCCTCGTTAAAGTAAACAGTTCTTGAGGTACATCGTAAAAAATGCCCGCCAATTTACTTATTAGCTCCTTTAGTGTAAATATTTATATTTTAGTCTCTCAATTATAATTATTTGTCAGAGAACCCCTGCCATCTTCTAATTCAACCCAAGTAGTTAACAAACCATAGAAAAAAGGAATATGATGTTAAAAGTGGAAGGAATCTTCCGTTGAGATAATAAAACTCTCTCTCTCTCTCTCTCTCTCTCTCTCTCTCTCTCTCTCTCTCTCTCTTTCTCTCTCTCTCTCTCTGTGTGTGTGTGTGTGTGTGTGTGTGTGTGTGTGTGTGTGTGTGTGTGTGTGTGTGTGTGTGTGTGTGTTCCCCCGCGTCGAACGTACTGTGACCTCCAGCACAGATGTTGTCTCGAAGGCAACATCTATGATCATGGTCGCCATGACAAGCGACAAGAAGAGAAGGGCTCGACATGGCAGGGAAGGTCAGGGCCACCATATACTCTCTCAGTGGACCTAGGAGCAGTAGGAGGAGGAGGTGATCAGATGGCCCCTTCCTCTATCTACTCTCTCTCCCACTTTGACAGGCTTGGGAGTAGCAGGAGGTAGAGGGGGTGATCGGCTAGCTAGTCTCTCTCTCTCTCCTTCAATGTACTTGGGAGTAGCAGGAGGCAGAGGGGGTGGCCAGCCTCAGAGGTGAGTAGGACGACATACTTGAAGGCATGCTCGATGGTGAAGCTGATGCAGATGAGGAACCCAAAGAGGTGGAAGAGGGGCTCGCTGTTGCTGGCGAGCATGATGCCCAGGACAACGAGGAGCTACGCGAGGTAGACGAGAGGGCGCTCTCGATGGCAAGTGAGCAAGAATGAGAAGATACCAGCGGAAAATTGGTTGAAGGAGACGAGGATGTACTAGAGGGAGGTGCTCCCACACACGTCTAAGAAGCATAAGATGGCAGAGAAGGCAGTGATCTTGAGTAGTTGACTATGCGAGGAGATGTGCTGCAGAAAGAGCTAGAGGGGGTGGCCTGCGAGCAGTAGGAGGTGGAGGGGGTGGCCAGCCAATCCCTTTCTCTCTCTCCCCCCCACACTCTCTCACTTCCCCCTTCTCTCCCCCTCCCCCTCCCCTTCTCCTCCGATAGGCCCAGGAGTGGTAGGAGGCAAAGGGGGTGGGCCAGTCGATCTCTCTCTCTCTTCCTCCCTTCCCTCGCTCCCCCTCCCCTTGTCTTTAGGCGGTCCTAGGAGCAACAAGAGGTAGATGGGGTGGCTGACTAGTCCCTTTCTCTCTCTACTCTCTTCCCCCTCTCCCTCCCCCTCCGACATGCCCGGGAGTAGTAGGAGACGAAGGGGGTGGCTGGATGGTCCCCCCTTTCTCTCTCTCTCTCTTCATCCCCTTCTCTCCCTCCCCCATCTTCCAGTGGGCTTAGGAGTAGCATGAGGTGGAGGGGGTGGCCAATTGGTCCCTTTCTCTCTCTACTCTATATCCTCCTATCCTCCAAAGGGATTGGGAGCAGGAAGAAGCGAAAGGGGTTGGCCGGTCGATCTCTCTCTCTCTCTCCCCCCTCCAGCGGGCCTACGAGTAGTAGGACGTGAAGCAAATGGCCGGTCGTTCCCTTTCTCTTTTGCTCTCTCTCTCTCTCTCCTCTTCCCCCTTCTCTCTAGGGCTGTTAATGGGTTGGGCCCTAGTTGGGCTTAGGTTGGCCGAGCCTGGGACCCGACTCATTATTTTTAAAGTCCGAGCCCGGCCCGACCCTGGGCTATGTCGGGTCGGGTCAGCCCGGGTCTGACTTTTTCGCTAAATCGTCTTGACAAACTAAATAAAAAGTTAATAAAAAATAGCACATATGAAAGTATAAAACTTACCATTTCACTAAATTTATTAGAGTTTTATATGTTAATTTATTTGAAAAGAGAGTTTTTAGAATTTTAATTAAGTAAAATAAAAAAATTAAGGGAGAAAAAAAGAATGGGTCGGGCTAGCCCGTGGGTCAAACTAAAAGCCCGTACTTAACTCGTGGACCTTCACAGGCTAGACTTTTAGGCTCGACTAAGATCTCACAGGCTAAAAAGGAGCTACTGGCTTGGCCCAAGTTGAGCCAGGCTTGACCCATTGACAATCATACTTCTTTCTCTCTCCCCTTCCTGTGTCGTCTAGTGGGCCTAGGAGCAGCATGAGGTGGAGGGGGTTGTTAGCCGATCTCTCTAGTTCTCTCTCTTACCCCCCCTTCTGTCCTATGACAGGCCTGAGAGCAACATCTGGCCTACAAGATTTCAATTGCTATGTAACACCCTAATTTTAGGAAGCCCATGGATACATTGGGAGGCCCATTTAGTTAGATTGAAGTCATTAAGTGTTATTCACAATTTCAAATGAGTAATATGTTATATATAGAATAACTATTTGTAATAATGTTCAAATAAAATGAAATTAGGGTTATCGGAAATATAGCTCAATTATCTACAATTTTCATGTTGAGAACTTTTTGACAGTCTATCATTTAACAGATAAAAAATGTCAAATAATAAAGTATAATTTTGAACTTTAAATAGTTACATGAAATAGAAATTTTAAATAGTCACGTGAAATAGAAAAGTATATGAAAAATTATCTAAGTTGAAAAGTTAGACGGATCATTATCTAAGTGGGAAAAGAGTTAGATGAAATATCATCTAAATGGAAGGGAGTCAATGAAATATCATCTAAGATGGAAGAGATAGATGAAAAATCATCTAAGTTGAGAAATTTTAAATAAAATAACATGGATGGTGAGCAATAGATGATGCATTTGGATGATGCAGTTTTTAGATGAAACAAATGGATCGTAGGTGATATTTAGTAATACATTATTAACATAAAAATAAATAAATATAAATTTTAATTAATAGGATAAGATTAGAGGGTTGTATAAATTATGAAATTACTCTTATTACTCTTATTTCATTTTCTAAGACAGTGGTGACTGAGAAAGTTGATAAAATTATTATTTAATTTTTCTAATGCTGGATGAGTTGGCATATTTAATTATTGTGAGTTCATTTAGTGATGTTAACTAGCCTAAATATGAAATTTACTTATTTATAGCGTAACTTTATATAGGAAAGTTGAAACGAAATCAATATTAGACCCATTAGAAAGATAATATAATTATAAATAAATATCATGTTAATTAATTATATGAATTATGTTATATACTAGATCAAAATGACAAATATAAAATTATAATTTTACCACCCATTGATATAAGAGGATAATGTGTCTTATATATATAACTTACAAGAATGCTGAAAAGTCATTGACCTCGTAGATTCTTGAGTGTTAATTTTATTAAATAATATCTTTTATTTTTGACTAAGGTGTGAAGGAAAAATTAATAATTACATGTTCATCATTCTAAACTTTCCCCAATAAAAAAGTAGAATAAGATATTAAGAGATTTTATACGTGGTAACTTTATGAAATTCTTTATTATGACATAATAAGAGATTTAGTGTAAAATATTATTTAGCACGTGTTAACCGTTGAACTTACTAAGAGGTACATAGAAGATTTGACTTAAACTTAGGAATTCGTAGTTAGCATAGGAACTTAGAAAAGGGGTTCTATTTAAACCTCTTTCATCTTTTATTAGTTATTTCTCACGTCTAACTTCAGAATAAAAATGTGAAGACAAGAAGAAGAAGAAGGTCTTAATATGTGAGGTATGTAGGAAGAAGTTGAGAGAAATTAACTATAGAGTTTATGGATTTTTAAGATAGGCATGTGATAAACCTAATCTATGATATTCTTTATGTATATTATTTTGATAATATTTTAATAATTAGAAATTGAATATATGTATTAAAAAATCCATGAATCTACTGAAGTTACGTATAAATTAAGATGCATGTGCATGATTAGAACTTGTGATGAATATGTTATGATCTGACTTTATGATTTATGCTCTGATTGATCAATAATTGTAGTTAATCTATCATTTGTTTAGTCAGATAGTTAAGATAAATTTTCTCAGATAAAAGTTGATAACGAAAATTACATGAAATAATGTCATCTTAAGGAGACATGAGGTGATAAATCTTAACTAGTGTCCATTGTAGGATTATGCCTATGTCCGAGGATAAATAGATTTCTGTTAAAATATGGAGCTCAAAATAAATTATCGTATGGGGAATGGTGAGATATTTACTCTTGATTCTGCATCGTTGATCAAGACTGACATGCCCTCAATATTTGGACAATTTTTCAGAGTTTGTCCATGTACTTAACGCCACAGTTATGTTATTACTCTTTAAACGGTGACGAGATGCATGTACGATATATAATAAATAATTGTGCATCATGTGATTTTGTTGCCACATACAAATTGAATTAAAGTTTAAATTTGATGTATGCATTTTTGATTTGATTGAAAGACTTGTATCTATAAATTGATCTATTAAGATCATCTAAATATATTGTAATATGTCTGGTAAGCCATTTGCAAGTTAACTGTAAGATGTTTGTAAACCATTTATAAGATTTACATATCCAACAATCAAACTAGATAAATAATACTTCTGTAAGTTAAGATTTGTCATGTTCGGTTAGTTATTCTTTTATTATAAGTTATGGTATATACTTAAAATCATCGTAAATGATGATTAGCCCAGTCTTATTATCTAATTTGTAAAAGTTATTATGTGACGTAGATGTTATTGATTTTAATACCGATTCAGTCTCAGGACTCACGTGCTTAATTCAAATATTTTCAAGAAATCAGCGTGCAAGTGAGCTTGAGGCTCTGATAAGGAATAACCGAGAAAGGTACATGAACTTTTTTATATAATCGCCTTTATAAGTTTAAGTTCTTCTGAATGGTTTATGTGAATATGATCCTGGAGAAAAATCTTTACTGTTACGAAGAGGGTGTATTTTAAAAGCATATGATGTACAGTTTGATAATAATGTAATCATTCGACGTGCTTTTATTTAATGAGAATGGTATGGTTTATTTTTAATTGAAGAGAATGATGGTTTAAGATTTTAGTGCCCTACAACAAGTATATCTCACACTGTGTGTACATGATGTGTCATCCTCTAACGGGTAAAGTATTACTAGGAAGGGGGTGCCACTTTAGTGCCCTACAACAAGTCTATCTCACAACGTGTGTATACTGTATATGATCTCTCTCTCTCTCTCTCTCTCTCTCTCTCTCTCTCTCTCTCTCATGACTAGGGCCTTTTAATATAACGCCAAAGGTTGTAGGGTTTTTTAACAAATAATTATATTTGAGAGACTAAAAGTAAAGTTCGATGGACCGCTCTTACTAATCGTACCGATCCATATTAATGAGGATCCCGTCAGATAAGGTGCCATCAGCCAATGCAGTCTGCCTACCGCTGGCACTCCTTGTGTTCGTTCGCTACTATCGGCTGACAGCCTCTAAGCGACAACCCCCCGCAACCATATGCACTTTTTGTGTTTGCGCAAGGAGCACAAGGGGCGACGGGACTACATTAACTGTGTGCACCAATGGCGGTCCAGTGACTAATCTCTCTTCGACAGGTGCCTATTGTACAGCCTTGATTTGGTAAAAAGGTTAGTTCTCAAGCGTGATTAACCTCGGTAGGGGTAAATCACTTCAGAGTTAGTCAACTTTTGTTTTGAATGTGAAATGAGTTAACCCACCGAGTTTAACAACTTACGTCTGAAGGTGGGATAGATAATCTGAGATTAACCCAAATTAACTCACATTTCTACCATAGCTAACCAATCCATCTTACCAAACTAAAGCAAGTTCAGAGTTAAAACTGAGTTAACACTAAGTTAATCTCGAGTTAACCCTTTACCAAATCGGTCTTTTTAATGATTCATTTCTCTCTCGTGTTCATGACATGCGCAAGTTTCCCTACGAATGGGACAAATCTTTTTTATAGAGTGGGAGCTAGTTCAAAATTCAGAATCTTAAAAGAGAAGCAATGCCAGCTATGTTATGTGGGCTCTCCGTACGACCCATCTGATTTGGGTACGTGGCACCTTCTCACAGCTTCGGGAGCCTCCCAAACATCAACCGTCCATACGTATACAGTCGAAGTCCCAGCTGTTCGACACCCCGACCTGTTGCCTGTCTTTGAACGTTGCCTTACTCACGTCACACGTTGTCCTGTAGCCACCTATTTTTGCATGTCCCGACGGGCCCTGTGGATGGCCGTTCACAACCGCACGCACTCGTGCCCCGATGATAATGTCGGCATTCAATACATCTCGACTCAATATCTATAAAGACAGGTCGCCACTACATTTATCTGGTATGCTATTCAACCTTATATATGCAATGCCATCCAAGGGAGCGCAATGCAAGTGGATCCCCCAATCCGTGTCTCTCTCTATTCTCCGGTCTCCTTTCTACTTGTAAGATTGGGTTTTTTACATATTAATCAGTACAAATATGATGAATTAGTTTTTAGTTCCTAAAATCTCTCTATTGTTTAAAAAATTTTTAAAATCACGTGACTCTAATAAAAAGATCCATGTAATTCATCGACGTTAAAATAATTAGATATTCGATAGAATATTCCATCGTTCCGTTAAATAAGTTGAAAATCCTAAACTGACCCTTACTCATAACCCTCTCTGTGAAACCCTTCACCCCACCGCCTGCCACCGCACACCCCACCGCCCCCATACGCAGTCGCAGACGTCCCACCGCCGTTGCAATCTACGGACTGCCCCCACCGGCCGCCACAGACGCCTCACCGCAAGGCATCTAGAGGATTGCCCCAGCCGCAGACGCCCCACCGGTCGACGCAGACGCCCCACCGGCCACCGCAGAGCCCCGCCGCAGACGCACTGCCCCATGTGTGCTTTTCCGCATCTATTTCCGATTTTAAAAGTGGAAATCTTTTTCCCTTCTCACACACATTAGTTTATGCAAGTCCTGTAATTTACATTATAGGCCATGTAACTTGCATTGCCATCACGCCCCATTTCAAACATGTAATCGCCGCAGACGGACTGCCCCAACTTACAGACGGCCCATCACGGGCCCTTGCCATCACGCCCAACACGACAAATCGGCCATTGTTATTCTCCCCATGCCGGAAATGGTATGCTATTTCGATGGCTAGATTATTCATGCACGACAGGTAATTGATAACTTGTTCGTGTCGTATGCAGTCATCAAATGCTAGTGGAATGCAGTTGTCTCGAGGAGCTGTCGTCTCATCTCGTGTCGCCGATGGAATGTAAATGTAGAAGGGGTAATTGTCGGGTTTACGTCTCAAATCGTGAGAGGTCGAAAGGTAAGCGATTCTATTGTTGTCCGTATGTAAATACTGACGGGGATTGCGGTTTCTTTGAGTGGGTTGATGATACTACTTATAATGTTGTGGATGTCAAATATCAACTGAAGGCGATGGAAGAATGCATGACAAAGAAATTCGAAAGGATAGAGTTGCAATTGAAAAACTTAAAATTACTGATGTATTTTGTCATATTTGTACTATTTGTCATTTGCCTATTCAAGTGAATGGGGTTTAAGAGAGACGTATGTAATGTAAGTCCTATATTGGACATGTAATCGCCTTTACTAGAATGTAATGCCACTTATTATCGTTAGTCTTATATGCCCCAGGTGTATGCTTCACCTGCTCATTTCCAGACCAAATGTCTGCCTGTGCATGCTTCACTTGCTCATGCCCATGTTTCGCAGACATGTGTGAAGAGTGAGGCGTCATCATCATCATCATCTCTGGCCAATGGACATTTAGCAGAGTTCTGCAGAAGAAATTGTGCTGGACTCTTACATAGCTGGACTTTGTGGTGCAGGTTAACAGACGAAGCAGCATAATTCTGGAAATTAGATTTTATTAGATTTTATTGATCATGGAGTGATGATGATATAATTCAAAGGGCTAATCTACTAGGGGTTCAAATTAGATCAAAGGTGGGTAAATTTCTCAAATCATGGAAAATAATTAGTGATGGAAATTTTAATGTTCCAAAATCAAATAAAGGCTTGTGGGAATGAACATCGTCATTAAAAGATGTTCAAAGTGACTGTGGTGGTTGGATGCAGACAGATATTCGTATTGTATGGAGCCCTAATATTAGGAGTTCATTGATTTATTAGTTGCTTCATTCTGGTAGTATGGATGTATAGTAGTAGTTTATTTGTGGGTGAGAATCTCTCCTCAACCTTGATTATACCTCCTCTATTTATCTTTGACTAAAATTGGTGGTACTGTTAAAACTTTTTTTGATTGAATATATGAAATCAACCCAAAGCTTACTCGAGTTTCATGTTTTGCTGCTGTCTTGTTTATTGTCCCAGACTTATCTTATTCCGTTGGCTCATGGATTCCTACAAGCTTAATCCACTTTCATGTCTTGCTGCTTTATCTTGTTATATGTTCCAATCTTTACCTTAATTCTGTTAGGTTGCAGCCCATGATACAGACAGAAGAGGGTGGAGAGGTGTCGACACCTCATAATGGAGAGGTCGACATTTCATGCTCTTAATAATCAAGACATATAGTCAAAACGGTGTATTCATTAAAAACACATTCCATTCATTCTCAAGAGGTGATTCCAAACATGGACAAAACAAGGTAATTCATGCATTGACAAATAGGCTTCTCGTTCAATCACAAAGGATTGTTACAATAAGTGCAAAAATAGAAACGACGTGATTCAAAAAGATTCTTAATACATGATATGCATGTAGAACTACGTATGTCTCTTCCTACGTATGCTCTCGTTCCCTCATTTTCACAATCTAACAATCTGAAGACAGAAATAAACTCTTTAGAACAGTTATCCACATTACAAAATCAGCACGCATACACAATATATGAATTGAGTGACTGAAAAATATTAAAGCAAAATTTTTTGACAGAACCATAAAGAAACTGCACCTGTGAAATCAGAGATGTGGGTGGTCAGTGCGCATTGGAAGCGGCGCACACATTTTTTTCTTCAAATAAATATATAAGAAGTGATTAGGTGAATGTAATTTGCTTTAGAAAAATAGGATCGAGATAAAAGGGGGCATGGGGGTGGGGGTTGGTATTACTCCCCATTCTTGGGATTCTGAACATAATTTGGATGTGGGCATAGCATGGCACCCACCCACCCCAGCTGGCAACCAGAACCCCCAATGTGTTTCTTAATTATGTTTTTTTTGTGTGGAAACATGTCACTTCAATTAACCTTTGGCTGATATGCACCCCCCCAACCATGATCAAATGATTTCTTTCTTGGGAATTAACATAATGCTCCCACAATTGAATTGAAAGCTTCAGTATTAACGACTGTGTCAGTGTCCTCCATCGAAACTAGAGGACTTGTGACAAATGCCGACGTATCCGTTTTATGTAAGTGGCTGGCGACCGATCGAAAGGGTCCCTTGTCAGTAAGGATACAAAATTACAGATTTATTCTCACGATCTATTTTAACCTATTATATATTTTCATATTTTTTATGTAGTAATGTATATCTTTATATAAATAACACCATTCCAATTATTTACATTCATTTCCGTTACGATATAACTAAGGCATAAAATATATAAAGTCTTCAATAACGGTACGAAAGATCTTAATAATACATCTGTGGCCACCGCTCCCTTGCAGGGGTATACAAAGATGTTTAAATCAAGCTCCGGTGACCTGTTGATCTGTATCGGATCGGAGTCTCCTTGATCTGATATAATACATTACAGATTATATGCGACTAGGACCGACTCGATGGGAGTCACTTCGACCCCTCTCCCCCTCCAGCTCTGGTAGACCCTCACCTCCATGCCCCTTCTCCCCCTCCAACTCTCGTAGACCCTCACCCCCATGCACCCCCCATCCTCTCTGGCTCTCTAAGCCCCTCATCCTTCTCCTCCTCTGACTAGCAACCCATTTCCTTGCCCCCCCTCTCCCCTTCCCCCTTCCCATGCCATTCCCCTCCTCTCCTTGCCCCGCGCTTGATCATCATCATCATCGTCATCATCATCATCAGAGCCTTATCCCAATTAATTGGGGTCGGCTATATGAATCATGTTCCGCCAAAGATTTCTATCAAGTGCAATATTCATATTTAAACTCAAGAAACTAATGTCCTTCATAATAACATCGCACCATCTCATTTTAGGCCTTCCTCGAGCTCTTTTACTAGCATATACTAAGATTTGATCACATCTTTTAACCGGCGCTGAGTTAGGGCGACGAAACATATGTCCAAACCACATGAGTCTATTTTCTCTCATTTTACTATCAATTGGAACTATCCCTAAGTCCTTACGGATACGCTCATTCCTATTCTTATCTTTCTTAGTCTTGCCACACATCCATCTCAACATCCGCATCTATCCTACACACATTGTGTGGATGTGTTCCTTTTGTACTGCCCAACACTCGGTACCATATAACAAAGCAGATCTCACAGCCGTTCTATAAAATCTCCATTTGAATTTACGACGATCACAAAAGACACATGATACACTTCTCCATCTTAACCAACGTGTCCCGCGCTTAATCACCCTCTCTATTTCTCCCTCTTCCCCTCCTCCTCCCCTCTCCCTTCCGATTTCGTTTAGAAAGGGCAATGTGCAGATCCATCTACTGCGCGGCGCCACCACGGACTAGATCTACAGTGAGCTAGTGACATGCACCTTTGTTTTACTCCCCTGCATTGCACCGTGGTGGTATCTTGATGCCGTTTATGTCGCCTGCGACCGCTCCGATTTCTAACTTCCCGCGAGGCATATAAAAAATCTGTACCATCAACTGCCACGCTTGACAGTGGTCATTTTACAAAATTTACTCCCTTGGGCAGCGTTTCCAAACGCGCCCTAGGATGCCTATTTCTTTTGAAGTGTACATTGAAAGCTCGGAATTGGGAGCCACGTGATGCCCTCGGAACGAGGAGCCTCGTCCCAATATTTTAGCTTATTAATCAAAAGATGATCAAAAGAGAAGGGAGGAGGGGCAGAAGCAGCAGTCGAAGGCATTAGCGAGTACTGCCTTCTAGCACAGAGGAGATCTGTGAGGAATCCCCTTCCTTCGGTTCAGGTTGGTGGCGGCGTCCGCATTGGAGACGCCCCTGGCCGACCCTCCACAGTTGTAGAGACAGCTCCTCTTCTTCCGGGCGAACGCTGCGGTGCACAGCACACTGCTCAGGTTGTCCGAGTCGGAGGAGCCCATGGTTTCGTCGCCGTCCACGACAGTCGAGTGGGTGGTGTCGTCTCCGGGGTGACGAGGGATGACGAACCCCGGGTTGATCAGCTGTGACGAGTCGCAGGTCCGCAGGTATGCAGATATGTCTTTCTTCTGCCTTAAGACGAACTCCACCTGCAGGCAGAGAAAGTAGAAGCTGTGTGATCAGACATGGCAGCTGATCGGGAGCTCGCAATTAACTTCGTTTGATTGTTCTTCGTGTTTACCAGGGTTTTAATTAAGAGTTCAAAACTAGCTGATCAAGGGAGGGAGAATTCTGCTCTTGCTCTTACGTACCTTGCAACCCAGAGAGCAATGGATATTGGGCTCCTGAAGGCTTCTGTCGCAGGAGGTGCAGATGTTTCCCGAACCCTTCAAATGCCTGCTCTGGGGGCGCTTCCTGATGAACACCACCTTGGAGCTGTTGATGGTGTATGACTACAGAGTTGCAGACATGGGAGAGAAGGCAAAGGATCAGAAAACACTCGGGTGGTGAATTAAGCAAGGAGCTAGCAAGGTATACGAGCAGCTAGACCGTGTTGTGATATAGCTTAGAAGAGTATAGTACCTGAACGTTAGAGCAGTCTATGAGCTTCTCAAGGTCCCCCACCCGGACAACGTCGTGGTAGACATAGCGGCGGACCTGCACGAGCCGGTGGAAGCGATGGGAAGGCACGCAGTGGGGGCAGATGCTGGTGCAGCAGTCCAGGCAGCAGATGTTCTTCTCGTTCCTCTTCGCAGTCTCGTGCGCCGGGCAGCTCACGAAGAATCTCTGCGTGTTGAGGGCCTCCAACCATGCTGGCTTCCAAATTGCCTGAGAACCAAAGGAGGGAAAATAATTATACACACCTCAATAAGAACCTGCAATTCGGCTAATTCTTCCATATGGCGGCGAAATTAATGGGTAGGGAATAATTAAACAGATAGAGCGAGGAAGATCGATGAGCACACCATGATCACGAGAATCCGACAGAAGTGGGTGCAGGAGACGACGGAAGTGGCCGGAGTTGACACTGTGTACGTTGTGGTCCTAGGGGATCGAGAAGATATACAGGAACTAGCTATGAAGCAAATGGTGTGTGATGTGATCAAAGAAGTGAGTGCAAGTGGGAAAGGAGGATGGTGCTGCTGGGATTGCTCAGTATTTATGGATCAGGATTTGCAGAAGGGGGTGGTATATTATATATTCTATATATGTATTCCCTCCTGTGAGCAGCTAACACTACATTTCGTCGAGGGTGGGAGTGCACTTGGTCTAGTGTGCGCCATTAAACAAGGGGAGGAGGTGAGCAGAACGTGGGTTCTGTTCCTGTGACCACACCAACCCCTGTCCCTGCGGCCATGTCCGAGTCTCTCTCCTTGGCCGGAGAGCTCAGGCCCTAAAGTAATGCAAGTGAAAGTGTGGAGGGCGGGAGAGGAGATAGTCCGAGGCCATTTTTGATTCTTCTTCCAAGCGATATGTGGTGCTCCTCGACCCTGGTGGAGATGGCTTCTTGGGTTGTTTTTACTTGGCCATCTAGCCCTTCACAGTACTGCCTCGGAGTACTCGGCATGGCTTGATGCATGCACCCTTCTTAGTGTCCCTAACCACACGTTTGAGTTGTTCTGACCATAACGTACGTGAAACTCTTAACTGGCCACGCAGGGGTCATCGATCTTTTGCCACTTAAAAAAGTTTTGTGCAGTGAAGAACAGTATAGAAAGTATACAACAAACATGAGATTTACTGTGTTCAAATATTCCATCTGTTCGTGGGCGCTACTGTATCATGCACAGATGGGTGAATTTTGATAAAACCTCGAGCCCAGCTTTGATTGGAAAATATCCCAGGGTTAATCCATTTTTAATTAGTCCTGTGTTATCTCTTCTATTAGTTTGATTAGCCGGATTTTATAATCTAATTAGAAGTGGGTTAACTCTGGATTTTCTAACCCACCAAAGAGGTGGGATGATTGAGTTAACCGGCCTGTTGGACTCCGCGAACCAAAATCGGGTTGAACAAGGCCGGAAACTTTAACCGAGGTGAGGTACTACGGAAAAAAAAGTTAACCCCTATCAATGTGGAGCGTAATTAGGAATAAGTTCATAAGATGTTTAATATATTGCAAGAAAACCTAGAAAGTTTTATATATATATATATCCACCGTCACTTAATTAAATGGTTGTCCCGATTTCTTATTCAATGGAAACAGTCACGAGTGAGACACAAATCAACGCAAAATTTCAATCCCTTGATTTCACCTGTGATCCTTAATTACTTTTCTCTTTTTCTTCGTCATCCTGATATTTTCCACGTACATCTTTGTCGCTTAATTTTGTTCTTATTCTCAATCGTCATGTTTAATTGTAGAATAAGTTAAGTGGATAAGTTAAACCACAGGTAAGATATTCTATAAAATACATCAAAATATTTTGATTAGGAGATAAGAAAATTCAGAATATTCTTAAAAATTGTGAAAAAAATTAACCCTCTTTATTTTACTTTTTTGGTAGAACAAATTATCCCGAGATAAATCAAGATAAGAGCTTATCTCATAGAATACCTTGTACGAGCAACTAAATAGAATAAGATAACTTTCAATGGAGTATATCGATTTATCCCGATTTATCCCCCAAACAAACGTACAAACCCAATGGTCATAAACAAGTTCAAAAGCAATATTTAATTCCAAAGCGTGGTTAGTTTAAACACCAAATTAAGTAGCTAGAAAATCACGGATCTTAAAGAAATATTAATAAAAGTAACAAATATAGCTTGAAATGATCAGTCCTATATAATTAATTTAAGTTAAACATTTTCTTCTGCCACTTCTCTTTTAAAAATATTAGAGGCGTGGCCCTATGTGCACTAACGCAAACACGAGTTAATAAAAAAATCCGTTTCCTCAAGATATATATATATATATATTGAAATGAGGCAAAAACAATAGAAAAATGGAAGAACGGGAATCAAGCGTAGTGAAAGATCTATGTAAAGTTACGGGGAATATTCTAAAATAGATATATATATATATATATATATATTTGAGCACACCATTCCCTGTCTTCATACTGCGTGCGCAGTAGTTCCCTCTTTGAAGATTGCTTGAAAATATTCAACGAAATAATGGAGAAAAAGACTCGTACAAAAGCAAATGCCACATATAATATATATATATATATATATATATATAATTAATGTGTGTGTGCGCGCGCGCGCGTCAACAGATCAGAGTTAATTAAACGGTGATTAGTCCACATTGATAACACACATATGCTAGGTGTTAATTAAAAAAATATTATCACACAGCCCAGAGTTAAAAACATATAAAGTAGTCATCCGATCAATAAATTCATCTCTCGTATTCTCGTCATCTTATATTTATTCCTTAGCATGTGATATAGCGGAATATCTCGTCAACTATATATTTTTAATAAGAGAATATACATACGGTGTATCTGTTCTTAAATTTTGATTTTTAAAATTTTGTGACTTATTTATCTGTACGTATCTGCGTGATATCATTCTCTATCTAAAAGAGTCGTATCATGATCGAAGCATCTCTTCTCGTCGTCCACGTCCATAACACACAATTACTGCATGTTAATTAAACGGTGGCTCTCCTTTTCTAGATGGTGGTGGAGAGAGGTCTGGCCCAGCACAAAGCTGACATGACAATTGACTAATTCGTTGCTTATACCAACACTGCATCCCACACACATAGGTTATCCCCCATCTGTGGACTATATAAATATTAGCTGATCACGGCTAGGCAGCTAATCCTTTTTGTGGGATGTACGAAAAATTAATCAAAACTTTGACCATCTAACGGTTTGATTTCGTGTTTTCTTCCCCTCCTGATCGGAAAAAAAGGGGCACTTAATTAGTAGTGGCAGAGAAAGTAGAATTGTGGACGAGTAAGCTGACTCGATAGGTCGGTGGATTTGGTCTGATTTTGAATCGAATCACAAGGTCATTTTCGGCCCGCGAACTCTTAGTCGGGCTCGATTTTCCCACGAACTCTTAGTCGGGCTTAAAAATCGAGCCCGACTAAACACACGGGTCGGGATCGGACTTTGAGTTTAATCCGCGGACCGACCCGACTCGTTCTTTTTTTTCTCCCTTTAAATTTTAAAAAATAATTAATTAAAATTATGTTATTTTACTTAATTAAAAATTAAAATCTCTCTTTTTCAACAAATCAACTAATTAACATCAAAATTATGAGATTATAAGTTTTGTATTATTATTTATATTATTTTTTATTTAAATTTTCGAGTCGAGCTGGACTTTAGTTGGGTCTTATAATTTTTTTATAGTTTTGGCCTGATCCGACTCAACCCGACATAACTCTTACCCAGGTCAGACTCGAATTTTAATTTTGAGAAGTCGAGCCCATATCGAGTCGACCTAAATCTGACATGGACGCGGCCCATTGACAACCTAGTAGGAAGGCTCATCAAATTTTATGTCAATATGTTAGGGATTCTTTGAACGTTCAACGTCTAGCTTGACCCCAGAGATATTCTAGCTGGAAGACGATATGGCACAATGCCGTTGTAGTGCATTTCACGACGTACAGGCCTCATTAATTCGACTAATCATAGTTTCGAGCAATCAAAGAGAAAAAAATATTCCAATATGATTTAATCTATGATAATTTGTTTTTTTTTTTTGGGTTCACAGTATGCACGGTCGTGAATATAGTATGGGTCCAGACTCATAACAGGTAGATTCAGACCCATATTAGACCCAACAAATTTTTTTGTTTGAATAAACAAATAATTAAACATGGGATGAAAATCCACAGGATCAGACATCCTTGATCTGTCCTCAATTGATTGTGCGCTGCCAAAACACACACAAACTCTCTCGATCTCTCACATAAAATGAAAATTGCAAACTCTTGGGGGGAAGTCGAAGGGTACCGTTGGATTAATTGGCCAAGTATTTGAAAGTCCTTCTCAATAGGAATACTTCAATAGTATTCAAAACCTGGGCACTTACAAAACTAGTTGAGAGAACGCGCTGTTGCATACGTGTATGTACTTAAGAAATATATTTATCCTTATAAACAAATATGTAGGATATTAATTTGTATATATTATATTCTAAACTAAGTATTTAACTTGTTTAAATAAATGAATATTTGATGATTGAAACGAGGAATAAATTAAATATCTAATGATGAAAATGAGGAATAAATTATTATACTATGTTATATCACAAATAATATATCTATAAGTCAATCAGTTATTATGAGAAGAAATCTCGGAGGACCTTTTTTGTTGTTTATCACTGTTGGTCGGAGATTATATCTTAAAAACAAATGTACGATTGATTGCTTTTGCTTTTATGATTATAATGAATTCAGTTTCTAGGGCACTTTGAAATGCCTTTGAATGTAACATCTGGGACATTTTTGTTAAAAAAAATATCCCTCACTCTCCAAAGATGTTGGACAGTTTTTAAGTAATTAAATGCCCCCCAAAAGAAGCCTCAAGAGGGCAACTGTATAAACCAAAAAAAAAGAGCCTAGAAATCAGCTTGGAGTCATATTTTATCAATGCATCTATATTGACACACCGTCTATGTATTAATGCACACATTCAACAGATCTGAATCTCCACTCTCCAATATATAAGACCAACTATTTTTCATATAAATATAACAATTTACACCATATTGAAGTACGTACATATGAAAAAGAGAAAATAACCTTTCCCTGTCAATCTAGACCATCCTAAAGACTCTAGGAAGAGCATAAGCAATTTCAAATATATGAAACCTATAAAGATTATTCTTGTTAGACAATCGTTTTTTTTAACTGCTCTATATATCAACCTGTGCAAGTCTGTGCAAGTTTTCTTGTATCCTCGAAGAATCTGTCATTGTACAATTCTAAATATGGATCAATTAATATTGTTAATTGGGATGGTCTATGGCCCATCCATATATATCTCCACTACTTAAGAATAGTCATGAGATTCAGACTAAGACATTTAATGCTAAAAATCGTATTTCAAACCTGAATAAAAAATTAATGAGAGAAAATGATTAGGAACATATATAAAAAAGTGACAGGTCAAGTGATATTTGTATTTTGATAAACAAGAAATAACTATTAGCATCATCAATTTCTTGTTCAGATTTAAGGATAAATTTTACTCGTAGAATATGTAATACGAAATCTAGACAAAGGAAAGGGCAACTTGAGTGTTGATACATAGCATTTTACTTTGTGGAGCTATAAATGAAGAAAGAGAGGGAACTCTAGCTAAGATCATCACAGTGATCTGAATATTATCTATAAATTTCATAAACAATGGAAAACGTACAAATAAAATGCATGGAATAAAAAGTAATAATCTTGTCTTCAGAGCTCATAGAAGCACATACAGGGTGGCCATTTATATAATCTTATTTAATTATATTCTCACGAGAATTCTTCTTGATAGGAGTAGAACTTATAAGGAAGCGTGAAAAAGACTTGATCCCCTTACTCCAGAGATCCAGTACGTGTTCATGTTCCATGCATAAAAAAAAACTCCACTAGAGAGAGAGAAATCATGAATGATCTTCTCGAGAGAAAAGAAGTCGCATACTCGACATGTTCTTCGCGACGATATCTGCTTTCACATTCTGTGGACCGCCAAGATTGGGTTCCACAATCAACCATCTGGACTATGAAGACGTGTGAGTATGTAGAAACTCTCCTTCATGGAGAGCCTCTATTTTTCATGTAATGAATTCCCACCTTCCATTAAAAAAGAAAGCAAATAAAAATGCCTCCACTTGTGGCCCAGGCCGCCGCCTTCTTCTGAATCCACTAGCAAGATCACCCTTCATCCCATTTCAAGTTCTAAACAGATTGCAGCTTCCCATTTGTGGGCTCGAGAATGGCAACAGGTTCAGAACCCTTCCTTCACCTAGCTGTGCAGGTGAGAACCGCAAGTGAGAATGGCAAGTGATCAGAAGCTGCTAGCCTGGTACGTACCCAACCCTCCCCCTCTCAAGCTTTAAACACCGCAACATCTCTTTTCCTTAATTATTTCGCCGCCATGCCCAGTTCCTCGTACTTGCATGACCACTACTGTCACTGGCCGGGCTATGATGGCCGGGAACAATGGAGCCGGCCGGGGCCCGAGACCTCTCTCCTCCATCTCGGCAGGCTATGAACAGGGTGACTCCTCAAACTCCTGCTGCCACTCCTTGGGGGACCTGTACAGCCTAGGCTTACTGCTCTTCTGTTATCTTACTCTTCCGTTGTTGGCTTCTAGATCTTGTTGGGACTTAGGAGTTGACGTGATTCTTCCTCGTCTTCCTTCTTTTCTTGATCTCTCGATCTCGATTTCGATATTTCTCGTCTACTTTTTCGTCTTCTCCATTCCACCTGCAAGTACCGCTGTTGCCACCGGCTCCCGGAGGTCTTGTGCTGTGGGAGCTACCGTCCATCTGTTGACGGAGTGTTATCAAAATCGGATCTGACTTGATCGGTCTAATTGGTTAAAGCGTGAATCGGTCTAAGAATCGGTCCGATTAAATCCAATCCGATCTAATATTTAAAGAATCGGACGAACCGGACGAACCGCCGTTCGACCGGTGAACCGGTCCGAACCGGTTTGACCAGATTCATTCTTCAAAAAATATATACAAATATACAAATATTTAAAATGATATGTACGTGTGAACAAAAGTATCTTATTATTATTGATTTGTTGTTATTTATCATTTTATCTTAGATATATTTAAATTTTAAATATCTAAAGGAGTATAAATGCCAATTGTGAAGAATGAACACCAATGAAATATTATAAAATTTTAAGGTCAATTTATTTAACCATATTATTGTTATTTTTTTACTTGTATAGTTAATTTTTTTTTTTTTGAGAAACCCTTCCTAGTGTGAGATAGGAGAGTGCACCCCTTACCCGAGGTAAGGAGAAAGCCACTCCACTATCCCAGCACTAGTAAGTGAATTTATTAAAATAAAGGAAAGTTACAATTACATCAACCGAATGTTAGGCATACCTAGTTTATCCAGGCGAGCTGCACCCTTAGTGT
Organism: Amorphophallus konjac; assembly: GCA_022559845.1. NCBI lineage: Eukaryota > Viridiplantae > Streptophyta > Magnoliopsida > Alismatales > Araceae > Amorphophallus > Amorphophallus konjac. Next base: position 600,689,261 of record CM040121.1, read on the forward strand.
ATCTCGACATCTCATTTTGGGAAAAAAAAGAATTACATTTGTTGGAGCACGTTAAAGAAGCTAAAGAATCAACAACCCAGTTCGCTTCTCTGAAAATGTGGGATATGGAATTCAACTGAGAAAGGAGATTCCATATTTCTCTGATATATATGAGGATCGCCCATGGACAAAGAGCTTGTCTGTTAATGATCTGCACAATGATTTTGGAGTCACATTCTATGAGTGCTGGACCGCAGCTGACGGTGTGGAGGAATTTAATGCCATCTAATATTGCTCTGGCTTCAGCAACGAGGCTGTTGGAATGGCCATAGAAGTGTGAGAAAGCTAGAATAACATGTCTACTAGAATCTCTAATAACCCCACCACCGCCTGATATGCCTGAGTGCTTACAAGTTCCATCGGTGTTCAACTTGAGGAAAGGCCATGGGGGTGGCATCTATTTGATGATTTTAATGTGTGGCCTTTTGTAATCAGCAATTGTAAGTCCAAAGTTCTCCAAAAAAAATTTCCTGCTAAGATTACCTTCCCTTAAATCAGCAATTGTAGAAGCCTGTTTGGCGAACGCAAAAATTTTATGGAGAATACTCTGTCCGGAGAGAAACATTCCTTCATATTTAGTTACATTTCTAGCATTCCATAATTCTCACATACCAAAACCAATGACAGCAAGGGTGAACAAACCATACAGAGTTTTGGGCTGAACCTGAATCATGGAATTTATGATCAGAGATCTGGCTTGAGTACCCTCGAACTGCAAACCTGAGGCTCGGACTGAAGACCAGAAATAAGCAGCTTGTTCACTAGTAATGAATAAGTGATTTAAATCTTCCTCTTGAGGGTCCTTACAGCAGAGGCACTTTGAGCAAAAGGGAATACCCAAAGACTTTACATTCGCATCAGTAGGAATGCAGTTATTCACAATCTTCCACAAATGCATGGACACTTTGATTGGAAGCCATTTCGACCAAAGCTTATCCCAGGGCAGATTAATCGGAGATTGTGGATAGCAGCAAGAAGCGTTGTAGATGGTGGAGACCAAACATTCTCCGGAGGAGGACAAGCTCCAGACCTCCTTATCAGAATGAGGAGTCAGAATGACATGCTTTAAAGCACGGTAAATGTCAGGGGGAAGAAACCTGTTAAAAAGAGTTTTTATTTATTCTGAAGGCTGTAGGACGCCATCTTTAACTTTCACTTTATTGTTGGGGATGAGCTCAACGGGAACATAAGAGGCCAGGCAGTGGTTACCCAGTCAAGTGTCATGTCAGAAATTTGTGGAATTTCATCTCCAATAAGAACTCTTTTATGTTGCAAAATGAATTTCTTGAGCTCAGCCCCTTTTAGCATGACCTTTAATGTTTCTGAACTGAACATGAGTAAGGTGACAGCCTCTGATGTATTTGACTCTGAAATAATCTGCCCAAAGGGAGTCCGAATGTAAAGCTCTCCAAAGTATTTTTACTCGCAAAGCAAGCTCCATAGTTAGTAGTTAGTAGTAAAGTGACAGCCTCTAATAACTTGTATAGTTAGTAGTTACATAATCAAGACTAATAATTATACATGTATGTTTATTTATTTTGATCATTATATCCTATTTTTTATTATCTTAAGTTATAGATCGAATCGGGTCGGACCATTTATCAATATTATAATAATATCACGGTTCAAATCGATTCGATTGAACGGTCTAACCGATTCGAACCGAACCAGCTCATTGTCCAATTCAGACATCGGTTCAATTCTGATAATATTACGAACCACCGGAGTCCCTGAGTCCGCCACTTTGATTTGGTCATTTAGACTCATCAACTACGTATGCTATGAAAAGAGAGTAATGTTACGTTCAATACCTTGATTATATATTTGGGTGTTTTTATTGTAATATTTATTATTATTTTTAAAATATATTTTAAAATAATTATTACGTCAAGTTTAATTTGGCAGTCACATTATTAGGTCCCTCTGCTGAAAATCACGTAAAAATAAAACACAAATATGTAATTAAATAGTGAAAACATATAATTTTATTATTTATAAAAAGATATCTTTTTTACATGATTCCCACACTATATTATCTAGTGTCGTGCAGGGTTTGTTAAATCGGGACGAGACGGCCCGAATCGTTCGTCCCTGACCGAGACGACCAATCTGTGAGACGTAATCGGAATGCTTTATATATTGTTTTAAATATTTTATATTGAATGTGTTCTGTAGATTAGCTGGTTGAGAGATCTCACGTTTGAACGTGAGATTCTCAATTTGAAACATGTTTTAGCATTATTTTTATTCGATTTTTTTTGATATTTTTAAAAAGATATTTCAAAAGATAGCAGAGACAAGATTCAAACATTATATATCTATTTAAATAATATATCACTTAATCAAGTACACTAGAAAATTATTTGAGTTATATTATATTAGAATATAAATTATATATTATATTTTTTTATCTCGGTAGGTAACAATATCGACTCGTATCGTATCATCCTAATAAAAGACTGAGACGTACAATACGATCAGGTAGACAAATCTTGGTATCATGTGGACATATTAAATTAGCTTTTCATAAATAATATTAAAAAATGAAAAAAATAAATATTACACGTATAAATCCGGACGTGTAATGCACGTATCGTTACTCCACTAACAGTAGTCGGCACTATCACTGTGAGCTTGTAATTGGGATGCAGACGTCAGAAGACCTGTCCTTTTTTTTTGGAAAAATTAGTAACTGTGTATCAGGGTTTGTCGGCCTGGTCGACCGAGTCGACCCGGTCTCGACTTGGGTCGAGTCGGGTCGCTCCCGTCTCGGTCCGACCCGGTCCGTCCCGTTCTAAAACACCACTTTATATATATATATATATTATAAAATAATAAAATAAAATAAAAACACACACATTATATATAAAATATAATATAATATAATAATAAAATAATAGACCGACCCGTCCACGACCCACGGCCCGACCGACCCGGTCCCGACCTGGGTCGGGTCGGGTCGTGCGAGTCGGTGCGAGACGCATCGGGTCGACAAACCATGCTGTATACCCTTAAAATCTTCATAAATAATCTCCGTACCCATGCCTTATATAATTTACCTGTATACCCCTAGAATCTTTAAGAGTATATATATAGCCCTAACCGACCCTATACCGTACTATAAAAATAATACCTAATTACTTATGCATATACTCTAACTTTTAGTGGTAATACATTTTAAGGGTATACATATAAATTAGATAAAAATAGGGGCATAAAAGTTATTTATAAAGAGTTTGAGGGTACTGAGTAATTAACCTGTTTTTTCATGTAGTGCCAAATTGATTTGCAGCCCAGATTTGCCGGTTTGGACTGTCCCGGCCATCCCGATTTTTTGTTGAGACGGGATCGGACGGTACCATCCCGCTCCGTCCCGTAAGATATATATATATATATATATATATATATATATATATATGTAAAATGATATAATAAAATTCATTTTATAATATGTAAAATGATATAATAAAATTCATAGTTCAGTTGGTTAAGTCGCTCGTGTGCGCTTCCTCTAAGAGTCTGATGTTCGAATCTTACAAATGTATTTTAGTTTTTTTAATTAAAAATCTAAAAAAGAAATCCAAAAAATATATGTAACGAATAAGATTCAAATTCAAATCACCTTGAATAAGTGAAAATACTCGACCAACTTATCTATTAAATATTTTGTATTTAAAATAAAATATATAATATATAAAGTGACTCGGTTACATCCTACAGATCCGTCGTCTCAATCTGTGACTGCGATAGAACTGGATGCACGGTTCATCTCATCTCGTCTCAGTTTGTAAAATTTTACTTACAGCTAATGAAGCAAGTGTATGCAAATATCTAATCTGAAATTAAACTCTAAACATAATTACTGCATTGTAGCAAGTGTATGCAAATATCTAATCTGAAATACTTTAACAGAGTCTAATGATATTGAAATGAGAAAATATATAATTTCTGCATTGTAGCAAGTGTACGCAAATATCTAATCTGAAATTAAACTCTAAGCATAATTACTACATGTTATGATTTTTTTTAGAGCTCTGGACCTCTACTATCAACATGCTCTGGCTCCATCACTAATGATAGCAATCTGATAATGTAATCAAACAGCTCTAAATGAGTCCGTAGGGGGAACAAAGAAATTAAAATATACATGTCAAAAGCAATTTTAATGAGTTACCTTATATAAAAGCAATTTTAATGAGTTACCTTATATAACAATAATTAGACTCTTTTTGCAAATATAATTAAAAGTTTGATAAAGAAACATAATAAAATTACCTTTTGCAGATTTACGATTAGAGGGTCATTGAAAAGCAACACCCCAGCACCCCCCCCCCCCACCCAACCCAACCCACCCCTTCACAGTAATAACGTTTAAGAAACAACGGACAAGTTGTGCACAGAGGTTAACATTTTTTACTAAATAAATTGCATAAACTTCAGTAAAAACAAGTTTTTAATCTGTTACAAAATCGCTCATACGCATGAGGGTCACATTTCAACTGGATGTTAATCCAGCTTGAGCACGGATGGTTTCTGCCCAAAGGAGACCATCTAATGAGTAATAGTGTAGTGTGATTTAAATTGTTTTTTTTCACTTTTCTAATCCTTCTAGACACATTAATTTGACCAAAGATTGTACTACAAATTCACGATGGATAATTAACATAAAATTAAAAGTGGATAAAATAAACATACCAATGTCACATAGTCGAGTCATTTGCTATGGTTTCACATTTTTACGACTCTTTTTATTCATTCTCATTTTGACGGTCTGGTTGTGAGATTGGACAATTGACATGAATAAATAAAGTTTAGTGTTCTCAAGCGTCACGATTACTTTACAAATATTAAACTCGAGTTTTATTTTTATTAATATATTTTTAAAATTAGATGACAAAATATATGGTAAAAACGATGACACCCCCCTAACATAACACCACAAAATTTAAAATTTTGGATCACATTACTCGCAACCGATTTGGCGAGGATAGCAAGGATGGCATCCTTGCTGCCTCCAGACTGGGAATGAGCCACCCTACAACTGTACAACTGTTAGAGATCGGAGCACCTGTAGAGATGGACAAACAACTGAGAAGGAAGAAAGAAGGGGGAAGAGAAGATCAAACCACAAGAACACAGGGATTTACGTGGTTCGGAGGCGATGTGCCTTCCTACATCCACGGCCGCACTGAGATCTCTTATTTCACACACACTGTCACGATTACAAGGGATGCTACCTTTATATATAAGGAGCCTAGGGCAACCCTCATGGGTGAAATTATAATAATACCTCTCAAAATTTTCACCTCGGGGGCTCCGCTCCAGAACCCCCGTCCTTACGGGTAAGGGGGCGCTGCCCCCCTGCAACCCCCCGCCAATTTACCGCGAAGTTGGATCCGCGAAAGGACAGGGGGGAGCCTACCAATATCCAGATCAGACTCCACACTCCTCCAACAATCTCCCACTTGGAGACTGATCTTAAAACCAGCAATCAAGTCTTGTAATCCTTGCTCTTTCCACGATTCATAAACTCAATGTGGCACCTCCAATCTTCATCATCCATGGAGCCCAACTGAGGCCATGTATAGCCTCAGTTTTTCTGTAGTCACCATCTTTGTCAACATGTCTGATGGATTTTCAGCTCCACGTATCTTTTCAAGTGTCAAAGTCCCATCGTCCAATAGCTCTCTAATGAAATGATATTTCACCTGTATATGCTTTGTCCTTGCATGAAACACATGATTCTTTGCAAGATGTATTGCACTCTAATGAAATAGCCTCAATTTTTCTGTAGTCACCATCTTTGTCAACATGTCTGATAGATTTTCAGCTCCACGTATCTTTTCAAGTGTCAAAGTCCCATCGTCCAATAGCTCTCTAATGAAATGATATTTCACCTGTATATGTTTTGTCCTTGCATGAAACACATGATTCTTTGCAAGATGTATTGCACTCTGACTGTCACAGAAAAGAACACTACTACCTTGTTTCCTCCTGCCCAACTCTTCAAGAAATTTCTTCAGCCAAATCATTTCCTTGCTAGCTTCTGTAACTGCAACGTATTCAGCCTCAGTTGTAGAGAGGGTCACAATCTTTTGTAATTGAGAAACCCAACTCACTGCAGTTCCACCCAAGGTGTAAATGTATCCTGTTGTGCTCCTTCTGCTATCCACATCTCCAGCCAAATCTGCATCCACAAAGCCTTGTAAATGGAGACCATTCAGTGTGAAACACAAACCTATACCCGTGGTACCTCTCAAATATCGTAAGATCCATTTGACAGCATCCCAATGTTTTTTGCCTGGATTTGACATGTACCGACTCACTGCTCCCACTGCATGTGCAATATCTGGTCTAGTACAAACCATAGCATACATTAGGCTACCTACAGCTGAAGCATAAGGTACATTGTTCATGTATTCATGTTCCTCCTTTGCCTTGGGTGATTACTCCTTTGAGAGCTTGAAGTGATTCGCCAAAGGTGTGCTTACTGTCTTTGCATCTTGCATATGAAATCTGTTCAGCACCCTCTCAATGTAGCCTTCCTGAGTTAACTTCAAGATTTTAGCCTCTCTATCTCGAACAATCTCCATCTCGAGTATCCTTTTTGCGGGTCCCAAGTCCTTCATGTCAAACACCTTTGACAATTGTTCCTTCAGCACGTTGATCTCTTGTATGTTTGATCATGCAATGAGCATATCATCTACATACAAGAGCAAAATAATATAGCAATCATCAAGTTTCTTGAGATAGCAACAATAATCAACTTGACATCTATTAAAATTACTGCTGCACATGAAACCATCAAATTTCTTATACCACTGTCTGGGGGCATGTTTCAAACCATATAAACTTTTCTTCAACTTGCACACAAGATTTTCTTTTTCACGGACCTGAAAACCTTCTGGTTGTAGCATATAAATATCCTCATCTAGATCACCATGAAGAAAGGCTGTCTTCACATCCAGCTGTTCTAGATGCAAGTTTTCAGCTGCCACAATACTCAACACTAGCCTGATTGTGGTTAGTTTGACAACAGGAAAAAAAATCTCAGTGTAATCAATATCTGCCTTCTGTTGGAAACCTTTTACAACTAGTCTTGCCTTGTACCTTTTGTTGCCATCACATTCTTCTTTTAACCTGTACACCCATTTATTATGGAGTGCCTTTTTTCCCCTCTGGTAAAGGAGTCAGTATCCAAGTCTCATTCTTTTGCAAAGAGTTCATCTCCTCTTTCATAGCATGCTCCCACTTGACAGAATCCTTCATTTGCATTGCTTCACTGAAACATTCTGACTCATCATTATCAGTCAATAGCAAGTAATGCAAAGAAGGAGAATACCTTTCAGTGGGTTTGGATACTCTACTAGATCTCCTTGGTGGTGCTGACGGTGTATGGGATTCTGGTTGTGTCATGACATTCTCAGGACTAGCTTGAGTTCTCTTTGGAACATCTTCATCTGAAATTTCCTCCAGCTCCACCTGATCTTTGGTTTGCTTCCCTGCATCATCAGATTCTACAACAGATCTGTCTTTGTACAAGACATTTTCATTGAATTTCACATTCCTTTCTCGTATGATTTTTCTATTCTGATCATCCCAGAAATGATATCCAAAATTATCAGAACAATATCCAATGAAAAAATATTTCTTAGACTTAGAGTCTAACTTGTCTCTATTTTCAGAATTAATAAGCACATAGGAAGTACAACCAAAGACTTTTAGATATGAAAGAGTTACCTCCTTTCCTGTCCATACCTCCTCCGGTAGCTTGCCATCCAAGGGAATACACGGTCCTCTATTAATCAGGTATGCTGCTGTACTCACTGCATCTGCCCAAAATGTCTTAGATAAACCAGCATGAATTCTCATACTTCTAGCACGCTCATTCAGTGTTCTATTCATCCGTTCTGCAATACCATTTTGCTGAGGTGTTCCTGGAATGGTCTTCTGCATTCGAATTCCATTCAGTGCACAAAACTCTTTGAACTCCTTGATGTCATACTCTTCACCATTATCTGACCTCAGACACTTAATTTTAAAGCCAGTTTCATTTTCAACTAGGGACTTCCACCTTTTAAAAGTAGCAAACACATCAGATTTATTTTTCAAAAAATAAACACATACCTTCCTGGTGGAGTCGTCGATGAAGGTAACATAATACTGTGAGCCTCCAAAAGATGATACCGATGAAGGCCCCCACACATCCGTGTGCACAAGTTCCAGCTTTTCAGACTTGGATGTCCTGCTTACTTTGGAGAAGCTAACCCTTTTTTGCTTCCCAAATACACAATCTTCACAGAACCCGACATCCATTGTAAGACCTGTGTCTTACCGGATTCTTAGTGGTTCGGTGTTAGAAAGTATTCTGTGAATTGAGACTTTTTAACAAATTTTTAGGCTATTTTCTGGCATTTAAACAGGTTAGTTAATGATTTAATAAAAAGTATAGGGCATATTCACAATTTTTAAAATTAACAGGGTTTATTTGAAATTAAAGCTAATTTTTCAAAAAAAAATGATAAAACAAAAATTTTTAAAAACACACGCACGCACGCCCCTCTCTCTCCCCTCACTCTCGATCTCTCTCTCTTTCTCTCCCGCGGCAAACGGCGGCGCCCCCCCCCCCTTCGCAGGTTTCGTGGGTACGGGCCCTGGATCGAGGTGCAGGAGCAGTCAACGGGACCGGCTCGACGTGAGGATCGCATAGGTGCCAGCCTCGTCGTGGTTCGTCGGCCGTGGTGTCGCGTAGGTGCCAAAGATCGCCGTGGTGATTTCTCAAAGTTTGTGCGATGTTTGTCGTCGGTTCCGCGAAAAAGGTAGGGTGACGGAATCCTTACCTCGTTAGGATCGCATATGTAGTACATGCATCGCCGTCCGTTGGCATTTTCCTCGTTTTCTGTGCATTTTTCCATGTTAGTGTAATTTAGCCCGATTTTGGGAAAATCGGCGATTCGAGCTCTATTTTGAGTTTTGATTGCATGTTTAGCTGTGGAATGATGGTGTGGTAGCTGTGATTTTGTTTACTTTCATTTTCCCATTCAACATGAATACAAATTCAGACATGGATTTGCAGTTATCTGTATCTGACTGGAAACTTAGAATCTGTGTAAGCTCTAAGTTATAGGTCATCTCCTCCATAAAGCAGAAAAAGATCCTTAGCCCTTCGCAGGTACTTAAGGATGCCCTTTACTGCCTTCTAGTGCTCTTCGCCTGGATTTGCCTGATATCTACTGACAATGCTTAAAGCATTGGCAGCATCAGGCCGTGTACATAGCATTGCATACATGATTGACCCTATCGCCGAAGCATAGGGTACATTATTCATGTGTGCCACCTCCTCAGAAGTTTTAGGACTCATCCCCTTGGATAGGTAAATTCCATGTCTCATGGGAATGAGACCTCTCTTGGAATTTTCCATCCTAAACCTTTTGAGGATAGTGTCTATGTACATGGATTGAGATAATCCTAGCATCCTTTTAGATCTATCTCGATAGATCCTTATGCCCAGCACATAGGATGCTTCTCCCAAATCCTTCATGGAGAAGGTCTTGGACAACCAAGACTTAGTTGATGTCAACATCCCTACATCATTCCCAATGAGTAAGATGTCATCAACATATAGGACCAAGAAGGTCACTGAGCTCCCACTGACCTTCTTGTAAACATAGGGTTCATCTTCATTCCGAATGAAGTTGAAAGATTTGACAGCCTCGTCAAATCTTAAGTTCTAGCTTCTAGATGCCTGCTTTAATCCATAAATGGACCTTTGAAGTTTGCATACCTTATTAGGATGTAGCTTGGAGGTGAATCCCTCAGGCTGTACCATGTACACCTCTTCTGACATGTTTCCATGAAGAAAAGCTGTCTTCACATCCATTTGCCAGATCTCATAATCCAGGTATGCAGCAATGGCAATGAGGATTCTGATTGACTTAACCATGGCTACCGGCGAAAACATCTCGTCATAGTCAATGCATTGCCTTTGACGATATCATTTCGCTACTAGTCTAGCCTTGTATGTGTCAATCTGTCCATCTGCACCGATTTTCCTTTTGAAAATCCATTTGCAGCCGATAGGGACCTTCCCTTCGGGTACATCAACTAAGTTCCAAACTTTGTTAGTGTACATGGACTGGATTTCTGAATCCATTACCTATTGCCATTTCTCGGAGTCTACACTTCGGATCGCCTCCTGGTATGACTGAGGATCATCATCCTTATCGATACATACCTTAGAGGACCCCTCTGAGACATGTCCAACATATCTCTCAGGTTCTCTCAGTAGTCTACCATATCTCCGTAGTGTCAGTGTTTCACTTTGAATAGGATCAACCGATACAGTCTCATCTAATGAGTTTGTGTCTATGGGTTGTGGTTCTTGGACCTCGTCCAATTCTATCTGGCTCCCACTATTTTTCTGGAGTAGATATTCTCTTTCCAGAAATATAGCTCTCTTGGCCACTAAGACCCTTTGCTCAGAAGGGTGATAGAAATAATATCCAAACGTCTCCTTTGGATATCCCACAAACCTACACTTATCGGTCCTAAACTCAAGCTTATTACTCTCGTTCTTCTTTACATGAGCAGGACACCCCCAAATTTTAATGTGATTAAAATTTGGTTTCCTGCCCTTCCATATCTCATATGGTATAGAAGGAACTGATTTACTTGAGATCAAATTCAATAAATATGCTGCAGTCTCTAATGCATAGCCCCAGAGAGACAAGGGTAGTCCTGACATAGACATCATGGATCGGACCATGTCTAACAAGGTCCTGTTTCTCCTCTCGGATACACCATTGTGCTGTGGTGTATACGGTGGAGTCCACTGAGAAACTATTCCATGGTCTTTAAGATAAGAAGTGAATTCATGGCTCAAGTATTCACCTCCTCGATCCGATCGAAGAGCCTTAATACTTTTACCTGTCTGTTTCTCTACTTCATTCTTGTATTCCTTAAACTTCTCAAAGACTTGTGACTTATGTCTCATTAAATACACATAGCCATATCTAGAGAAGTCATCAATAAAAGAAATGAAATAGAGATAACCTCCTTTTGCTTCTATGGACATGGGTCCACACACATCCGAGTGTATGAGCTCGAGAAGGTCAACAGCCCTCTCACCATGTCCACCAAAGGGAGCCTTGGTCATTTTCCCCATGAGACACGACTCACAGGTATCAAATGGCTTGTATTCGAACGAATTCAAATATCCATTTGAGTATAAGTGAGAGACTCTTTTCTCACCTACATGACCAAGTCTGCAATGCCATAAATATGCAGAATTCACTTTATCGGCATTGGAAATTTACATAACATTAGAACGTGTATCTAATACATAAAGATCATTGACTAATGAACCATTAGCTATAATCTAACCATTATTCATTATAGAGCACCCAGTGCTATTGAAAGTCAATGTATATCCAATGTTATACAAGCCAGAGATTGAAATAATGTTCTTAATAATATTATGAACATAATAACAGTCATTTAACTCCAGAATGACTCCTGAAGGTAAACTGAGGCGTGTAGTCCCGACAGCTTTGGCAGCAACTAAAGCTCCATTACCCATCCTCGGTTCAATCTCCCTTTTGCCCAATCGCCTTCTATTTGCCAGCACCTGCACAGAATTGCATATATGAGATGCACATCCAGTATCCAATACCCATGATGTGGATTCCATATATGACAAATTAAGGTCTATGACAAAAATACCTTCATTCAGAATTGCCTTGCAATTCCTTTTCTAATGTCCAGTTTCCCCGCATCGAAAATATTTGTCTTCCTTTTCATTCTTCGTGCACTTCCCTTTGTCAACTTTGACGATTTGCTTACCCGTGGCCTTTTTCTTTCCCTTCCCTTTGTTACTTGTGGTGGATATCTGGGTGGCCTTCCTTTTCTTATTGGCCCGGCCAATAATCATTACAGAAGAAGATGGTTTATCTTTCTACATAGTTCCTTCAGCACTCTTTAACATGTTGAGCAGCTCCGGGAGAGTTGCATCAATTCTATTCATGTTAAAGTTTATGATGAAGGAAGAAAAGGAATCGGGCAATGACTGGAGTATGAGATCAATGCATAGTTCAAGATCCAACTTGAACCCCAGTGCATTGAGTCTCTCTATCTACTCCATCATTTTCAGTACATGAGCTTGTACTGAAGAACCCTCAGCCATCCGTGTCCTGAAAAGCCTTTTGGAGATGTCATACCTCTCAATCCTACCATGCTCCCCGAAGAGCTGGCATAGATTGCGAAGTATACTTCTACAATCAGTCTTTTCAAATTGCCTCTGTAGCTCGGGAGCCATAGAGGCCAACATGTAACATTGGGCAAGGGAGGAGTCCTCAGACCACTTGGCATAAGCCAGCAACTCGCCCTCGTCGGCATCAGGAGCCGGCTCAGAATGAACCGTGTCCAACACGTATGTAATCTTTTCGGCGGTAAGGACTATGCGTAGGTTACGCAGCCAATCCGAGTAGTTCAGTCCAGTTAAGCGATTTGCATCCAAGATGCCACGGAGGGGGTTGGACGATGACATTGTAATCTGGATAAGAAATAAAAGACAACTTAACATGTGTTCAAATTCTAACTTAGATGTGGTTTTCTATCTTAGTTAGTCCCACTATTTTTCGATCGAACTATATAACCCTCAGTATATAGAACGGGAGATCAACGAGATCAACCTAGTGGGTCGGAATCCCAACGAGATTGATGTACGACCTTGTGGAAAGCACAACAAGCCATACACCATCTCAAGGGCGGTCAACAGGCACTTGCATCTAATGCAATATCCGATATTCGGCCCACGAGAAATCATCCCCTTGTGGAAAGCACAACAAAGGATATTCTCGGTTAGATCTAACCATCATTACTACATAGCAATGAGTTCATGACCCGACCCTTGTGGAAAGCACAACAAGACCGAGTTAAATTCCTCACCCCATTGAGGCCGAGCCTTGGAGTTTAATCCCGCCCCCAAACTCATGAACCTTGTGGAAAGCACAACAAATCCATGAAATGAAGACGTTCATTCACTCCATAATGATGGAGGGTCACGATGACTCCTAGAGCCACGCTTACCAGATCTAAAATTTAAGCGCGAGGGAATTCAATTTTATCTTGATCTCACCCTAGGTGGTAATATAAATATATCCAATATATTTACCGTACCTAGTAGTTTGCACAAAATAAATGCATCCAATGCAAATTAAACGCAAGTGATCATGGACTTTAACCCTAATGTAACTAAGACATCCGGCCCGCTTCCGAAGCAGCTGGATCGTCCTCGTCGGGTGTGCTCCGTGCTTTCAAACTCCGACGCCGCACTAATTACAACTTTTACACGGCACGCAGGCCGAAAAAATTAAATTACATGTGACTCAAATTCCAGCAGCCCTTAGGGCGAGTACAACAATTGAGGAAGATAGTAGTACATTTGGAATTTCAACAGAGAGAGAAAAGAGGTTCGCTGACCCCAATTAATTACATTAATCCAAGTCCATGATCACTTACCAACCCATTCAAATAAAATCAATCAAGGGTTATTTTCTGAAAATAATCCTTACATTTGAATTTAAAAATGGGATGTGCAAACAAAAATAGGCTAGCTTTGTTTAATTTTAAAAATCAAAACATGATTAACTAAAATTAAACACACAAGCAGGCCAATACAAGGTAAATAAAGTAGAGCATGTAAAGAACCATCATTTTCTACAGGGGCATCTAATTGAGATAATTAAATAAATTTAAATTTAAATTTAATTATCCAATAATTAAATTTAAATTTAAAATTTAAACATGCCAATAATTTAAATTTAAATTCAAACTAATTATCTAATAATTTTGTTTGAAAATAAATTTAAAATAATGTAATTATCCTCAATTAGTAATTTTCTAAAATTTAAAATTTGAATTTAACAATTATCTAATAATTAAAATTCAAATAATTGATTTTTTCACATTTAACTTCAATAAAATTTAAAATTTAAATTTTCTAATTATCTAATAATTAAAAATTCAAAAACTTAAATTTTACTGAAGTAACTTCAATTATTACTATTTTATCTCAAGGTAAATAGTAATTATCTCACCTTGGTAAATTCAAATTGGTTAAATAAAATTTGCCATTCGACATTTACTATTGAGATAACACTATTTAACCTAATAGATAAAATCATATTTAATTTACTGTGTATTTTCATATATATATCTAATATATATATTAATGTATCTGAGCACAGTAAATTAAAAAGGGTAAAAATAATTTTTTTTAAAAAAAACCTTTTTTTAATATGGCCGCCCGCGTGCGCGGGCGTTGACCCGCGTTGCGGGCGCCCGAGGGCGGGCGTCGCCTGCGGGCGCCCGCCACGCGGACGCCCCGCGTGGGCGGCGCCCGCCACGCAGGCTCCCTGCGTGGGCGGCGCCCGCCCACGCGGGTGCGCACGCCGGCGCAGTGCGCCCAGAGAGAATCCAAATTTGTTTTTTAAAAAAAATTACTGTGTGGATGCTCAGCATCCAGGAAGAACAGAGATGTCCAAATCTCTTTCTACAAATTATAATTGAAGATTTAATATGCCCCTAAAGCATGGTTCTAAACGGCGATAAAAACACCGACCAGAGCGCGAACCTGGCTCTGATACCACTGTAAGGTTTCGCACAGCACCTACGGGCGACGCAGCGGATAACAAAAATTTCATTTGCCCGATCCCGGTGTTATGGAAAGCTTAATCTGTGCTCTAATCGGTGTTTCTAAGACCCTAATTACGGGTTGTGTGTTTCACCTTGCGCGGAACGACGCTGTCCGCGATGCCCGATGCAGAATATCGAGCCGCACAGCTGTACGGCCTCTAGAGCAGATCCACACGGACCCTTGCGCAGCGACGGTACCTCCCCGGCGTAACTTTCCTCGACTCTATCACCTTCTGGAGAGAGAGAGAGCAAAGGGGAGAAAGGGGGGAGGCTAATCCTCCTCTTAAGCTTATGTGCTTGCTTAAGCTTAAGAGGTTGGAAGAAGTGAAGGCTCGAATGAGCATCACGTAGGTGGCTATATATAGAGTTTAGGTTTATTAGAAAATGGTTCTAAAAGATCGAAACTGTATATATGTCCTATCCACTATTATACATATGTATTAAGCTCCATTTACACTCCTTTCCAAAAGGAATTAAAAGGAAATAATACATACACTTGTATAATAATAATCCGTCACCCAAGATTCCATTGTGTGTGATCCTCTAGGCCCATAGTCACTCTAGTTTAAGGCACATTAACTTCTAATTCCCAATTAGAAGTAAATTAAACATATTCTTCGCTTCTACAAGAGCTGAATAATAGTTTAATTTATTCCGAACCTTCGATCACGTTGGGTGAAGCAAATCCGCATGATCCTAGAGGATGCCGGGTTTAAACCAGCCTGTCTGGTACCTGTAAGTCCACAGTTACCGCATCGATATAATCCCTCGCTCCTTCTATGAGTCTGGTACGATCGAGGGTACGGTTTCTGTCAAACCCCATGATCGTGCCATTTGACTATGACCTCCTTAAAGTGTATGACGTCCGTTCTAAACGAACTCACACGACCCTAGCCAGGGATTTAACGGAGCGTCAATATCATGACCCATTAACTGTCTGATATATACCCGACAGTGAGCGATCCCTTCTTGACCATTGACGATCTTCACACGTATCCTGAAGTGGTTAACGACTCGGCAACTCATGACTTATGATTAAAGTCACTTAGCTAAGTAATTAAATCATTCCAGTCCTCGTGTAAGATCCGATCAATGTCTCAGGTCAAAGGACCAACGATGCTACTGAGACTGTTGGATCTTCAGTTGACATTAGGTATAATCAACCATCTGAAGATCCAATAGTGGACCAGTTCAGTGTACATCCTCCAAGGACATACACCTACACATATGTGTTAGTGCCCCGCACCAATGACCATGAGACTGGTCACTGACACATCATATGTACTGGTTTAATAGGTAATCAAAGTCCCCGAGTGATTACCCTCCAACCAGGAACAGTTTAAGGTATGTGTTCATGTAAAGTCAGTCTCATAATCGAGATCCCATCTCGAGTTGACTTTACAACCACATATCCTAGGGACAACGTAAAGTAACACAATCGCATATTTACGCTCAAACACCACTTTATTAATAATGAACAAGATCGTACAACTATTGGGACTACCCGACCCGAAATTGGCCTGTAGCACACCAACACTAACAGTCGTAGCCCTACGACGCAGTCGACCCACCTGGGAGGGGTGGTAGGGTATCCCGATCAACGGTTTCTAAGCTAGTTTCCGTGGGCCCCCAGCTTGGCTGTAGCGTCCTACGGAGGGAGAAAACTAGCTGGAGGACCTGGCTCAGGCGAGAGTCAGTGTGTGCACACGTGGTCAGAGACAGGGACAGGCACTGACGAGTGTCGCTCTGACTAATTACTCGGTTCGGTACTGATTTTCTTACGCCCCTCCGTGTAGACTCGAGACACGTGAGTTGCAGAGGTTGCAGAGTAAGTCGTCTGGGACGCATCTAGTCTCTTCCTTCTGGTGGACTCTCTTGTTCTACGTTGCAGTAGACTTCTCTTGTCACTTGGGAGCAGTGAGCTATATTTATTTTCAGCACAGTGTGTTATTTGAGTTTGGCGTTTGGTAGTTGGTTAGCTGTTTATTTTTCTGCGTAGTTAGATTTACAGCTTTTGTTAATTGCTTTAATTATGCCATTTGCCTGTGTAATTGCTTTATTGCATGCTGGTTGCCCTTACTTTTTGCATGCCTGTGTGTTAGTGCTTGTAGGGATCCGCGTGACCCCTACTGAGTCTGGCTGTGACTCACCCTTTCCTCTTTCAAGTGAGCCGCCCCAGCCTCCCGCCGGTTCTTCCCGCACTTTTGGAGACCGAGTCTAGCGTGCCAGCAGTGGTCGGTTCGTCTTTTTATGTACTTTTGATCGGGGTATGTCCCGTGTAGTTGTACATTGGACTTTTGCTTATTTGTAAATCTGGACTAGTGTATATATTTTACCACTCTGATATTTTAAATTTCTTCCGCATTAATATTAATTTTTGTTGCTATAATTAATTTCTGCGCGTTGTAATTCCAATTCGTTATGCAATCCCTCGACAAACCTCACTAACCATTACGGGACCTCATCAGTCTCTTGGGTGGCGTCCCCAGTTCTTGGTATCGGTGTATCGATTTTATCAATATATCGGTATCCGGAGCTCTGGGTCGTTACAGTTGGTATCAGAGCGATGTTGAGGAATTGTATAAGGAATTGAAATTGCATAAGCGAGTCCAGAGCAAGTCCATTTGAGTCGTCTATTGCTGGCTTAGGATGTTTCCCGTGATTATTGATGCGTTTTCCGCTGTCATGTGTTTTCTAGAGGTATTCGATTGTTTCTTTTTGCTTGATTAATTCTCTTGTTCGAGTCTGTTTAGTTGATGCTGTTTGTTAGAGCGGTTCTTGAAGTCCCACGATCAATGGTACCCAAGAGGGGGGGGGGTGAATCGGGTATGTTCAAAAACTATGAAAACTAATTACAGATTTAAAAACACTCATACGGTAAGGGATACAAGCGCAAAGGGGTCAGTCGAAGAATGCCTTTAAAGCAAGCATCAACAGACTAAGCCAGGGGTTCTTTGGTACTGGGCGGAGTTCAGAAACCCAAGGATTCTCTCACGCTAGATATTTTCCTTCTGATGAGACTAATCACATCAATCAGAGGATATCTTACAAAATACCACAAGATAACCACAAACAGAATGATAAACGAAGATTCGAGCAAGCGTCCGAAGCACACACAAAGCTAGCTAAGTAGAGCAGAATGGAGATAGAAGAGAGGGATCAAACCATACAAGGGACAACAAATTTAAGGTGGTTCGGATGCACCAACAGCAACCTACGTCCACCCCTCACAAAGTGAGGAACTACACACTATCTTGTATAGGATTACAAGATCGACACCACACACACAAACACACGTGAAGGATGTAAAAACCCTTACAAGGATGCTCAACCACACACACACACAAAAGGAGAGACACTAAAAGGTGTACACGCGAACACGGATCTATGAGGATCCACACACACAAGGGATTGCAAGAAGGCAAGAAGGCAAAAACCAGTTTGAGCACAAATTGAGAATGAATAACAAGGAGTAAGAACACAAGACAGCTCCCCCTTAATGAGTGATGAAGATTCAGGATGCAGCTTCCTCTGATCTTGATCTGCGCTTGATTTGGATGAAGATTTGTACTTGAACACCTCTGATCCTTGATGAAGGATTCTCCCGGATCACTGTTCACGTGAACAGTGCAGACACTCTCCCCTTGTTCTATCACTTCAGCATTAGGGTTCACTTGCCCCTTGGAAGAGATCTTTTATAGATCTAGGAAGGGCCTGGGACAAGTCCCAAACCAGATCCACAATTCACTCCTTGAATGCTGGACTTTACATTAAAAGAATGAGGGAAAAAGACTTCATTCGAGCTTGGACAAACAAGTCAACAAAGGGGGCTTTCGAGGCTATCGGTTGACCGGAATCAGGGAGCCGGTCGACCTAAACCTGTAACAAATAGGTATTTTTGATTCTGGCAAAACCGGTCGACCTAAACGCCAGGGGCGGTCGATCGAAAACCTGTAACCCGTTGATCATTTGGGTTCTGGGAAAACCGGTCGACCGGAAATTCTGGGGCGGTCGACCGAAACCTGTAACAAGGAGAAAACTTCAGTTCTGGAAAAACAGGTCGACCTATCTTTGAGAACTGGTCGACTGAAATGGTCCTGGCCTGCAGAGATGAGTTGTTAGCCTAGTAAGACATATCAAAACATAAATGTCATTAGACGAAAGATTGCTTCATGCATTACGGAGTTAAGGATAGATAACACAGTACAACTCCATGGGAAGACATTTATGCATTTGCCTCCTTTGCTCGAGCTTGAAATCAAAAACACGGATGACGATGAAATCATAACCCTGAGTTTTGTTATCATCAAAATCATTCGAGGAGACTCAACAATCTCCCCCTTTTTGATGATGACAAAACAAACACACACAAAATGTCAGGGATGGATAGAGTTCTTCAAGCAGAAAAAGACACAACAATCCAACCAGAATCATTCCAACCATTTATATGCGCTCGATGCTTGAGATGTAATAAAAGATAGGAGAAGTGACCAAAATAGATAACAATCAGCAAGTGCCTGGCATTGTTTCATAGCAAGGTTGGAGTTACAGGACAAGATGCAAATGCAAGGACACAAGACTCACAGAATGCAAACGAACGTAGTGCCAAAAGACATACAACCAAACAGACACACAAGCACACAGCAGGCATAAAATAGATAGATAGACAAGGTGAAATAAAGTAGCTACTTCTCCCCCTTTGACATCAACAAAAAGGGGAGTGGGATACAGAATTCGTGGACAGGAAAGACACAGTGGGGACACAAGGTCAGCTAAGAGGTAGGTGGATCAGGCGTCCCCTCAGCAGCATCATCACCCGAAGCACCGACGCCATCATGAGCAGCAGGAGCAGGAGGAGCAAGAGGAGCTTCACGGTTAGCAGGAGGCAAGCGGTCAGAAATGCCATGGAGAAGGTCATCATAATGAGACAACTGTGAATGCATGTGAAGAAGTGATTGATTTGTAATGCGAAAAGCTTCATGGTTATCTTCATGACTGGCATAAAGGGTGGCCAAGTGGAGAGAGATATCATCCAGAGCAAGGAAAACACCATCCATTCGTTCAGTCATAGTGCCCATGAATGTGTCC
The DNA here is from genome assembly GCA_022559845.1 of Amorphophallus konjac. NCBI lineage: Eukaryota > Viridiplantae > Streptophyta > Magnoliopsida > Alismatales > Araceae > Amorphophallus > Amorphophallus konjac. Next base: position 600,709,082 of record CM040121.1, read on the forward strand.
ATCCGGTCAAGGGAGGAGTGAACCCGGGATTCCAAGCCTAAGACACGACCCTCAAGAGTCTCATAGTCCGCCCTAGTGGGAGGACCAACACCCGGAGTGGAGGACTCCCCTTGAAAGAAATGTGGAGGAGGTGGCATCTCATGGTCCGCAGCCTGCACGAGAGGCTGATCCTCCGCCTGAACTGGAGGGGGTGCATCCCCAAGGTCCGGCTGGTCCGGCTGTAACGGTGGAACTGCAGCTGGAGCAAGCTGTGCGACATATGTGGGAACATCTCTAGTAAGCTCACCATCATCACCCCAGTAGTATCCAAGATCGAAGAAAATCTTGTGTTCATTATAGATATCATCTTGTCGAACTTGGAGTGATCTTTCGTGTGTCGAGTCTATCCCAGCATAGATAAAAACACCCGTCAACTGTGTAGCATAGGGTAAGGACCGTCTCAAGTTGGTGCGGCAAGAACTGATCAAATGTGTCATGAGTCGACCCATATTCACTAAATTCGCATTCATGATATGGTAAAAGAGGAACTTGTGGACTGTTGTGACTTCATTGCGACTGCCACTTTTAGGATAAAACACGGTGGTGATTATGTGATGGAGAATGCGCTGCAGCGGTGGGAAGTAGTTGGCGTTCAACTGAAGGCGATTGCTTACACCTTGAACAAACTCACACCCTGTCATGAGGAAGAAAGTGTCTGGCATTTCATCATGACCCCACGATATGTCGGCACCCCAGTCCGAGACTCCCAAAGCAAGTTGGAAAAGTTCAGGTGCAATATGTATCTCCGTGGCCTGAACAAAGGTATACAACTCTCCATTTCTCTCAACCAGGTTGCCATAGAATTCCTGGACTAGGTTCGGATAGTACCTAGTATATCGGGATGCAAAGTCTATCCAGCCATCCTGAACGGCAAATAGAGCAAACAAATCTGGTAGAAGCTCAGTCACCTCCTGAAAGTCAACCAGTCGAGGGTTGATGATGGGCCGAGGAGGCAGACGGGCTGCTGGACGTGGTTCTGGTGCCCTCGGTGGATGAGCAGGGGCCTCCCTTCTCTGGCCGCTGGCTTCCCCTAGATTGGAACGCCGAGAACTCCGTCGGGGCGGCATCGTTGGCTAGGAATCCGGCTGTGAAACCCTTCGAAGAGTGGGTGTCCGGCCCTTGGTATGGGAATGGATGAGAAGAGCACTCTTGAAACCCTGGAGGATGCTTTCCAAGCTCTGGAGTCAGGGAGAGCAGGTTGCGGCACCACGGACGATAGTGAAGAACGCGTCCCGGAGGAATGACAGATCCGTCGGAGAGAGTATGGATGGAGGAGGGATGGAGATTTAGGCTAGTGGAGGAGAGAGTGTGTGGTCTAGGGTTTAGAAGGGGTGTTGGAAGGAGGATAGGATGGATAGAATGAGAAGAAGGGGGGTGAGGGCCCTTTAAAAAGAAGGGCGGTCGGCTTCCGGTTGGGCCGGTTCGCCGGTTTCGGTCGACCGGGACTGTGGGCCGGTCGACCGGAATGGTCGATTGCCCCCAAAAAGCTCAGAACAGGGAAAAAGATAACCAGAAGAGCTCCAAAGCTGCTGCCTCAAGTGAATTCCTTGTACAAGAAGGTATAAAATCTCCCCTTTTTTTATGTCCCCTTTTTTTTGTTTTTGTTTTTTTTTTAAATGTGGGAAAAAGGAGATGACTTCTAACGAATCAACTAGTGAGGTTGGTCTGAAGACTCCCCCTCAGTTGCTGCCCAGTGACCCAAGGTCATTTGTCCACGTTTATTGTTCAAGGAGTAAAAGGTTCTAGAAATAATTCAAGGAGGGGTATATAAATATAAGAACATATACAATCATGCAAGCAGGAAAATATCATACGGGAAAGAATACACACACACAATAGGATGATGCATGACTCACTGACTACCCTCAAGGTTCCTGAAATGCATCACTCATTCAAATGCAGACTTAAAGGTGTATGCTCTCACCCTTGCACATGCCAAGTTCCCTTCTAAACTTGTTGAATTGCTCCTGATTTAATGGCTTGGTGAAGATATCAGCCAACTGGTTATGGGTATCAATAAAATGCAGCTCGAAAACACCCTTGCCTACATGATCTCTTAGGAAGTGATGGCGAATGTCTATATGCTTGGTCCTGGAGTGTTGAACAGGATTTTTTGACAAGCTGATGGCACTAGTGTTGTCACATAAAATTGGAACACAGTTTATTACAACATCCAAATCAAGCAGTTGATTTTTGATCCAAAGTACTTGGACTCCACAACTTCCGACGGCTACATACTCAGCCTCGGCCGTTGATAATGCTACTGAGTGTTGTTTCTTAGAGGCCCACGAAACTAGGCACCCGCCAAGAAACTGACAGTACCCACTAGTACTTTTCCGATCGATAATACAGCCAGCATAATCAGCATCGGTATATGCAATCAAGTCATATGAACTGCCGATTGGAAACCACAAGCCAAAGTCTAGAGAGCCAATAAGATACCGAAAAATTCGCTTAACAGCCATAAGATGGGATTCCTTTGGGCAAGATTGAAACCGAGCACATAGGCACACACTGTACTGAATATCTGGGCGGCATGCTGTTAAATATAGTAGTGATCCGATCATACCTCGGTATAGTGTGGGATCGACTGGTTTACCATTTTCATTTTTGTCTAACTTGGTGGTTGTGGCCATCGGAGTTGACATTGGTTTTGCTTCTGTCATCCCAAATTTCTTCAGTAGCTCCATCGTGTATTTGGCTTGGTTTATGAAAATCCCTTCGGACGTTTGCTTCACCTGCAGTCCAAGAAAGATTGTTAGTTCACCCATTAGGCTCATTTCAAACTCGCCCTGCATCATACTTGCAAAATCATCACACAGGCCGTTGTTAGTGGCTCCAAAAATTATGTCATCAACGTACACTTGAACCACCAATATTTCTTTACCTGATTTTTTAGTGAAGAGTGTTTGGTCAACATTACCTCTTTTGAATCCATTTTGAGTCAGGAATGAAGTGAGTCTTTCATACCATGCCCTTGGTGCCTGCTTAAGCCCGTACAATGTCTTCCGGAGCTTGTACACATGTCGTGGGTGCTTTGAATCTTCAAATCCTGGAGGTTGTTCTACAAAAACATCCTCCTTGATGAACCTGTTAAGAAAAGCAGATTTAACATCCATCTGAAATAGTTTGAAGTTTAATGAGCATGCAAAGGACAGTAAAATCCGAACTGCTTCTAGTCTAGCCACTAGGGCAAAAGACTCATCAAAATCAATTCCCATTTCCTGGCTGTATCCTTTGGCCACGAGCCGTGCCTTATTTCGGACGACCACACATGTATCATTCAGTTTGTTTCTAAAGACCCACCGAGTCCCTATCACAGGTTGATCTCTGGGACGGGGTACAAGTGTCCACACTTCGTTTCTCTCAAACTGATGCAGCTCTTCATGCATGGCTTGAATCCAGGATTCGTTTCGTAAGGCATCAATGATGTCTTTTGGTTCTTCCTGTGAGATAAGAGCTATCAAATCTTCCTCTTCTACTTGCCTCAATGAAGCTCTGGTTCTTACTCCATCTTGAGGATTACCGATGACGTTCCCGGCCGGATGATCCTTTGAGAATGTAGAGGTGCTTGGAAGGTCGGGGTGCTGTACTTGCTGCTCCTGCAGCGTCTTGATTGAAGGATCCTCGCTTTCTTCACCCCTGCTGGATACTTCTTCCTTAGGTTCATCTTCGGCCTTTGGTGTTCCAACAGTTGTTGAGCTTTTAGAGACTTCTCCTGTATCCACAAGTTGGACAGATTGGTTTGTCAGTTTTGGTTCAGATTCATCAAAAATTACATGAGGACTTTCTTCAACAACCAAAGTCCGTTTATTAAAAACTCGATAGGCTCTAGAGTTCAATGCATAACCTAAAAATATTCCCTTGTCGCTTTTCTCATCAAACTTCCCTAGATTAGACTTACCATTATTCAGAATGAAGCACGAGCATCCAAAGGGTTTGAGATGGGAAATATTTGGTTTCTTACCCTTATATAGCTCGTAGGGAGTTTTCTTTAGGATATGCCTTACCATAGCCCTGTTGATGATGTAGCATGCCGTACTTACTGCCTCAGCCCAAAAGTATTTTGGCAAAGAATTTTCACTTAACATGGTACGTGCCATGTCTATCAACGTTCTGTTTTTCCTTTCTACAACTCCATTCTGTTGAGGCGTCCTTGGTGAAGAAAAGTTATGTGTGTACCCCTGCTCTTCACAGAACTCAGTGAATTCTTGATTCTCAAACTCTCCACCGTGATCACTCTGAATGATAGTGATAGGATAACTTTTATCATTCTGAACTTTCCTGCAAAAAACTTGAAATTCCGTCACTGCATCATTTTTATTGGCTAAGAATAACACCCATGTAAATCTGGAATAGTCATCAACAATCACAAAACCATAAGACTTTCCTCCTAGGCTGGAAGTCCTAGTTAGACCAAAAAGATCGAGATGTAACAGTTCCAGAGGTCTAGCAGAGGATACAATATTCTTATTTTTGAAGGAGATTCGTGTTTGCTTGCCTTTTGCGCAAGCTTCACAGACTCGATCACTTTCAAACTTTAATTTGGGCAATCCGTTCACTAAATCATGTCTAGACAACTTGGAGATTACTCCAAAACTAGCATGACCCAATCTTCGGTGCCACAACCAAGCATTTTCATGATTGTTTGCTAACAGACACAAATCATCACAAGAAACATTATCAATATCAACAGTGTAGACATTGTTGTTCCTATTTCCAATGAATTTTATTCCCTGAGTGCTTTTGTTCATGACGATGCAGTGAGTTTCATCAAAAATAATTTTAAAGCCTTTATCGCACAGTTGGCTGATGCTTAACAGGTTGTGATTTAGACCTTTCACCAAAAGTACATCTTCAATGAGAATTTCAGAATTCTTACCTATGTTGTCGATCCCGATGATCTTACCTTTGTCTTTGCCTCCAAAGACCACAGAGCCTCCATCCTTATCATGCAGTGATGAGAACACTTCCTTGTCCCATGTCATATGCCTTGAACAACCGCTGTCTAGGTACCACTTGCTCCCCCTAGCTTCAAGACATATCTGCAAGAACGAAAATTCTCATGCAGTTGTTTTTGGTACCCAAACTAGTTTGGGTCCATAAGAGTTAGTCTCATTCTGTGCATATCCTTTTTTGGCCCTAAAATTATGATTCCTGGACAAGTTTTGCCTGACCCAACAGTTTGCAATGGTATGACCAAATCTATCACAGTGATAGCAGTTGACTGGAGCAAATTTCCTTTGAGGTTTTGGTGACTTGAATTGCATGCGTTTGGATTGTGTGTTGGAAGATGAGACGTGGTTGTTCTCATGCACAAATGATGTGGTAATCTTATGCTCAAAGGATTTTTTGTTTTCAGGAGTGTATCCCAAACCTTCCTTTTGGAAGTTAGCTTTAACCCCCAACAAGTTGTCCAGGTTTTATTTTCCTTTGACGAATCTAGTCAAAGTGGACTGGAGTTCAACCACTTCCTCACTCAAGATCCCATTTTTCTTCTCAAGTTTTGAATTAGCGAACCTTAGACTTTCTCCTTCCCTTTTTAATGTTCCACACATTTTTTCAATTTCAGCCATTTTACATGCCATCTCTTCTTTGGTTTTTTCACTGTCTGAGATGATTTTCAATAGGTTTTCTTTTTCTTCGGTTAGCTCGAACCATTCTTGTTCCAAATTCTCAAATCTAGCGAAAATGTCCTCATCAACCCTTTTTTTTAATCTTTATTTTCAGACCTAATTTTTTTATATTTCAAGTAAAGTTTCTCATATTCGGATTCCCATTGTTCATTTGAAATGAGGTCAGAGTCAGAGTTTACCTCCGGAGATTCATCTCTGTGTGCCATAAGACATAGACTTCCCACCAGTTCTTGAATTTCCTCATCGGATGGTTCATCTTCCTCATCGCTCCACGTAGCGACCATGGCCTTGGTTTTCTTGAAGATGTCCTTCTTGAATTTCTTTTTCAGATCTGGGCACTCACCTCTCATGTGCCCAGGCTTCTTGCATTCATAGCATATGATGCTGTTTGGTTTGCTCGACTCACCTTTGGGTTGAATGGGCTTCCTTGGCCCCTTCATGAAAGTTCCTTTTCTTCTTTAGAAATCTTCTCACTTGTCGGGTGATCATGGCAAGTTCTTCTTCTTCTTCGTTGCTTCCATCGCTGGTTTCTTCTTCTTGAGAGTCATCATTGGGTTGATGAGCTTTCAACCCAATCACCTTTTTCTTCTTGATATCTTCTTCAGCCGTCCTTTTCATATTTATCTCATAGGTCATGAGTGACCCTATGAGTTCATCGAGCGTGAGTGTGGACAGATTTTTTGAGTCTTCAATGACGGTAGCCTTTGTGTGCCACGCGGGGGTGAGTGATCTCAAGACTTTTCTTACGAGCTCAGAGTTGGTGTAATCTTTTCCAAGGCTTTTGAGGCCATTTGTGATCTCAGTTAGCCTTGCGAGCATTTCTGAGATAGTTTCCTCCGGTTTCATTTTGAACAACTCGTAATCGCTTACGAGCAGATTGGCCTTCGTCTCCTTGACCTCCGAGGTTCCTTCATAAATGAGTCGCAGTTTGTCCCACATCTCTTTGGCAGAGCTGCACATTGATACACGAGAGAACTCATTAGGATGTATAGCACACTGCATAATATTCATGGCATTATAGTTAACAGTGCATTTCTTAATTTCTTCTGGGGTCCATTTTTCTTCATCAGCCCCGAGTTTGTAAGGACCCTTGTCCACAACTTTCCACACTTCGTACTCTTGAGCTCTCAAGAAGACATGCATTCTCTTTTTCCAGTACGAGTAGTTCGAACCATCAAAAAAAGGAGGACGGCTGATGGAGTGACCCTCAGGTATCATTCCCTTATTAGCCATTGATCCGGATCTTACTCAAGATCGTTAGACCTGGAAGGAAAAAGAGCCTTAGCTCTGATACCAATTGAAGTCCCACGATCAATGGTACCCAAGAGGGGGGGTGAATTGGGTATGTTCAAAAACTATGAAAACTAATTACAGATTTAAAAACACTCATACGGTAAGGGATACAAGCGCAAAGGGGTCAGTCGAAGAATGCCTTTAAAGCAAGCATCAACAGACTAAGCCAGGGGTTCTTTGGTACTGGGCGGAGTTCAGAAACCCAAGGATTCTCTCACGCTAGATATTTTCCTTCTGATGAGACTAATCACATCAATCAGAGGATATCTTACAAAATACCACAAGATAACCACAAACAGAATGATAAACGAAGATTCGAGCAAGCGTCCGAAGCACACACAAAGCTAGCTAAGTAGAGCAGAATGGAGATAGAAGAGAGGGATCAAACCATACAAGGGACAACAAATTTAAGGTGGTTCGGATGCACCAACAGCAACCTACGTCCACCCCTCACAAAGTGAGGAACTACACACTATCTTGTATAGGATTACAAGATCGACACCACACACACAAATACACGTGAAGGATGTAAAAACCCTTACAAGGATGCTCAACCACACACACACAAAAAAGGAGAGACACTAAAAGGTGTACACACGAACACGGATCTATGAGGATCCACACACACAAGGGATTGCAAGAAGGCAAGAAGGCAAAAACCAGTTTGAACACAAATTGAGAATGAATAACAAGGAGTAAGAACACAAGACAGCTCCCCCTTAATGAGTGATGAAGATTCAGGATGCAGCTTCCTCTGATCTTGATCTGCGCTTGATTTGGATGAAGATTTGTACTTGAACACCTCTGATCCTTGATGAAGGATTCTCCCGGATCACTGTTCACGTGAACAGTGCAGGCACTCTCCCCTTGTTCTATCACTTCAGCATTAGGGTTCACTTTCCCCTTGGAAGAGATCTTTTATAGATCTAGGAAGGGCCTGGGACAAGTCCCAAACCAGATCCACAATTCACTCCTTGAATACTGGACTTTACATTAAAAGAATGAGGGAAAAAGACTTCATTCGAGCTTGGACAAATAAGTCAACAAAGGGGGCTTTCGAGGCTACCGGTTGACCGGAATCAGGGAGCCGGTCGACCTAAACCTGTAACAAATAGGTATTTTTGATTCTGGCAAAACCGGTCGACCTAAACGCCAGGGGCGGTCGATCGAAAACCTATAACCCGTTGATCATTTGGGTTCTGGGAAAACCGGTCGATCGAAAATTCTGGGGCGGTCGACCGAAACCTGTAACAAGGAGAAATCTTCAGTTCTGGAAAAACAGGTCGACCTATCTTTGAGAACTGGTCGACTGAAATGGTCCTGGCCTGCAGAGATGAGTTGTTAGCCCAGTAAGACATATCAAAACATAAATGTCATTAGACGAAAGATTGCTTCATGCATTACGGAGTTAAGGATAGATAACACAGTACAACTCCATGGGAAGACATTTATGCATTTGCCTCCTTTGCTCGAGCTTGAAATCAAAAACACGGATGACGATGAAATCATAACCCTGAGTTTTGCTATCATCAAAATCATTCGAGGAGACTCAACAGTTCTTAGCTTCCCTAATTGCTATTGAGGTTCCACGATAAGATATCAGTGCTATTCCTGTTGTCCGTGAGTTCCTTGATGCATTCATGTCAGCTTTTTTTCCTTTCTTCTTCTAGTGTAGTGTAGTTTCCCTTTCAGTTTCCTCCTTTTCCTTCCGTTTAAATTTCGGAGACGAAATTTCTTTTAGGAGGGAGGGACTGTAAGACCTGTGTCTTACCGGATTCTTAGTGTTTCGGTGTTAGAAAGTATTCTGTGAATTGAGGCCTTTTTTACAAATTTTTAGGCTATTTTTTGGCATTTAAACGGGTTAGTTAATGATTTAATAAAAAATATAGGGCATATTCACGATTTTTAAAATTAACAGGGTTTATTTGCAATTAGAGCTAATTTTTCACCAAAAAATGATAAAACAAATTTTTTTAAAAACACACGCACGCACGCCCCTCTCTCTCCCCTCACTCTCTCGATCTCTCTCTCTTTCTCTCCCGCGGCGAACAGCGGCGCCCCCCCCTTTCGCGGGTTTCGTGCGTACGGGCCCCGGATCGAGGTGCAGGAGCAGTCAACGGGACCGGCTCGACGTGAGGATCGCATAGGTGCCAGCCTCGTCGTGGTTCGTCAGCCGTGGTGTCGCGTAGGTGCGAAAGATCGCCGTGGTGATTTCTCGAAGTTTGTGCGATGTTTATCGTCGGTTCCGCGAAAAAGGTAGGGTGACGGAATCCTTACCTCGTTAGGATCACATAGGTAGTACATGCATCGCCGTCCGTTGGTGTTTTCCTCGTTTTCTGTGTATTTTTCCATGTTAGTGTAATTTAGCCCGATTTTTGGAAAATCGGCGATTCGAGCTCTATTTTGAGTTTTGATTGCATGTTTAGCTGTGGAATGATGGTGTGGTAGCTGTGATTTTGTTTACTTTCATTTTCTGTTCGTTCTGGCCCATCCGGGCGGTGTTTCGGCCGAGACTGAACCCGACCCGCCGTCACGCCGTCATTACGGCTGATGGGAGAGCGTCCATAGTTGTGCGGCCAGTCTTGGACCGCATATCCTCATAGGCGGTAGAAGCCCAACCGTTCAAACCCCTTAGGCGGTGTAGATTGGACCGTTCAACCCCGGGAGCCTCTAGGAGGGGTTTTCCCTACGGTCAATCCCAGACCGTTCATAGACTTGTGCGGTCTAGACCTAGACCGTCCATCCCCGTTGTGCGGCCCTGCCAGGGCCGTACATCCCTTTGACCCTCAATGGCGGTTCGTTGGAATGGCCTTTGACCAGACCATCCATGTCATTTATACGGTCTATCGTACGACCGTCCATGGTATTTTCCTGGTGTATTTTAATTTCTACAAATTAGTTTAATTTCGTTCATCGTTTTATACGGCCCCAGGGTGACCGTTTAATGTTTCTTAGGCGGTGAGCAATGGACCGCCCATCTGTAGGTGCGGTGCTGATGGCACCGTTCATCTTTTCACGTTGGTTCTTGTGCGGTCGGAGCACTGACCGTTTATCTTATTGGTGCGGCCATGGGAAGACTGTTTAACTCCCTGGGCAGCCAGTGGAGGACCGTTTATGTTTAGGCGGCTGGAGCAAGACCGCCCATGTATGAAGAGTTGTGAATATTGTGGTTTACGTGGATTCGTGCGTGGTTGTGCGAGTAGGGTTGTTTCTCTCACTTTCCTTGTGATAGAGCCACTAGTCGTAGCCCTACGACGCAGTCGACCCACCTGGGAGGGGTGGTAGGGTATCCTGATCAACGGTTTCTAAGCTAGTTTCCGTGGGCCCCGGCTTGGCTGTAGCGTCCTACGGAGGGGAAAAACTAGCTGGAGGACCTGGCTCAGGCGAGAGTCAGTGTGTGCACACGTTGTCAGAGACAGGGACTGGCATTGACGAGTGTCGCTCTGACTAGTTACTCGGTTCGGTACTGATTTTCTTACGCCTCTCCGTGTAGACTCGAGACGCGTGAGTTGCAGAGGTTGCAGAGTAAGTCGTCTGGGACGCATCTAGTCTCTCCCTTCTGGTGGACTCTCTTGTTCTACGTTGCAGTAGACTTCTCATGTCACTTGGGAGCAGTGAGCTAGATTTATTTTCAGCACAGCGTGTTATTTGAGTTTGACGTTTAGTAGTTGGTTAGCTGTTTATTTTTCTGCGTAGTTAGATTTACAGCTTTTGTTAATTACTTTAATTATGCCATTTGCCTGTGTAATTGCTTTATTGCATGCTGGTTGCCCTTACTTTTTGCATGCCTGTGTGTTAGTGCGTTGTAGGGATCCGCGTGACCTCTACTGAGTCTGGCTGTGACTCACCCTTTCCTCTTTCAGGTGAGCCGCCCCAGCCTCCCGCCGGTTCTTCCCGCACTTTTGGAGACCGAGTCTAGCGTGCCAGTAGTGGTCGGTTCGTCTTTTTATGTACTTTTGATCGGGGTATGTCCCGTGTAGTTGTACATTGGACTTTTACTTATTTGTAAATCTGGACTAGTGTATATATTTTACCACTCTGATATTTTAAATTTCTTCCGCATTAATATTAATTTTTGTTGCTATAATTAATTTCTGCGCGTTGTAATTCCAATTCGTTATGCAATCCCTCAACAAACCTCACTAACCCTTACGGGACCTCATCAGCCTCTTGGGTGGCGTCCCCAGTTCTTGGTATCGGTGTATCGATTTTATCGATATATCGGTATCCGGAGCTCTGGGTCGTTACATCCACAGTCTTCAAACCAGACAACTTTCCCTTTACCTGTAGTACCTTCATTCCCTTTTCACTCATATGCCAAGTTTCTGAATCACCACGAGAATCAGCCACTGCAACTGTGTCTCTTGTATTTGTTGTCATGTACAGGGTACCCATCTTACTGGCTCGTGCTATGATCATAGCACCTCTGGTGATCTTCCAGGAGCCACCTACAAAGGTAATGATATAACCTTCACTATCAAGCTGCCCAACAGAAATCATGTTTCTCTTCAGCCCAGGTACATGTCTGACATTATGCAGCTTCCATACATTGCCATTTCCTGTCTTGATTTTCACATCTCCCTTCCCCACAATATCCAAGGGTTCATCATCAGCAAGATAGACTCTGCCAAAATTACCAGCAACATAATTTTCAAGGTAATCCTTTTGTGAGGTAGAATGGAAAGGTGCTCCAGAATCTAAGATCCACGATTCTATAGGGCTATCAACACTCAGGACTAAGGCATCCTCTATTTCTTCTGTTGTTGCATTCACAGACTCTTCCTTTTGGTTTTGATTGTGATTTCGATTTTGGTACTTCTTCTTCGGTGCTCTACAATCTCTTTTCAAGTGCCCTTTCTTACCACAATTCCAACAGCCATCACCACGAAATCTCGACTGACTTCTTCCCTTTGACTTTGACCTACCTCGATCTTGACCACGCTGATTTGTTCGTCCCCTGCCTTCGACATTCAAGGCAGAACTTGAGGATTCACCTGATTCTTTTCTGCGAACATCTTCGCTTAGAATCAAGTCTCGAACCTCATCCAGCTTCAACTTATTTGAGCCTGAAGAACTACTCACAACGGTCACAGTCGCACCCCAACTTTCTGGTAGAGAGGAGAGCAAGATCAATGCCCTAATCTCATCCTCAAAGTTGATGTCCACCGAACTCAACGGACTCGTGATCAGGTTGAACTCGTTGATATGATCTGTAACAGAAGCATCTTCGACCATCTTCAAATTAAATAAACGACGCATCAAATATACCTTGTTAGAGGCGGATGATTTTTCGTACATATTTGATAGTGCATTCATCAACTCTGTTGTGGTCTTCTCGTTCACGATGTTGAACGCAACGTTTCTGGCCAACGTCAACCGGATGACCCCCAGAGCTTGTCTGTCCATCAGATCCCAGTCTTCCTTCTTCATCCCTTCCGGCATCGTACCAGTGCTCCTCTGAACCCGAACAAGGCTCTGATACCAATTGTTAGAGATCGGAGCACCTGTAGAGATGGGCAACAACAGAGAAGGAAGAAAGAAGGGAGAAGAGAAGATCAAACCACAAGAACACATGGATTTACGTGGTTCGGAGGCGATGTGCCTTCCTACATCTACGGCCGCACTGAGATCTCTTATTTCGCACACACTGTCACGATTACAAGGGATGCTGCCTTTATATATAAGGAGCCTAGGGCAACCCTCCTGGGTGAAATTACAATAATACCTCCCAAAAATTTTGCCTCGGGGGCTCCGCCCCAGAACCCCCGTCCTTACAGGCAAGGGGGCGCTGCCCCCCCCCCTGCAACCCCCCGCCAACTTACCGCGAAGTTGGATCCGCAAAAAGACAGTGACGAGCCTACCAATATCCGGATCACTCCACACTCCAACAACAACACAAAGAAATGGGCGGAAGGGAACACCGATCCCACCTCATCTCACCACCACATTTACCTCCACAATATCATCTCTTTCTCTCTGTCGCTGCGTGCGTGTGTGTGTTGTCAGGTCCCCCGTCGCCTTCAGGTAGTCCCGCATCTCTGCATGGGCAAATGTGGAATGGCCAAACCAGTGGATGGGTCTCTCCGCATTCTCCGACCGTCCTCCTTCCCGAACCGAAATTTTTTCTTTGTAGACAACCACATCGCAGGGGAAGAGAGTGGAAATACATATAGCACACACTCACAGGTAGACATAGGGACGAGAAGGATGGCATTCTCTTCCACAAGCCGTCATCCCGCGGTGGTCCTCCTGCTCCCGGCGCTGCTCCTCCTCCTCGTTTCTACCTTCTGCCCCGCTGCTTCCTATGGTTTCCAGGCCGCACCCACCTTCCAGATAGCGACCATTAGAGGTATAATCTTAACAGAACGCTTCTTTTCGCTTCGTCGTTGCTGGGCTTTTGTCTGGTTCGTCTTCCCTGGCCTCCGTGGCGCGAAGGACGCCCTGTTTCTGGAAGCGGAAGTGTGTGCTTTGGGGGTGTTGGCGCGGGGTTGCAGAAAGGGGATGTCTTGGTAGCACTCTGGAGTTGGAATTCTGCTTTCCTCACGAGCCGGTTGCTTCTTTCTGTGTTTTTCCATTTGTTTATGAGAAGGAGCTTATGCGGGATGGGGGTCGGCGCGGAGGTCTGCCGCCGAAGACGTGGTCCCTTCGCCACAGTCATCCCCACTGCCCAATACCTCGTTCGCGCTGGCTTCAGAGAGGACCAGCAGAAAAGACCCCCTGGACGGCTACAAGCACTACACTGGGGGATGGAATATTAGCGACCAGCATTACTGGGCTGTAAGCTCCTGAACGTTTCCACGTTTACTCTTTACATCAAACTTCCCCGAGGATAAAGAGAAGGAAAAGAGAAAGAAAGACATGATCTTGTTCTTGTCTTCTGGTTTATTGTTGTCTCGTGCTTCTTTCTTGGTGCTACTTTCATTGTTGGGTTACTTGATGTTTTATTTTCTTACAAAAATTCTATGCTCTCTGGTTGCAGTCTGTTGGGTTCACTGCTGTTCCACTCTTCCTCATCGGAATCCTATGGTTTTTGGGCTTTGGGTTCGCTTTGCTTATCATCGGTTGTTATTATTGTTGCTGCCGACGGAGGAATTACTCATATTCTAGAAAGGCTTATGCGTTGTCTCTCGTTTTGCTTATCTTCTTCACATGTGCTGCAATGTAAAGCCCTTGTTTTGGAGGTTTATGTTTTAGTCACTGACTCCCTCATAAAGGGAGCAAAAATACTTTCTTTAGTGACGTGCTTCTTGTTTGGTGTGCTTTCTTCAGCATTGGATGCGTTGTCTTGTACACCGGTGACAGGAAGTTTCACGGCAGCACTTCAGATACCTTGGATTATATTGTGGGACAAGCAAATTATACTGTGGAAAACCTTAAGAACTTCTCAGATTATTTGGGTGCTGCTAAGAAGGTGAACGTGGATCAAATTTTCCTCTCAGGGGATGTCCAGAAAAAGATTGATGCCATTGAAACCAAGCTCAATTCATCTGCTAGTGACCTTGGTTATCGAACAAGGGACAATTCCAGGAAGATTGAGGACGCGTTGGATTCTGTGTAAGTTTTTTTTTCTTTTTTTACTCGAATCCCTCTGCTGCCCCATCTGTAAAAGCTGCCTCTCAGTGGAGAACGAGTCTTGTTTAAAATTCTATGTTCCATCCGAGTGAATTTCTGTGTCATTATGCTTTCAGGAGACTGGATCTGATCATCATTGCGGCTGTGATGCTTCTTTTGGCATTCCTTGGATTCTGTGAGTATATGTTTTCTTAGTCTTTGGTTACAAATTTTCATGCAGAATTCAGTTTCTGGCATTTCTTCTGACATCCTTTTGTTCCTGCAGTATTTTCTATCCTTGGGTTGCAAGTTCTTGTTTACATGTAAGTGAGGAAACTTGTTTCATGTTGTCATATGTCATTTCTTGCATCTTGTAAGCGCCTTCTCATGTCATCTCTGTTCTGTAGCTTATGGTGACTTGTTTGTTAACTGTTGCAGCTTGGTTCTCGCTGGATGGGTTCTTGTAGCTGGCACATTCATCTTGTGTGGTATTTTTCTCCTTTTCCACAAGTAAGTTTTCCGGCATTACTTAAACCTTGTTCTATCATTACAGAACAACTTATCAATGTTTCAGAACAATGCCTTGTGGAAATAGTTGCTTCATTTATGAGCTTGACTTCTATCGTAGGGTGCCATCTTTGACCCTTTCTTGTACTTGTTTCCAGCAGCTTGAGAATCATGTAATACATAGCTTTCTTCCTGTCATGACTTCTTAACATCTTACATTTTAGGATATAGGGTCTTCCAAGTAAGGGATTGTCAATAAAAATGGATTGGTAAAAGAAAGGTAGAATTTGTTTCAAGCCCATGGACCATGGTCCATTGTTTCTATGTAAAAGATCCAAAATAGTTGGCCAGTTAGGTTTGAGCTAATCAGTGCTAAATTGGTTTGACTTAGTTGATCACCATGATTCTTCTTTTCCTTCATTAAGCAAGTTCTTTCTTTGACACAAGAAGATCATTAGTTTTGCAAAATGCTCTAATATTAAAATTGTGCAGTCAGGTGACTAACTTGCATAATTGCCTTGATCTTCGCCCTCCCTAGTCCACACGAGCAGGGTATGCTTGGTATATGTGCTTACCTGATTATATGACTAACTTGCATAATTGCACTGATCTGCACGCTTCCTGCTCACCACAAGAACTGGCCATGTTTGGTTTATGTGCATACCTGATCATTTGTATACAAACTTTGGGTCAAAGAAATTTTATGTTCAAATTGATCTGATGTGAATTGCATTCCACCAATATTGTTTTGGACCAATTACTGGTCCTTGATCCACAATGGTGTACTTGTAGACCAAGTTGTCATCCGATCCAATCTGACTCATCTCCAACTCTAGTCTCTTGCTTCTTGTTTGAAAGTTATGGTCCTCCCCAGTAAATTCTTTGTTTCCTCCTCCAGAAATCTGTGTTGGCTGGCATCAGCATGTGAAGCAATGATTGATGCAGAACCAAGTGGGTGCAAGCGCATTGTGAGTTCTCCCTAATCTCTCACTACATGTTTAGGTTGAAAATGGAGAACTATTCGGATTAGCCCCACCATGACCCTTATCCAGTCAATTTGGGGCCGGTAGACCAATAAAGGATCTAAAGAATTTGACAAATTCTTATGACCGGCTGCCTGATGCCAAACCCTCTACAAAATGGTGTCAGGTTCTTGACCAAGGGGGTAACTTCAGACAGGGAATGATTCTGTCAGAAATTCTAGGAGGCCAATTACAGGTAAATATCTAGCCTTTTATCCACACATTTTAAGTTAATACAACCAGGATAACTGTCGATTCTCCTAGGCATAGAAAAAAGTATAGTCAAAGAAAGGAAGAGCAGAGCATGATATGGGGATATGTGATTTCTCTAGGGCAAGTACCAACCAAGGAATCAATTCAAATACAGTCATTAGATTTTTCCTTGTTCCTTTGATAGTGTGTATAAACGCAAACTTGTGGCCATATCTTGTCAGCCACGGGACACTAGTTTTCCACCTTTTGGCTTCTTGTGGCCGTGTAACAGAACAAGAAGATATCAAATGAACATTATCCACCTGGACAACAGGGTTACAGGGGCACCTGCAGAAAGCTTTGTAGAATGTAAAACAGACATTGATGTATCTACCAATTCTGAAAGTTCCCATGTTACATCTTTTTGAAGAACAGATATTCCCTGAACCATGAAAAAGATGATGAAAAATGCGGGTAAATATTCCTTGTACATGATCTTAACAGATATTCAGTGAACCATGAGAAAGATGGGGGAAATATGAGTTTACTTTTCACATGATATTGGACGGAAGGGTATGAGATCTCTACCCTTCAATTCTTTTTCAGGAGATCTACATCTTCTTAACTATCAAATCAACTAGAAACAGGCTTTTTATGTTATTTTCTATCCAGCATAGCCAAACCAGCATGCATCTTGGAGACATTTCAAATGTTGTTTTAGTTTCACTAAGTACTGATAGAAACTGGCTTTTTAGGTTATTTCCTTTCCAGCATAACCAAACCAGCATCCATCTTGGAGACATTTCAAATGTTGTTTTAGTTTCACCAAGTGCTGATCATAATAAAGCTTATTTGTCCCTCTCCAGCCTGCTTGCTCTTTTAGAAGAGTTGGTTACTTTGTGTCTTTCCTTTTGGTATTGATGCTTCCCGACCCTCTTGCAAGTCAAATAGCTTATCATGATCCAAACTTATGAGCTACATTTGCTTAATCCCTTTTGAGAGCCAGGAGCTACAAGCTAAACTATTTGAAGGAATCGTTACAGTTGAACCACTAGTTTTATAAGTTCATTGCATTATCTTTTTAGTTATTGATGGATGTTGCTCATGCACTGCAAGAGAAACCTTGAATGTGATTTGCATGCAAAACCATGCAAACATTTTTTGGAGTTGCACCTGATCCTTGTCTTTTGTTCTCCATTTCTAACAAGCAAAACATGGCATTATATCTTCTATCTTTTTATGTATGTGGCAAAGATTTTCTGGGCGGTGGACCCTAGATTCTAGAGCTTACAAGATGAAGATAAGTTTATAGCAGCCATGTTACATGCATGCGCATGCGTGTGTGCATGAAACAATTGTCTTCAGGCACTTGGATATATCTAAAAGCTAAACGATAAAAACTTAGTTTGTATGATTTGGTGTAAATTTCTTAATGTTGATTGCTTGGACTAAGTATAATTATAGCAATTTTATGGTTTAGGAAGAATGTTGGGATATATTGTAAAAGTTATGGGAATGAGTAAAGAAGATTATGTGTTTAGAATGGTGTAAAAGAATCAAAGTTATAGAAGAATTTGAGAGGAGTCCAATTTCAGTTCGTTGGACTTTACAAATTTGAATCATTTCCTTTTTCTGAGAGAGGGGTCCCAATTTTAATTGACTGGAGGACTTAATTCATAATCTTATTAGGATGTACAATTATTAAAGAAGTATGATACACCTAAAGAAGAATCTTATATTTGAATGTTTTAAAGAAGAATTATGTCAACAAAGTTTTACATAGTTGAGGCTTGCTTCGGGATTGGGACAGGCCTTGGCCCCTCAAGTCGGACAGGACGGTGTGGTGGCTTATCCTTCACGCCACATTATGGGCACTGTGGGGGAAGCGGAACCACCACATCTTCAGGAGGGAGTCTCATGCCGAGGATGCTCTTGTTTCTTTTGTATGGGCTAGAGTTAAGGAATGGGCGGTGGCCACTCTTTCAAATGTGAATGCCCTTGTTTCCCCTCTTTTTCACTGTTTGGGGGCCTAGTTGTTCCACACTTTCTTGGTGTGTGTTTTGTTATATAGGTGTTATGAGGGGTTGCATTTTTTTGGGTTTAGCTGCCTATACATGTACATTCTACCTTTTCTTTTAATATATTAGTGATACTACCCACTTTCAAAAAAAAAAATAAAGTTACACAGCTATAAAGGCTTAATTGATAATTTGACTCTCATGTATGGTCCATGTTGTCGACGGCCTATAATATGTTGTAAAATTATAAAATAGTTTTTTTGTAAGTAAAAATATATAAAATAGTTGGACCTGAAAGCTCATATCTTTCTTTCCCTAGACTCATGTTGTTCTCTGTCAAGTGTCAAGCTATATAATTGTTGTCTCATAGTGCATGCTACTGTGTCAGAAATATGTTTCATTAACGAATTATCAACATCATCTTTACTGGGCTACTATTGTCTCGTGGGAATTGATGATACAACTGTTACATTCCCTTGGCCTTCCTATGCTTTGGTAGTAGACAAACTAACTTGTACTGGTCTTGCTTCCTCCAGTGTTGTTGCAGACACCTGTGTTGCAATGGATGACTGGGTTCAGCACCCTTCCCAACATACTGCTCTGGATGATATTCTTCCCTGTGTAGATGC
The DNA here is from genome assembly GCA_022559845.1 of Amorphophallus konjac. Taxonomy (NCBI): domain Eukaryota; kingdom Viridiplantae; phylum Streptophyta; class Magnoliopsida; order Alismatales; family Araceae; genus Amorphophallus; species Amorphophallus konjac. The sequence goes on from CM040121.1 coordinate 600,727,969, forward strand.
TGCGACTGCCAATGAATCCCTGTACAGAAGCAAGGAAGTCAGCTTCCAACTGGTAAATGTTGTTAACCAGTACATCGCCAACGTATCCAATAGGAACTTCCCCAGCTTTGTCCCACTGTACTATAATCAGTCGGGACCGTCGGTGCCAGTCCTTTGCAACCCATTTACATCTGACCTGACAGACCGCAAATGTGCAGCTGGAGAAGTCCACTTCAGTAATGCATCCGAGGTAAGGAACCAATCCATGATACCAGAAAGAAAGTAAATCATGGTGAGAATGTGAGAGATAATGCTGTGTTTCGTGCAGGTGTGGGAGGGTTATATCTGTAATGTGTCTACCACAGCAGGGCGTGAAATATGTAATACAGTGGGTCGTATCACACCGGGCACCTATAAGCAGATGACTGCTGCTGTAAATATAAGCTATGGTTCATACCGCTACGGGCCATTCCTTGCTGACCTACAGGACTGTGCTTTCGTGCAAGATACATTTACCACCATTACTAGTCAGGATTGTCCTGGCCTTCGGCGATACAGCAAATGGATTTACATAGGGCTGGTGATGGTTTCTGGTGCTGTGATGCTGTCTCTGATCTTCTGGGTCATTTATGCCAGGGAAAGGCGGCATCGCAAGTACAACAAGCAGTTCCTTGTTGGCTCATCATCTCAGGTACCACCTGTCCAGGAGAAAGCCCCATAAAAAAGTTCACTACTTTTGTGGAAATTTCTTGACTTCCTTTTTTTTTTTTTGGTTGTTGTTGTGTGGAACTTGTGTGAGGATTCCATACAGAGTTGGAACCCTGATGATGTACACAGAAGAATTTACTCGATATGACATTGAACAGAATCTCTTGTTGCCATCTCGGCAGTTATCGTTCTCTTGTTATAAATTTGTCAGGTTATTTCGTGGTTATACTAGATCCAGAGTGCAGATGCTAAGATTGAATGCCATACACCTCTTCCCTCGAAGTAGAATCTGTCACTTGGATTTTTTTTCCCACATCACAATGATTCGAGCAATCAAATGAATCCTCTACAAATAAGCTCATCTATAGAACTTGAGTTGTGCTTTATTTTGCTTTAACACTTCTCTTTTTTTCTTTATGCACTTTGGTGCTTTTTGCAGCGGGTTAGGGTATGTGAATGATCTTTTGTCAACAGCGATTTTGATTCTACTAGTATAGTACCCAATGCTAGGTTTTTTGTTTATATTTTGTCAATTTTTATCTTTATAGTTGCGCATTAAAAGAATCCCACAAATGTACAGGGGCATTAGCCATGAGCGAATATATTAATGTAATGTAAATGTAATACATAATCATATAATGGGACTTCGAATAAATGGGAAACAAAAGAAAATGTCACATGTTCGGGATGCTTTCACGAGTAACCTTGATAATTTTTTTATTTACAAGAAGAAGAAAGTTCTTGATGAATTTCTTCTTAAAGAGACGTATGCCATGAATATCCTTTTTAATTGCATGAATCCCTCCCTTGTACGGATACAGCTCACACATATGCCCTTAAAAGGCGTAATCTGTGACATTTTTGCTTCTGGGGAGGGTGTCCATGTAACGATGGCTTTAAATTAAACTTTTATCGGCACTATTTGTGCAACAATTCATGTTAAATGTGCATATTTCTATATAAACATATGCAGAGATTTCTCACCCGAAATATGACATACGAAAATATTTATTATGCAGACTTTGATGAAGTAATGAAAATAGAAAAATAATATATTGGAATATCATTTTTATTTATCCAACATGTATTTATTCTAATACATATTGAGGAGGGGTTAAAGTCGTCGGGCCCAACACGGCCCAGTAACACCAAGTTCAGTACAGCCCGATATCTCCAGGCCTGTAACGGTCTTCTCTAGTCGACCCGCAGTCTAAGAATACAGTCTGATGAGACTCACTCATGACTGGCCGACCCACAAACTGTAGCTTTACGAGGTGAGACTGGAAGACGATTTGGGACTCCGACGATGGGATTCTTCGTTGTGTATTTTTCCGATGAGATGGACCCATCTATTTATAGGGCTTTTCCTCCCATTCCCTCCGTCCCAAATCTGTAACCGCCCCTTGATTTCTTCCTCCGTTTCTCATTTACCGGAGAAAATTCTCCTCTATTGATTCGTTGGCCATTATCTGCTTATAACGTTCGTTACGTTACAACATCTCCCACTTGGCCAACAAATCTTCATACTCCCACTATCCGTATGAAGTATAAATATCTATTCCGATACTCTCAATATTTATGAGATGTATCACTATTTTTATTGTTCATGAAAATGTTCTTTTATGCTCATATATTCCTGAGCCCCATTAAACCAACATGTTTAATGAAATTTTCCGCCGGAATACCTTTTGTCAAAGGATCGGCAATCATGTCACTAGTAGGGACATAAGTTATCTTTACTTCCCCTTTCTGCACAATATCTTGAATATAATGATATTGTAATTCTATATGTTTCCCACGAGAGTTATTTGCTCCGCTGTTAATCAAGCTAATTGCTGCTTGATTATCACAATATATCTCAATTGGCCCATTTACCAAATTGAGATCCATATCTTTAAGAAATCGTCTTATCCAGACTGCATGAGTAGTAGCCATGCTGCAAGCAATATACTCAGCTTCCTGTGTGTATCTTGCAACACACCCCTGTTTCTTGCTACCCCAAGAAACAGCTGCACCACCAAAGATGAACAAGTGTCCCGACGTGGACTTTCCGTCATCTTTGTCTCCTCCAAAGTCTGCATCCGAATAACCAAATACATCAAGCGTATCAGCTTGATAAACTAATTTATGGTGCAAAGTTCCTTTCAGATATTTCATAATCCTTTTAACAGCTTCCCAATGTGCTGGACCAGGATTAGCTTGATATCTGCTTACCAAGCTCACTGGGTATGCTAGGTCTGGTCTAGTACTCACCATTGCATACATTAAGCTTCCAACTGCTTCAGCATATGGCACCTTGAGCGGACCTTGTCCCCCTTCAGGACATTGCTCTTTTCCCAACCGTTTTCCATAAACCAACGGTGTAGGTGCCGGATTGCAGTTATGCATTCCAAATCTTTTGAGTACAGACCTCAAATATTTCTCTTGATTTATACTCAACATTCTAGACTTTCTATCCCTCAGGATTTGTACACCAAGAACATATGATGCCTCACCCATATCTTTCATTTCAAATTTTTCACTTAATTTAGATTTGATTTTATTTATCATCTCAATGTCATTTCCGGCGAGCAAAATATCATCCACATACAAGGATAATATAACATAAATGCTCCCACTTTTCATGACATATACACAGTTATCCAACTTATTTGCAACAAACCCGAGTTGGATAATTGTTTCATGGAATTTGAGATACCATTGTCTAGAAGATTGTTTCAAACCATATATTGACCTTTTTAACCTGCATACCTTTTCCTCTTGGCCTTCCTCCTGAAATCCTTCAGGTTGTTGCATATATATATCCTCCCTCAACTCTCCATTGAGAAATGCAGTCTTGACATCCATCTGGTGTAACTCCAGGTCAAGATGTGCGACAATGGCCAAGATAATTCTTATAGATGCAAACTTTGCTACCGGAGAATAAGTTTCTTGATAATCTATACCTGCCTTTTGAGTATAACCTTTGGCAACTAATCGGGCCTTATATTTATCAATTGACCCATCAGCTTTTAACTTTCTCTTAAATACCCATTTACACCCAATGGCCTTTCTATTCTTAGGTAAATCACATAGCTCCCATACTCCATTGCTCTTCATGGAGTTTATTTCTTCCTTCATGGCTTCTAGCCATAAATCAGATTCCTGCGATTTCATCGCATCAATACAATTCATGGGATCTGTATGAATTTCCTCATTGGTGTCTACAGATAGACATGAAGGCTCACATGAGTATAAATAGTAATCATCCATCCATACAGGTGGAGTTCTTGTTCTTTTGTTGCCAACTACAGGTATATCAGGTTGTGCTACTTCCATGGGTATTGGTTCATATTCCATTTCTTGTTGAGGTTCTTCCTCAATTTCTTGATCATTTATAGGGATATCATTGTAATAGTCATCATTTATTACAACGAGAGGTTATTTCTCATTTTCATGAGATTCCTCTTCCTCTAGATCTTCTAGAAATGTTGTATCCCTATATTCAATGATCCCTTTTTCTTTATGGAAAAATTTATATCCAAATGATTTCTCACAATACCCTATGAATCTGCACTTCAATGTTTTAGGTTCTAACTTATCTCTAAGTTGTTCTGGAATTAGAACATGGGCTATTGACCCCCACTTCTTGAGATGACTCAAACGTGGTTTCTTTCCATTCCATAATTCATAAGGTGTACTTTCAATAGATTTGGTGGGAATTCTATTCAAGACATAATTAGCAATAAGCAGTGCCTCTCCCCATAAATTCTTAGGGAGACCTGAATGCGATAGCATACATCTAACAACATTCATCAATGTTCTGTTTTTTCTTTCTGCCACACCATTCTGTTGTGGCGTATAAGGCATTGTTATATGTCTTTTTATTCCATTTTCTTGACAATATGACTCAAATTCCTTTGAGTTATACTCTCCACCTCTATCTGTCCTTAACACCTTTATATTCCTTCCAAGTTGTCTTTCTACTTCCATTCTATATTTCTTAAAACAGTCAAATGCTTCTGACTTTCTAGAAATCAAGTACACATAGGAAAACTTAGAATAATCATCTATAAATGTTATGAAATATTCCGTATTATTGTATGTCTTTGTACTCAGAGGGCCACAAATATCCGAGTGAATCAATTCTAATAATTCATGTGATCTATGTCCTACCGAAAAGGGCTTCTTAGTCATTTTTCCGACTAAACAATGTTCACAAGGTGTTAATTCCACCTTAGTTAAACCCGGTAGTAAATTCATCTTTATCATTTGTTCCATCTTAGATTTACTGGGATGACCCAATCTAAAATGCCATAAATCACATTCTGACAATGCACACAAGGAATACTCAGAAACTTCCATTTCATTTATTTCATTGTCAATTACAGGGATACAAAACAAATCATGCTCAGGGATAAATTTCCCCATAGCAAGCACTTTCTTATCTTTCCCTATTGACACCCTTCCATTGTAGAATCTAACTTCTAAACCTTTCTTCATTAATGCTGGTACTGAGATCAGATTCCGCCTTATATTAGGTGCATAGAATACATCCTTGAGGACCATGATGTTATCCCCAAGATCCAACCTATAGGTTCCAACACCTTCCACATCAAGGTAGGTGTTATTTCCCATATACACACTTTGTTCTCCAGCATTAAGCTTCTTTAGTGACACCAACCCTTTCTTTGTTTTTGCAATATGTCGAGTAGCTCCAGAATCGATCCACCATTCGTTTGAATCCACCAGCGCGGCATTACATTCTGTTACGCCCACAAATTCTCTTTTTCCAGTTCCATCATTTCTTGGGTGTTTGTTCCCACCCTTATTCTCTTGCTTATTAGGACAATTGATCTTAAAGTGACCAAAGTTCCCACAATTATAGCAAGCACCTTTTGGAACTTTCTTTCCTTTGTTTTGGAATTTATTCTTGAACTGTGGTTTTTTCGCTCCCATGGTGTGATTCTGGGCAGTTGGCCTCCGGTGCACAGCATTGGCTTCTTCTAGATTCACCTCTAGTTCTTTTCTCCTGGCTAGTATATCCTGCTCAATTGCTAACCTAGCTGGCAAATCTGTGACAGCTAAAGTAGAACCACTCATTCTTAATGTTGTGGCTGCCATATCAAGTGATGCCGGCAAACTATTTAATATAGTTGCCACTTGCATTTTTTCTGGGATTTCAGTTCCCGCAGTTGATAAGTCCTTAGCCATGACAATCATTTTGTTCACATGCTCAACCACACTATCACCTTCTTGCATGTTACATGTATTGTATCGATGCAATAGGAGTTGAGTATTTACCTCAGTTTTGGTGTCATACTTCTCCTTGATAGCTTTCCATAATTCATTAGAGGTCTTGTAAGTTTCAAAGAACTTTATCAAGTTATCCTCCATGAACATGAGCATGAAACATCTAGCCTTTTTGTCATCCACTAGCCATTGTTCCCTTTTTTTCTTTTCCACTTCGGTGGAATCATCATTAAGTTCCGGGACAGTGGTATCGATGACATGTTCAATATTGTCATGAATAAGGCCATATCGAATTTTTCGGTGCCACATTTCATAGTTGGTTCCGTTCAACTTGTCCAGTTTTGCTAGTTCGGTAGCAATAAGCTTACTAGCCATTAGAACTAGAATAATTCTGAGAAGTAAATAGTTTGAGTTGGTTATCATAATCATAATAAGAAAAATAAATTTAATATTCACGTTGATTAGTTTCAACATTTTTTTTTATTGTTAGTTTTATTTATTTGTTGTATTTAATTAGTGAGCAAGGTATTTATCAAAATACAAGATAATCACATGTAAATGAAACAAATATATATATATATATTTAATCAACTTGTTAAACAGGATATGTCACAAAATTAATATTCATCAACAAGCAATTATCACAAAAGTAGCATGTATTATTGTTTACAGAATATATCAATTCACGTAACATGTGTTAATACTATAAAAACTAATTAAGAGAAATAATGCAAGAATATCAGATCAAATGAAGTTCTTTTTTATTATCAAAATAGAATATACATGCATTTGAGATTAAGCAAGATGTTGATGATGCTTTAGTAATAGTAGGAATTGATAGGTGAGCAACCCTCACGATAGATCACAGGAAAAAAAAAAGGTTAAAGAAAAAAAAAACAAGAGCTCAAAATAAGGGTTCACGTGAATAATAGCAGCAACAAAAACTCTGTCCTTTGACAAGGCAGATGACAGACAGGTTCTGTCGTTTTTTTTTTTTATATATATGTATATATCCTTTCAAGATACTGTATATTTCACGTGGGTGCAATAAATGTTAATGGGAAGGGGCCTTTTGTTACGCCTGATAAAACAAAACTAATATGTTATCGATAGAAAAACAATTTCTGACATGCTCTGCCGATGGTAATGATGACAAGTCCTTTAGATTGACTACTTCGTTTTACGAGATCCACTTACCTCTTTCCTTCTCAGGGCAGAGCACCGGTGGATGCACGCTAGAGAACGGCAGGGCCAGCGGCAACTGTGCGTCGCCGAGACAGAAGGGGTTGATCACGGCCGCAGACAGTCGCAACGAAGGGGGCTTTGGGGCATGACAGCGCAGCAACGTCGCAAAGTGGAAGATCAGCAGATGGCAGTCGCGGAAGCCGGGATAGAAGCGGCAACTGTGCGTCGTCAGGACAGAAGGGGCTGATCACGGCCGCAGACAGTCGCAACGAAGGGGGCTTTGGGGCACGACAGCGCAGCAACGTCCGACGGCGAGGAGCGCAGCAGGAGGTGGACGAAAGCCTGCTCTGATACCACTGTAGCTTTACGAGGTGAGACTGGAAGACGATTTGGGACTCCGACGATGGGATTCTTCGTTGTGTATTTTTTCCGATGAGACGGACCCATCTATTTATAGGGCTTTTCCTCCCATTCCCTCCGTCCCAAATCTGTAACCGCCCCTTGATTTCTTCCTCCGTTTCTCATTTACCGGAGAAAATTCTCCTCTATTGATTCGTTGGCCATTATCTGCTTATAACGTTCGTTACGTTACAACACAAACAGGATCCCTACACACGTGCGTTCCGGACGTCATAAGATTCGTCAACAGACGAGCGTGGAGGCTAGAATTCTGAATCATTCTAACTTCCTTACCTTAGAGAGAGACAGGGAGTTCTCTAGGCCCCGACCATATTACTGTACACTCGTCCCATTGTCGAGCACTCGTCTCTCCCTTAAAGGTCTCTTCTCCTTCTCTCTATTCTAATATTTATTCTTACGTTCGTCTCTGACTTAAGTATCGGAAGGTTATCCTCTGAGATCACTCTCATAACTCATTTTGACACGTTGTTTAGTGTCGATAGGTTTCTTCGGAATAGTCGAACTCTTTTTCTCTCCCCTAAATAAATTTTGAAGGTGTAATATGAGACTAAGATAACACTTTTTAATCTCTACACCTATCATTAATATCAAAGAGTCTTAATGTCATCCGATACAGATTGAAAGTGGCCTATAGGTCCACCTTGGTTTCAGAATACTATAGTGTATAGTTTACTGTCAAGCTAGTGTAATTTTTAATACAATTATATATTTTGAAAAATTAGAATTTTGTTACAATCATATGTGATTTTAAAATCGGTGCGTGACTAGAAGATTACTGATGACTGATACAACACTAAAATCATATCATGGTTAAATCTTTCCTGGTCTCAAGATTCCTTTTCCTTCACTTTTCCCATTCTCCACTCTCCTATTCCATTCAGCTGCCACCTCTCCACTTTGGGACAGAGACTCATCAGACACTGTTGACATGAAGCAACATTCTGACCAGTTAAGTTACCATCCAAAACAAAAACAAAAAAAGCTTCTCAGAGAATCTGCTACCATCCTTCAAAACTATACATCCGATGTCTCCGGTCTCTTCAAGCCCTCGCGATGTCAAATCTAATCTAATTAGTATCAAAGATAAGATTAGGCGATCGAGATGAACGTTAATCTAATTACTGAGATCTTTCATTAATTTTGACTTGAGAAAACAGAAAGTACATTTGTTAATATCAATGATGTGGTTACATTTGCGTCTCAATCAATTACACTTGCTGGATCCCATCGTACCGGTGCCATGTGGTGTCAGAGGAAAATTGACACGCATAGGCGCCGTGGGATTTAATATAAATTATTAATATAAAATTTTATTTTTAAATTAATAAGATTATTTTATTATTAAAATATTTTTATTATTGACACGAGACTCTAATATCTTATCGTATCGAATCGTACCGATAAAAAATTAACCTGATGCAATCTAGGGCTACGGCAAACCTGGCTCATAATTGATAAAAAAAATCGATAATTCATGCGATCATTCATCTCGATGTGAACAAATTCTCGCATCAAATACAGTGATTGCAACAAAGATTGACGTTGGATAATCAATGATTCAGGTGGTGGCTAGAGCTGAAGTCGGTGACGTTCACATGCGCTGGCCAAGTCTAAATCAGGGTCAATCTCATACTAATAAACAATCTGTTGGGAGGTCAAGGTCCTTGGGCTTGTGCACTTAAATGCCTTCAGAGTCAGGTGGAAGCTACTTGATGCTTTCCCATGAGACTGAAAGCAGTGGTTACCCATTTCCCTTGCACAAAATATTTGGACATGGTAGGTAAATGTTTACTTCTTCTCGAGAAAATTATCTCTATATTTTTTATTTTTTTATGAAATTATCTTTACATCTTTATCTTTATCATATTTATCGTGATATTATTAAAATCTTTGACAATAAATCATTGTACATCTATTCTTAAAGCTCTTTAAAATAAAAAATTACATGTAAATCTCTACGGAAATACACGACTATTTTATTAAAGATTTCAAAAATATTATGAGAAATATAATAAATGTAAGAATGTAGAGAGAATTTTGAAATATATAAAAGATATAGAGATAATTTTCCCCTTTCTTTGGTAGGGAGCACTTTTTGCTAAGGACGAGGTTGATGGGTGCAGGGTTTGCCGACCCGCCCGACCCGGCCGACCCGGTCTCGGTGCGGGACGGGTCAGGTCGGGCGGGTCGCAAAGCGACCCGGTCCGCCCTTTGGCTCTCCACGCGATTTTTTTTTTTAAAATTTTTAAGAAATTTATTTTGAAAGATTAAATGGTATATATATATTTAAAAATATTAGAATGTATAGTTTATTTATGATAATAGATCCATACTACATTATACATATTAAATTATATAAAAATTACATATTACACTGCTTAATTAAACATCCTATTATATATAATACATAAAAATTTATTTTAATTACTAAATATGTAAAAGTAAACAGTGACATAATAATGACATTCATTCATGAAGTATAAAATACAAAAACTCACTAATCCGTGTCCATCTGTGAAGTCCGAATCCCAAAACTCACTCATCCTCCTCATGTGTGTAATCCGAATCCCAAAACTCACTAATCCTCATCATCAGTGAAGCCTGAATCCCAAAACTCATCATCAGATACATGAGACTGATCACCCGTATAATCTAACTCTATCCTAGTGGGTGGAGGTACATATGGGTGAGACTGAAAATATGTAACCATCTGCACAAATGATGGGTCGTGTGCTGCGGTGGAGGGTACATGAAAATCTGTAAAAAAAGTCCTCACTACATCTATAGCTTCAATTCTATCATGTGCGACTGGTGCTGGTGCTGGTGCTGCTCGAACTCTGGACGTGGAGGAAGATCTTGCTCCGCCATGTGCTCGTGGTGGAGGTACCCGGGACGTAGAAGAAGATGTCCTCGGTGTGCTACGAGAACCGTATCTATCATTTAACTGTGTCCGAAAGGAATGTCGAACATCTCCCGGAACTCGGTCGCATGCACGAACATCGCGTCCCACTCCCGCAAGGTGCTCCGCAAACCTGTGTATGCCGGTGACGCGATGTTCGCAGTATCTACAGTGCACATGTCCATCACCCTCAACAGAATATCCATGCTCCCACGCAGGGTGACGCCGTCCGTCCATGATGACCTGCAAATGATGTAAAAGTTTACATTAGTGATTTCGATGACAAGTACAAAACTCTATATATGAAGAAATGTACAATTAATTATTAGTTAGTTCTAAATGTAACCAAATGATACATACTAATAAAGCCTATGGACCCAAACTGGGCCAGTGCCCATCTCCAAACAATCTGACATTAAATGTGGTCCGCAGATAGGACAGATAGTCTTCATAGCACATTGAACCTGAATAGTTCTCCCAGTACATGCGTACGTAGTATTCATACTCATGCGAACCTTGTGCGTACACGACCTCTACTGACGTAGCTGCGGCATAAGGATATGGATACGATGGGAAAAATGAACTACTGTTATCTGAGTCGCCATGATACATCGGCTGCTGCGGCCATGACCGTCCATACGAGCTTCCAGATCCCTGGGAGTCATGTGTGCTCATCCTCTCAAAATCAGACAACATGCCTTGATAGCTGGTACTGTCTGCAACCGAACTTCCATAGTAGGGATCCCAATGATCAGCTGCCCGTCTCGTCCCTGGCAGTGGAACACCGTGGTCCTCATCTTGCGTGGCATGTGTGAAGTGCTACTCCTCTGTCCATGCGCCATGTTGACGGCCCCCACGACCTCTACTATGACCACTGCTGTACTCTCTGCCACCAGCACTCGTATTCTCACGAGGACTCCGTTGGTCACCTTGAGAACCACCACCTCCATGGGATGAAGACCCTGTCGGTGTACTCTCAGCATCGGAGTCATGACTCCCACTAATGCGGGGCTCAACAGAAGGCTCGGTAGTGTCGTCATCTGCATTGGGATCTAATGTCTCCATGTCTGCAAAATCTATCGGATTTAATGGTGGTCCCTTGTCCTTCTTGCTGGTGAATAATGTGGTCCATGATGATTTTTTCTTCTGTGGAGCAGGGGGCGGCTTACATGCTGCATGTTGTGTCCCTATAGATGCCTGAGAAGCAGAAGCCTGTTTAGATAATTTTTCAATTTACTTTCTATTGTGTAAGTCTGTACGTATACCTGAGAAGACTGATTGGGTGCCTTAGTCTTAGATGTTGAGCGTCGGGGCGCAGCAGACTGAGATGGTTGTTTCGATGCTCCCGAAGACTACACAATTGAAAGAAGAATATATTCAATTACCAATGAATTATATATTAACAAATGTAGAAATGACAATATAATTTCACCTCTCTAAATGAGGAACTCCCCCTAGCCTCTCTTGAAGTGGATAACCTTCTTGGTTCCGCAGATATTGAATGCCGCGGTACAGCAACTCGAGACCACTGTTCTCCCGCAATGTTGTCATTTGTCGGACCGACCTGCAATATATTGCTATCATACATAAATATATGACTATGCTATCTAATGAAATTTACGATTCGATTTTCATGTATTAATTCACCTGAGGTGGCCCTTGACGCTCAATTAATGGGGGTTGGATCAATCGCTCCCATGCTGTATCATCATACGCATACGATGTGTCTCCACCCCCAATGACGAGGTCTTCATCTAAATTAATTTCATCATCACGTCCCGTTGCAGAGTCGTCACCACCCAATTGCACATGGGTGTCATCTCCCTCCCCGACTGCCTCTTGTACAGCTGATACGAGAAAAGTATTAGGCCGTGGTGTCTCGCCAGGTTCTTCAGCCTCCTCGTCTAATTCTGCCTCACCACGCTCGGTTGTGGCTCTTGCAACCCATGCTACCATAGGGTCGTCATCGTCTCGCAAGTACACAGCATCCGTTGGGTCGTAATCTCCCTCTCCTCTCCTTGTATCCATTTGTACATGCCGGACCTTTAGCCTCATGTTGTAATGAACATACACCATTTTATCTAGCCTGCGGTGTGTTAGCCTATTCCTCAGCTTAGTATGCAAGAAGGAGAACATCGACCAATTCCGCTCACACCCACTCGACGAGGATGTTTGCGATAGAACTCTCATTGCGATCTTCCTTAATACGGGTGCACTTGTGCCGTAATTTAGCCACCACTCAGCTGTGTTTAAGACAGATCATGTACAATATAATAATTAGATGTAAAAATTCTTTCTCGAGATATAGAAGGTACATTGTGAAGACACATTACCTGGGTCGAGTCTATCACGACTGGCCACGGCATTAGGTGTCGCAAATGAACCAATTCCCTCTCTAAATATTTTCATCTGCATTATCAAAAAATATGAAGTGTATATTTCATTTAATATTGTCAATGTTAAAATATCCAAGTATACCTCATTCAACGCATCAGCGGCATCTGTTGGGGTGAAAGACAATCGGTCTACCACAATGTTGACCGATTCTATCAACGTATCGTCATAAGGAAGGGCCCGAGCATATTGGAAGGCCGGATGTAGATAGTACGCTGCAATCGTAAGACAATGAATTACATATTATTATCAACTGAAAATCACAGCTCATTGATTGGACGAGAATGTAAGTGTTTACCTGCCATGTGAAGATCACGGCTCATTTGTCTGTCCCATCTGTCCCCCACGATCTCCAGAATAGTGGGTCCATATTTTTTGGACGTTGTAAGGATCTTCCGCTTGGCTGCTTCTATTTTGCTGTACACCAACCCCATTGTTGGTACTCTATCCCCATCCACGCATCGTAGAACCTCATACAGTGGCTCTATCAATGACACTAATATCTTCACTCTATCCCAAAAATTCGAGGTGTTGACAATCCCCTCGACCTCCGCCCCTTCACGTGAAGCAGCAAAAGAGGAACTCAGCCAGGTCTCACCTCTAAACATTTGCTTCAATCCATCCTTGTGCTTCAATAGGCTCTGCAATGCGATGTAGTTGGTGGCAAATCGTGTGATGCCAGGCCTCAACAGTTCGCCGCCACAGTGCTCCCTCATCCATGCCAATACAAGTGTGTGGTTGTAGATATATTTCGTGATTTTTTGTGCCACCTCGACCACAGATTTTACCATACGAAGCTGCCCAATCTCCTTCAGCATCAGATCTACACAATGTGCTGCACAAGGGGTCCAGAAAATGTGCCGTTTTTTCTTCATTAGCTCCTCCCCAGCCTTCTTATAGTTCGACCCATTATCAGTCACCACTTGTACAATGTACTCCTCCCCAATCTCAGTCACCACTTGCTCCATCAATGATAAAATATATTGGTGAATGTGAATTTGATCAGACGCATCCACTGATTTGTGAAAGAATACCTGTCTGTCACAATAAACAAGAAAGTTAATCAGGCTAGATTTTGTGGTACCTGACCATCCATCACACATCAGTGTGACTCCGTACTTTGTCCATTTCTGCTTGAATGAGTCAATGTAACTCTTGATCTCAGCAACTTGTTCATCAAGGTATACACCAGCCAATTCTCTCGCTGTAGGTGGCTGCACGTGTAGCCCAAGGATCTGTGCTTCCTGAAACATTGGCTTGTAGTAAGGGCTATTGGCTGCATTGAAAGGCAGACCCGCGTGGTGCCACCATTTTGCAACAGCTTGACCAAGTTTCCATTTAGGTCCCTTCTGGCCATACGCATCGTCCATCCTCGTTTGCTTACCATGCTCTCGGGATAGTGCACCGGGCTCCACATCTTCGATGTTGATCGATTGTGTCCTTTTCCTTTGTGTCCCCGAGTCACCAGTCAATAAACTCCTTATGCCTCGTGATTGTCGAGTCGTAGATGAACCACCACTCCCTGATGCTCCGGTCCTCGCGGCCTCGCGACTACGGACTATAGTCTCCTCGGGATGTCTTGACTCTTCCCTGCTCTGACGTACTGCCTCACGAAACTCTGCTTCGTATGGATCGTTCACAGTGACATACACATTAGCCTGCTCAGTACATGCTTGTTCGTCTTCGTCACTGGGTGTCCATGCACATTCCTCCTCGTTGCTGCCACTTGGGCGCCCGCTCACTGCCGCTTGATCCCTTTTCTTCTTTTTTTCCTTTTCTTTCATCTCAGCTCTCTTCTCACGCAGGTGTCTAGCCATTGCAAGTTTCACATCTCTAGGCACATGGGTACACCCAGCAACCTCAGAGTATCCTGCCCCGGCTCCTCCGGCCAAATGCTTCTTCAACCGAGACACCCCTCCTCCCCGGTGTTCTATTTTACAATAGTTACAACGCCAGCACCTACGGTTGCCATCCAACAAAACTCCGTGTGACCACCCAATATCATTTGTTCGTTCCTTAGGAGCCATATTAAGTACTTAACTGTATCTCCTAAATGTAAAAATTACAAATCATATTAAGTACATTATTTTAAACAGAGACTAACAATGAAAATAATATCATTATTTCTACAATATGCAAGACTAAATTCAATATTTACTACATGTCAATATAATTTAGTTCAAAATAATATCATTATTTCTAAAACATGCATATAATGCTAATTTTTTATTTAATAGACCTACATTTAGTTTAAATTAATTTGTAACATATTTATCACTAATTATATATTTAAATTATAAACATGTCTAATTAAATTATATTATATTAAATTATTTATCAGTAATTATTTATATTATATTAAATTATTTTACGTCTACAACTAATAATGAAAATAATATCATTAATTCTATAAATTTAAATTTAAATTTTAATACATCTCAATTAAATCTAATATTTAAACATTAATTAAATAATATATCAAACATAAATATATTTCTACAACATGAATTAAACGATCTTTATATTATTTCTACAACCAGAATTAAATAATATATCAATATATTAAATTCTACAAGATGAATTAAATAAAAATTATATTTTTCTTACAACATAAATTCAACCTGACATCAAAAATAATATTAAACAATGACAATCTAACAAATTTTATTCATATATTTTTAAATTAAAAAAAGATATTACATTTTTAAAAAATAAAATTTTTTCCTCCCCCCCCCACTCCCACGGTCGCACACGCCCCCCCCCCCCCTTATCCCCCCACCGCCTGCCGGTGGCAGACGCCCAGCACGGCAGCACCCCCCCCGTCCCCCCCTGTCCCCTCCCGTCCCCCCACGGCGGCCCCCGTCCCCCCCGTCCCCCCACGGACGCACAGCAACCCCCCCCCCCCCCCGTCCCCCCCCTGTCCCCCCACGGACGCACAACAACCCCCCCCGTCCCCCCACGGCGGCCCCCGTCCCCCCCCCCCCTGTCCCCCCCCCCCCCCGTCCCCCCACGGACGCACAACAACCCCCCCCCTCCCCCCACGGCGGCCCCCGTCCCCCCCGTCCCCCCACGGCGGCAGATGCCGGGCACCCCCCCCGTCCCCCCACGGCGGCCCAGACGCCCAGCACCCCCCCCCCCCGGCGGCAGACGCCCCACCCCCGACCATTTTAAAAAAATTTAACTTACCTACCTCCGATCGCCGCCCAACGCCGCCGTCGGCCGCTCAGATCGCCGTCCGAAGATCCTGCTCGCCGTCCGCCGCCGCTGCACCGCCGTTCGTCGGTGGGAGGGGTGGAGCTCTTCCTCCCCCTTCGGCCCGTTAAATGGGCGAACCGCCCCCGACCCGCCGTACCGAGCCGGGTCCCGCCTCGCACCGGAGCGGGACGTGGCGGGACGCACGGGACCTTGCGGTCCAGTGCGACCCGTCCACGACCCCCAGCCCGCGCGACCCGGTGCCCGCCTGGGTCGGGTCGGGTCGTGCGGGTCGGTGCGGGTCGGGGCGGGACGGCAAACCGTGGATGGGTGGCATACTGGCATGGTCGCTTCTTTTTCTCCTTTTTTTACAATAATATTTTTTTCACTCCCATTACTTTTGAAAGTTAGGAGGTTAAAGTCATACAAAGTAATAATTTTTGGTCATTTTTTTCGACTACGACACCTTAACGATTAATCCTACGGTAACGATATAAATAAGACCCTAATCTAACGATTAGAAAGTACGTAACTTAATTCCCTCAAACTCACACTATCTCACTCCGGTCTCCATCTCTCTCTCGCTCTCCCCGAGTAATCTCCACTTTCTCTCACAGATAAGACTTGATCGTTAAAAAATTATCTTATAAAATAATTCTTAGGACTCTTATACTTCATTTGTAGTTACAGATCCTCCTCCCACGATCCTCCTTTCTTCTTGATCAAATAAATCTGTCTGTGACTGAATATCCTACTCCCACGACTTTTGAAGCCTTCTTCGTCAAGCTTTTGTGGCGACGACAAAAGAAATCGAACCACGGGGTTGAGTGTGACCCATCACGTCCCTTGAGCCATGGCTTTCCGGCTCCCAATTGTTTGGCCTAAAAAAAAAGTAGAAGAAGAAAAATAAAATAAAATAATAAATATTTGTTGCACACACAGTGAGGCTACACGTGATTACTCTACGCAGGCCGACATGATCCACGATATCCGTAGAACATATCACACCCGATTTGCAACAAATCATTGTCCAAAAAGAAGAGGGGGAAAAAAAAAGATACAAGATAAGAGCGCCAGCTCGACGATATCCGTGGGTCATATCACATCTCATTCTCATCGTTGGATCTTTAGATTAGATGTCATAAACTATTGAGATTACACTCAATATATTTTCAAATCAAATATATTGAACTGACTTTGAACACCCAGAAAATAAAATTGATCATCATCATTTGATCTTCATACTAGTTAACGGTAGTCCAAACTATGATACGAAAGATGATGTTTTGCTTATACTTTCTCGTTTATTTCATTTTATCAGATCATAGATAAATATCGAAACCTTTACTTCTCTAGATTTCCAGTGAATGATGGCAAAGATGATGAACACCTGGCCTAGCTGTTCGATTTATTAAGCAAACCTCGTTTAATTCTTCTTTCTCTTTTCTTCTTATTTCCTATCACTCTTGTTGCTCACGGTTACCATATCGATCTTATTGCTTCATAGATTAATATTTCCCATTCTTTAACTCCATTTGTTTGGTTTCCACTGTCACCCCTCCTATGTCGATCATGATCTCATTAGTGTTTTTCACCATTTATAGGAAGGTAAATTTATTTGTATTTGACTCTCAGGTCATGTCTCCTAGCGACGTGACGTGAGAGTTAAATAAATTTGAGATGAGAGTCATTTTTTTAAAAAAAAATTAAAAAATAATTATAACAAAAATTATATGATTGATGTAATTATTGTACTAAGTGCACTAAGCATTACTCCCAACTCAAAACTCTTGGCTGCTTGCGGTGCGTGTGACGATTGCATCCGATCTGAACTCTTCCACTTTGAGACGGAACCTTCACATGGAACGATTGGGAATACTCTTCCCAATTAATTTAATTTAGCGTCTAAAAACTTAAAATAGACAGTTTCAAAGAATCTTCCACCTCGTCGAATCAACTCGTGCTATACCAAGACGGAACCGAGTCTATCAATGCCAACCAGTCGCCAGTCGCCAAACCTTGTTTTAATGCATCAAAATCCGCTGTTTGCAGTCTCTTTCAAGGCTTGAGGGGTCAAATTCTCTCAGCAGTGGCTGGCCTTAAATTCGATCCACTTGGCATGCATAAAGAACATCCTAAATGTTTTCAGATGAATGATCATCGATCTAACCAATGTGATCTTTCCATTAATTCTGATTAAGAAGAAAAATAAAGGAAAAGGTAGTTTTGCTAATATTTGACGATGACCCTTCAGAATGAGTGCCATCCATCCATCTCGATCATCTGGTTCAAATAAATCAATCTCTGCATCTAATACAGGGATTACAACGTGGTTGATGTTGGATAATCTATGGTTCAGGTGGCTTAGAGGAGGGAAGTCCAAGACCACCTTCATATGCGCTGGTCAGGTCTAAATCAGGTCAGCCTCTCACACCGACGATCTGTTGGGGGGGGGGTCAAAATTCATTAAAAATTTGATGAGATCAAACGAGATATTTAAGAGGAAGTTTAAGAATCTGATTAATGATTTTTTTGCATAAATGAGATTTTATTATGGTCTCTGTTTCACATCAATGATGTGATATATGAAAAGACCATCTTTCCCCTTTTGTCTTATTAGATTAATGATAATCTACTTTTTCTTTTCTTTTACTATCTTTTTTTTGGAAGCACAAGGTATTCATTCATTTAACACAAGCAGAAGATACAAGCGAAGGGCATAGGCAACCCAACGGACATACACAGCCACAAACGGCCCTTAACAACGACCTCCAGGCGAAGAGACAAGGAAGCAAACGGGGAACAGACCAGTACATAAGAATCCCTCAGGAATGGGGAGACTTGGAGAGAACGAGGATGTGGCTGCCGCTGGTGGAGGGAACGGGGATCATCCTCAAGGAGCGCAAGGCTGCCGGACCGCACTATCTGATGGCGGTGAAACAAGGGTGCTCGGGAGGCCGACACCACGAAGGGTGCACGGGGGATAAGCGCAGAGTCTCCGAGTCCTTTTGAGATTGAGGGAGGAAGCCCGAAACCTGCAACACAGAACAGACCCAAACAACCTCGGGTGCTCGAGAAGTCGCCCATCATCAAGAGAGACGGTCACTGGGGGGTGGAAGGGGAGGGGGAGGCGGAATGGGAGCAGGGAGTGGGGAAACCGGAAAGAACGGGGGCTGATAAAAAGGGGGGGCGGAGACGGAGGGAGAGGGGAGCGACGGAGGTCGAGGGGACAGGGGAAGTGGGGTGGTATGCGAGGGGCCCAAAAACGGAGGGGGTGGGGGACAGCTGGGGACGGGGCGGGGCTACGGGGTGGGGAGAGAGGGGGAACTGGGGAGTGGGGGCTCGGGGTAGGACAGGGGGGGGGGGGGGAACAGGACGGCGAGGGGAGGACGAGTGTGGCGCTGGAGACGGCGAGGAGGGGAAGGGAAGGTGGTAGAGGGGCGGATCCGGAGGCGGGGGGAGGGGGGAGGGGAGCGACAGCGGGGAGGGGAAATGGAAGAGCAGGGCGGTGGGGCGAAGGGGGGCAGGGGCCGACTGAAAGGGGGTCGGGGACGGGGAGGGGGATGGGTGATCGACGGGAAGAATAAGGAGATAGGGGAGCGGAGGGACGACCGGCGGGGAGGGGTGAGTAGGGAGGGGGGATTCCAGGGAGAATGGGGGAACCACGGTCTCCCTGACCGATCCAGGTGGGGTTAAAAAAAAACCCCTGACAAAACCTAGCAGAGACCCGGAGGGACTCACCTGGAGGGATCCTCCTGTAGAGGAGACAGAGCGGAGGGAGCTCCCCCCCCCCCCCCCCCCCCCCCCCCCCGCCAGTCGAAACCGCAAGGGGAGGGAGGCCCCCGCGACCGGGGAAGACGAAGAGGGCCGCTGTGCGCCGAGCCTTCCCCCGCTGTGAGGTCATTTTTCTTTTTTCTTTTACTATCGAACTTCGAAATTTTACATTTCAAAATAAACTGAGGACTTGATTTGATAACACTTTAATTTGTCTCCGCATATGTAACTTGACCCAACAAAAAGGTAAAATTACTTGTATACTTGAAATCTTCTTGAATTATCCCTATACCTCCACCTTTACAATATTTATCCCTAAATCTCTCAAATCTCTTAACCCTCATTGTCGTATCTTGGGGTTAAGTCCTATGTTAACTATGATAATTCACTCACGTGAGATTATCATTTTGCCCCAAATTAGAAGTAGAAAGAGAATGGCGGGAACTTGTCCCCGAGAGAGAGAGAGAGGGGGGGCAATGGTCATGTGTTGCACGGTAGCCAACGTGGCAAGGCGACGGAGGGTCACGACGAGGGCGTCAAGGATGCCGGGCGTGGCCATGAGAGACTTCTGACTAGAGATGAAGCGGTTGAAACTCGAGAAATTTGGAGTAACACAGAAGCATTACATGGGGGGGAGAGAGAGAGAGAGAGATGGACTGAGGCTGTGATCTATGACAAAGAAAAATACCTTTGGCTATGGCTGTGATATGTGATGAAGAAGAATACTTTTCGGGATGTCTATTGAGCTCCTCCACCTGGACTTGCCTAGGGTGCTGTTGTAGCCCCCATCTAAGCAAACACTCTTGGAATTCTCCGTCGGCGTTCCGTGAGCAGGAGCAAAGACTTCTCTCCCACTGTAGCTGCCCCAGCGCCGCCTCCATCTCCCAAAAAATCCACGACTCCAAAGAACTACTTCTCGACAGTGCCGCCTGCAACAAACACAGACATTATCTCTCACTACATATCTTGCTAAGAATAGCAAAACAGCAGTTGATTGGATTGGAGCAAGTCTCGAGAGGTTTACTTGGGGGAGTTGGTGTTGTGACTCCTAGAATGCCCTGTGATCTTAGGCACTGATGTGGCTCCCTTCGTCATCGTTGCTGCCATCCTCGGTATCCGTGACATCTATGTGGCCGTCGTAGACTCTCCTCCTCGAAGAACCCAAGACCATGTTGGAGAGGCTCCTCATCCTCTATAGTGCGTTGTCCTCCTCCCCTGGCCCATTGGCTCACCCATCTCGACAACCCCACCAAACACACACACACAAGATTTCTAGGTTGTTGAGGATGCTTCGGACGAGAAGCCCCTTCCTCTCCGGTGCCAAAGAGTCACCGCCGCTCACAGGTGGCACCACTCTATGCCCAGGCATCCACAATGGACATAGTCCCAGTGTCGGCCCCAGTCACCCTCTTGAATGACGCCATATGCGGCCACCCCACTGTGCATGTCAGACAACCCCCGCCGGTCGTAGCCACCCCCTGCATGACGTCGGCCCCCCACTGCACACCGGCCACAGTCCAACTGGTTACACCTCCCTAGTCACCCTCCTAAATGACGCTGGCCTTCTAGTGCACACACCAGACATAGGCCCCGCCAACCACAACTGGCCCCCTAATAAGGAACTGGTTGATCCCCTACACCCCCTGCGCCCTTCCCTCCTACTAACACCCGCACCGCCCCCGCACTACCCTACCCTTCGACCAACCCCTGCACCTCAGAAAAGAAAGTGAGGAGAGAGAGGGAGAGAGTAAAGAGGGAGAGAGATGAAGAGAGAGGAACCTTTAGCCCACCCACGAAAGAGAGAGAGTTTTAACCAAGATAGATTGAGAGAGGGAAAGAGTTAATTAAGGGTAAGTTAGTCATTTGATCTCTGTTAACTCACTTGGGGTTAAGCACCGTGAGAGATCCGTGACGGTAAGGGCACAATGTGTCCATCTTGAATATTTGAGGGGTTTAGTGGTAATTACCGTAAAGATAAGAGTACAAGGGTAATTCGAAAAGATTTAAGAGTATATAAGTAATCCCCCCCCCCCTTGATCTCTGTTAACTCACTTGGGGTTAAGCACCGTGAGAGATCCGTGACGGTAAGGGCACAATGTGTCCATCTTGAAGATTTGAGGGATTTAGTGGTAATTACCGTAAAGATAAGAGTACAAGGGCAATTCGAAAAGATTTAAGAGTATATAAGTAATCCCCCCCCCCCCCCAAAAAAAAATGCTTGACATGGATACTTCCAAGAATCTGCCCACGTCCACGCGCTTTCCGTTTGAAAAATCAACTCCGAAATTAAAAAAAAAACTGCAGTAATACAATGTTTGTTAAAGTCTAAAATTGTAATTAGTTGATACGATCAGGTGCGAAAAGTGGACGAGACTGTCACTGCTTCCATTTGCCAGGAATCAATTTTCTGTGGGCTTGATGCCATTTTTTCAACGAGAAACATAACTATAACATTTACTTTATTTTCTACCCCGGTCAATTCTTCTGTTGATTAAAACTTTTTTTATTTTATTGGCGCACTTACTTTCCACCCCTCACTACAATTTTTATGAACGTAGTAAATTTGATCAATATTTTACTACATTACCATTTTAATATATAGTTCTCTTATTACGTTAATATATTAAGATTTAATAAGAAAAAATGGGAAGAAGGTAGAAAATAAAATCTGTCAAAATTAACCGGATATATGTATATCTCCCCATTCTACATATTCTACTTTATACCTCTTATGTTCTTCATAATATTGCCGTGCGTACCTTCGTATTAAACCATACTTTACCACACCTACCCCTGTCGCAACTTGTCATCTATTGAACGTAATGTTAAGTGGATCAAGATAGAAAAAAGACTCATTTAATTTTTTTCACATGATTAAATAAATGACATAGCTCTATGAGTTTTCATATTATTTTGGACGCTCCCCTAAAATCGTATATTTTATATGCTCAATGAAACATTCTGCTAATCTTGACGGTCTTAAGAGTATGAGACGCACAATTAACATAATATTTATATAAAAATAAATAATAATATCGTTCAAGACCCAACCCCACCCCCACAAGTCTTCATACACCGCCACTTGGTGTCAGCACCCAGTAACATGGGGCCCAGCCGGCCCAGTACCGCACTCTCCTCTGAGTCCTCTCCCAGAACAAGATGGAAAGACGCCTCTTCCTCCTTCCCAAACAGACTTTGAAAATTTTCTTTTTTTTTTCTTTTTTTTTTGTTGGACCACGACGACAAAAAGGATAAACCAGTGGGCCTGACAATGACTCCCATTGGGCCCATTGGACCATGGCTGGCACAAGCAAAGAGAAGGTAGAAGATCTGATGTCGGCGCCAATATACCATATTTTGCTTTTTTTTGATATCCAAATCGCCCGATGAAAAAAAAGTAGAATTGAAGGTTGGTGTTTTCAAGTCAAATTACTAAATATAAGTTTGGATTTAAAAAATAATGCATATCGTCTGATTTTTTAAATCAATTAATAATAATTCAGTATGATATGAGAAAAGATAATATGTCCATAATTTTATTTTTTATTAAAAAAATAGAACTTTTATGTTAAAAATTTTCTGTGAAATCAACCAACAGGGAATTTTTATTAAACACATCTATTCGATTTATTAGGCAACCCTCCTTTAATTAATCAGTGGCCATCATCTTTGAGGTCGGGGCCAAAGCCAAAGATTCCACCCCACCCCACCCACACACACACACACATAATTTAACCCACTTTAAAGAAGAAGCTAAAAAGTAAAAGGTTACTACTAATCTTCTGCTAAACAGACGTTAACCTCACTTAAAATAGAATTTTAATTATCATATAACGTGGCGGTGGGCCGGCGGTGGTGCGGTTAAAGTAGTAGTAGTCGTGGGCCTAACTGAACCGCGTCCACGTGTCTACGGATCTGGGCCGGGTTCAGGCGAACCGCCGAAGACCCCACACTATATAAACCGCCCACCCCCCACCTTTCTCGCCGTTTTGGTTACCAAAAACCTGAAGCAGAGAGAGAGAGAGAGAGAGAGAGAGAGGTGGCTATGGCGGCGTCCAGCAGCATGGGTTCTACCCCTACTGCGGCTCCCCCTCCATCGGTGCCGGTACCCGCAGAGCCACCAGCGAAACCACGTGGCAGGGCGTGCCTGTGCGCCCCAACTACGCACCCGGGGTCGTTCCGGTGCAGCCTCCACCGCGGGTGCCGGAGGGTCCCGACCCGGCCCTCCACTGCCGCGGCGTACGGCGGGGTGGAGGCGAACGCGGCGGCGAAGGCGAAATCGATGAAGGCGCTGCTCGTCCAGATCATCGGGCCGTCCAGGCAGGACCTCTGCAGGAGGCGGAATTTCCAGCCGCGGCCCACCAGGTTCGGCCTGGCGAGCAGCGGCGATCAGGGCGTCGCCGTCATCTGATGCCCCCGATCCAGGACCTTCGCCCGCTCCTCTCTCTTAATTCCTTTCCTTTTCCCCCTATTTTTACTGGGAAGAGTGGGATTCGCTTTCCTTTTTTTTTCACTCGGTTGTGTACATATCCGGGAAGAAATCTCTAATCCTTCGTGGGAATCTTCCAATTTTCGTGTGGTAGGGTCTTTATAGTGCTGGAGAACATGTAAAGAACATGAATCTATAATAATATCCCCGCAGATTTGGACCCAGATCTTTTCTTTCTTTCAAGCGCGGCATGCGATTGGTACATGTGCTTGGCACGTTCTCTTCCCCATTATTTAGGCTGAGAGGGAATTCTCTGTGGATCTACTTCTTCCTTCTTGCGAGATCTAAAAGATCTGTGGTTCTGGTAAGGTTATATCGGCAGTTTCCGATCCCAAAGATAAAAGAGGAAGAAAAGGACGGTTTCTAGTACGTGCATCCCTTATGATCATTTATGAGCACATCTTTGTTATGAAATGTAATTAACAACTGCGATGGGTAAAGTAATGTTCTTGACATATTCTAGTTGCTAATAAATGAAAAAAAAATTGTAGAGCGTGTGAGGTTGACCTTCCCATGTCATAAGGTTTACGTTAATAGATGAAGTTCTGTGGAGGTGAATCACAGAGATTTTCACATCAGAGGATAAGTAGATGAAACCCCCCCCCCCCCCCAAAAAAAAACTTCTTTCATGGTAGGCAGAGTGGTGGGTAAATAAATTTCCCCTCGTAAAATTCTCCAAATGAGAGATTTTTTTATATGATAAGGTGTAAAAAAATGTTAGACAACTGACATTTGAATGGTATTTTTCAGATAAGTCATTTTGGCATTCATAAGGTTATTATTATATTCCCCTTCCCCTGCACTTTGATGGTAAGATAATTGTGGGAGAAGAATATCTGATCACACATCGTATGTTGTGGGAGCCTTGCCTGAGAAAAAACAATTTGGAATAAAAGGGAGATTTTTTACATGGGGGGGCCATAGAAAATCCTTTAATTATATGACCTGATCTGGAGCATGTAAGATCTTTTCACGATTAAGCCTGGGTAAACCTCCCTGCCATCCAATTATCTGGTTGTCAAACAGAGAGAAAATATTTAAAGAGGTTTTTACAGATATAATCCATTTTATGAAAAACATTTCAGAAGGTGCGGCTCATTTCAAAATATTTCAGAAAGTTATGTTTGATTTTAAACATTGATAAGATTTAAGCCTGCCAAGTGAGAGAGTGTAATTTCGGGTTAAAACTGTACAGACGATAAGATTGTAGAGTTTGGGGGTGAGGAGATTGCGTTATGTGATGAGATCATGTATTTGTGGGCAAAATTCTGCAATCCAACGAAACTAATAGTGCGCAGGTCAAATGCACATTTATCATCAAAATTTTGTAAATGGAGTAGAACAGTAGAATGTATCATTCACGTGACTATAACTTCTTACAACATGGTACGTGGAGAGGGGAAGATCTGCTGCCCAATATTTACACGGTCCAACGGTCAATCAAGGTATGTGCGACCTAATAAGTGACAGTCCCAGTAGGGTCCATTTATTACGGGACCTTAGTTAAGCAGACCAGTATGGCCCATCGAGTTATGGCTCGGTCGTCCGAACGAAGGTCTCCCCAACCCTCGAGAAAAACCCAGCAAATGACCAAATCGAGCCATCTGAAGGTGGATGAATGCTCCCTCAAGAGGTGCCCAAGTCTCGGACTCCCTGCGTAGGCAGGAGATATCCCTTATCTCTAATGGATCAGTCCGTCATCAAGACTCCTCAATGAGTCAGGGCGAATTTCTCGCGGCTGGACACTCATCTCTCACAATCCCAACGGATGTTACGCTATCATCAGAGAGTTGGAAGCTCAAGAGGATAAGGGGAGGGCAAGAGTTCCTGAACGGTGAGAGTTGTTAATGTGGACGTAACGCCCCCTCAGACTCTCACGCTTCCCCTACTTAAGAAAAGGAGCCTGTAGCTATATAAACCAAGGGAACCCCTCTGGAAAAGTAAGAAAATTCTAACCACTTCAACTGGTGAAGAGCAGTCTCGTGCCCTACAACTCTCTCGTCTTCTCTCCGTACCTTACTCATATGAAGGATTTTTTCCGGGGATCACAATCCCGGACATCCTGATCGCTTCTCTCCTTTTTATAGAACTCTGTTCTGATGTGACTACGACTCACGATTGCCCTAGACCCGACGGTCCTCAACTTCGCACGAGATCTCGCCTCCTCGGTACAAATTACATGAAATTTTTGTGATTTGACATAATATACAACTTGGAGTAAGGATGGATTATCATACTTTTCACCACCCGATTTGTCACTGTAATGAGATCGGATGATTGAAATAAAGATGAAAGTAGCATATTTAAGTTCTGCTTTTATTATTGTCCAGTTTAAAAGTTAGACTGTGACCAAAAAAAAAACATGTAACAAATCAGATGAAAAAAAAAGTGACGCCCTAACATTTCCATATAATTGGACGCTAAAAGTTAACACTTTAAATGACGACATAATTGTAAATTAGATATAATGTTGCGAACTCATGGAAGGCTCTGTAAATAAGAAGGTAAAATATTTGATTTTGGTTACATTATGCAATTTCAACTTTGGAGTCACGGTATGCACACCTGAAAAGCGAAAGAAATCTTTTAAAATTTTGAAACGAGTGAGGTTAGGTATCCATCCTGGACGATTACCTATCTGGGATGAGATGCGTCCACCCTCATGTGATCAATACCGTCTCGAATGGTTACATGAGATTTACCCTTTTGAAATTGGGCATATCCTCCTAAATTTTTTAGATGATTTTATGAACTAAACATCCATTGTTTGTGTGTGTGTGAGAGAGAGAGAGGAGAGTAGGAAGGAGACGGAAACGCACGCTAGAACTACACTGGCGGCGTTGAAGAACTTACGATGGCAACGTGGAACCCAATTTGGTTAATGGTTTATGACATGGTTTATTCCTAAACAAAACTAGAAAAACACACACACACACAGAGCCACCAAAGGAAAATTCCAGCTTCTTACAGTAGTAATAATGTAGGAATTTGTGGGAATTGCAAGTTGCAACTACGTTAAGGATGTTGAAGGACAGCCCAAACCCAATCTCATCTGGAATCCCACCATTTTCAAATGACTTACTTTGCGTCCACTCCACCAGCAATCACGCCCTACGTGAAGAAATGGAGACATCTAGTGATCATGGCATGACTCACTCAATGGGCTCCTCCGTACGGTCTGCGATCTCTCCGGAGGGCGGATTCCATTAGTATATGATGGAGTTGTTCGCAGATAGTTAGGTCCTCCTTTAGGGTGATTTTGGTATGGAGTTAGGTTAAAGATGGCCTAAGTCAACATGATTAAAGTAGTCCGAAATTAACCTATTTTTGATTTGGTAGGAGGGTAGTTAATCTGGGAGTAAGGATGTGGGCTAACCTAATTTTAATCTAGTATGATTTGATAAATAGTAGGTTAACCTAGTAATAATGAGAGAGAGAAATAACATTTATTATGAGAGAGAGAGAGAGACATTTAAGATAATATTTATTGAGGTAGGAGGTTAACCCACTCTTGAGTGTGGGTTTCAAACTTCAGGAATATCCCTGAGTTAGCTCTTAACTTAATCCGACTAACACTAACTCCTTACCAAAGCATAAAAAAATTTATCCCGGAGTTAACTTAGAACTAACCCCGAGATAAATCAATATCAAAGAGAGACTTAAGATTCCCTTGTAAAATAAAAAAAACACACACACGCGCGCCCGTTGGTATAGCAAGGGGTATGGGGGGTGGGGGGTTGTTTCCGACAGAGGTAGCAACTGAGAGAGGCTGGGGGGGGGGGGGGTTGCACCGCAGTCACCACCGACAACCCAGCCCCCCTCTCTCAAATCTTAAGAGGGATAATCATAGATGATATATATATTTTAGATCTAATTTAAAATAATCATGATTAAATTGACAGACAATAACGGAAGAACTACGGCGACGACATTTTTAAAAATTTCTATCAAAACTAATGACATACCCGCTAATAAATTGTCAAAAATAATATTATCAGAATCAAACTAATATCTGAACCGGTCAATGAACTAATTTGATTCGAACTAATTATACCATTCAATCGAACCGATTTGAACTATGACATCATCATAATATTAATACATAATTCGACCTGATTTTATAACCCAAGACACTAAAAAATAAGATATAATGATCAAGATAAAAAAACATACATTTATAATTATTAGTCACAATTATGTAACTATATAAATAAATAAATAATAATAATATGATTAAATAAATTAACCTTAAAATTTTATAATATTCAATTGATCTTCACTCTTCACAATTGACGTCTATACTCTTTTAAACTTTAAATATATTTAAAATAAAATGATAACTAATAATAAAATAATTTTATTCATACATAAATATTTTTACGTTTATTTTTTTTCGAGTAAGATTAATTCGGACAAGTTCACTGATCGAATCGCAATTCATCCGATTCTTTAACATTAAACCGGACCGACCTTAATCGAACCGATTCACGGTCGAACCGATCCGACCGATTCCGATAACAATGGCCAAAAATGATGTCTTCAATTTCCTCTATAAGAGTGCTTTATATACAAAATAAATCAAAGATAAAACACACATACAGAGCAGACGCCCATCCCATCTGAAGAAAATCTCGAATTCTTTGAAGCGTCCAAACTCCAAACATTGCTATTTTCCTAACCACGTGATTAAAGACGAGATAAATTCGATCCACTCTCTATTACTACCTTCACTCATTTGTCCATATTTTGGCAAAATTACAACGGCTGCCTATTTCTGAAAACTGAATAGAAGACCTGATAGGAAGTTGATCTCGCCCTCTAAAAGTTGAAAGAGAGATTTTTACCCTTCCATCTCGCTTCCATCCTAATCTCGGTTTTCTAACAATGAACCTTCAACGGGCACCATCTCGACCATTCACATTTTGATGCATGCCAGTGATAGACGAATGCAGAACATCCATCTAACAAAGAACTGACAGAATACCGGCAACAGATGGTGAATCGGTGGCGCCAGAACATCATAGAATAAGTGAGATTATCCAACTATCCAAGTTAGCGAAGCCACAGTTCATTCCTCCGTCAGCTTCTTCAGAGCTTTCCAGTATCTCAAGGACGCAGGGTTCATGTGTATTGCTCGAAGGACCCATCTCTCTGGAGTTTGAGATGACTCTACTCCGGAGTACCCTTTGGACCCTGCATTAGGACGTCCAGCAATCAAGTGCATCTGAAAGTATAATTCGGCAGGTCTCATCTCTGCATAGGAAGCAAGAAAGGATGAGTCATAACACAGAAAGTAAGACTTCTGGAGTAATCTGGTCCCGCACCCAGAAAAAGCATTTTCAATTCTAACAACTCTCGGAAGGTGCTTAAACCGAACCTGCTGGCCAGGAAAACCACTCAGAACGAAGATTTTCTCCCACCGATCTTTAGCACCTAAGCTTCCCACAGCTTGAGCCAATAAAGCTGAAACGATTGGTAAAGGGGCAGGTGCGGTTTCCCGAGCCTTGGTAAGACTGTCTACAGCCAGTGACAGAAAATGAGAACCTGCCCCTTGCCTCGCAAGCTCCACACAGATAGCACCTGTAACCCAGTTCAACATATATGTTAGAAGGACCGAAATACTAACAGAAGGAAAAAATTTCTATATTAGGTCACCAGAATTCAGAAAAGTAAGTTTTAAGCATTGTGCATATGTGCACAATGTCCTTTGAAAAGGGAACAAGAAGCAGTCTACAATGCTCCTCTCTCCAAGATCAACCAACTATAAGCATGAAAGGAACTCCTTTTAAAGCAGAAACAGCATTACAATTGTATGGTCATGATAACTGGCCTGCACCCAGAATCACAAATATCAGAATGTTATGGCAGATATAGTGGACAGGCCACGAATCCCATTTTTAAAGATCTAGCATCTCTGTAAACCCTACACTAAACAGCAAAGCTCAGTCAAAAAATAGGAAAAGGTCACAATTTAATCCAGGAAAAAGCATTCTTGAACTGATGTATAAATTAAGATTAAGATGACAGACTATGGAATTGTTTACCGTGACAAAGAAGAAGGCAACTATCAACATGTCCTGTTGAACAGGCATGCGCTAAAGCTTCTTCTGCATGGAACAAGTCCTCATTCCAAACAAAGCTCTGAGAGCAGACTAAATCAAAAACGGCTATCCACATGTTCTGAGACTGCTCATTCTCTTTCAAGCACGCTGCAAAGTTCAAATCAATGGCACTGTCATTAGTCCGCAACCCGTATCTAGCCTCAAGATATTTGAGGGATATCCAGCCAATCTGATGACAAGTCCTTTGCTGCAGGCATTTCATATATTGCTGCCTGAGGTTTTGCCAATCCTCTAGTGCTGCATATCCCCTACATAGTTGCAAATGTGCAAAGAAGCGCCCATTATGATGAACGGGAAGTCTTGATGCCTTATTGGCTTGGTCGATACATCCAAGGTAGTCTCCAGACTGCAGATAGATCTCTGAATCACAAAGTAGAAGCTGGAACCTTTGATACAGGTGAAGCTGATTTTCCATTAAATAGATATCTTGGGATAAAGCAGAAGAGATCAGACGTTTAAGAGTAATGCAAAGATTCTGGGGAAATTTTTCTTCACGGCTCTTCTGGAAAAGGCAAAGGATAAGCAAGTACCGGGCATTGCAGTTCCAGGGCTCTTCACGAAACCATCTGCACAGGTGCAGTCAAAAAAAACAGTTATCATTACCTTCAAAAGACCAGGTGAATTATTTGGAAAAGTCAGAAACACGTACTTCTGCAATTGATGTATTCTCTTCGCCTCTGGTATGAACTGGCCTTCACAGGTTGGGAAAGAAAGCCCAAGTCCTCCAGTACAGCTACTATAACAGGCAACAGAAGCAGAACCAAGTATCTCACATGTTGATTTTGAATCTTTCATAACAGTGGACCTGACAGCTGTGGGAACACATCTAGCTGCAATATGAGAAGCCATCCAATCTTTACTACATAACAGGAGTGAACCGATTTGCTTCCTGTCATGATAAATTCCATTTGGAGAAAAGGAAAGGGAAATGGTAAGAAAAAGCAAGCTTTGGTGGCAAATAATCAAGTCAAAATAAAATCCTCCATAAATAACCAGTAGAGAAATAAGAGTAATAGTTGACCTATAAAATCACTTCGTAATTTTCACTTTTTTACTATAATTCATTTAACAAACTTTTCACAGGTTAGTTCCCAGCATGTTTGGCTCAAATCTCCTGCTTATAGGTTATAAGAGAGGAAAGAGTGCATTGAAGGAAAAGCCAATTTTGTCATAATGACAGGAATATTACCCAGACAATTTTAAGGCAAAGGGCTCAACAACCTCCAGATGGCTGGGCTATGTTTCAGTACTGCTGCCAACAGAGGAGGACATGCCAAGTTAGTACCAACAGAGACTTTGATCAGGTTTATTGGGCCAGATCAAATTACATGTCAGTTTTATGTGAATCCAGAACTGAACAGTACATATTTGCAGCTGATTTGCATTTATTGCTTCTGTATAAATGGGCTGTCAACACCTAAATGGGTTAAAATCTAGTTCAGACCTATGAATCACGGATCTATAAGGTTGGATTGATTGGAACAACAGGGACCGGGCAGTGTCTGTCTAACTGGACTTGTGGCGGGGACAATAATGCTCAAGCATGAAATAGCAAGGATTAAGCAATGGAGACTGAAAAAGGGTTCAGTGCCTTTCAGGCCACAGTGGCAGCTCAACAAGATGCACAGCCCCACATGGTGATGGCTGCACCATCAGCAGCTCTCGGTTGGACATGATCAGCATTGTAAAGAGAAGTGCAAGCAGATGGGCAGACCAACACCATCCTTGGACCGCCTTGTAAAAGAGCTGCTCAGTCAAGGAATCCAGCATAAGCATTACAGGTTGTCAGCAGTATTTTTGAGTCTCTGATTCAAACCTACTGTGATCGTTGCCGGAAGGGGTTGTTTGCACACCAGATTTCAGATTTGACTCTGGTGGCAAGAGGTTCTGCAAAGAAATTCCTCATGAAAAGTAAAAAAGGGGTGTCAGTTGCCATCATGCTGCCACTCCCAAGGGGCAGAAAAAATGGCCTCCTACCAATGGCCACACTCCACTTCTGCTGATGGAAAGAATTTGTGTTCACAAGTACCTTCCTAAGTCAACTTTGTACCCCTAGCTAAGACTCAATCTTTCTATTTGTAGTCAAATAATATAATACATCTCACGTAACTCCTTAAATCCTGATTACAAAAAATGACTAAGGTACCCATGAAAAATGAAAACTACAAAAGAAGACTAAGACTCTCTGATACCTCACTTTTTAAAAAATGTCAGGAAAAGAACATGGTGAAAATCCCCAATCCTGAGCTACATAGGATCCCAGTGGACTTCCCCGATGCCTTAAATCCATATATACCTCCTGATCAGATCCCATCACACGGTGCCAACAACATAACTCACCCCTGCCCCCCCCCAAAAAAAAAAAAAGGGGGGGGGGGGGGGGGAATCCACCAGATGTGGCTCCTCCCTATCTTCCTTGCAAGCAGCAAGCAGTATCATCCCTCCTGATGGATGCCTTTCTATTCTCCTCTTCATCCCATTACTTGTTCCTAGGACGGTAGAAAACTAAGTGGAAAAGACTGAATTATCCACTATTTTGATGGTTTTCTTCAGAAAATATGGGATATGAATTGAATTTTTTTCCTTCTCACTTTTGATTAGAGAATAGAATTTGCACCTGATTTAGCAGACCACCTAAATCAGATCTCATTTGCATTTTCCCCTAGCCCTCTGAAAGAGGAAACATATCTAGCACCAACTAGTCAAATAATATGAGAGGGAAGATTACTAATCTGAGACAAATACAGCAGGTATATTGGTCAGAATATCCGAGCTGTGACCTCGACAAAATTCTATTCCAGTAACGATGATTACTCCCACTCAAACACACCCCTACACCTTAAAAAAAAACATTTTTCTTTCCCTGCAGTCAGGTCAAACTCGGAACAACATGACCACTGGATGCATGCACGGGGCATGATTCGCATGAAAAACTGTTAACCTCCAGTGCATACCAGACCAGACAGGTAGAGTCCAAGCACTGCTATGGAACCCCTCGTCAATAAATGAATCAGGTAGCAAGAGGCAGATTTTGTCAGACAATCTTGCTTCCTGAAATAAGCTTCACATGCCAACTAAGACAACATTCCCCCAACCAAGGTTTAATGTTCACGGAAAATTAGAACTATAAAACATTAAGAATAGCTTTTCCAAGAAAATAGCTTCCAGTCGAAGGTTACTCACTCATGCAGAGTACTCAGGGAAGTCTGTGTAGTTTCCAAATGTTACATAAGTTCTACCAGATAAATGAGAAAGTATCCATGATCTTTATTCCCTAACTATTTTATATTGCAAGCTTTGATGAAAAAGGACATATGGTTAAAAATATGCCAAAACATGCATCTTCCATAAGCACAATAAAAATGCTAAACAACCACTTCCATCCATGGTAGGTGTACTCACACCAAATGATAAACAGCATCAAACATGAAGAGATCTTTCCTTCCTCCAAAACACAAGTTTGCATGTTAAAGGATCCATCAAAAAATAAAAGATTCCTTGTCAAACCAAATTAATAGCGAACTTGTAGAGTATCGTGAAGAAAAAAAGGTTTTTAAATATGACTAAAAATATCATAAAGAAAAATGCCCCAAATCATACACCAGAAATACCAAAAATAAATACACTGAGGGACAAGTAAGTTCAAGCTTCCCAAAGCTATATGGTATATGGGACACATTGGGATACCACAAAAAATCACCTTATTAAAATACTGTCAGGGTTCATGTGGAGAACCTTCCTTAAGTGACGTTGTGCAGATTTGATGCCCATATCCATACAAGACTCATTAGCAAGCTGAAACTCCGAAGCACAAAAACTAACAATCTTAAGATATCACTAACTTCATAATGTAATCAAATCAACATAATGAGGCAAGAAAATTTGAATATTAAACTCTACCATTTTGCCGATAGCGGTTAGACAATGCATTTCATTGGCCTCTTCAGATGAAAATGCCGGAAAGTCACCAGGGAGAAGTGAACGAAGTGTGCTGCTTGAATTAAAAGCACAAAGTGCAGCGACAAGAAAGCTCATTTTTGAATTTTGAAGCAATTCCCTAGGGCTCTTCAAAATGGTTCTAACAGCATGATCCTCCCCTAAACTGTAGTAAAGCAGTCTGCATATCAACCCTAAAGCAGCAGCAGCAGATGATCGGTCCACCTCTGTGATATTCTTTGCTAACTGAGCTGCCTCAGTAAGAAAAGATTCTCTCTTTCCTTGTTGCCATAATGCAATAACATATAAGTGATGGCTGGTGTTGTCTAGTAAACCTGGAAAAAATATATTTGTAAGCATAAATAGAAAATAGAATAATCACATGTCCATGGTAAACAAATAATGACCTTAATTTGACCAACTTGCATTTGGCATACTTCATTATGTACATACTTTTATTCCAATAGGTTGTAATGAGAAAGAGAATTGGCAGTGGTAACTAGTAAGATTGCCCTATTGTGACCTGGAGATCATGATGGTTCAAAACTGGCAACAGGAAGAAAGCAAGAATAAGTCTGCCAACAATTGACACTCCCCAGACCTCACAGTGGTCGGATCCTCATCGTATTACGCTGCCCCCTTATTTCAGTAAGTTGTAAATTTGCTTTAGAATCATCCTACTAAGAAAGGAAATACCCAGAATACTCTGAATGCACACTAACACGTATTGATCTAAATATAATTATTGCACATGGAACTGACAAGGCACCTATACATGGACTTCATGGGGAATACCTTTTCTCTTCAACCCTTCACACACATGTTCAGCATCAGATGCATGCCCTGCCTGCACTGAAATAGATGCATATAGTTATATGTACACAGGGTAAAAGAGAGAACAACAAAGGCAAAAAAAAAAACCAATAGTTCACCATAGATAAGTCCATGTAGAAATATGACCATACTCCTAGGCCAGACCAGAGTTTCTTCCAGAAGTGTTTACCTGACAAAGTGATCTTGCAAGATTTACTGATATATCAGCAACCTGAGATTTTGGTGCTGACTTGAGAGAGATGTTTAAAGCATGTTGTGCATTCCTGTAAGCAGCAATTGCTGAGTGATAATCCAAACGTGCCTCACACATAAGACCCTTCAGATTATGTGACTCAGGATAGTGAGGGGCACGTTGAACAGCCTGTTGTATGGCTCCAAACACCTGTAGGACAATCCTCCCAAGAATTATTTTTTCTCCCTTACCCATCCAGAAAGTAGATGCAAGAGATCTTTTTTATGAAAAATTTGAATTATTAAAACATTTCAGTTGGTACAAAAAACAGCTCAGTTGTACATCCTCAAGAATATGAAATCTGAGTCATCCTCAGAACTTTTTGAATGCAGAAACATTCTCTGAAATACAGGTGAGTCTAAACTTATATGACTGATCCATAGTTGCAGGGAAACGCTCGGGGAAGTGGGAAACGCGTTTCCTGGGAAACGCGTTCAGGAAACGAATTCGATGCGTTTGGGAAACGCATGAGAAACGTCCCCTTGTTTCCCATAAGCATTTTATGTCCCCTTGTTTCCCATATGTATTTTATGGGTATTTTAATCATTTTAGGAAGGTATGTTAGTAATTTAAGGGTATTTTAATCATTTTAAAAATACATGAGATACACTTGAAGAGCTAAACCTTCCTAAAATGATTAAAATCCCCCTTGTTTCTCATACTTATATCGTTTCTCGTTTATCACTAAACTTTAGAGACTCGTTTCTCGCTTTCGTTTCACGTTTCACGTTTCATTCTATGTAGTCAGAGGCGCGCCTAGGCGCTCGCCTAGGCGTTTGAGGCGGTGAGGCAGTCCCAAACCGCCTCGCTTTCGCCTCAAACGCCTCACTCTCGGTCTTCTTCTTCTTTTGGTCCAATCTTGATTTAAACCTCCTTTATTCAAATCTTATCTTATTTGTATGTATGTATTTTTGCCTCAAATATTAATTATTGTTACTTTTATTGAAAATCTTGATTGTATGTATGTATTTTCTTTGATATTTAGACATATATTTATATTTTTTGAATTGTATATACACATTTTTAATAAAATGCCTCAAATGCCTCAAACGCCTAGGCCATCGCCTAGGTGTTTGAGGCATGAGGCGACCCCTTGGTCGCCTCGGTCGTCTCACGCCTCGGACTACATAGGTTTCGTTCCCCGCTTTCGTTTCCTATGTTGGACTGATCATTACCATAAAAATCAAACTAACGTCCTTTTATATTTACCATGCAAGATACAAGAGATGCACAAGCAACTAATGTACACATTCTCCAGCCATGCATTGACTCAAATAAAAATACTACTACATAGATAATTAAGTAAAGCATCTCTAAAGAATGAGGAATACTTATCTAAGTTCTCTGATTTATCCCATATAGATCATAATAAGCAAAAGGCATTACAAGATTATTGCTCATGAAGGAAAACAAACAACAGATTTCTCAAATGCATGAGTTTGCACCTGCAAGAGCTATATATATATAGCTTGTGTTTGTGATGTTTAAGTTAGAAGTATTATTTTCACATATCTACTGCATTTTAAATAAAAGTCTTTAACACAATTAATATAACTTATTTTAAATTTTAAATTTTTATCTTTTTCTAATTTTCAGAATTTTCACATTTTCTAAATTTAATTTATGTTTTACAATTTTAGGATATTTGTGCAATATTTACTATTCAAACTGGACACTTTTTTATGAGGTTTGATTGCTTTTATACACAATAAAGTCTGGTTATGAGGGTCAATTTTAAAATATCCAATACTTTTTAGCCCAGCCCAAATTCCAAACCGATGGCTAGGGCATACACAAATTGCTGTGCCTGAGCACTCCATTGCCGTCGTCCTCGCCTAAGTGCTCTGCCACCGTCGTCCTCACCTAAGCACTCGGCCGGCACCAGTACCAACAGTTGCATAGCACGCCAGCACTATCAGCATTTCCAATGCAACACACCCCCATCATCTCCTCCAAGCACGCTGCTGCCATTGACTTTGCCTCTGCCACGGCCGACCTTGCCGGGGGCCCAGGATACCCTGTCACCACTGCTGACCTCACCTGCATGTTCTACTCCCTTTCTTCCTCTTCTTCCCTTCTTCCTCTTCTTCCCTTCTTCCTCATTCTTCCACTGCCCCAGGTTATCAGGCATTTCCCTTCTCTCTCTCTCTCTCTCTTTTTGAAAGCAAGTGTTTCCTCCCCACCTTTTTGGTTGTTTCCAGGTATTTCTGAAACGAATCAAATTCGTTTCTCAAACGCATTTCCCGTGAAACACATTTCCCACTTTGGGGATCGTTTCCCTACAACTATGAGTCATTCAACAGGCCAGTCCGGTGGACTCTATTCATACAACTAAAAAAGAAATTGAAAAATAGCATGGCATGGATTAAGATGCTATTCTGCTAGCAAGGAGGCATATAGAAATGAGATGGAAATGTTAATAGACAGAAATGATTGCCAGAATCTGAGAGATGGTGCTTTTAAGTTCCCATGGCTAGACAATGAAGCAGTTAGTGAGCTTTTGGATACGTCAACAAGCAAAGATTTGCAAACAAAGATAATAAGGAGGGTCTTTCTAGATTTTTCTTTATGAAGTTTGGAAGTGTAAAACTACAACCTGTGGGGATAGCAGGTGACCAGAAAGGGCGGCAAGTTTCCCTAGCCCAATTTGGAATTCTGGGAGCTGCAAAATGAACATCATGTATAGAAGGGTAAGTAAAAAAGGAAAAAATAAAAGAACCTACAAAGTTGAAAATGCACCACTCATTCCAGAAAAATGTCTT
The DNA here is from genome assembly GCA_022559845.1 of Amorphophallus konjac. NCBI lineage: Eukaryota > Viridiplantae > Streptophyta > Magnoliopsida > Alismatales > Araceae > Amorphophallus > Amorphophallus konjac. Next base: position 600,766,127 of record CM040121.1, read on the forward strand.
GGAGACAATTTGATAATAAAAAGATTGTGGCAATATCACTAAATAAAGCTTTTCATGCATACTTAAAATGACTAATGTACATATTGTTTACTATAATAGCAGTCTCAGGTATGCAAACAAAGAACATGGAGGGAAGTCTACAATGAAATTGCAAAAAGATATTCTCAAAAATGAAACTAGCCATTTGCAATATTGTTTATCAACCAATCAAGATAAAAACTACAGAAGAAATAGAAATATTGCAAAAAGAAGATCTCCACTTTTGTTTGTTTCCTAAAGTTCTTATTCAAGTGATCAGTGCCACGGAACCCATGTGCAGCATCAAAGCACCATTGGCTGCTAGGTACCAGTTAGAAAATCCTACTTATCTAAACAAAAGAACAATATGTATAATGACTTTCTTCGGTAGTTTAGTGTTTTGATAAAGAAAATTTACGTACAGGAAGCATCTGTGTGGCTCGTAGGCAGCTTTCATATGCCTCATCTGGTAGTGACTCCCTGCCAAGTTTACAAGAGTAAGAATGACATAGAAGTAAATTCAAACACCCAAACCTATAATTCTAAACAAAAATATGCTGTTTATAAACTTACAAATGCATGAATTCAAAAACGTTACATGAAATATTTACCTGGCAGGATAACCAATTGACATCCCTGCCCACGGTAATGCAAGAGAGGGATCTATACTTCTAGCACGATCAAATGCTTGCTTAGCCAATTGCTGGTTACCTAAATTTCTGTAAAGCTGAAAATGGCAACATTACAAGAGGTATGCCAGAGCAATCCTTTGCCAAGGTATAGAACAATATAATGTACCATATACCTTTCCAAGGTATGCCCAAGATACAGAAAGAGAAATGTCCAACTGCAATCCCCTGATGAGAGCATGCTGTTTCAATACAGGATTATGGGATAAGGAACCCAAAGCCACCCAGAATTCACTGTTTACTCCTTCAAGTATCAAGCTACCCAAAGCCATTTTTTCAGGTAGCTGCCTGATAAACAAACAGTCAATTAAACTAGCTAGAGTATTGTTAAGCTGTGGATGTAATCATTAGTAGATATTACCAAATGTCTAGGTGTGGCATCTTTCTCTCTTCTAATGAAGCAATGAGATCAAGGGAATTTGCAACATCAGTGTAAAGATTTGCTTGCCAAGGTGTCAAGTGCAAAGCTTGTTGATAAGCACGATTAGCGCTGTTTGCAGCCAAAATGCGTGCCTTTTTCCAATGATGGATGGAAGATTCAAAATTCTCCTCGTCAGTTTCTGCATCTTCTTGTTCTTCTACCCAGGGAAAGCATTTAGCATAAGCAATCTAAAACAGAAAGAAAATTCTGCTTAATTATTGTCTCAATGGAGTGAAGTAATTAAGAAGCCTAAAAAGTCATTCAATTCTAAATGTTAGAGAAAGCGGTAAGAAGATATTCAAATCATACATCAAACGACAGTTCCAATGCGTAATGCATTTTAAATTTATGTTCCAAAAAGGGCCAAATGATTGAAGAGCAGATTCACCACTGTAATGGAGGATCCATCTTATAGAGACAGAATACACTTTGGACTTTAGGGGAGCACATCTTATGGCTGTAGCTTTTATTACACAATTGTAAATCGCTTTCAACCTAGTAAAGGCAGCTTCATCACTTTATCAACTTTAGTGTTGCAAGATGGATTGAGTCTTTTATCCTTGTTAATTTTGGTTAGCATAATCGAGGGTCTTACCTTGAAACCTATTGTAGGTAAGTTTCAAAACAACCTGAAGTCTGAGACCAAAAAGCTATTGCATGATAGCTGGCTGAAGAGAGATAACCTTTCGTATCTTTCCAGAGAGCATGAGGATCCTTTTTCATGTGAAGTTCGTATGCATGAAAAACAAGTGATGCTCCATGATGTAAAACCACCGAGTACATGATGACAACCAATATCCATTTTCAGCTTCTTCCTTTTTCCTCAAATTTCCTTCCCTCTTGCATTAACAATTTTGCCCGTTTCTTCCCCTCTGCTCCATTTTACATTGGTATCCACAAGCTTGAACCCTTGGGTCACCTAAGCAATGGATCCACCATCATCCACCAGACAGTTCATGCCAACAAATAGCATGCAGATAAAGCACAGACCTAGGCTCAGTTCCACCATCAATCATCTTACAACAGCTGTCAACAGTCAACACTGTTGATTGCACAGATTAGTCTGTCATCTACTTCCCTGTCTTAGCCTAGCAGGCAGCAGTTAACTGCCAACGGAAATCTCCAAAAGAAACCAACCAAATATATATTCTTCCATCCTCAAATCCAGAATCTTTTTCTCCTTTATCCTCATTGCTTTCAAAGCCTCTAATCCAATGAAAAATCACAATTTTACTAACCTAGTGAAAAACCACAATTTTCCATGTACAAAGACCACTCTACAGATCAATCAAGCAAGCATAATCTTCATCATGATCAAGTTACAGCACAATGCAGATGCAGGATGGCAACTTGAAACACATTCCACAATCCTTGCCAATCTCAACAGCCATTGGAACATGCCAACTAATCCACCCAAGTCTCAACACTTCAACAGCACCATCCCACTCACTAAGGAATCTGCGGTTACCGACTCTTGCTATCCCGTTCAATGATACCACATTTTTTAAAACCTATTCAAATACCCGTGATCATCCTATTTCCATGACAAAGAAGAGAAGTCATGGTCCCCAGCTTAATTCATCATAAATAACCTGAAACTGAAACAATTATCAGCTCAGACACATTTTAGTTTATGTAGCCCAAACAGACAATTTCCTCTCGTGTGAATTTCCATTATTTCCTCTCCATTCTGCTGAGGCAACCCGCTTTACAGGAAAAGGATCCTACCATGGTTATCGACATGACAATGATATCAAGTTAGCAAACCTAAACACCCACCTTGACAAACTTAAGGCACAAAATAGACTATTATCCTTCCCATCTTTGTTTTGATATCCTCCGGCAACAAAACCCTTAATCCCAAGCCTAAAAGATAACAAGTCTACCACATCAGGCCATATCTAAACAGAACCTACATTAAAAGCCAATTACAGTCCAAGTAAAGCCAGTACCCCCTTGTCCTAACATGTATTTCCTTTCCTGCAGTCTTATCTTCATTCATTTTTTTATGAAGTTGCCTCAAGAACTAGTGTTTGCAACCTAAGAATTGCTCCATGACTCTATGCAAAGTTCCTTCCACAAATCCTAACATCAGAAATCGTCATCTGCAGTCATATCAACAAGTGGGGCAACTTCATTGGAAAGAACTAGCGTCTGCAACCAAACTACCTAAGAATTGCTCCATGACTCCATGCAAAGTTCATTCCACAAATCCTACCAACGGAGATCATCACCTGCAGCCATACATCAAGTAAAGCAACCCTTTTTTGAAAGTGATCAAGTATAGCAACTTAAATGGAAAAAGGCCATTAAGTAATCAGAAACAACAGTTAAAACTTTTGTGGGAAAAAATGGCATCTGGCATAAAGAAGGTACTAAGTGATGCTCTGAGAGATGCCAACTTAAGGAGAAAGAGCAAAGAGAATAACAGTACAAAAAAACTGATGTAGTTACCACCTGTATAATATACCTGGATGTCTCCTTGTAGCTTCCATAAAGAGGAACAACCACCTGATAAATATGTACTTGCCTTTGCGACTTCAGATGCTTCCTACAGTTTCAGTAGTGATTAGGTATTTCAAATTAAAAAGAAGTCTGTTTTTAAAAAGACAGGGAGAAGGGGACAATCACGATATCTGATACCATTGAACTAACCTTTAGCAGCGAAGTTGCCCAGATAAATGCTCCATAATTGATGCACTCCTTTGATAACCCAAGCAGGGCAGATGCAAGCCCAAAATGGGCAGATACATTTTTAGGGCTTACTTCCAGAGCTCGACGAAACTGTTCAACCCCCTGCAATAAGATATGGCACAAGCTCACATCACTATTACCTTCAGGAAATTTGTGACAAGGCTAAGAATATTTTATTTTGGGGTGAAATTTTCACTTCTATGAAATTTGTTTTAGCATGTAGAGCACAAACTGAAGACTGATGTTGAGTACACAACAATGAACCAAATAAAATCTCTTAATTATTAAGTTTTTAAGCCATCCAACTCAATACCTTAAGGCAAAGAGTGGGGTGGATACTGAACATCATATTAAGTTCATATTTTACTTTTGTTTCCATTCAACGTGAGACTATTCTAACACATCCTTTTCAATTGCAGGCAACTCATCCTCTATCACATTGACAATGACAAACAGAGGGTAATTTTTTTTTGAAAAGTGGGTAGTACCACTATTATATAAAATGAAAAGAGAGGAATTTACAAGTGTAAATAGTCAGCTCCCAAAAGAATCCTTGTACAAAAAATCCCTGCCAAGATGGCAAGCCCCTATCTGTCCGCCAACAAAAGGAAAAGTGAGTAGTTGTGAGACTTCACTTTACAAAGATGCTTAGCCCACTCACACACTCTCGCAAAAACAAAGGAAAACGATCCTCTCCTCCACTCTTGTTTCCTCTATGAAGATTCTTCCATTCCTTTCGTCCCACAAAGCTCATAAAATAATGTGAAGGATGAGCTACCAAATGATTTGATCCCCTTTTAGGACCCATCTCTAGTGTCATTTGAGAAATAGTTGCTGCACACTCTCAAAGTGGCCCAAGGGGTGTTGCAGCGTGACACCGATCCTAGTCTATACCACCTTAGAGAAGGAACAACCCGTACAGAGATGATTGAGATCCTCCTCCACCTCTCCACACAAATAGCACGAAGTTGCTATGTCCAGCAAGAAGGGTGCAACCTATCACAAGTGGGCAATCGGCCACGTGAAATCCTCCATATCAACAGCTTCACCTTCAGCGGGCTCTTGGAACCCCAAACCTGGGGAGCAAAGCGATGACGCACACCCCATCTAAAATAATAGGGTAAGCCGCCCTGACAGAGAATCTTTCCTCCTCCCATCTCCACACCTACCTGCCAGCATTATTGTCCACCAGCCTTAAGTGAAAGAGAGATGACAGTAGGCTATCCAATTGGTCCATCTCCTCTTACACTAGATTCCTCTTGAAAGTTGGTAACCAGGTGTCGCCAGAAAGCCTATGTAGTGAGAGGCGTGAGGCAATCAAAGTGACATGGGGGTCGCCTCACAGCTCAAACGCCTCGGCGATGGCCGAGACATTTGAGATGTTTGTGGCAAGATTTTATTAAATAAATATATAATTTAAAAATTAAACAATATGTCTAAATATCACAGATATATATATTTTAAATAAATATCAAAAAACTGCATATATAAAGTCAATAAATTTCCTAAATGCATTCATTCCTAAACAAGAATAACACTCATATTGTCATACATGCAAATACATTAAACAAGAATAACAAGTGCAACATTATGACAAAACTAAAACAAGTAAACAACCAAACAAGTCAATTACATAATCCCATAACACAAAGCATTTGTGTATGTGTGAGAGAGAGAGAGTGTGAGAGAGCGGCCATCAGGTTGGGGCTGTGCGTGTGTGTGTGAGAGAGATTGTGTGAGAGAGCGGCCATCAGGTTGGGGTTGTGCGTGTGTGTGTGTTTAGGGTTTAGAGAGAGAGGGAGGCAGAGAGAGAAGGTGTGCACGAGAGAGAGGGGGGGCCGAGCCCCCGTGCGTATGTGTGTGAGAGAGAGAGTGATAGAGAGAGAAAAAGAGAAGAACCAAATCCCTCTCTGTGTGTGTCCGTGTATGAGAGAGAGAGAGAGAGAGAGAGAGAGAGAGAGAGAATGAGAGAGGGGCTGCCGGACTAGGGCTAGGGTTGTGTGTGTGTGTCTATGTGTGAGAGAGAGACAGAGAGAGGGGGGGTACGTGCGAGAGAGGGGGAGAGAGAGAGCGAGAGAGGGACCGAGCCTCTGTGCGTGTGCGTGCGTGTGTGTGTGTGTGTGCGCGTGCGTGTGTGTGTGTGTGTGTGTGTGTGAGAGAGAGAGAGAGGGAGACAGAGACAGAGGGTGTGTCCATGTGAGTGTGTCTGTGTGTGAGAGAGAGAGAGAGGGAGGGAGAGGGAAACAAAAAGAGAGGGTGCGTGCGAGAGAGGGAGACAGTGGAGTACCGTTGCTTGCCGTCAGGAGAGGGAGAGAGAGAGACACTCGTTGCCGTCAGTGCCGTCGGCCCCTCACCAAGCTCGACATCATCTGCTCTACGGTTGCCGCTCGCTAGACCACGAAGGCCGCTCACCGGACGCAGATCGCCACAGGGGGGGGAGGCGAAGGGGATGAAAAGACCTAGGGCTTTCGATTCACAAAGGCTTTTCGATTAGGAGGGAGAAGACGAGCTTTTATAGCCGGGATCCGATTTGCAGGCAGGCTATCTGGTCTTGGACGGTTCGCGGAAGGGCGCTAGCGGACTGTGTCGAGGCGCTTGAGGTGGCTTGGGAGCACCGAGACGCTTGAGGCGGCCCAAAAGCGGCCCAGGCAATTTCGACCGATGCGAGGTGAGCTACCGCCGCCTCGCCTCTCCTCGCCTCAACGCCTAGGCGAGCGCCTCAATCGCTTTTGACTATACAGCAGAAAGCTGGCTATAAAAGGATTGTGCTACGGAGGACAAGAGTGCATCTGCAACAGCTAAAAGCCTAGGATAGGCCTCTTCAAGTGTGCAATCCCACACCACCTATCTTTCCAAAAAAGACTCCTCTACCCATTACTCATCCTGGCACGAACATTAGATTTGATGACATCACTACATTGGATGATGATTCTCCAAATCAGGAAGACACTTAAAAAAAAAATCGAAGAGACATTGTACAAAGAAGGCAGTGTCAAATCCCACTCTCTGGACCTGCTATAATCTCTCTACCTGATGATATAGCCATAGCCCGTGTCTCCCACTCCAAGCCTCCACAACCATCTACAGAGAAGTACCAAGTTAAAGTCCCTGATGTTCTTGAACCCCACTCCTCCTGCTTCTTTGCTTCTACATACTCTCCTTGAAGAAATGTCATGCCAACCCCTCCCACCATCTCTTCTACCGTGTCGGAAAAATCTAGCTTGACTGACCAGCTTCTTGGCCACAGTTTTGGAGATCCTGAAAATAGAGAGATAGTAGATAGGACGGTTGTCCAGCACCGATTTACATAAGACCGTCCCCGCCCCCCCCCCCCCCCCGCCCCCGAGAGGAGTCTCGCCTTTCAACCTGCAAATTTAACTCAAACTTTTGCACTACCATCTGCCAATCTCTACAATGGAGGACCCCAGGAGACAAAGGATGGCCTAAGTAGGAAAAGGGAAAGTCTCCTATCTAACAGCCTAATATGAATGTTGCACTCCTGAACGACCTCTCCTCCATACTGACCCCAACTATAGTACTTTTACTATAATTCATCTTTAAGCCACTAACCTCCTATAAAATCTCTAGGATCAACCTGACATCATTACATCAAAGAACTGACTCTCCTCGTCTAGTAGGAACAGAACGGTGACATCCTCATAGTGTGGGTGGCTAATCCTCAAACTGTGATGTCTAACTTAGAAGCCTCTGATGATGCCTACCCTCTCCGCCCTCATCCATATCCGGCTCAGAAACTGTGCAACAAGAACAAATAAGAGAAGTGACCACATGTCTCCCTGGAGGAGCCCTCTACCACTAAAAAACGATGGGGTGGGCTACCCATTCACAAGGGCTGAAAAGATACACACCCAGATCACCCTATCCATTTCTAGTCAAAACCCATCTTAGCTAAAGTCTGTAGGAGACATTGCCAATTAACACTGCCATAGGCCTTCTCAAAATCCAACTTCAATATCACCCCCCTCTTCCTCTAGCTCTTCATAGCATGCATGCACTCATGTGCCACTAGAAAATTCTCCTGGATATATCTCCCCCTGATAAAAGTCCCATGTTGTCCACTAGCCACTCTGTCAATCACACTATCCAATCTTCTTGCCAATAACTCAGTGATGATTTTGTAGGTACTGTTCAATAGACTAATGGGTCTAAAGTCTCCGAAATCATGTGCACCTTGCTTCTTGGGGATGAGGACCAAGAGGGTTTTGTTGATGCCCCTCGAGTGAGCCTTACTCTCCTGGAACTCCCCTAATGCCTGAATGAGGTCCTCCTTGGCAATATCTCAGCACCTCTGGAAGAAAATCATAAGGAAGCCATCAAGACCTAGGGCTTTGTCACCTACAAGTGAAAAAATTGTCTGTCTAATCTCTTCCTCCAAGAAAGGGATGGAGAGGGCTTCACACTCAGCCGGAGAGAGGCAATGAGTAAATCATCTGCAATGCCAGATCAGTCCATCTGCTCTTCAGTAAAACGCTTGAAGTAATACTCCTTTGCACACATCATGATGTCCTCCTCCCTCTAGATACTCTGCCCACCAACCCTGATAGAAGTTATGTGGTTGGTTCTACTTCTCCTTGAAGCAATAATCTAAAAGTGCTTGGTGTTCCTATCACCTTCTATGATCCACTCTTACTCAATCTCCACTTCTAATAAATATCCTCCATGATGAGGATCTCTTCTTATTCTGCCCTCAGGGTGTCCTTTCATATGTTAGAGTCATCCAACAATCCGACCTCCTCCAAGCAATCTAACCCTACCAATTATTGAAGGATCATTTCCTTAGCCATCTTGCCAAGTAGGGTTTTATAAACACCCCACCTTTTAAGAACCCGTGACAAGTGCTTCAATTTTCGAAACAAATTAGCCATGAAAGAACCTATGTGCCTTTATACATTTCAAGTCCTCCTAACAGTGTCTATGCAGTCTTCCTCCCTAAACCAACACCTCTCAAATCTAAATACCTGTATTTTCACATGGTTGTGGCTGGTCTTCAACAAGATGGGTTTGTGGTCCAAAGTCGATCTGGCTAAACAAGATGCTTGCACATAAGAGAAATGCTCTTTCCACTCCACCAATACCAAAAACCTATCTAGCCTAGCGCAAGCCAGTGAAGACCTCAAATTGCACCAGGTGAACTAAGTATTCACCTGTCTAATGTCGATGAGAGCTGCCTCCTCTATGAAGTCACAGAACTCCTCTATCTCTCCTGTGTGAAGGTGGCCCCCGTACTCTCCGAAGCCACCGTCACTACATTAAAGTCACCCCCACACGCCAAGGTCGGCTTGACCTATAATGATATAGGAGCAACTCCTTCCACAAGGCTCTCTTCCCCTCTCTGGACTGGGGGCCATATACTCCGGTGAAATCCCAGTTGAAGCCATTCCTCACGCATCAAAAATGGAGGGAGATAGCCCTCGCCAACTTGCCAATCCACCTCAACTTCCACCACCTCAAATGCAATCCACAAGATCATGATACCTCCTGCCCTCTCCTTTACCGGAGAGGCCACCCTCTTCGAAAACGTACCACTCCCAATCTCCCTCATGAACCCCTCCCCATCACCTTTACACTCAATCTCTTGGAGAAACATGATATCAATATTGCATCTTCTATCAAACTCCTTCACTGCCCTTCTCCTCTCACCTCCACCTAACCCCCTCACATTCCAAGATAATATCCTCATAAAGATATGATTGCCCCCCTATCCCTCCTCATTCTCCTCTCCCTCCTCATTCTCCACCCTCTCCCTCATTGCCCTCTTATGTGATTTCCCCAGCTTCGCCTCCCTAGCCAAACCCTGATGAAAAGCCCCCGATGTCCTTATCCACCCCCTCAAAAGAGACTCCCATCTTGTCCACCAACTCCCTCGTGTGTGCCTCTGTCAACTTCTCCACTATCCCTATCAACTCCCTCACCTCCTCCTTGGGCATCCTATTGTTGTCCTCCACTTGCTCTTCCTCAGAATCACCCTCCTCCAGCCCGAGTGTCCCCGGGACAACTTCTTCTTCTTCTATCAGTGATGCCCACCCCTATTTCTGATCTAGTGTGGCCAACTTCCGCTAGCTCTGCGTGAACGTGCCGGCCGTAGCAACATCCAAGCCGATCTCACAGGTCTGCTGACCTGGGGGAACAAGCCGGGTTGACATTACATCCACGCCGCTCCACACGCTCGCCTCCAACAGGAGCATCCGGGGCAGGATGCCTGACGACGGCATGACACACAAGGGGTCGGCCCCCTGTTGGCCATGTGCTAAATGGAGATGGTGTTCCACAACGGAACACAACTACAGTGCCCCCTGAAACCCCCTGTCAAACACTCAATCCGTCCTTCCACCGGCTGGGCCGGGCTTGGCAGAGTATAGGTGACCCCCGGCTACCTCTTCCCTACACTCATCGCTGCCAGAGAAACCCTCATGCCCTAGACAGAACCGCCTTCGCCGATCGATGACTATAGTCAAGGTTGGAGCCGGAGTCAACACCGCCTATCTTCCCCTCCGTGCGCTGCGAGCCTACGATATGCATGTCAGACGCAATCTGGCAGTAGGGGAGATCACTATCAGTTCGGGACGGCCGGATACGCGGGCCGGGTTCGGATTCGACTAAGTGGGGGCAGCAAATCTGCCCCGGCCCCGTGCCCGCTGGCTCGGGCATTGGGCGTGCCATCCCCCCTGCTGGAGCGGAGTCGGCCCACCGGGTTCCAAAACCCCACTACCACTCTAGCCAAATCCACTTTTTAAAATTCAAATCTTGCCCTGTGGAACCGCCATGTACCCCTTGCCTCGAGTTGTCTTCCTCCTCTCAATCAGGCAAAGGATGCCCTAACGACTGTGACTGTCGGCCATCCGACTGCGCCACCACCGCCATCTTTTGGCGTTGCCCCAACAGGGGGTTGAGCCGCACCGGAAAGACATCTCCGACAAGTTCAAAGTGGACTACAATTGGAATCTCCAACAGGGCACTCACCTAGACGGTGGCCTCCATCGCCATGAGCTCCTCTCCCTCCATCAAGCATAGAGTGCCCAGCTACAGTTTACCAAACCAACGAACAAGCATCAGTGCCCCAATCTCATCGTGAAGGAGTAGGGGCACCCCCACGAACCGGATCCTAGTTCGTTTGAACCTGGAGTCAAGAAAGGTCCCCATATGGCAGGTCCATTGGCGTATACAGAGCAGGGCTCCCTCCACCACCACATATCCTGCCTTCGCCCATGCTACAGCCTCCTCATCCCTCCGTCCCATTGCCAGGAATAGCCGAAGCCCCGTCTAAACCACTGCCCAACCATATTTGCTGCTTGGCCCACTATCTAACACATCCTTCACTCGCGACGACTCTGCCCCCCTCCCTTCCACCAAATCCACCCTCAAGCATTTTCTCAACCACTAGAGCCTTCCCTGCACCACCTCCAGCGGGAGAGGGTCCACCTCCACACACGACCCACCTCCCTTCGCAGCCAACGACCAACCCGGATTTCTAATTACAACTTCTGCGAACGACCAGCCGGGAAGGACCCGACCTCCGCTGCCTCTGCTGCTCACCGCCGGAGCTGTATAGGATCAGAACAGGTGGCCCGGACGTCCACACCTGTAGCAACATCTGCCTCGAAAGGTCGTTTCCCAATGACCTCCCAGGCACACTTGGTGGTTCGCACTAGAGGCACGCCCAGGCAGTCCACCCTGCGGCATGCCCTTCCTCAGAGCTTCTCGCTCTAGGAATGGGCTAGAGAGAAAGAAATCCACCAGCACTAAGAATGATGAACACAGGGTGCACGGAGTAGAAATATAAAAACGGGCTTTGATACCATATCAAGTTCTTGGTTTGCTCAACTCAATATCTTAAGGCAGACAATGGATTAGATGACATATTGTATTCATATATACTTTCGCCGCCATAGAATGTGAGATTATTTTAAGATTAATAGACTAGAACTAGCTGGAAACCTTCCAGAAAGTTGAGCCATACAAAAAAAAGGCTTTGGTTATTGGCTAAATTCCTGAGACAAGGTAGCAAGGAAGTACATCAAATGTCAACTTCTTTAAAATCCTTGACTCATTGCCAATAAATTAAAAAAAGGAAACACCCATTCATTTATACAATGACTGGTGGACACGTGCAAGGGATTAAAATAATGTCTACTGATTGCTAAACTGGAGGAGAGGGGAGAACAGAGATAGAAATACACAAACACTCAGAGAGAACGGGAGCAAAAGAAGAGGAGGGGGGCAGGAGGAAAGGAGGGAGGGACGGAGGGAAAGAGATGCCTAAAGCTCTAAGAGCATTGTTTATATCATTATATGTCAAAATTGACACATTATTCAACAAAACACAGAGCTCGGAAAGAAACGTATATGTAAAATACTTAAGAGTTAACAACTAGCACAGAAAGTGAAACATAATGTTGCCATCATCATCACCACCACACAAGCCTTATCCCATTTAATCAGAGTCAACTAAGACACATGCATCAGCCAAAAATAAAATAAACAAGTTGATCATATATGGTCCAATCTTCCCTTATAGTTTTTTGGAAGGCATATCCTATATAGGTTAACTTTCTGGACATCAAATAACATCTCAGTATCTGTTTGTAATCATTGGAACAAGGGAGACAGCAACTTTCCTGTCTAAATGAACCAAGCATCAGATGAATGTTTCCGCTCTCAATCAGCGCAAGAATTTTTGAGTCCTCCAGTTCAATAGCTCGCCCGTATGACTGTTCCCAAAGTAAAGATCAAGGGAAGAAAAGGAAGGAATAATGTGAGACAAAAAAACAAAGAATCTTGTGAGACAAGAAAATATAGAAGCATGGAATAAAAAACAATATATAGAAACATGAACAGAAATTAAGAGCAAATAAGTCAATCAAATAAAATTTTCAAATAGAATCCTTTGCTTATGTATAATAATAAAAAAAAATCTTAGTACTGATCTTTGTTTTTCCTCAAGTTAACAGGTAAATGTATCTTGTTGAATTAGTTTGTCAAAATTAGAAGACTAAACACTTGGATAATCATAAGACATACAAAGAAAAAAAAGTAATCCTCTTGCAAATTCCTTTAAGCTCATGTAGACATCATTTTATACATTCCTGGATTTTGAGAGCTTCTCGACAGCCATTCGCAAACCATGATCAAGGTACACCACCAAGATGAAAGAACACAATGGCCAAAAATATTTACCTTTATGGCTGCAGTGAACATACCCAAATGCTGGTATGCTAGACCTAGAGCCTAGAAATACAAAAACACATAAATCGTTTCACAAAAATGAAAAGTAAAAAGTTTCCAGAAAGGCAATCAATTAATGAAGTCCATCATACCTCCCAAAGATCTGCACAAGTTGGGTAGCCCCTTATTGCTTGTTGGAGGCTCTGTACGGCCTCCGACCATTTCTTTTGGTGAACCTGTCATAACCAAGCACAAGACTATGATTTAACAAACATATAAATTATCATTCCTTGGTTAGGCTTTGTCTTTAAAATAGAGATTGGACTATGAATTAGACTGCATGTTTCTAACATTGCAAAGCAATCCAAACAAAGAAAAATCTCTCACCTATAATACTAATACAATTTTGAAATAAAGGAATATTCTCTGCACATTCCATCTGTCAGAAAAGAACACAGACCATTGAATTATCTTTTAGATCTCAACAACTAATTCCTTTTGTGGCATAATTATCCTCAAATGAATTCCATGCATACTAAACTAACATTTACTGTTAGATCTTCTCTTTTCTCACAAAAAATAGCAGTCTTCCCCTCCCTCCGTCCTTACCTCCATATTTCCTCTTTCCACAATGCTAATAAATAGAGACTCAATAACAAATGCTGCAATTGTATTAATATAGTAATTGCTCTATCTTCTTTTTCCTCACAAAAAATGGTCGTCCTTCCCCTCCGCAGCATCTCTTCCTTCATCTTTGCTACTTCCATAATGCTAATAGATGAGGATTCAATAATAATTGCTAAAATGAACTTTGATATGGTAATTGTTCTCCCACACAAAATCACCCATCCATATCTTCTATCTAGTGCACACCTTCACTGCTCAACTAAACCCATTACTTTGAGAGGCATAACAGTAATAGTTATTAAAAATTCTAACTTTTTAAAAGAATACATTAGATCTCAACATAATCGCGCAAAAACGTTTGCCCTCTAATCCATTAGTGCACAATCTACTTTGAACAAACCTCACGTGGCAAGACTGGTATAACAAAACCTAAAGAATGCCTTTTTGCACTTGACCAAACCCTTATGATGGAATATGTCTCTCTTAACATGCTTACGTAATATGAGTTCAAAAATGTAAAAGATACCCCCCTGTTATAACTGAGTTAGCCATTCAATGTTAAATTGTGGTACCTGGGTCAAACTGGTGTCTGTTTTGGTGTTAAAAATTTGCTGTCCCTATGAATTACCAATAACAACAACATATTTGGAGAATCATTATGTGTCCATTTATAGCAAAGACAAGATCCCATGACTAGTTATACTTGTACATCCCTCCTTTTATTTTTAATACAATAGCGGTACCACCACTTTCAAAACCAAAAAAAAAAAGATCTCATGGCTGGTTCATCAAATATCTTTTAACATATTCCTTTCCACTCACATGGATAATGAAAATCTCTGAAGTATTAAAAAATTTAATAGATCCAAAATTGAGATTATTTCAATAACAAAGACATTATTCTTTCATCAAAATTCTTTGATACTTTTAATTAAAAACTATATTTATCCTAACCAATAATTTTGTCCATCTTCTATCTTCTAGTTTGAAATAATAGTTCTTCATTTAAAATCCCTCTTAACCATAATTACTAAATGGAATATGGTAAATGATTAGCTTTCAAATATGTTTAGACAATATTGTCCACCTATATAAATACAGGAAGCTAGTTTATTTCCATTTCTATATTACGTGCATTAGCACATGCACTTTAACTAGTAATAAACACGCTCAGAACACAAAATGAAGTGCACAACCAAGAAAAAGAGACATGATGAGAGAGACCAGCAGATATCCTATCCTCCTGAAAGCCCAAAAGGCCTTTGGCGACCTCTCCGAAGCTTCTCTACAAACAGCAATCTCCAAGCTTTCTTTTCCTCCTCCATCCAGCAAATCACAAAGGCTCTCCTGCACAAAAGGTCGCCGCCAACAGAAAAAACAAGAAAATCAACGACTTTTCAAGAACCCAAAGCATAAAATGATCTCGAGCGAAGATTTCCTCGCTTATTCCACTCACTCCCGCTTCAAAATCTTCCGGGTTGAGATTAACCGCTCTCAGATAACACTTGGACGCCCTCTGCTCGTCCACCGACACCTTGCTGTAGTAATGCCCTAGGTACCGGAATGCGGCACCATTACTGGGGTTCAGCTTCGCCGACACCACAAAATGCTCCACGGCTCTTTCCTTCAATTCCTTCGAACCCTCTTCCTCCCCTCTTTCCCACAAGTACAGACCCTACAGAAGAACCAAAGCATACATACAAACAAAAGTTACAAATTTTTTTTCCGGAAGGATCACCAAGCCACGAAGCGGGTAAGCATACAATTTCCTGGTGATGTGTGGGGCTTTCTGGGTTGGAGTCTACGGCTTCCTGCAGCCGCCGCAGCTGGCCGTCCCCTTCCTCCTGCAAGACAGAAGGTGTTCAAAGAGAGAAGATGAGAAACGGAAAACAAAAGTTAGAACTTTTGGGGGGAGGGTAAGGTTTTAGAAAACAAGGGCACCTCCGGCATGTTAGCGACAGAGAACTGCAGGGAAAAGCGGGGCAGAGAGAGAGAGAGTGGAGAGCAGAAGTAGAAATCTAGGGATGGCGGGGAAGAAGGCGATGAAGACGAAGACGAAGCCGAAGAGAGGTAACGCAGCGCGCTTTTGAAGCGCACCGGTGTGATTTCGACGCTGTCGGGTCGTAGTGCTCCGTGTCGGACGCGATTACCAGGTGGCCGAAACGGGTAGGTTTAACGTGGCCTGTATCCGAACCGTTAATGCGGAAATCGGTTCGGGTAAGCCCGCTATCTTTCGCTCGAGAATAATCCAAGCTCTTGTTAAAGAGAAACATGGGTGACACTTAAATCATAGGATTTCACAAGACACATCATTACGTTGGCGATCAAAAATTCATCAACAGTTCATCATCTAGTATCGGATCGATTTATACAATTCTGATCAATATCATCAAAAAATAATCAAATTATCGTCATTGACATAAAATAAAATATATTTGCTAACATGCTATAACACATTTTCGTATGATTTTGTACTAATCTGCCCATTCAAAAGACATTTTCACCTATATATATATATAGATGGCTATTCCAATGTCGGGTATATACAGATGACAATTCAAAGTGTCGAAGGTCACATTACAGAGGGTCACTTAATGTCGGATGCCCGCTGTTTCCTTGCGCCATTCCTCCTTTATCATGTTCTTGTTGTCATCTACACTCGAAGTGGAAAGATGGGGGAAAGAGGGGAGTGGAGAAAGAACAAGAGGCAAAATGATAGCAGATGTAGTTGGACGGGTCACCCCAAGGCCCAGTCCGGCCCAATCAAACCTTAATAACTTACCAGCCCAGTATTTCTTGTTGTGACTTGATCGAGATATGTTGACTCTACATAAACTTGGAATGAGTTCAACTTGTTGCACCGTACATGCAGACTGTTGCACTAACTTACCGTATAGTGTATACACAAGATAAATAAATATTTTTTTTGACTTTTCAGTTAGTTTGGGGGGACATACCCATCCACACTGTCGGATTTTTGATCAGACGGCCATAAAAAATCACAAAAAAGAGAATGAGCACTGTTTTCCACTAAAAGATGGGTTGACCAAAATTAGTCTTTTGAGAGTATTCATTTTTTAAGATTCCTCGTAGATTTCTGATTTAAGATTGGACGATATAGCTGGATTGTTTGCGAGGCAGCAGTCCAAAAAAATACAAAATATATTTTGACTGTATCGTGATGTGAATGGATCAAGTTGCTACATCACAGGCTGTGCAGCTGGTAAAACTTAATCTGAATGGATCAAGTTTATTGTAACAAGCCCACAATTTCTTGTTGCGAAGCTCATGGTGTGGAGGAGGAGTTTGGCTTGTTTTAAATTCGTGTGTGATGCACACTTTCGGTCCGTAGTGTCTTTAAATTTTTTTAATTTTTTGAAGTTGATCTCAAGATATCTTAACTTGGGATATAAATCAGGTCACAATCTGATTATTTAAAAAATAAAAAATGTTGATTTTAAAATAATAAATTATAATATTTATTTGATCTTATTTATTTTTGGATAATCCAATGATAACGTGATTTATATCTCAAGTTAAAATACATTGAGATCTATTTCAAAAAAATTAAAGAAAAATAAAGGAAAACTACATGCTGTATCCTTTTAATCAATCAAGACAGCGAATTCAAAGAAAGTGTGTTAGAAAGATTTGATTGATAGAAAAATCTTAAGTTTTAAAACATAGAGAATCATATTTTCAAGTTGCAGTCACAAGTCACAACCATCATGTGGTGAGGGCATACATATAAGTTTTTAGACTGTAGGGGCATTTATTACAATATGTTGGTCTTAGAGGCACGAGTGATACATGTTAGATTATAAAGATACATTTGCAAAAAATCTCTATAAAACATGGCCTTGGATTATCTCACGCATGGATCCAAACCTATTTCACACACACGCACAAAGCAGGAGATCATGTCGGCAAAAATATAATAATAATAATAAAAGAACATATATATATATATATATATTTAGATAACTCCACACCCAAGCTATCCATTCACATCATCTGATGTTGGATTGAACAGCTAGAAAACATCGAAAAAAAAGACAAATGGGCAGATGAAAATTGACCATCAAGGGTGTCTGTTCTTTTCTTCTTTCTCTCTTCCTATTTGTCAGATGATCGGACGATAAGGATAGATAACTTGCATGACAGTGCATGCTACCTAAAGAAATTTATTTTATTTTTTGATTGTGTTGCATCGCATGGTGACGAATTGGAGGCTCCAATGAACGGTGCAACAAGTAAAACTGATATTGTGAACCGTGCCAATCTGATTCAGCCGATTCATATTATTGTGAACTGTGTCAATACGATTAATTTCAAGGGGGAATCTGATTAACAAAAAATATTAATGCACATAATCCATAGCAGACAAAACCCAGAAAAAAAAAGAATATAACAGCTTTCAAAGCATCTTGAGCTGACAGAGGCGTCACATATCTATGTTAATACAACCACATCTCTGTGTGTGTGTCTGTGTGGTTTCATGCAGCTGTAAGTAAGAGAGCATCTAGGAGGTAGAGGGATTATACAATGTTATATGTTAAAATCTTATCTTCTGCTCAAAGAGTGACTCAGTTGATAAGTAATTAAGACACTTTATGTGCATCAAGATGATCAAGGTGTCTGCATTGCACTGGGACAATTTTGAAAGAAGAAATTGAAAGAAAAGATAAATATGAACTTAGTAATAAAAGGACTTACAAACGTAAAAAATAAAAAAAGGTTCTCTTATATATCTATGTGATCATTGAAAGTAGAGATGTCAACCATACTAGCTAGTGGATTCCCTCTGTTCCCTTCAATGATGTTGGTCACAAGTTACTAGGGTGCTATATTTCTTACATATTTACCAAGAAATTAATCCTCAGTAATTTTCAACAACTTCAGATCGCAATTATTGTTGGATGTCCGCTGCGTCCTCGAATCGTTACTCCTATATATATAACATTTTTTTATCGTTTGTTGTTATCCCATAGCTAGTTGAAGTGGAACGGTGGAGGAGAGGAGGCGAGCGGCGAGAAAAACAAGCAGCACATGGGGGCGGCAAAGGATGGCAGACGTCCTTGGACGGGCCTCCCCTCCCTGCCGGCATAAGGCCCATCGAGGGAAAGCTTTGTCGCCCGATGCACATTCAGGTGTGTTGCATATTCACTCGGTGTGTAATATTTTTAATTTTTAATTTTATTTTTTACATAATTTTAAAAAATATTTTAATTTAGAATATAAATCACATTACTATTAAATTATTTAAAACATAACTTATTTTAAAATATATTTAATATTATTTATGTAATCTTATTTTTTATTTTTTAAATAATTCAATAGTGATGTGAATTACATCTGAAATTGTAATATCTTGAAAGTCACTTTAAAAAATTAAAAAAATTAAAAAAATTTATACATCGTGCACATCTAATGTGTGCACCACACCCTAAGGGGGTCTTTGATAATCGATTAGCATAAGAAGATCAGGGCCCATCCTTCGAATAACTCATTCGACTCAGATGGGTCGAACGAGTTATTCGACCAAAACAGCCAATCACCTTCGTGTATGATCTTGGATTTAACTTGCACTTGCCAAAGTCACTTTTTATGAAAATCGGCCAATACGCTTGGGAACCGGGAGGGCACCGGCGAATACGCTGCCCTACCCAATTACCAAATTGGGCCTAAGTGTGTAGTAAGACTTACTCGTACTAGACTTTCCCGTTAAGGCATAACTTTGGCGGACATTACATCATATTAATCTTTAATGAGTTAATATACAACCGTGTTAATTACACATCCAACATATGTATCAAAAAACTTAATTATTTTTTATTAAAAAATTATGTTGTGAGATTCACGTATTCTAAACTTATTATTTAATATACAACAAAAAAAGTTGTTTCAAAAATAATTGGGCCCAATACTATTTATTAAATCTGATTTTTATTTGTTAAATTTTTATAGTTCATCGAATTGTGGTGTGCTTGTAAGATAAATTATGGGACGTGGGCACCATATCTTAAACAATTCTCAAAAAAAAAATTGTTTGAAGCACACCTTATGTGTGTCATTGACCCAGAGTATGTAATAAGTATTTTTCAATTTAAAATGATTGAGATAATCGTTAAGGATAATACATGATACACAGCTGGTAGTGCTTCTGTACAACCTGATCCAAGATGGTCAGACTTGTATGCCCATACAAATGGATCGACAATTGGGCAACAAGAAAATCACAAAAAATGCAGATCGTACACTCCAAATAAATTTAGCAAACAGAAGCTTGTGAAAGATCAATTTTTCATCGCCAATCTCATGCTATTTTGTGACGAATTTACGATAAATGTATTTTTATCATAGAATTATTTTTTATTATGATAAAATCAGTGATGGAAAATTTTCCATGGCAGAGATGTATCTAAATTTGTGACGAAAGAAGTTCTATCCCAAATCTATCTCTAAATATATAAAAAAATTACTCACCGATGTTAGCAACAGATATGTTATCCGGTGTCTATCCATCGCAAATTTGCAACGGATGTTTTTGACGCAAATATTTCATCACTAATCACATTTTTACTTATAGTGTTACTTAAGATTGGCCATGATAATAATTTTTTTAAAAGTTTTTTATAACCTCCTAACCATTAATTGGATTGTATGAATTTATAACTTGAATAGAAATAGAAATCGACTTGAGTTGTTTTACAAAAAGAAAAAAGAAAAAAAAACTTGCATCACCGGCAGTGAAGCAAATGTTACGCCACTGTCAAATGTCTACTACTTCTTGCTGTGAAGCCCATAGCTCGGGGGAGGACATAGAGGTGGGTTTTTTTCTACAAACATAATATAACCCGATGATCTTACACTTATTCCTCTGGGGTCAACATGTTATTTTAAAATATCCCAATATTTTACGGAAAATTATATGTGATATCCTTCCAATCAAGATGGTGAACTCCCAATAAAATGTGTGCTAGAAGGATAGAAAAGAGCGAGTCCTTAGAAGCTAGACGGAACGAGAGGCTTCAGTAGTCTGGAGCGAGTCCCAATAAAATGTGTGTTCAGACTATGTGATAACGCAAGAAGAATCCACCACGAGAACGTACGGGTTGCTTAATTTCAAAAGAAATTAGAAATAAAAGGGAAAAAGAATGTAATCATCTTCGCTGTTCTTCTTGAAATTAAGTTTAATTCCGAAGCTGCAGGTAATAGAACTCAAGTGAATTATATTATCACAATAAACAACTATGCATATATACATACATATACATGTATCTATATATCTATCTATATACAGCCCTCTTTTGAGTATATATATATAGATGCATGCATGGTCCTCAAACTTGGCCAATTTCAAGCTGATTCAGCTGAGTAGCTTGGATTGCGAAATGTGTGCTTTTTGTTCAAAAGGAGAATCCAATTCTTCCTTTAAATAAACATGGAAGAAGGAAGGAAAGAATAATGACAGGCTAGCGTGAATCGATTGCGTAAATCTGAAACTGGTCAACAAGATTCCCAAAAGCGATTTGATTCTGCAACCATTTAATTGGGCAGACAATGAATGATTGTTATAAAGTAAAGATAATATATAGTATCTCACTTAATTATTACAAAAAAAAAATCAACTGAGCTGTGTTCTTTATGGCAAGAGATACTTCCTTTCTCATTTCAAGAAAAGAGATACCTCCTTCGTTTTTCATTCCCGTTTATATAATCATGCGTGTCAGATATACACACACTGTACAGACATACAGACAGAGTAGTCACACGGCCATGATCTAAGGAACAAGAGTCTGACTTGTTGTACACTCGGGGTACTTGCACCCCCCCCCCCGAATATGTAGTGAACTTATTATTTTTTTATAATTACACACTAATTTGTACAAACAAATTAACTATTGTATAACATTGTGTGAACCTGTGGTGATCAGTACGTAATGTTGGGCGTGGGGCATTCGGCTTCTCACAAATACTAAGATATATAGACGACTCACCCACTTACACAGTTACACATAAGAGATGAAAAAAAAAACATCATTCTTTTATTAATTAGAGAGAGATATATATGAATGACCTATGTTAATAACAAACAATTATTTTGACATTCTTAAATTATATTAAGAAAGTATTTCAAGAGTTTCTCTGTTGTAAAAAAAGAACAGTCTTTTCCCCATTAATTAATCTAATGCATGCGGTCCGTGTATATATGTCACTGACCTGTCTGCAGTGGGGGAATAATTAAGGGTTGGTAAACGTTGCAAGCGTAAGTGTTCTTTTCTTCTCGAACGGCTGGCGTGGGGAACCTACCGAAGCCTCGTGATGGTCATTCATGTGAGGAAAGGGATAATAGCCATCCATCCCCATCCGTATGCAAGTTTTGGCTTCCAAGCAAGGAAACCAGAGGCCACTGTCGACGCTTGCCCCTCCCACACACCAACGCCAAGTGCACCACATTACATATATATATATATATATATATATATATATATAGGAGGTTACATATATATAATTAATGGTGCGGCTAGCTGCGTGTTTTGGTGAATCGGTCATGTTCGATCGTGTAGTTCCTCTCCTGACGAGGCCAGTTCCCAGACTTTGATTTTGCTCGAGACTATGTGTGGGGAGCCGTGACGGCCTGCTTGACAGCTGCTGCTCCCTCTGCCGGCCTTCTGCATGCGAGTACTGAAAGCGAAGCTTCAAGAGGGTGTTGCAGCCAATATAATTAATATTGTTCCCAATTAAAACATCATGGACACACACACATATATATATTTATATAGAGAGGTATATGTATAAATGGGGAGGGCACGCATGCACGATCAAGGTCGACAACACACGAGCGGGCCGCGCGCTCTGTGCTCTGTGATCACGTATGCATGGCTTGGCCATTCCCCTGCAAACAGAAGAACTTGCTTTATGGTAAGTGGTGCCTGTATCCATGCATGGGTCCACGGCCCACAACTTTGCACAGTGATGGCAGTGAACATATATAACCCGTGAGTGACTTCAAATGCCACGGCTGAGTTTGGCCACATGTCACTGTCAGATCTCCTCTTGGACTCCAAGGGATATGCATATACCCTCTGGGTACGTACGTACCATCTGATCGTGATCAGACGTGAAGGGCCACAGAGGCTAATAAACCTCCAAACCAACTGGTCTCTGGCTTGAGCTGTAAAGAATGTATATATGCTGCCATGGGGATCGAGACGCATACGATAAATTCCTGGGAAATATCACGTGGTATGTGAGAGAAAGAAAGAAAGGTTGGGAGGGGGCTCCTAATTTGGGCGAGAGTGGCAACCCTAGACAGGGGAAGCGATTGGCCATGGACTTTCGTGTGCATTGATGAACTCAAGCACCAGTAAATGGTTCACGGGGTAATTATGAGTGCGAGTAGAGGCGCTTTTGGATGTGATGGTGTACCTTTCTTCCGCGTGCCAGGCAGTTGGGCTGCCCATTGAGGGGGTCCGAACTCGATGTATATCTAAACGGGCTAACGGGTGTATGAGGATATGGGTAGAGGTTGGTGAAAAATTATTAGATTTGTTGAAACGTTAATTGTAAAAAAAATAATATTTCAATTGGCGGTACTATTAAATCTTGAACTCAAAGGGTCAAGTGTCAATTAATAATCTTATTAAACTTTGAACTCAATATGTCAGATGTCTAAATTGAGTTTTAGGCCAACTGTGCCAAATTTTGAATTACCAAAAAAAAAGATAGTTGAAGTGCTTCACTATGAGTAGAGATGTTTTTGTATATATGTAAGTTTATGTATTTAATGAGACCATATTAATTAATATGTGTATATGGATCGATGATATATATTTTCACGTGGGGTTATATATCTTTAATTAATAGGGTTATTTTATACTTATGTCAATCAAATATATATATATATAATCACATTATTGAACATTTCATTTGATACAATAGCCAGTATTATCAGATTTTATTGAAAATATATAAAACCTACCTAGCTACCTTTTGAATACGAACATATATACCTTAACAATGTTTGCCAAGATATATACAAGTAATATTAATATTGTTCTCCTTTATGAAATTAATGTAGATTCGGATACATATCTCTGCATCGATGCCCGTCCGTTTGCATCCCTAGCTAGCTAGTCATTTTAATTATCTTCCTGCCCAATATAGTCATGCCACTCGATCACAGCCCCAAATCATTTGGCAAATGAGAGCTGAGGGAGGCAGGATCGGATAACCCACATGGGTCACAGACACTGTGGGGCATCCTGATGGAGTGTCTGCACTTCCACTTCCACCTCCACCCAATAATTAGTTGAAGTCATCTGATGTTGCTACAAGATTAACCACAATAATTAATAATTGCATATTGCATTAGCTGTTTTTTTTTACTCTCCATACATATATGGGAAAAGTTTGTGGGGTTTCTGCCGACGCTTGTTGATTTATCAGCATCCTGAAGAATGGTGTCGATGAGACATTTACATCTTAACTAATTAATGCTCCCTTCCTTTGTCTTTCCTCAAGGATGTTAGATACGTTTGGAGAAATGGCACCATCAAAGATCGATCGTTTTCCCAGAGGGCCGGGCTTCCAAAGAATGAATGAAGTTGGAGGCTGTACGTAGGCGTTGCTTTCATGACCCATGGGCACGCGCTAGCTCCCGTACAGCTAAAAGAGTGACCAACTTTGGGTTCACATCTGTACATATAATAGTATACCCTTAATTTGTACACAAACATTGGCTTTGGATAAAAAGATAAAAAAATTCCAACTAGAATATATATGCACAATAAAACTTGAGGCCATTTCCTTTCCCACCTCACGTCCTCACCAAGTCCCCAGTTGAGATGGTCGTCACTGGCTAGCTGGCGTACGTACGTTATTCTTTTTCCCTTGGCCTTCTCTGATCAGGCAGTGCCAACTGCCAACAGGAGAGAGCAGTGCAGCACCGCTCCGCGTCAGCGCCCCCCCCCCCCCGCCCCCGCATGATTACTGGTTCGACATGCATTCCAAATCCTCTGTCCTCATCTTTGTTTAGCAATGGTATTAACCCATTCAAAGCCTCATTGTTTGTTTAGCAATGGTATTAAGTGGTAACCAATCCAGATCCTCCGACGAAATTGTCCCCAACAGTTCTTCTAATTCTCGAACTTTTGTTTTTTTGTAAATCGTTACAACTTTCTAGGGGCCCATCTTTTGAGAGTACTCCCCAGTTTCGTTGGGAGAAAAAGGGGGGAAAAAAGGGGGAAGCTCATTCATATTGATCCAAGTCAAGTCCCCCCCCCCCCGGTTCCCATCCCCTCTCTTCTCTTCTTCGTCTCATCCTTCCAATCAAGATGATCACAAGCCCAATGTATACATAATTCAGCACAACAACTCAACATAATTTCTGATGAGTAGATACCCAATTCAGAACACAAGACAAAGGGATCAATAACATATGTAGAAATGGAACGGTGTGGAGGCACCCTCCATGCCGTGGGGTCTACCCAGCACGCTTCCCTCTGCTACAGTGCGATGGGCAGATCTTCAACCTTTAGTAGATGAGTGTAGAGGCCGAACCTGGTCTTCTTAGATGATTTTTTTTAGATCTCCTCCATGCAAGCGAAGTTCCTAGTCAGGTTTGCAGCATGATTTATCGACTCGATCTGACTCGGGTCGACTCGAGCGTGTCGTACTGTATTTGAAAAAATTCGATCCGGTGCAGATCACCCCGAGTCAAACCGAGTTAGGCCGTAACATGATTTGACGACTCGGGTCGACTCGTGCGTGCCGTACCATATCTGAAAAAACCCGATATGATGCGGATCACCCCGAGTCAAATCGAGTCAGACCGAGTCATAATGAGAGAGATAGAGGAGATGATACACACCGAATCAGATCTAGCCAGTTGCGACTCGAGTGTACCGTATCAGATCAGGAAAGATTCGATCCAATACTGATCAACGAGTTGACGAACCTTGATTTACAGTAATATTAGAATGGGTCAATCGAGATCCATCTTAATACGGTGCAACTCAACTAGACTTGAGCCGAGTTGTTTAATTGAGTGCATCCTTGTTTTTTTTTATACTCACAACTTGAACTTTACTCGTTACCAGATCCCGCATCTGATTCTCTGTGATATAATATATATATATATGAGTTGCCCCACTTAGTTCAATACCGGTGGAGCAAACCAATCACGTTATCACACCAACGGTAGCTCCTTCAACAATCTCTTTGTTTATTCCACCTACACAACTTGAAAGTCATATCCAATCCAAGACACAATCAGAGGGTACTGACAAAGCTAGCTAATTAGCGTCATCAGATAAGCTTTAATGTAAGATCAAACGACTAACACACATAATTAATAACCCCACGAATTCCTCTGGTGGTGGTGGGCCGCCGGCCAAGCCGGTTTCTTCGTCCCACTCGGACGACGGCAGGGTTGGGGTGGAGCTGACCGGCCAGCCGGCCCAGCGACGTGTGGGCGCACATGCGATCGCATATGAGGGAAGGCGAATGCGTCCAAACATGAAACCCCCCTACGTTTATTCGAAGCTTTCAACGCATCTCTGTTGTCCATCTTGTCCCCTTTCTTCCCTCGGCTTGCCCCGGGCCCCCGGGGCTGAAGCTCCCTCGCCCAAATGACCCAAATGCCCTTGCAGTGCGGCTCCTATTCTTTGCATTGCCACTCTCCTAATCTTCTCACGGGAGGGTTAAAAAAAGATAATTACGTAGTATCGCTACAAAAATCTACAATCTTCTGCATTCTATCTCACTCCTCAGCATGCTTTATATTATCAAATACATCCTCCTCATAATAAGGAATAAAATTATTTGAAAGTATTATTGCATTAGTACCTTTGTCATAGACGAAAATTGCATGAGGGTATGTTCTGAATTTACACTTACACATATATACCTTTTGTACATAATTTTAATGTCACGTATATGTTTAATTACCCTTAAAGTAAACTTCCGTTAAAACATGCATTTTCCTCCTTCGTCGTCACTCGTGACTTGCGAGGAGATTTTTAGTGTTTGTCAATGTGCCATTTGGAGGTCATGCAAGAAGAGATATGGCTCATTATAAGGGTGCATATAATAATATATCTAAAAGTATAGGCCTAGCAATGAGCAGCACGTGCTTTAGGAGTTTAGGGTTGGAGGTGTAACCATCTAAAAAGAGAAATAACACGTGTGTGCCGTCCTCAGGAGGGAATCATTACGCTAAGCGCTATGAGATTATGGGGTGCTCGTCGGCAGCAAGGTGCTGACCGTCGACAAGCCGTCTGAATCCGGTAGATTCGCAATGTAATCTTTAAGAAATATAAGAATAGGATTGACTACCCGTTTGTCAAATCATTGCGAATCTACCAGATTCAGACGGCCTGTTGACTGTCAGCACCTTGCTGCCGACGAGCACCCCATAATCTCATAGCGCTTAGCGTAATGATTCCCTCCTGGCATTACACTTGGAGGAGTACCATCGTAAGGTATTTATTTGCAACTATGTTATTTCTTTGTGGCCACGTCATCTAAAATTTAAAAAATTATTACGATATGTCTAATGAATCATATCAGTCGATATAATCCGTAAGATCGATACTTGATACGCAATACATACGTTATTCATAATATTTTAAATATTAAATGGTTTATTTTATATTAATATTATTTAATAAGTAAATTTAGTTGGAGACATTTTAATTTCACATGATGATATGATATATAATTAATATATCATTTGAATTATTTTGAATATTAAATATTTTATTTTATATCAATATCATTTAATAGGTAAATTTATTTAGAGATATTTCAATTTTACCCGATGACTTGAGTTCGAAATATGTAGTATGCTTGTTTTGTCTGTCGGACAGATTCGAACCCAACGTCGCAGCGTTTGGTAACGCGGTGAGAAGGGATTCCAATCATTAGAATCCCTGACAAGTTCACCGGTGTTTCCAAACGAGCTACTTCACCTTGGTTTTTACGTTGGCTGGGATTTTTGGCAGAGGAGAGATGCGGACACGTCGCTGTGTGAGACGTGAAATCCGCAGAAGCTCCTCTGGGACAGCTTCTGAGATGCTTCCGCGACTTCTCAATGGTGAAAATCCCATTTTGACCCCACCCCGTCTTCTCCTGTCGCCATGGACGCATCCCCTGATTCAACGCCATCTCCTCTGCCTCCCACACACCCGTCATCGTCTTCCTCAAGACAGGCACCGTCGACAGAGGTCCACAAGCCACGAGCGTCGATGCTCCACGTCGCCCCCTTGCCGGTGCTCCTGTCTTCGTCGACTGTGCATTGCAGCTCTGCGGAGAAGATGAATAGTAACGCGGTGACTGCTCACGCGGTTACTGTTCACCCTCTCTCAAAATCGCGATTGTTACTACAGTAAAATACTGTAGCATTCCTAAAACAATGTACATAAAGTAGTTAAACGAGGGGTAAACAATATGTAAACGAAGGGTAAAAAAGTAACTAAATTATTCACACCTAACAAATTCTCGTTCCACATGAAATGGACTCACCTCACCCAAATGGGATTTCAAAATTTTCAAACAATCTCTGACACGTTGTACATTGCACGAAACTGTGACTTTTCAAACTTTTTAGGTCAAATAGACTCGTTACCAAACGCGCCTTAAGACTTAAATAACACACGTATTAACTAATTAAAGTATTAAATTAATAAATCATATAAATAATTTTAATTGTAATATCATATCAGATCATGATCGATACTATCGGATCAACAACTCTATCATCAATAAAACTAAATTCCACCTCCTCGGTTAAAAAAAATTACCTATCGAAAAAATGTTATTTTTTGTGGAGAAATATGTATGTATTGACGTTCATGTGTGGTGGGTGGAGTTTGTTTCTGATTAAGGGGTGAGGCTTTTTTTGAAAAAAAAATATATATGTTTCGTACATATGTGATGTCAGTGTATACTGTCAGAAAATTTTTTAGATAATAATAGTTTTATTTGACGTATAAATGGCATGGGTGAATTAGGGCATCGTCATAATTTAAAATCTGTTTAAATTTAAATCATAATAAAATTAAAATTTAATAAATAACAGTTAAAATATAAAATACGTCCACTAAGGAAGATGTTAAATACTAAATTAATGAAAATTTTAAATTTTAAATTTTAATTAATAATGGTAATGATGTTATTTATATTTTTCATTTTATATTCATTTCATAAAATATATTAAAAGTTTTAAAATTTTGAAGTAAATAATAAAAATTTACAAAACATGTCCATTGTGAATGATGCTAAATGTGTAATTAATATTATTTTTAATTTTTAATTTTAATTAGTGATATTAATAATGTTATTTATGAAAACCTTTTATTTTCATGGTATATTCATTTTATAAAATATACTAAAAAAATTTAAATTTAAGATAAAATAAAATATTTGAAATGAACATCAAAAATTTTAAAAAACGTCCGGTATATGCTAAATGGTTAAACATTAACGTTTTTAACATTAAATTATAATTAGTTACGTTAATGATGTTATTTATAATTTTTATTTTCACAATATATTTATTTTATATAAGATATTAACAAATTTAAATTTTAAAATAAAATAAATAGTAGAAAATTTAAAAAGGCATCTATGGATACATACGCTAAATGTTTAACTAATGACGTTCTTGACTTTAACATTTTAATTCGTGATATTAATGATATTATTCATAATTTTTTATTTTCATGATATATTCATTTAATAAACCATATTTAAAATTTTTAAAACTTAATTAAATTGTATACTTTAAAATAAATAGTGACTACCTTAATTAACTTGAAGTCCTTTTGATTAATGCTTGGCTAACAGTTGGGTTATATTGGGTGGGCCCTCTTAGATGTTTTAAATCTATGCAAAAATATGTTAAGATGTCAAAATGAACTTGGAAACTTTACAAAAAAACTCCGTCTTAGGAGATTTTGTAGATTATGATAAATAAGCACTCATGAGTATGTTTCTCTCTCCTATTAAAAATCAGGTGTGCAAGACTTGTTTCATTTGATTGGACTGTGAATTGTATCAAGATTTTAAATCATTGAAATTCTTATAATCTCTACCGAGAGTTGAACAAAATGCCACATGAAGAGGCGTGATCTCGCGCTGATCCTGAGCGGGCTGAAGATCACCAGATCGTGAACTGCAAGACATGGAAACAGATCAGAGGGCGCAGGGGGAGTCCCTGGGGCAAACCCTCCGATGCTTAAGTCAGTGGAGCTATGGTGGGAGCAATAGTAGGGAGGAAAGAGCTTGTACGCGAGATCCCTCTCCACCAGAAGGGTGAAGCGGTTCTTGCTCAGGAGTTTTGGGCGTATGATTGCCTTTTTTGGCCTTACCTTTAGCCGGAGGGTATCCCTGGTTTAAATAGTACGCCGTCTCTTGGAGTCATGCCAGCCGAGGGGTTTCAGGTGGGGGTTACGTCCTCATCGTGGGCTTTTATGGCCTTATCGTGGGAGCGTTATCATCGTGGGGAAGACGAAGTCCCTTGCCTTCCTGAATTCCTGCCTACTGTGGACTCTTAACGGCTGTAAAGATAAGCATTCGTCGGTCGTTCCGAGCTTAGAGGGGCCAGCATTATCCGGGCGGTAGGTTTAGCTCGGTAAAAGATGGGTCGGATAGGCTGGCATACGCCTCCCTCTCCCGCGTGGAGCGATGGCTCGGGCGCAGGCCTTTCTCGTGACCTGACCGATGCTCGGGCCCTCCGAGCCTTGAGGCCGCTTAGGAGGGTTGTTTCCTCGAGCGCTATTTATTTGGCTTTCATCCCTAAGTGGGCCCTGTGGGCTGTCACTTGGGTGAGCTTGGCCTCGTTGGGCCCTGCCGGGCCTAGTTGGGTTGCTCTTTGAATGGGCTGCATAAATCCCCATCTCCACTTGTCCCCCTCCTACTCCCGAGCCAAAGGAGGCTCGGTTGAGTAGTTTATGAGGGCGTCGGACCGGCGTGGCTCAGGTGGGTGGAGATCTGACGGTGTTAAGTAGCCACGTGCCGTGGTCACCTGGGCCCGTAATTATAGTGATCCTGAGGGATTTGAAATGAAGGGGCCCCCTTTTTCTCAGAGGTCGGAACGACGCGCCGCCTCCCGTGAGGGTTTATAGGCGTTGGGCGCTGTTTGTCATCCCATACTCTCTAGGGTTTTTGGATTTTCTTCATTCCTCTGCTTTTGGGGTTCCTTGATGCGCCGTGAAGCCACGACGGAGGAGTATAACCTTGCGGCGGCGTTTGAGGAGTTGGCGCGCATAACCGCAGAGGCGGTCCGACAGCTTCCTTCTCCCCCGGAGTCTTCGGGTTCTCTCGAGAGCTCTGCTTTCGGTTCCTCCTTGAGTTCCATGGCGGGCCAGCGTTCGGGCGAGGAGTTGGAGGTAAGGGCGCCGGTCCCGAATCGCAGCGAGCTGGGGGAAGCCGAGGTGAAGAAGCTGGAGCACTGGTTTCGCTTGCCTCTCAGATACAGTTTTACCGCCGCTGCCCCGTACGAGACGAGCCTGGACGACCGCACGGGTCATATCTGCACTTTTCTCCTGGCTTGGAAGAGTGGATTTCGCCTCCCCTTCGAGCCTTTCGTCCTTCAGATCCTTAATTTTTTCCAGTTGGCGCCTATTCAGTTGGTCGCCAACTCATACCTTCTTCTTTCCGCCTTCCGAATCCTCTGCCGCCAGCATGGGATTTTTCCTTCCTTGGACCTCTTTCATTATTTCTTTGAGTTGAAAGCGCATCCGTTGGCGGGGAAGGGCTTTTACTTTATTCAGGCGCGGAGGAACAGGAGTTGTATTCCACTGGCGACGAAGGATTCCTCGCACAAAGGGTGTAAGACCCAATTCTTCTGGGTGAAGGTGGAGGCGGTGGACGAAACCTGGAGGTGCCAGGTGATGCCCAACCTTCATCCGAACATTCCTCCCCGGCAGAAGGAGTTCCCCCCTCACGTGGAGAAAAATGCCGCTCGTTTGCTGAAGAATCGCCAGTCGACCGAGGAATTGGTGACGCCGGAGAATATCGAACGGTGCCTCCTTACGCGGCTAAAACTGTCAGGTACCACCACTCAGATTTTTTTTTTTAAGGGGTGGGAATCATCTCCCTTTTCCTGACCATGCCCTCTTCTCTGTTGTAGACGTCAGGTGGGAGCCTCTGGAGGAGGCTGCCGAGGTCGTCGATCTTGGAGATGACTCGGCAGCCGATGAGCCTGACGCTCTTGTGGGTCGCTCCCAAGCCCTTGATAAGGGCAAGGGGGCGGCATCCGAGGGAACTTCATGACCAGGCGGTGCAAAGCGCAATGATCCCATGGAGGGAAAGTTGCGGGAAGCCGCGAAGGCCAGGAAGCGGGCCAAGAAGGCCGGCCTTCTCGCCACTGCCGGGGGCGACTCTAGCTCGGCGGTGCTCCCCTCTCAGGGGCAAGATGGGGCCGACCCTAGCGAGCCGGCTCCCCCATCCACCGGGCGAGAGGGGGCCGAGGAGACGAGGGGCCCCTCAGAGGGCGGTGACGGTGGGTCGGCTCTCCCCTCGGTGGGAACGGAGGGGGCCGGAGCTGAAGTAGACGAGGCCGAGACTGGGGGGCCGGTCGAGGTTGGCGATGTCTCGGGTAATGAAACGCAGGCCGAGATAGTTGAGGTTGGGGGTTCGCCTGCAAGGGCGTCGCAACCCCAAACATCGGTGGCGCCCGGAGCGACCGGGCTTGCTGCGTCGGTCGAGGTTGGGGGTTCGCCTGCGA
Source organism: Amorphophallus konjac (assembly GCA_022559845.1). Lineage (NCBI taxonomy): Eukaryota > Viridiplantae > Streptophyta > Magnoliopsida > Alismatales > Araceae > Amorphophallus > Amorphophallus konjac. Next base: position 600,798,495 of record CM040121.1, read on the forward strand.
GGGCATCGCAACCCCAAACATCGGTGGCGCACGGAGCGACCGGGCTTGTTGCGTTGGTCGAGGTTGGGGGTTCGCCTACAGAGGCGTCGCAACCCCAACCAACCGTAGTGCGCGGGGAGGCCGTTTCGGCAGCTCGGTCCGGGCCTTCCAGCGCGGGGCCAGGGGCGGACCGGGTGTCCATGCCGGAGGCCTTGGAGAGGCTCGGCATCTCGAGTAATCTGTACAAGCTCTGCCGCGAGGTGTCCGCGAGGAAGAAAGGAGGAGATAGGCGACATTCTCCTTCCGGGGTCCTCGACATCATCATGGAGGGCGACTTGATCATGACCCAGATGGGGGCCACCATGGCGGAGACCTATGCCCGGACGGAGTCAGAGCGGTCGAATCCCGCCTGGACTCTCGGAGGGTGCGAGAGGAAGCTAGCCCGACTCAATGAGGCGCACAAGGGGCTTCAACGGGAGTTCTCCGCGATCAGGGACTTGGCGCGGTCGAGCCGGCTGGAAGCCGGAGCGCTGATCGAGCAGCTGGCCAAGGCTCGGGAGTCGCTCGAGAGGAAAAATAAACTCCTTGAGGAGGAGCGCCTTCACCATCTCGAGCTGGACGGCCATTGGGAGGCTGAGCGCGCTGACTTGCTGGACCGGACGGAGGCAGCGGAGCGCCGTCGTTCGGAGGCCGAGGCGGACCGAGCTCAGGCGGAGAAGCGATCGGTCGTGGCCGAACAGAAGTTGATCGAGCTCGGGGAGCGGGCGGCCGAGGCCGAGCGGAAGTCGATTGAGCTCGAGGTGCGGGCGACCGAGTCCGAGCGGAAGTCGATCGAGCTCGAGGAGCGGGCGGCCGAGGCCGACAGAAGTCGAGCGAGGCAGAGAGACGGATGGCGGAGGCAGAGGAGCGAGCGTCCGAGGCGGAGCGGAAGTCGGCCGAACTTGCTGAAAGGATGGGGCAGGTCGTGCAGGAGGCGATCGAGCAGTACAGGGGCTTAGAGGCCTATCGAGCCGACCTTCAGGAAGCTGCCCTTCCATACTACGAGATAGCGCTTCGCCGAGGCGCCCGCAAGGGGTTCAAGCAGGGTTATCGCCGGGCAGTGGATTACGCCGACGAGCAAGACTCTGGGATCCATTTCCCCTCGGGCCAGTGCTATGACTCGGAGGAGTCGGCTTCTAGCTCTTCTGCGTCGGGCGGGGAAGATCCAGAGGGCTCTTCTCCGGTGGGGTCACCAACTCCGGCTGCCTCGGGAGGGCTCGCGATCGAGGCAGTTCTCACGCAGGCGAGGTCAGTGCCTGGGTCGGCCGTCACCGAGGGTACCGGGGGCGAAATACCCACACCTGCCATTCCCGAGCTTCAAAGTGGGCCCGAGGCCTGATGTATTTTGCCTTGCTTTGCCTCTTTCTCTGTTTGTCTCTTTTCCTTTTTCTGAAAAAAAGAAAGATTTTCTTTTTGTGAGGCAACAAATGACTTACTTGCTTCTTGCGTTCCTTGCCATAATTTGGTTAGCGTATCGGTAGTAGTTGGAAAGTGCCGATACGTCCTGCGTGATTTTCGCACGCTAGTTGGATGGATTCCTGACAGGGTGTCCTTCCGTTTTCTTACGCTTTGAATGCCAGGCCGCTCCGTGTATCCCTCAGAGACGGAAAATGAGGGATTTGAGGTGACCGTTCAGAGGGGAAAAAATCCTTTGGCGTGTTTTCGAGGGGGGAGTCATTTAAGGCAATTAGCCTCCCTTAGCCTTATAAAAAGGCCGAAGGGCGTCCCTTCCTTTCCACCGCTTAGGATTTTCACTAACCGTCTTTCCTCGCCCCTTCTCCACGTTGTGCTGTGCCGTTGCATTCGGAGCATGGAGGATCCTTCGGAAGACGACGTTGCCAGTGATGGAGGAGCATAGAGTTCTTGCTGCCTTGGGCTATTGAGCAGGTCCGATGGTCATCGCGCGGGGTTGAAACGGGTCCGATGGTCGTCGCGCGGATCTGGAGAGGGTTCGACGTGCAGAGGCACGCCGTTTACCCTTTATCAGTTCCCGCGAGGCTTCCCGGGGGGCGCCGAGATGGAGGACGGATGGGGGCATCCGTGATGCCCATCCCCTCCGGGCCTTCCCCTCCCTCCTCATCCAGCTCTGCTGGTTTCTTTTTCTTTATAGCAGCGTCTTTTTCCCTCTTCTGCTCTTCCTTTCTTTCACTCTTCGGAGGGTGCCTGCACTCTGTACGTTCCAAAGAATTGACAGGTTGAAAAGGAGGAGACATTCATAGACGTTCTTCCCTCTTCCTCTTCCAAGTTCAACTTGGAAGGTAGCCTTCCTTCTTTTTAATCCCTCTGTCACCTTTGTCACGGGCCACCCGAGCCAACTGGGTCGACCGCCCTTTGACCGAGCCAGTTTCTGTGCGAGGCAGAGTCAGTGGCTGGACGCAAGGAGATCAAGACCGAGTCGGCCGAGCGATGGCCTCTTGCAGTGGTGCTAGATGGATTTTTTACTTTTTTCTATGCAATGTACTGGCTTTTACCTTTCTGATGTACCAACAATTGAATGAAAAGAAGAGGGTTTTATTTTCCTCAAATTGTTTGCACAACTTTAAAAGTAGAATATGCGTAGTGCGGCTGCGTTCCACGTCCGAGGGATGGGTTCCCCTTCCGCAGTAGCTAGCCTGTACGCACCTTTCCCAAGCATCTCGACCACTCGGTAGGGGCCTTCCCAGTTAGGGGATAGCTTGCCCGCCGCCTCTAGTGGTCGAGAGGCTTCGGCTTTCCTGAGGACGAAGTCTCCCGGTTGAAAGTGTCTGTTTCAGACTTTGGCGTTGTAGTATCGCGTGAGGCGGCGTTGGTACTCCGTAGCTCGGATGCTGGTGATCTCTCGGAGTTCATCAGCCAGGTCGAGGTTCTCGAGTAATTTTTGCTCGTTTGCCTCGGGCGAGTAGCGAATGACTTGGAGAGACGGGTTGGCAACCTCTAACGGAATGATGGCCTCAGTGCCATACACCAGCTGGAAAGGACTTTCACCGGTTGCCGTTCTGGGAGTCGTTCGGTGTGACCAAAGTACGCTAGGCAGTTCCTCGAGCCAGCTACCCTTGGCTTTACCGAGTCTGGTCTTTATGCCTTTTAAGATAGTCTTATTGGCATTTTTGACCAGCCCGTTGGCCTGAGGGTGGGCGACCGAAGTGAAGTGGTTGCGAATGTTTAGGTCGGCGCATCTGTCTCGAAAATAACGAGAATCGAATTACCGACCGTTGTTGCTCACTATCACCCGGGGGATGCCGAAGCAACAAATGATCGACTTCCATACGAAACTCCAGACGACTGTCTCGGTGATCCTCGCCGTGGCTTCGGCCTCTATCCATTTGGTGAAGTAGTCGATGGCTACGATGATGAACTTCTTCTGGGACTGAGCCGTAGGGAACGGCCCGAGAATGTCGATTTACCCACCGAGCGAAGGGATAGGGCTCGGTAAGGGTGATGAGCACCGTAGCCGGCTGATGGACCAAGTGGTCGAATCGCTGGCATCGGTCGCACTGCTGTACGTGGGCCGTGCAGTCGCGCTGCAAGGTTGGCCACCAGTACCCCTGCCGTAGCAGGATCCTGGCTAGAGACCTTCCTCCTGGATGCGCTCCGCACAGGCCTTCATGAATCTCTCGGATGGCTCGGTTGGCCTCGTCGGGGCCGAGACACTTCAGGAGGGGACCAGAGAAGGACCTCCGGTAAAGAGTGTCGTCGAGGATGACGAAGCGCCGGGCTTGATACTTCATTTGGCGTGCCTCCCGAGGGTCGGAGGGCTCTCGGGAGTCCTGGAGCCAGGATAGTTAGGGGGAGCGCCAGTCGCTTGGAAGGGCCGAGTCAACGGCCAGGAGCTCCGAGTCAATGCTCGGGCGCTCTAGCTCTTCAAGGAGGACTGATTGGGTACCTTCAGGGTCGAGAGAGGAGGCTAATTGAGAGAGGGCATCCGCTCGGGAGTTTTCCTCCCGAGCTATTCGGACTACCTCGAATCCCTCGAACTGTTGGGCCATGTCTCTGACCAGCTGGAGGTATTTGATCATTGGGGCCTCTCGAGCTTCGTATTCGCCGTTGACTTGGCTAGCGACCAGCTGGGAGTCAGTGTGGATTTTGACTCGCTCAGCCCCCAACCGTCGAGCCATGCGAGCTCCCGAGATAAGGGCCTCGTACTCGGAAGCGTTGTTGGACGCCTGAAAGCTGAATTTCAAGGCGTACTGTAGTTCTACTCCTTCGGGGGACCTCAGGAGGATCCCTGCACCACTACCGACCGAGTTGGAAGATCCGTCGACGAACAGTTCCCAGGTCGGCCCGGGCGCGGACGGAGATCTCTCTTCAGTCGGGATGGTGCTCTCGGCGATGAAGTCGGCGAGCGCTTGGCCTTTCATAGCCGAGCGCGGGCGGTACGAGATATCGTAGGCCCCAAGCATGATTGCCCATTTGACGAGTCGCCCTGAAGCTTCGGGGTGGGCTAGAATCTTCTTCAATGGTTTACCGGTTAGCACGGTGATGGGGTGCCCTTGGAAATAGGGTCGGAGGCGCTTGGCGGAGGTAACCAACGCTAGCACGAGTTTCTCGGTTGCGGGGTACCTCATTGTAGCCTCGTTGAGCACCTTGCTGGTGTAGTAGACTGGCCTCTCGATTCCCGAGTCATTTCTGACCAGGACCGAGCTGACTGTGGATGGTGTTGCCGAGAGATAGAGCAGCAAGACTTCGCCCGGAACGGGCTTGGAGAGCACCGGGGGCGAGGCCTGGAACTCCTTGAGCTCGGTGAACGCTTCTGGCATTCCTCATCCCATGCGAACGTAGCAGATGCCAATTTGGGCCCCCTCAAAAGTTTGAAGAAGGGCAAGCATCGTTCGGTCGCACGGGACATGAAGCGGTTGAGAGCGGCGACACGCCCGGTTAGGCGCTGGACGTCCTTAACGCAAGTGGGCGGGCGCATGTCCAGGATGGCCTGGACCTTGTCGGGGTTGACTTCGATCCCGCGTTGAGTGACCAGGAAACCCAGGAACTTCCCAGATCTTACTCCGAAGGCGCACTTGGCAGGATTGAGCTTCATGTTGTACTTCAGGAGGGTGCCGAAGGTTTCGGCGAGGTCGGTGAAGTGATCTTGGGCCGTGGGGGTCTTGACGAGCATGTCATCAATGTAAGCCTCGACGTTCTGACCTAACTGCTCCTCGAACATGTGATTGACCAGCCTTTGATACGTAGCTCCAGCCTTCTTCAACCCGAAAGGCATCCGGGTGTAGCAGTATACGCCGTAGTCGGTGATGAAGGCGGTCTTCTCGATATCTTCTGGATCCATTCTGATCTGATGATAACCTGAATAGGCGTCTAGGAAGCTGAGTATCTCGTTGCCCGAGGTTGAGTCAACCAATTGGTCGATGCTCGGTAACGGATAGCAGTCCTTCGGAGTGGCCTTATTCAGATCGGTGAAGTCCACGCACATCCGCCATTTGCCCGAAGCTTTAGGTACCAGGACGACGTTGGCTAGCCACGTCGGGTATAGGACCGGTCTAAAAAGGCCAGTCTCTTGTCCCTTGGTGACCTGCGCCTTGATGATCGTCTGTTTCTCCGGTGCATGCTTCCTTCTGCACTGCTGTACGGGCTTCACGGCTGGGTCGAGGTTGAGCTTGTGCATCACGGTCTCCTCTGGTATTCCAGGCAGTTGATCATCGGACCAAGCGAAGACTCGGATGTACTCAGAAAGGAATTCTTTATATTGATGCTGATCCTTGGGCGGTAGGTCGGCTCCGATCCTTACTCCTAGGGTCGGGTCATCGTTTAGGAAAACCGTCAGTAATTCGCCACCAGGCTCGGTGGTTGCGGTTTTATCCTCGACTCCCCGGGGACCCTTATCTTTCCCGTCCGGCCTTGTGGCTTCCACCTAGATATTGTAGCACCTTCTGGCCGCAGCCTGGTTACCTCGGACTTCTCCCAACCCATTTTTGGTGGGGAACTTCATTTTTTGGTGATAGGTAGACGGTACGGCCTTTATTCGGCTGAGGATTCCCCGGCCGAAGATGGCGTTGTACGCTATCATACCTTTAATCACTATGAAGTCCACCATGACCGTAACGGTTCTGGGTGGGGTGCCGAGGGTAACCGGCAGGCTTAGGGCTCCCTCGGGTAAGTGGCCAGGCCATTAAACCCGCAGAGGGGGGTTCGGACCGGGCGGAGCTTGGATGGATCTTCCCCCATTTTAAGGAAACAGTCATAAGACAACACATCAGGGGCACTCCCATTGTCAACTAGAATCCTATCTATGTTACAATGGTTTATTGTGGCCGAGATTACGAGGGCGTCGTCATGCGGGGTGCTCAGCCCTTCCAGATCTCGGTCGGAGAAGACTATGACCTGGGGCTCACTCGGCGGGGCCTTGGGGGGCTCTATGGCTCGGCTCGCCCGCTCGGCATGACGCTTCCTTCCTCGACTGCTGTCGCCTCCTGATGCTGTCCCTCCGGAGATGACGTTGATGTGGACCCCTCGGGGGGCGTTGTCGATCTCCTCTGCGGCGCCTCGATCTTCCTTGCGCTCGGCTGTGAACCGAGCCAGGTGCCCCTGACGGATGAGGCGCTCGATCTCGTCCTGGAGCTGGCGGCAGTCACCGGTGTGGTGCCCGTGATCGCTGTGGAACAAGCAATGCCTGTCGAGATTGCGGTTCTTCGACCTCATCGGCTCGGGCTGGCGGAGGAGTCCCGAGTCTTTGATGTCTTCATAGATCTCATAGACCGGGGTAGCTAGTGGGGTGTAACGCTCGTACTTCCGCTTGCGCTCCCCATCACGGTCTCGCTTCTTTCCCGAGCTTGAATTTGGCTCGGAAGCCGCTTCTTGTCCCCCTCCCGACCCGAGCCGGTTGCGTCTCGGCAAGCGCTGAGCACTTCTTCGCACTCGGCGTGGCGCAGTGCCAGAGTCACTAGCTCGGCAAGGGTCGAGGGAGGGTGGAGGACAAGTTCGCAGCGGAGATTCTCGTCCCGGGTGCCCCCAGTCAGTGCGGTTGTGGCTGAGGCCACGTCCAGGCGGGGGATTCTCAGGGCTTCCGATTTGAATCGGTGAATATAAGCCCGGAGTCTTTCCCCTTGCGCCTGTTTGAGGGCCAGGAGCCCCGCTACGACCTTGGGGGGGCACTTCCGGCGAAACTCTCTTTGAGACTCGCCCAAATTGCTTGAAGTCTCGGATGGACCCGGGGGCGAGGGCCCGGAACCATGCTTGAGCGCCTTGGACCAGGGTGGTCACGAAGGCTCGGCACTTGATGGCGTCGGACACTCCGTGCAGGGTCATCAGAGCGTCGAAGCTGTCGTAATGATCGGCCGGGTCGCCCTGGCCGTCGTAGAGCTTGAAGGTCGGAATGGAGGTTCTTGGAGATACCTCTGCCTTCAAGATGTACTCGGAGAACGGGGATTTCTCCTCGTCCTCCGAAAAGAGGTCTTCTGCAGGGCGCGGAGGGCGCGCTCCTGTTCTGCGAAGCGTCTCTCGAAATCTCGCAGCCGGAGGGATAGTTCCGGTTGCTGTCGTGCCGTGGGGCTGGGGGGAGCGTCTTGGCGATCTCCGGGAACGTCAGCTTCGGGTTCGGACGCCGCGCCCCCAGTTTTCCCCTTCTTGGCGTGGAGGAAGCCTCTTGCTCCGGAGGCGGAGCTTGCGAGGGTCCTCCAATCCTGTTGCGGATGAGCTGCTGGCCGCGGAGAGTGAAGCGACCTCCGGCGGTGTGCTGGACGTATTTTCACGGGGAGGGCTCCCTGACGGAGCGCGGGACCTTCCATCCCTAGCCGCCTGGTTCTTCATGAGTTCCACAAGGATATCCAGTTTCGCGTTGAGGGCTTGGAAGGCTTCGGCGCCACCGTTGGGGGTAGCCCTACCGCCGCAGGAGGGGGTGGCGGTCCGTCGGCGGGGACGCTGGTGTTGGAGGGGGGGTTCTGTGAGGCCCTAGAAGGGCCATCCCCCGCCGCTACCACGGCCTTACCCCTGTCGCCGGCGGACCTCCTCCCTGAGCTCCTTCGCACCATACTGGCTTTTCGTGCGTTTCCCACAGACGGCGCCAGATGAAGAGGCGTGATCTCGCGCTGTCCTGAGCGGGCTGAAGATCACCAGATCGTGAACTGCAAGACAGGGAAACGGATCAGAGGGCCCAGGGGGAGTCCCTGGGGAAACCCTCCGATGCTTAAGTCAGTGGAGCTATGGTGGGAGCAATAGTAGGGAGGAAAGAGCTTGTGCGCGAGATCCCTCTCCACCAGAAGGGTGAAGCGGTTCTTGCTCAGGAGTTTTGGGCGTATGATTGCCTTTTTTGGCCTTACCTTTAGCCGGAGGGTATCCCTGGTTTAAATAGTACGCCGTCTCTTGGAGTCCTGCCAGCCGAGGGTTTCAGGTGGGGGTTACGTCCTCATCGTGGGCTTTTATGGCCTTATCGTGGGAGCGTTATCATCGTGGGGAAGAAGAAGTCCCTTGCCTTCCTGAATTCCTGCCTACTGCGGACTCTTAACGGCTGTAAAGATAAGCATTCGTCGGTCGTTCCGAGCTTAGACGGGCCAGTCTTATCCGGGCGGTAGGCTTAGCTCGGTAAAAGATGGGTCGGATAGGCTGGCCTACGCCTCCCTCTCTCGGGTGGAGCGATGGCTCGGGCGCAGGCCTTTCTCGTGACCTGACCGATCCTCGGGCCCTCCGAGCCTTGAGGCCGCCTAGGAGGGTTGTTTCCTCGAGCGCTGTTTATTGGGCTTTCTTCCCTAAGTGGGCCATGTGGGCTGTCACTTGGGTGAGCTTTACCTCGTTGGGCCCTGCCGAGCCTAGTTGGGCTGCTCTTTAAATGGGTTGCAGAAATCCCCCTCTCCACCACCTTATGTTAGGATAACAGTGGGTGCATGCACATGTAGAGATTTGTCATATGGGCAGCCATCCGAGTTAAAGTATATAAATTTTAATAAACTATTATAACATAATGATAAAGATAGGTATCTTCATAATTTTCTTTTGGAATGAGAACTGCAAAAACTGATTCTTTTTGTACTTTCACATCTACAAAGAGACTAAATGATATCCTGAGAGAAGTTTCCTTGTTACTTTCCTTGTGAGTAGCACATGTGAGTAGAATACTATCATGATACATATTTCACATGATTCATTGATGCTCTCCATTATGATTCAAACATGAGAGAGAGAGAGAGAGAGTGTGTGTTTCTCGTTTCCATATAAAAAGACTCATAAGGAAAATGTTTGCCATTGATGTTGGATTATCTGATGGGTAATGAATTATCGTCAATGTCATCCAGACTTTCACTAATTCAAGATGTCTAATCATGGTATGGCTGACATTTGTCTGAAATTCAGACTATTAATATATTAAAATTTTTATTTCTGTTGGCATATAAAAAGCCTTTAGAAGAGATGGGATGACAATAGAAGAAAGTCATTTTGATTATGGTTGGCAAATTTGCCAGTGTGAGTCCAACTACTCTTATCATATCGTGATTGACTCAAGCCACTATTAAGATATGAATGAGTCAATCCAAGTAATTTAAAGAGTTCAATTAAACGATTTGACTAGAGTTGATTCTAGTTAGACTGTCGTGGATTATATTAAGATAGATATGAGTTGATCCATCTCAACGGATATATCCTTTTGTTAAGTTATATTTTTATAAAGTTGAATGTAAACTTTAACAAAGTATGAAGTTTATTTTGAACATTTAGATCTTTAACTCTACGCTGCGGAAAGATAACTAATCAAGCAATGCAAAATATCACTCCTTTCGTCATAATATTTGTCATATTCGTTGAGACCCATGTCAATAAAATAATAAAAAGTGTATAGAAAAAATATAGATTGAATGAGCAACTACCGAGTGATCAAATATTTATCAACGTATAATAATGAATATGAAATAATACCCTGAATCAAGGTTTATCGTATCGGCCGTACCGATCTTGACTTAGGATGAGATGGTACAGTTGGTACACCATTATCCTTGTGCGATCTCAAATGGGATATTTTTTGATTTTTTAATTGTTTAAAAAAACTTATTTTTGTATTTTTTAAAGTCTAATAGTAGTTCATTTAAGTTATAAAATAATGGATTCATTCGAAGAATACAAAATGTATTATTCTTTTTTTGTAATCATACTAAGTTACATATAATTAATTTTACTTGTCTAACTATTATTAAAATATAAATATGATTATTTACGCATTAGTAAATTTATTATGTAATAATAAGAATATATAATTTTATACACATAACTAAGTATAATTACATATATTAAATTATTAATATCATATTTATTGTAATAACATATTACATCTCTCAATTAAGCATCATATTTGAAGAGACAAAAAAAAAAGACAAGTTAAAGTGAACATATACATTACTAATTTTACTCGTGATATTATTCAACTCCACTCATAAAGTATAAAATGTGGAATGTCACTCATCTGACTCATTTGTGAATCTTATATCTCAATCAAAATCAGATACACGAGACTCATGACCCATATAATCTAACTCTACCATAGTGGGAGGAGGTGTATATAGGTGAGTCTGAAAATACGTAACCATCTGTACAAATAATGGTCATATGCAGTGGTGGAGAGTACATGAAATCCTCTAAAAAAAGTTCTAACTACATCTATACATGTATGTCTATCATCTGCTACCGGTGAGACATGTGTTGGTGGTGCTCGAAACCCGAACATGGAAGAAGATCATAATCGACCCGGTGCTGATGGTGAGGGAACCCTAGACGTGGAAGACGGTGCCTCGGCTCTGCTGCGAGAAATATATCTCTCTTGTAACTATGTCCGAAAGTAATCTCGAACATCCTCTAGAACTAAGGAGTATGCATGGCAATCTCGTCCCACTCCCACAAGGTGCTCAACAAATCTATGTATGCCAATGATGTGATGTTGGCAATATATACAGTGCACATGTCGATCACCCTCAACAGTGTGCTTGTGCTCCCACGCAGGGTGATGTCGTCCGTCTATGATGACCTTCAAGTGTTGAACAATTTTGTATTAATAACTTGAAGGGCAAGTGCAAAAGTCAAGACACGGAGAAAATAAACAATTAATTTATAGTTAAGTACAAATATATGCAAATGATACATACTTCCAATCATATGGGTCCAAACTTAACCACATCTCATCTCCAAATAATCTGACATTATACGTGCTCTGCAGATACGACAAGTAGTCTGCATATTTTATGGAACTTGCATAGTTCTCCCATTATATGAGTACGTAGTGTTCATACTCTTGGGAACCTTGAGAGTACACGACCGGCAGCGACCGCGTAGCTGAGGGCTGACCATATCCTTCGATATACTACGCCATTAAATGATAGCCACGATGGTATAGGTACGATGGGAAGAATGAACTACTACTCTCTGAATCGTCATGATATATAGGCTGCTGTTGCCATGATCATCCATAATTACTGCTAGATCTCTGAGAGTCATGTGTGCACATTCTCTCAAAATCAGATAGCATATCGTGATAGTTGCTACTGTCTACGACAGAACTTCTATAGTAGGGATCCCAATAATCTGCTGTGCACCTTGCCCCTAACGGTGGAGCACTGTGGTCATTATCTTGTGTGACATGTGTGAAGTGCCGCTCCTCTGTCCATACCATGCCTTCGTGATGACCACGTTTGTGGCCCCCATCACCTCTGTCTTAACTACCACTATACTCTTGGCCACCAGTATTAATATCCCCATGACGACTCCATTGACCACCAAGAGAACTGGCACCATTATGGGACGAAGAACTTGCCAGTGTATTGTCATCATCATTGTCATGACTCTCACTGACGCAGAGATTTACGGATGGCTCGGGAGTGTCGTCATCTACATTTGGATCTAATGCCCTCCCACCGCCCCTGCCGCCCTCCCACCGCCGTCCACGGCCTCCTCCGGCCTCCCATTGGCGAGATCCCACTCTCCTCTGCCTTCCCACCGCCCTTCTCCGCCCTCCCACCGCCTCCTTCGGATCAGCCAGATCTGGCTGGTGGGAGGGCGGAGGAGGCAGCGAAGGCCAGATCCCGCCATCCAATGCCTCCCGTCGCCCTCCTCCGGCCTCCTTCGCCCTCCCACCGTTGTCCACTGCCCCTCTGCCCTCCCATTGCCCTCCCATCGGCCACCCTCGTCACCCCTCATCCTCTCTACAAAATAAAGGAAACAAAGAAACAAAATAATTTGCCTCGCTGGAGGCTTTTGGTCGCCGATCCACCCCGCTTGGATGCCAACTCACCGGCCTGCACCGCCGCTGGATGCCACCCACCACCGCTACACTAGACTCCTCCACCCTCTGCCCATGGCCAGCTTATAAGGTCAAACTGGCACGAGCCGGACAGCCCGCACGTACCAGGTCGATCTCACGACGAACTAATGTGGTACGCAGCGAGATACATGATCTCGTGCGGTCCAATGAGAGCCGATGACGTGCAATGCGTCAATTGTCTCATCTGAGTCTGATATGTGGGGTTCCCTCCGTACTAGATCAATTTGGGAAATCATATCTTGAACGAGAAAATCACTGGACATTGCACACATGAACTGTGTTATGACATGACTTTCACGGATGAGATTATCAAGAAGCCTCCGACATTTGCGCGAAGAAAATTCAGGGCCACGGCAAGACACTCCCTTATTTTAAAGTATTTTCTCGAAAACTATGTCCAGGGCTTCCAACTTATATGCGCAATCTTATATAAAAAAAGTGAACATCGTAAAATAGTGATAAGTGCTGATAAGATGTTTATTTTCTTGAGATTTTTTTGTACGTATAATTTTTCTTAAATGTCATGATTCCTTGGATACGACGTGTCACGTTAGTCGCCTGCCATCTGATTTGAGGATCAGATGACTTGAGAAGCTGAAGTTTATTAGGCGGAGTAAATATAAGTTTGAATGTTTGATATCCCAAAGTTAGAATAAACATCAATTGCACGGGCGGTGAATTGTGACATGGGTGTGGGCCCAAATGCCGCCAAAGCCGATTTTATTTTGTCTGCATGCCCATTCGGGGCTTAAACAGAAAATTGAAAAAACAGAGTGTCCGTTTTCGACATTTGTCGATCTTCCAGGGCCATTCCCCACTCCCCCACGCCACAGCCCTGAAAAATTTCTCCCACTATGACTTTTTTTAAAAAAAAGGGCCCTATTTTTCACAGCATCAGTGGTAAGCTGTTCTCCCCCTCCCCCCACCCGGGTCTGTGATTTTTTTAATTCTCGTGATTCCTCTCCCCTTCTCCCCCCCTCCATTCCCCCCCACCTTCTTCCCCTCCTCCCCTCCGCTCCCCACCCCCACCGTCTCCCTCTTCTTTGCCTGTTCTTTACGCGACACCAGATCTCCACTACCAGCGAGGGAGGGAGAGTTCGGCGGGGAGGAGCACCTGGGGAGCTGGCGGAGGCCCCCGGTGACACTGTCTACTCCTCCGCGGCTGCCTTCCTCAGATGTGACTCTCTTTCGCTTCTTCGATCCCTTCGGTGAGTCGCTTGATGTGATGGCATTTGGTGTGTGGTTTCGGTCGAGGTAGTAAGGTCCCCGTTTGATTTTAGACAGAATGCAGTCGATGGAAACGAGGCTATTATTATTATTATCGTTGTTGTGATTTTTGGATTACCGGTGGGCTTTTTGGTCGTGATGGTAGTATTTTTAGATTGTTGTAACAGGTGCATTGCACGTATTAACGGTTTTGTTTTGGAGTTTGATTCTGTGGACCGACAGTTCTGCGCTGTTGGGTTGTCGTCGTATTTGAAAATTTTGGAGCTCTTCGCGTGTATATGCGGAGGTTTGTCAGATGAAACGCCACTCTAGTGGGTCTCCCACTTTGCCTCTGTCAACAGTTCTTTCCATGTGCTCATGCTGGATCCAAGGGTTTGGTTTCTATTGTTGGAGTGATTCTAAGTGCGGGTATCTGCTGCCGTTTTTTGAATTGCTTCTTCCTGGCATCGTTTTGACTCATTTGATGAAGCTCACGAGTCAGACAAATAATTTCACTCTTTGTCCATCTTACCCTTCTCCTGCATAGATGTGTGCCTGTATGTCCTGAATCGAGGTCATGATTTTGAAAAAAAGAAAATCCTTTATCTTATCAAAGATGTTAGGTTTTAATGAGTGATTTGCTCTTTATCTAGATAGCATTGGTCTGGTAAGAATGGCAATATGATTGATCATTCAGCACATTCCTATTTGTATTCATTTTTTTGTCGTGTACTTTTTCCAGGCTGTTAGATGTTATGATAGCAGAAAAGGATCTGAGATGTTGGATAGTTGAAAAGAAAGCATCATTTAACCTGCTGAGATGACTGTGGATACACACCCTTTGACGGAAGAAAGCATCAGGATGAGCCGGTCTTCTTTCAGTTCCAGTAACGGCAATGCCACCCCTTTACATGCATCTGCTGCCGTTTACGATGGAGATGAATATGATAGTGACGGCTCCAACTTTGCCCCTCTGTAAGTCTTCTGTCCCCCTTCTTGAGGATAACCACAATAAAAGCTGACATTTTAAAGTCAAGATAAGGCCATTCCCTTGGGTACAACCTTTTTATGATTTCTGGTGGCTTATTATATGAAGCCATCTCATAATGTTTATTCCATCTAATTGAGACTTGCACTATAATGTCTCTCTTGGCCACATGAGTGAACTGGTTACGATCTAATGACCGGGTTTTACATTGGACTTTTGATTCCAAGTAGTGCATCCTTATATTTTGTCTAATTGGTTTTTCCTAACATCTCTGCAGGACTCCGATGACCTTGTCAATGTCCATTCCACCAGAGATGGCTGGTGTTATACCATTGATTGATAGATTCCAGGTATTTGAAAATTCATTGTTGAGTTTGCCACGTGCTTTCTCTCCAAGTTATCTGGTATCCCCTCTCTCTGAGACTTAACAACATTGATGGTTTGGGCTGTTCCCCCCCACAAAAAAGACAAAAAAGAAGAAGAAAAAGTAATTTCTAGATAATCCCTTATCATGCATGTTTTTTGGCTAATTGTCATCTAATTTCGAAGTTAGGCTGATTGGCTCCTACGTAAGGCTTACTAGTCAAGTTATTATGATTATTTTTTTAATCTAGAAGGGATCTTAATTCTGGGATATTCTGGCTGGTTGTCTGGTCTGTTGGCAACTGTCAGGGTACATCGCCTATTATTTTCATTGATTTACTGGCCTTCATGTTTCTGTCTATTTAAGTTCATTTCCATAATAATTATTGAAAACTCCGATACACGATAGAGTGACCTGTGAGTCCCCTATTGCTAGCATGAGAGTTATTTATGTGATTAAGGACATATATGAGAGGCTGCTTACGAGCATGAGAACTATTGTTGAAGAGATTTGTGGATTCCTTGATAGGATTGTAATAAGGACTCACATTAGGTCTGTACCTTGCTACCTTGGTTGTGGATGAAGTGACAAAATATTTACAGACTGTTATTTCTTGATGCATGCTATTTGCAGATGCTATTGTTTTAGTGGATGACAATGTAGAGGGTTCAGGTGCTATGTTAGAATGTAAGAGAGATGCTATGTTATAATGAATAAGAGATGCATTGGAATCTAAAGGTTTTAATATTAGTTGAACTGAGTTAGAGTATTTGAAATGTAATTTCGATACCATGCATATGGTCAATCAAGATTTCATTATTGTTGATGGGCAAGCTATTCCTAAAATTGCAAATTTTGAATCCCAATTTATGTATCTTGGATCTATTATTTGGGAGGAATGGGGAGATCCATTAGTATGTGACATATAAAATGAAGCTTAATGGATCACAATATTGCTCCATTGCAGAAGTAATTTTGAACTCCTCATTGTAGCATATGATATGTTAAGCTACATTTTCCCAGTTTACAACTAAAACATTTTTATCAAACCATATTATCAGCACCCATTTGCCAACTTTTCTGACATGGTTTGCAGTCCTCTCTTCCATTTCCTTTCCCCTTTCTTTTCTTTGGACTGGGTTACATTCTGTGCTTGTACGCTGCACTAACTTATGACAACCCTTATTGTGAAAGCATTTGTGTTTCCTCTAGATAGACTTTTTGTCTGCCAGCCAGCTGACCATGGCGGGGAAATGGTTACTGTTTGATTTAAGGTGACTCTGAGACATGCTGGTCGTATAATACGGATAATGCATGTGTTTGGTGACAACTTGGGGGTTGATGTTGGATTGTCAGTCTATTATTGTCAAATTGTATCTGAGCTCTTTGATCCTACCCAATCCTAGATTTATGATTGATTTATTAACTAGTCATAAAATGGTCTAGAACTTTATCAGTGACTCTTGTTTTCCATTTGCTCCTATTATCTGCAATGGGATTTTAGAAATTGTCTAGTTTGGACTGGAATTGGCTGAACCAATGTTTTCAGGATTGGTATCAGATTATGACTTATTTAATTAGTTAAATAGATAACTAACCATGACTGCTATCTAATTTTGTAGGTATTTTTTACTTTTTAGTCCCTACAATATAGGTATTTACATTTTAGTCCCTCAAATACAACTACTTGTTTGAAAGCCACACAATCTTCTCCGTTTCACTAAAAATCCCCTACTATTCCCTCCGTGTAGTACGTTCCACAAAAATGTTAAACCTTTACCCATGTGTAGTAAAAGACGAAAAAGCCCATGGTTATTGAGAAGAGAGAGTAGGCGGATGAGAGAGAGAGTGGGGGGAGAGAGTAGAGAGAGAAAGGGAGGGAGCCGGAGGGGGCTCCGGCTGTTGGCTAGGGCGGCGTCCAGCATTCTGTGATGTCCTCCACCTTCAGCCCCACCCCCTTCAGTTTCGCCCCCATCTCTGCCAGTGCCTAGACCTCGCCATCTTCCTCCACTGTGATCCCCTCCCTCACCAGCTCCATCATACTTTGTCTCTCTGGTCACTCTCTATCTCTCTGCTCCCTCTCTCCCCTTGCTCTTTCTCTCTCTCTCTCTCACTCCCCAGGCGAGCCAATGCCCTCCCGTCCCCTCTCTGCTCTCTCCCCCTGTTCCAATCTCTCTCTATTTCTCTACTGTCTCTTTCTTCCCCGTGCTCTCTCTCTCTATCTCTATTGTCTCAAGCGAGCTGGCGCCGGAAGGCTCTCTCCCTGTTCCGCTCTCTCTATCTCTCTACTATCTCTCGTAGTGGCTGGGAGCTTTTCCGTATGGCACCCAGATCGGCGGTGGTGGCTGTAGGACATGTGCCTATCGTTCGCTGTCTCACGCACCCCCCGTGAAGTTGCCCCTCATCTAATCCTCTAGACTTCTGGGTTTGAACCCATCCAAGCACCTGCAAATGCTCTCCATATAAACACAGGCGCCGAATGGTCCACACCTGTTATAGAAATCACAAGGTCTTGTTGGGAGGGAACCCTCTACGATCCGCTGCAGCAAGCTTTCAACCTAATAGAAGAAGGTGTATATGCTTGTATAATTTATCACATACCTTCCAAGTATGGAGTTATCAACCATGTTGAGCGTCCAATAAATGTCATCGTTGCCTTTAACCGCACTCTGTACATAGAGAGAGGTGAGATTGCCCAACTGCCTTGTTATGCTCAGCTCCCATCCCACACTGCCCCACTCCAGTAGATTTCTGACCCCTTCAAGATACTTGGCCGCAGGGAATCCTTGGGATCGACAGTAAACACAAACTCTCCCGGAGATGGGTCGGCCGCGCCCCTCCACGATGTCAGTATCAGGTCTGCACCGGTGCTGAGGTTTGACCTCAGCCTCATGAGCGGCAGCAGCATGTCGGTGGGGTGTCGGTGGGGTGCTCAAAAGCTCTGCCAGGCATACTCCTCGCCTTTGCCACGCCTGAGGACAAGGTTGCCCGAGTCCAGTAGCACTGCAGAGGTGTTGCTTGGGATGCCCGAGAGGTTGGTGGACCAGACGGTTCTTCCCGCCTCGTCTAGCACGGCGATGTTCCCATCTCCGGTGACAGCGAGGATGCCAACGGGGTCCTTGAGTGGGTTCTCTCTGTTGGCGACCCACAACACCGTCCTTCCCAGCAGCTGTACCATATCCCGACGTACAGTTTTGGAGTTACCAGGTGAGAAGAAGCCCAGTACGAAGGTCTGGCTGGCGGATACTACTGTCTGGTTCATGGATACTACCAGCTGGTCGGTGCCGGGGATGGTGGTTCGCGCCGGCTTCCACCCCCCGACTGGGTGGCGGCAGCGTCCAACGTTCTGTACCTTGGCACCTTTGAGCCCTCCAACAAGCCGGTGGGGGTGAGAGAGAGGGGGGTTATTTTGGTAATTTTCTTAGTTAGAGAGGACAATCTTTCCTTTTTTAACGGTATATTCTTTTTTTCTACCATCAATTAACTACATGGGCTTTTTAATAAGAGTTAGAAGATTGTAGGGGCTTTCAGATAAATAGTTGTATTTGAGGGACTAAGACGTAAATACCCATATTTATAGGGGCTACAAAGTAAAAATCCTTTTTTTTTTATAATTGTTAGAATGGCATAGTCAGGAATTCAGTTTGGCTTGGTGATTTTATGATTAAAGATGTCATATCATTTAACCTTTTCCGTCTTATGGAGGCTTTATGCTTAAACTGTATAAGAACCTGCAGGGTCAGTCTTGTCTACCAGTTGTGGGCCCAAAACCAGACGTTAAGTTATTATTTTCATGTGATTTTGCTGCTTTTGCACCCTAGATCGAATAATACTTATTCTTTTTTATGTTTATAATACACTCCAATGGAGTGGCTGGAACTGGCTATGCACCTTGAAATCAGCTGGTTCTTGGTCTAGATTGGAACAAACTGGCTGGAACTAGCTATACTTGAACCAGCAGATTCCTGGATTGACTTAGAACCAGAGTGAGCTAAGTGTTCTAGTGTGTACAGCCTTGACCTCTGAATGTATGAATTGTGACCCCCCCCCATTTTTTAGTCTTTTTACTCTTGTTGGATTTAGTTTATCACCACAAAAAGTGTTTTCTTCCCCTTCTGTTGAGGATTTATCAATATTAGTTGTCACTATACCATCACATTTTCTGTGATTTTTCAACATGCTTGTTCATTCTCTTACTTCTTGAAAAACCATGATTGAAATGGCTTCATGCAAGTTATTTTAGTCATGTAATATTAAAAATCATGAAAAAGGAATTTACTGGATTTTCTTTGTTTACTACTTTCTCTTGCAGGTTGAAGGCTTTTTGAGGTCCATGCAAAAACAGATACAATCAGCTGGAAAACGTGGATTCTTTTCGAAGAGATCAGTGGGTCTGCAAGCTAAGGAAAAGTTCACTTTGGAGGATATGCTATGTTTCCAGAGGGTAATCACTTTTATTGGACGTCAATGACTTCAAATTTTTCGGTCTTTTCATGTTAAAATTTTGTTCAACTTTGATGTGGGTTTTTGAGGAGCTGAGCTGTTGTTCGGCTGATGGATGCCTTTTCCTCAAACATGATATTGATGAGAAAGCGATGCTTGCATTCTGTGTTGTACAGGATCCAATTCCAACTTCTTTACTTAAGATTAACAGTGATCTTGTTAGCCGTTCGGTAAAGCTGTTTCAGATTATTCTGAAGTACATGGGAATAGATTCATCTGACAAAGTAAATGCATTGAGTTTAGAAGACCAGATTGAGCTCATTGGAAAAATTTACAAGCAAACTCTGAAGCGCTCAGAACTTCGAGATGAACTTTTTGCACAGATTTCAAAGCAAACACGGAATAACCCTGACAGGTTTGTACTCTGATGTATTTGATGGAAATGAAGTTACATGTCTTCATTTGGTGTGCTTGCTCTCTCCTGATGTTTCTCTTTTGTTTTTCTTAATGCAGAATCTGCTTGATAAGAGCATGGGAGCTTATGTATCTCTGTGCATCTTCAACACCTCCCAGCAAGGACATTGGTGTATATTTGTCAGAATATGTTCATCATGTGGCTCATGGCGTGAATATCGACCCCGAAGTCCGAGCCCTTGCTCTGAACACTCTAAATGCATTGAAGCGTACAATCAAAGCTGGTCCCAGGCATATAATTCCAGGACGCGAAGAGATTGAAGCCCTTCTGACAGGAAGAAAGCTTACTACCATTGTATTTTTCTTGGATGAGACATTTGAGGAAATTACGTATGATATGACAACAACCGTAGCTGATGCCGTGGAGGTATCCATCTCTCCTTTAGTTTCTTTAGCATTTTTTCCCTCTTTCTTTTCATTTAACTCTATTGTTAATGTTTACCACACGGGAATTAATGGATAAAATGAATTAAATAAGTGGCGTTGAATGTTCAAAGAAATTAGTTATTTGGTGTCCATTGATGGAACATTTGTGCACATTTGTTAGCCATTTAGATGGTGTGTGTAGTGTTAATCTTGCAAGTTAGGTTTATCAGACGATTTCGGGTTCGGGTATCGGCCTTTTTCCCACTGACCGCAATCATTGTATATTTACATTGGCATAAAGTCCGAATACCTTTGTTTAACTGTCAAATAAATTATTAATCTTTACAACACCAGCTATGATAGATATTGAGGACATATTTGCACTTATAACAACAAACACTTTCGGAGGGATGAGGATCTTTATGTAATTTACTCTAAGGGTAGGGTATACCTTATAGAGATAGGAATGGATTTGCAACATAAGTGGAAAATTAGGCATGGGCTAAGTGCTCGTCCACAGTTTAGCACTATTCACGCGGTTTAATTTGAAATTTGGGTATGAATAAGAATATATTTGCAGTTTTGTGTTGACTTAAGGCTTATTTGCAAGTTGATACTGCCTAGGGTTTAATTGTGATGGGACATTGTGAGACATGGAATATTTTCACGTTGGAAAAATAAATATTCTTTTTGAAAAGAGACATTCCTCTGCATAGAGAGGTTTATTCCGTGGGTGCGCATAGTATCAGATGATTTGGGTTCGAGTGCTGGACCTCTCCCCACTGATCGTAGTCAGTGTTGATTTACATCGGCCTAACGTCCGAACACCTTTGTTTAACTGTCAAAGGAATCCCAAAGTCTTCTATAGAGGTTCTGATGTGGAGGGCAGGCTCACTCGAGACTCTCCATGACCACTCATTTACCACCGACCAACAACAAAGACTAGGTTAGGGTTTTAACTGAGGCCATGTTTGGGCAAAACCCTAGAATTTGGGAATATGAAGATGATTTGGGGGAAGCCGTAGGCGTTTTTTGAAGTAGAGGAAGATTTTCTGGACCCCGAGGGTATTTTGGTAATTTTACCAACTCAGGGGTATTTTGGTAATTTTCCCAAGCCAGGGGCATTGCTGAAATTTCTGAGCTGGAATGGAAGTAAGACTGGATCCCTGACTCCCCAAGGCGCTGAGGCTCTTTTTAGAGGGTTTTAGGAGGCTGGTAGGCCATTTTTAGGTCGTAGGGGTATTTTGATAATTTTACCATACCCTAGACCTAGGTTTAAAGTGATACCCGAGTGTCGGACTGAGCTGACAACACTCCCGGACCTAAGTAGTGACAAGGGGCTTCATGGAAGGCACACATCTGTCAATTTGATCGAAGGAGGGGTATATATGCAATTTCCAGAAGTTGGGGGGTTTTCTTATAATTTTCCCACCCGAGGATATACATAAAACATGCTGAGTGCTTCTATAGTTCAAATGAGTACAAGGGTTGTCGGCGAGTTTGTCGACTGTACAAAAGTCCGCCCTAACGCGGGAAGTAGGGGCGTAGCCCCAATTACAAAAAGTTGCAGGGTAAAACTGCAAACCACAGGACTTTTATGTTTCTCGGACCCCGGGGAGGACATTTACGCAATTCTCCCATTATTAGGGCAGAAGCATATGACATAGTCGTCCCAGGACTTAGAAACAACGACACGGTCCACTGAGGGGCAAAATTACAAATATACCCTCATAGGGGCACATACACAAGACCCGGGGACTTACCCCACGCGGGCCGAAACAAACGAACAAAAGAGCTCTGAATGTTGGATGCTCCGTAGGTTGTAGCTTGTGTGTAGATCGTCCCGCCTCTCCTTTTTTTTTTGGGAGGACATTTATGCAATTCTCCCATTATTAGGGCAGAAGCATGTGACATAGTCGTCCTAGGACTTAGAAACAACAACACAGCCCACTGAGGGGCAAAATTACAAATGTACCCTCATAGGGGCGCATACACAAGACCCGGGGACTTACCCCTCGCTGGCCAAGACAAACGAACAAACGAACAAAACGCTCCGAGTGTCTTCCGTAGGTTGTTGAGTGTAGTAGATCGTAGATCTCTTTTTTTGGACCTCCGGGGGTCTATTTATAGAAGTGGGGAATCTCCCCGGGAGTGTTCGACCCCGTACGGGTCCAACGGGATGAAAATGACCCCGGGGAGGTCACATTTTCAAATTTTTTTAGTCCGTGCGCGGGAGAATGGAACCTCCCCGGGGTGGGAGGTCCCCGGGCCGGTCCGGGACCTCCCCAGGGTCGCGCGCCCCCGGGAGGACCTCCCCGGGGTCGCGCGACCCCCGGAGGACCCACCCGGGGTCGCGCGACCCCCGGAGGACCCGCCCGGGGTCGCGCCCCCCCGAGGAGGACCTCCCCGAGGTCGCGGACCCTGGGTGGGTCCCAGCTGGGGTCGCGAACCCCGGGGAGGACCTCCCCGGGGTCGCGAACCCCGGGCAGGACCTGCCCGGGGTCGCGGACCCCGGGTGGGTCCCACCCGAGGTCACCCGACCCCGGACGGGTCCGCCCGCCCAGGGGCGGCCCCACGCGGGTTTGCCCACCTCCGGGGCGGACCCGTCCGGGTAAGGGCGACCCTGTACGGGTCCCCCCCGACTGCGCGCGGCCCGTCCCGGGGTGGGGCGACCCCGTACGGGTTCCTCCGACCCGGTACGGGTCTTCCATCTCCAAGTTGGCCCATTTCTGCTCCAATTAAATAAAAGAGGAGGTGTTTTTGCAAAGCCAAATTTGCTTCCAAGAAATGTCCCCCACGGAACGTTCGTCAAAGCCGGGGCGGAGGCGGACGGTCCGTGCCTTCTGTAGAACTGCACCTTACTGCTTCGTTGCTTTCCAGAAAGCTGAGGGTTGATGCTGACTTGTCTCGGAGAGGCTTGTTGTCCCGGAGTTGACGTAGGCCTGCTTCTGAGAGACTTGTTGGCCTAGAGTTGATGGGGGCTTGCTTCTGAGAGACTTGTCAGACCGAAGTTGATGGGGGACTGCTTCTGAGAGACTTGTTAGCCCGAAGTTGATGGGGGCCTGCTTCTGAGTGACTTGTTGGCCCGAGTTGATGTAGGCCTGCTTCTGAGAGACTTGTTGGCCTAGAGTTGATGTAGGCCTATCTCGGAGAGACACATCCGTCTAAGTCGTTGTTGATTGACTGTTGAGCTGTGATAGCTGGAGACTGACACTGGCCGACCCTTGGGGGTGCGTTTGGCCAAAAGTCATTGTGCCGGCTGACCGCTGAGGTATGTCGCCGAAGATGTGTGGGCTAACATCTGAGGTGTAGCCGAACATGTTGATGTGTTGGCTGACCGCTGAGGTATGTCGCCAAATGTTGAAGGTGGCTACTTGTTGACTTGTGATAGCCAAGGTTGATGTAGACCAGCCCTTAGGGCATGTTGGTCTGGGTAGATGTCGGCCGTACATGGGCTGAGGCAACTCCTTTCTTTGCTTTAGCTTCAGCTAGTGAGGCTTCAAAACTGCTTCAGAGTTTTCTGGCCCTTGGGATGGAGTGGCCGAATCGTCCTTAACTTGGTGTAGCATTGCCAGATGCATGCATTTGGTCTCCCTCAGGACGCTTGGATGACTGAGCTTGCGTCTTTATGGGAAGAGTTCGCTCGCCTTCGCGCTATTCAGGAGCGAAGGCGGAGGACTCAGCTGATCATTCAGCAGGAGCAGCAGCAGCTTTGCAAACTTCGGGCGGCCCAGGCTGAGGTGGGCGCCCTGGTCGAGGTCGCTTACGAGCGCGAGCAGGTGGCCTCCCACAGTGAGGACGCGCTTTTGTGAGAGGTCCAGGGGACCGAAGAAGAGCGCAGTCTTGCGCATGCCGATGTAGATTTTCCGCCATAGGCTTGAGGGACTCTAGGAGCTTTTGCGAGAGCTCCGAGAGACCGAGGAGCACAGTCTTGCGCGTGTTGATGTAGACTCTCCGCCGTGGGCTTGAGGGGCTCAAGAGGAAGCTCTTCAGAGTGAGACTCGCCTTGCTGAGCTGAGGAGGAACGAGTCTGATGCTTGATAAGTCTTTTCTTTTTTTTTTTCACTTTACCAGCCCTACCGCCCTTTCGGGTTTTCGCCCGGACTGACCCCCTTTAGCTTTTTCCAGTGCGCCCTTTCGGGTTTTCACACTGAGGGGTACCCATTTTTGCCTAAGGCGCCCTTTCGGGTTTTCACCTTAGCCGGGTCAAAGCCTTTTTGCCCTTGATTGCTCTTCTAACAGAAACAACCAAGTCCGCTGGGGCATCAATATTTTTAACCCCGTTTTTTTTCCTTTTTTTTTTTGTACCTATAATGCCAAAGGGCAAGGGGCAGGTGGCACTCCCGTAGGGACGTGTGTGCCGCATAGGTGGGACAAATGGGTGGATTCGACTGCCCTAGTGGGACGCAATTAGCCAAATCCGAAAGCCGAAAGTTGAACGGGTTGGCAACCCAAGAGAGGTGTGTATGTGCCAAGCCCGGTTGGGATAACAAAGGAAAAGATTTAACAGTCCGAGAGGGACATGCGAGTTAAGCCTGGAGACCGATAGGCGGGATGGGTTGGCAGCCAGAGAGGCCAAACCCGAAGCGATGAAAGGAGGGGATTTGACAGCCGGGTGGGACACACGAGTCAAATCCGTGAGCCGATAGGCAAACCGGGTTGGCAGCCCGACGAGGGCATGCGGGGGCCAAGCCCGTGGGGACAAAGGAATAGACTTGGCGATCCCGGTGGGATATATGAGTCAAGTCTGAAGCCAAGAGGCGGGATGGGTTGACAGCCCGAAAGGGGCATGCAGAGGCCAGACCCAGAAGAAAAAAAAGGGTGGATTTGACAGCCCTAGTGGGACGTGAGAGTCAAATCCTAATGCCAATAGGCGAAGAAGTGGGTTGGCAGCCCGAGAGGGCATGCTGAGGCCAGACCCGGTGGGACATCTGCCAAAAGGCATGATGGATTGGCAGCCCGAGAGGGCATACTGAGGCCAGATCCCAGAAAGGTAAGATGAGCCGAAAGGCATGATGGGTTGGCAGCCCGAGAAGGCATACTGAGACCAATCCCAAGAAGATAAGATGAGCTGAAGGGCGAGGTAGGTTGGCAGCCCGAGAGGGTGTACTGAGGCCAATCAGTAGAAGGTGAAATGAGCCAAAAGGCAGGATGGGTTGGCAGCCCTAGAGGGCATGCTGAGGCTAGTCCCAGAAGGTAAAATGAGCCGAAAGGCATGATGGGTTGGCAGCCCGAGAGGGCGTACTGAGGCCAAACCCAAAAGGGTAAGATGAGCCGAAAGGCATAATGAGTTGGCAGTCCGAGAGAGCATATTGAGGCCAATCCCAGTGGGTAAAGTGAGTCGAAAGGCATGATGGGTTGGCAGCCCGGGAGGGCATACTGAGACCAAACCCGAGATAGAAGGAGCCGAAAGGCATGAAGGATTGGCAGCCCGAGAGAGCATACTGAGGCCATTCCCTAGAATGAAAAAGGAGCCGAAAGGCATGAAGGGTTGGCAGCCCGAGAGAGCATACTGAGGCCAGTCCCAGTGGGACAAGAGAGTAAGCGGGTTTAACCGCTCCGAATAGACACCTGAGCTGAACCTCGAAGTCGGTAGGCAGAATGGGTCGACAGCCCGAAAGGGGCATGCGTAGGCCGAGCCCGATAGGACAGAGTATGACAACGTGAGAACGTCAGTGGGACTAGGTGTCATGGGATGACATGTAAGGTGTAGCCATAGT
This sequence comes from Amorphophallus konjac, assembly GCA_022559845.1. Lineage (NCBI taxonomy): Eukaryota > Viridiplantae > Streptophyta > Magnoliopsida > Alismatales > Araceae > Amorphophallus > Amorphophallus konjac. Next base: position 600,824,294 of record CM040121.1, read on the forward strand.
ATCGATATAATGTTTTGGCCGAGATGGGGTGGAGTCATTGACTTAGAGCCACCCTTAAAATAGACAGGGAGATGATTTTTTTTTCACATTACCAACCTCACTTCCCTTTCGAGTTTTCGCCGAGGCTGGCCCCCTTTGGCTTTTTCCGGTGTGCCCTTGCGGGTTTTCACACCGAGGGGTTGCCCATTTTTGCCCGAGGCGTCCTTTCGGGTTTTCACCTCGACCAGGTCTATGGCCTTTTTGCCCTCAGCCAACCGTTGAAGGCTGACTGAGTCCGCTGGGGTATCGGTATTTTTAACCCCATTTTTTTTTTGAACCTTCACTGAGGAGAGGTACTGTCCTGTGAGGACTACTGTGGAAACTCCTGCGGTGGCGCATGGTAGAGGTTCATATGCTTGCCGTTGAGAGGAGGGAAGGGATTATCTCCCTTGTGGTCAAGGACCGTATAGGCCCCTCCTTCGTAGACCTTCTGGATGACGTAAGGCCCACGCCAATTAGGCTGGAGTTTGCCGCTAGATCTTCCCGCGAGAACCTCCTTTTCCTTAATCATGACGAGGTCACCTTTCTTGAACGCCCTTTGCTTGACCAGCTTATCATACGCACGTGTCATGCGGGCTTGATACACTTGTAAGTGCTTGTAGGCTTTGAGTCTTTCACCTTCAAGGTTGGACAACTCTTCAAGCCTCCTTTCTATCTCGGACTGGTCTTGGCTTGGCAATCCGGCGTGCACAGCAACGCGGTAAGATGCTAGCTCGATGTCCACAGGGACCACCGCCTCGGCTCCGTAGACCAAAGAGAATGGTGAACATCCCGTAGGGGTTTTGTAAATAGTCCGGTACCCATAGGGCTTCGTGGACCTTCTCGCCCCAATCCCGCTTGCAGCCACCTACTATCTTGGACAGCAGCTTGCAGAGGGTCTTGTTGAAAGCTTCGGCCAATCCGTTGGCTTGGGGATTGTAGACTGATGACGTCCTCCAATCGATATGGAATTTGGCCGCCAAAGCATAAACAGTCTTGTTCCTGAATGGCGTGCCATTATCGGATATAATCCGACTAGGGGTGCCGAATCTGTATATGATATAGTGCCGCACAAAACGGGCAACTATCTCCCCTGTAACCTCCCGTAGCGGAACGGCTTCGGCCCATCTGGAAAAGTAATCAGTGGCGGTCAGTATGAACTTGTGGCCTTGGGATGATGGCGAGAATGGTCCCACAATGTCCATGCCCCACTCTGCAAATGGCCAGGTAGGCGCTGTTGGATGGAGCGGGTTGGGCGGCCGCTGAGGGACTGGACCAAATGCTTGGCATTGATGACACGTACGAGCATATTGATTGCAATCTTCGTACATGGTGGGCCAGTAGAACCCTTTGAGCTTGATGTTGTTCTTCATCTTAGCTCATGTTTGGTGCGCGCCGCACAACCCGGAGTGGACCTCGTGCATGACGGTCTTTGCTTCCTTGGACGAAAGGCACCGTAGGAGGACCGATCGGTCTTTTTCATGGACGAGCCTGAAGAGCAGACCGTCAATCAACTGGTAGGATGTCGCCCAGCGTAGTAGTTGCACCCTCTGAGCCCGATTAGGAGGGAGCCAGCCGTTCTTTATCTTTATGATCGGCTCACGCCAATCTTCTTCTTCGGGAACATTATCCTCTTGAATATTGTCGACCTCGTAAACAGTGAGGGCGGATTCTTCGTCGAGCACACTTGGCATGAGCCTTCGATGTCTGGCAGTAATATTTAATTCTCCCTCAGGCGGGAGTTTTAGGGCTGCTGCCAATTTTGCAAGAGCATCAGCCTGGGAGTTGCTGCCTCTGGGGACATGGCCTATTTCAAATAGGTAGAATTTTTCCTTGAGCCTCATGACGGCTGTATGGTAGGGGACGAGCTCCTTCTTCCGGACATCATAGACCCTTAGTACTTGTCGGATGACGAGCTGAGAATCCCCGTACACTTTGATGCACTTGATGTCCATCTCTAGTGCCAACTGAAGCCCGATAATTAGCGCTTCATACTCTGCCTCATTATTAGTCAGCGACTTCATGAGAGCGCAAGAGTTGTGGAGGATGCCGCCTTGTGGAGATACAAAGACTACCCCCGCGCCTGAGACATAGTCTGTAAGGCCACCGGCCCTTTTGATTGTCCGAGAGGCACCATCAAAATATAACTCCCAGTATGGGACGTCAAGAGTGAGGACACCCGGCTCCATCTGTAGCGGGACTTTTTCAGAATGCTCCCCAATTTCTTGAGAAGGCACTAACACCTCCTCATCGGGTAGCTCGAAGTTGAGCGGCGAATCTTCTGGCACGGGGTGCGCTGCTAAGAACTCCGCCATTCCTTGTTCTTTGATCGCTTTGCGTGGGACGAAGGTGATGTCGAACTCCATGAGGATAAGTGCCCATTTACCAAGTCTACCAGAGAGGACAGGCTGGCTGAGCAGAAACTTGAGTGGGTCACATTTTGAGATGAGCTCCACCCGATGGGCTAGGAGATAGTGTCTTAGCTTCTTGACAGCAAACACCAGAGCTAGGCACACCTTTTCCATGGGAGCGTTCCGATGCTCAGCCCCAATCAGCTTTCGGCTGAGGTAGTACAGCGGCTGCTCCTTGCCCTCTTCATTAATCTGGGCTAGGAGAGCCCCCAAAGAGGCATCCATGGCAGCAATATATAAGATAAGAGGCTTCCCTCTGACGGGTGCCCCTAAGACAGGAGGAGTCAGCAGATACTCCTTGATTTGCTCGAAGGCCTTCTGACAGTCTTCGTCCCATATGAAGGGTGCCCCTTTCTTCATCAGTCTGCTGAAAGGTAGGCATCTTCCTGAGAGGTTAGAAATAAACCTAATATAGGCGAGTCTTCCCTGAAGAGATCTGAGCTCTGTCAAGTTCTTGGGCGGAGGTAGTCCTCTTATAGCCTTGATTTTGTCAGGGTCGATTTCTATGCCCTGGTACCTGACGATGAAGCCAAGGAACTTGCCGCTGGAGACGCCGAAGGCGCACTTCATCGGGTTCATCTTGAGCTGATATTGCCGAAGCCTTTCAAAGACTCGACGCAAGTCAGTCAAGTGATCCTCCCTCTTCTTCGTCTTGACGACCAGATCATCGACATAGCATTCGACAAGGTCATGTAGCATTTCGTCAAAGATCTTGGTCATTGCCCTTTAGTAGGTTGCGCCGGCATTCTTCAGACCGAACGACATCCTTTTGTAGTTGAAGATCCCCTTAGGAGACCGGAAAGCCGTATGGTCTTTGTCTTTGACGGCCATGCGGATTTGATTATAACCCGACGACCCGTCCATAAAAGACAAGGCTTCATGACCGGTGGTCATATCAACCATTGTCTCAGTGATTGGGACAGGAAGTCGTCCTTCGGGCATGCTTTGTTCAAATCCCTGAAGTCGATGCAGACTCGGACTTGGCCATTCTTCTTCTTGACGGGGACGATATTGGCGAGCCACATAGGATATATGCAAGGCTCTATAAAGTCTACGTTGAGCATTTTGTCAACCTCAGCGTTGACCTTCAGCTCCAGCTCATAGTGCATACGCCTTTGAGCTTGCTTGACTGGCTTGACTGTTGAAAGTATTGCCAGTTCATGTTCAGCCACAGAAGGATCGAGCCCGGGCATTTCTTTATAAGTCCAGGTGAAACAATCCCTGAACTCTTCAGCTGTCGATACGACTGCTTTTCTTCCTCGCTGAGGAGAGCACTTATGAAGGTGGGACGATGGTCATTGTTGCTTCCGAGATTGATCTCAATCAACTCGTCCACAGTTGCCTGACCACCGTCTTCAAGCTCCGGTGGAGCTGGTCGGAGGTCGACGAAGTCTCCCTCGTCATCAGTATTTGCTTCATAGACATCAAATTCCTCGAAGCACTCTTGCTCGTGACTTGAAATCGAAGGGCTTGCTTTGTTTTGCTGATGGTTAGCAGGCTGGACTGCTCCTCCCTCTGAGGGGTGGTCGTTATTGACTCCTGATGAAGGTGATGGTGTCACTGACAGCTCACCGGACTTCCTTACAGAGTCGCCGATCCCGGGCTCAACTTCAGCTTGCCCGTGATGAGGAGATATCAGTCCTATGGCATTGACTGCAAAGTAGACCTCGAAGTCCGTCTCCTGGTCGTAGCCAAGTCCCCTTGTATCTTTGCGAGAGAAAGGAGGTTGTCCACGGACCTGTGGAGGGTTCCACAACTGATGGAAGTATGCCGCTCGCGCGGGGTCCAGAGTTTGCAGAATGTGTTGCTTTTTACACATCTCCTTGATGTAGTTGGGCATATCATCCATCTCCCGGACTGGCTCTGGCACCACATCGGTGGGAGTATCCTAGCCGAAGTCATCTTCAAGAGGACATGGTGGGACTAAATCACCTTTGTAAAAGATGATCGGCTTGTCCCTCTTGCTCTTGTTGCGTCTCCTTCTCCGTTGATAAGAGACTGTAAAGGTCTTCAACGGCTCCACCTCGTATTCTTCCCGTTGGGACGAGAGCTGGAGGCACTTGGGCGGTAAGGAGATACTCCCGTTAATGACCCGACTGATGAGGTTGGCTTCAAAGTCAACATCCCGCCTTTCTGGTTGAGTCGGCTTGGAGGCGGCACTAAGGCTCAGCCTGTGCAGCTTTACCATGTCTTGGTTAACAGTGAAGAGCTGCCCTTCCTCGACTTCATGATCCACCTTTTGCTTCCCTTTACCCTTTACAGATTCAGGGATTGCTAAAGTGGGCTTCCCAAAATATAGCGAAGCATCGGCCAGATGGCACTCATTGGGGTGGAACGGGGCCTGGTCTGCGAAGACCGTATGTTGTTCCCCTTCCTTAGCATATTTAATGCACTGGTGCAGAGTTGAGGGAACAACCCAGTTTTCATGCAGCCAGGGTCTTCCAAGCAGCATCTTGTAAGATGTGTCGGAGTTGATGATATAAAATGTCGCTTGAGTGACAAAATCGCCCAAGGCAAGCTTGACTACAACCCGACCAAGCGCTTCCTCGGAACCCTGATTGAATCCCGAGATCTTGACATCGGTCACCTTTTGCAAATAAGGTGCCAAATATAGGGACTTGAAAGTCTTCAAAGGCATGATGTTGACGGCTGCTCCGGTGTCAACCAAAATGCAATTCACGTCATGCCCATTAATCGTCCCCTTCATATATAAGGGGCGATTATGACACGGAGAGGACATCAACATGTCTTTGTCCGTGAAGGAGATTTTGGCCGTGAGTGCCTCATATGCCTGGACTTGCAACTCTGCAACATGGGCTTTGTATGCCTCCGGGTCTTGGAGTATCTTGACCAGAGCCTCCCGAAGATCCTTGCTCCAGGCGATTGCCTCCCAGATGGTGACATTTTTTGGGAACCGCTTTATATGATGAATGATTTTGCGGTCTGCCCGAGCACGGGTCTTGTCAAATGGCGGGATGATCTCCGCCAGGGTCTTCGGCGCCTGACGAGGCTTCTCCCGCTTAGAAGGGCGCTCCTCCGCATTCTGGCCTTCCGCATCTTCTTGGAACAACGGTGCCAAGGATTCCTCCGGAGGTGGCAAAGGCTCATCATGCTGGTCTTCATTAGAAGGACCGGCCTGGCTTGCAGGCTCGACCCTGTTAGAGGGGCCGGCCTGCTCTGACGCCTCCTCGCACTTTGGCGATTCGGCTGGCTCCTCTTCTTCATCGGAGGGGGTGATGGTAAAAGGAACGCCACCCGGACTAGCCGTTAAAGTGGGGCCTGAACCCTCTGAGGGGCTGAGGATGAAAGGGATTCCCCGAACTTGAGTTTCTGGGACAGGACCCGGCTTCTCCCCTCTGAATATTATGACCCGGTCGAGGGTCAGGGGGTCTTCACGTCCACGTCCTCGGGCGCGACCTCGGCCACGTCCCCGGCCATTTCTTGCCGAGCGACGCTGATATGTCGCCACAGGAGCCTTGCCTCCAGTGCTATCAGCCGTGGAACAGTAAATGTTGTCAGGCGGCGGAATCGCCACCATGTTACAGGAGAGCTCTTGCAGCATTTCCTCGAGCATCTCGGGAGTGAGCTCCTCATCCTTGTAGAATAAGGAGAGCTCCTCCGGGATCGGGAAGTCTTCACCTTCTTCAAGACGGTGGGCCATTTCCCGGAGCCATTAAAGGAGGCGGGCCTTGCGCCCAAGCTTGTCCCAGGGAATATATTCGTCTAGAGTGACGACCTTGGTAGGACGAGGGGGAGTGTACTCCTCCAGCTCATCTATGAGCTTTTGAAGTCTTTGTAGAGGAGTTGGCTCCTTAGGAGCCTCCATTGCAGCGGCTTGCTCGACTTGCTTCTTCAATCTCCTCTTTAAATTCTTCCTGCGGTTCTTCTCTTGTTTCTTTTGATGTGCCGCCTCTTGAGAAAAGAGAGGAGCTTGCTTCGGCGGTGGGACTCGCTTGCCCCCAGAATTCTGTTTTTTTGCTCCGGGCTGACTCCTTAGGGGCCTTACTGCCGCGGCTTTTTCTGGGGACAACCTTGATCCAATTAGCCTCCTCCGGCTGAGGCTGGAAGGTGGCATTGATTGCCTGAGCAATTATTTCAGGAGGCAACTCCTGGAACTCTGCCAGTCCACAGTAGGGCCTCTGGGAGCTTTGTAGTTCCACCGACTTTGCTTGGGCTGGTGGGTTGGCTTGCTTGAGCTGCTGAGGCCTTTCTACAATTGGCGGCCTCGCTGGGCTGACAGAGGCCTTAATTGGGGTCTTCGCGGGCTCAAGAAGTCGAGTCCTCTCCACGACTAATGGCCTTGCTGACTGGGCAGGAGCTTTGGCTAAAGGCTCTGACGCCTTGGCTTTGCCTTTGTTGTCTGGCCGAGAGTTCTCTTTTATGATGATGCCAGGCTGACTCGACCTGGGACGGACCTTGGAACTCTCTTCCGCGGTTCGGCATCCTGGGTTCTGGACCTTAGGCCCTTTGTAGGTAGCCTTGCCTTTAGTGAGCAATGGGAATTCATCATTTTCCGCAGGCTCACTTGGTCGGGCTAACGGGAGAAAGCCTCAGTTTCTCGCCGAACCTGCTGAAGAGTTTCCCTGGCGGCCTCTGCAAGACGCAACCTTGTCATGGAGTTCCCTGAGTATCGACAACCCCTCTCTGGATGAGGGCTTCAATGAAGTCCTGAACCTCTGGGCATTGCCGAGTAGGGTGAGACACCCTTGCATGATACTTGCAATAGCGGGGGTGACTCTTGGCCGTCTCATTGTAATAAGACGGTGGGTCATGTGTCAGCACCCAGCCATCCTCCAGAAGTTTATCAAAAATCTTCTCAGTGTCTTCCTTAGGAAAAGAACACTGATGAGAGAGTCGCCACCCTGGGTTCCACAATGTGGATTTAGGTGGCTGAGAATTGACTCCCTGGGAACTGACTCCCTCCTCCTGTGGCTCTGGGAATTGAAAAGCTGCTGAGGCATGTATGACGTTGACGGAGAAGTGAAGACTCCTTCGTGCATGCGGCTGCGGTGGGTCGACTAGAAATTCGCCCATATCAACCTTCCCTCGCCTGATTAAGTCTTCGGCGAGGTCTTTGAACGGCTCACAGTTGTGGATAATATGGCCAACAACTTCATGATATGGGCAATAGCCCTGATGAAAAGCAGCACCGGGTGTCTGCTGCAACGGTGACGGGCTTATCAGCCCTGCTCGCTGGCATGCGAAGAAGATGTTTGGAGTCTTCTCGCAAGGGAATGAATATAACTTCTCTGGGAGCTCAACTTGAAGTGGAGCCTCCTCGCCTTCCGGTTAGTCCTCCTCGTCTTCGGATGAATCTGAGGATTCTTCAGAGAGCCAGCCCCTGAGCGGAGCCCGACCTGCGGGTGATACACCCGCCTCCCGTATGTAGACTGGAGCTAACCCCCTGACAAATGGGCCAAAGGGGAAGGTGGACAACTGCTGATCAATGCTTTCCAGGAACTACAACAGGCGCCTCTGTTCTAGTTGCAGCTGCCGGACTTCCCCTCGGATCTTCCGGATGGTCCTCCGCAGCGCTAAACATTCTGGGAATGGAGGAGGAGTGGCTCTGGGACCACCATTGGGCTGTCGACTTGAGGGCCCGGCTTCGGAGGCATTGGAGCTTGAAGCCATCGCCACCATATGGACCACGTTAGCTGATCGATTCGATCGGCTCCAGGGATGAGGCTGGGGTGGGTCGACTGCATGGCCCAGCATATTTACCAAGCCCTTTTGAATGAGCTCTTCTGCTATATTCTTGAAAACATAGCAATCCCCAATGGTGTGACCCAACCTTCGGTGATACACACAATATGTAGGATCCTCTGTCTTATCCACCTCCGCGGGCTTCCGCGGATCTGGCAGAGTGACGAGCTGCTCCTTCATGCATAGATCAAAGAGCATTTTAGTATGCTCTTTCCTGAAGGAATAGGGCGTCTTCATGTTCTCCGCTAACCGAGACGCGCTTGCTTTGGCATCAGGCTTCTTGCCATTGCTTTTAGATTTTCCTTCTCCCTTTTCTCCATTGGTCGGGGAGAAATCTACAACATTTACCTCCTTGCCGCTAGCCAGACGGTCTTTGGAGGATTTGCCTTTGGCAGAAGCTTGTGTAGGGTGGTCGGCAAAGAACATCTCAATTTCCGCCACCACCGTGTTCAACTGGTCAAAGCTTCTGATATTGGAGCCCAGAAGCTTTTCGCTGACTTCTGCCGAGAGACCCCTGCGGCAGATGGTGATTGCATCTTCAGGCGTCGGAGGATTATCGCAGCGCATGCTGACGTCCCTCCATCGCTTGATGAAGTCTAATGCTGTTTCACCCTTCTTCTGTCGAAGGGAACAAAGCTCTGCTAAGGAGACTTTGTGTTCGACCATTTGGAAGCGGTCGACAAACTTCTTCTGCATATCAGCCCAATCAGATACTGAGTTGGGCTTCAACCTTGAATACCACTGGAAGGCGGTGCCAGTCAAGACGTGGCGAAATACCGCAGCAAATATGCCTCTTCCAGGGCTAATTCACCCATGGCCGTCATGTAATAGGCCAGGTGTTCATGAGGAGAGCCTTGCCCGTTGAACTTCTGGAGCTTCGGGGCCTTCAGGCAATCTGGTGGAAGCTTCTTGAATTGATGATGGAGGGGATATGGCACGCTGTACAAATCAACGGTAGCCACACCCTCGCCATGTTGAGCGAACTTCGCTTCCACGATGTGCTCGATCATCTGCTTCTGCGCCATGAGGCTTTCTGCGGCAGGAGTAGCAGATGACCGCGCATTGGCTTCATGCGGTGGGACTTCGAAGTCCACCGCCAGTGGGAGTCTTGCAGCAGTGGCGGAAGCGTTGGCTGTTGCTGGAATGGGAGAAGGCTGCTGATCCGCTCCAGCCGGTGCCGCCTGAGGCGGGGCAGGAACCTCCTTTTCGCGCAAGAGCGACTGTAGCAGTTTCTTGAGCTTTTGGTTCTCCCGTCGAAGCTCTTCCAATGCGGGGGGCCGTGGCTCTTCCCCCAACTCTTCTTCGTGTCGGGAGTGACTGTCCCCATCAACACTGTGGACGTCTTCCTGGCGCTCTTCTTGCCGTGCCGGCTCGGGCTGAGATGTACCGGCGGCCGGCGCCTGCTGCGTCTGCGCTAGAATTCGGGAGACCGGCCTTGACCTCCTTAAATATTGGATGGGTTGGTCAAGCTCTCCCGAGGTGTTCTCGGGCTGTTTGTCGCCGGAGGTGGCGTAACAGGTGAACACTTTGACGGTGTCATCGGTCACCTGGACCACCCGCTTTTTCTTGGGCGGTTGTCGCTCCGGCTTGGGCGGCCTCCCAAGTCTGTCAAAGACCGACACTCGGGATGTAGATGCTTGAGGGGAGCGATCCTCCTCCGTGTGCGTGGAACTGGCCCACGGGGAAGTCGGCCGCACCTTCTTGCCAGCTCCACGGCGCTTCTGCCCCCGTAGGGGCTGATTTGTAGATCTCGGAGAGACTGAGGCCTCAGTGCTTGTCGGACTCTGCATTCGTCGCAGATCCGACATGCGGAAGGCTCCTCCGCCCTCGCGCGCCTTATAATCCAGACCTCCTCCTTGGTGACCCAGATCTTCTTCAAGTGGAGCTGGCGCTCCTCCACTTGGTTGCCCCCTGTCCTTGGACGGGGAGCTCGTGGCTTGGGCCGTTGCAGAAGGCCCTGGGTTGCCGCCGGTACGGCAGACTTCTTCTTCTTCGCTCCTTCCTCCCGGACTTGTCGGAGGGGCTCGAAGCGGTTGGAAGTAGAAATAGTCGGGACATGACGATCCCGTGGTAGGATCGGCTCGCCTCCATCGAGCCGGATGCGAATATCTCCGACGATTACAGTCTTGCCGGAGCGAGAGACAGCCGCTTCGGGCTTTGCACCCTTGCGGCTACGGCGTTGCCCCCATTGGGCAGGGGCGACGGTGGTGGCGCCCGCCATAGGCATGGCGTCATCCTGACGGCGGCGGCGTTGCCCTCGTTGAGCAGGGGCAGCACCTCTGAGGGTGGCCGCAGTAGGTTTGGCGCCGTTGCGGCGGCGGCGTTGCCCCCGTTGAGCAGGGGCGGCGCCGGCGGTGATTTGATTGATCGAGAAGACTCGGCCAATAGCCGGGGCGGAAGGCCTGACACCTTCGGCCATTGACGTAGTAGCCAAGGGAGCTCGACTGGTTGTCGGATGAAGGGCTTGACACCCTTAACAATTGGAGAGTTGACCGGATGGACCCGGCCAGATGCTGCAGCAGAGGGTCTAACACCCTTGAGGACGGTCTCCTTGACCGGGCGAGCCCGGCCGGTTGATGAAGTAGAGGGTCTGACACCCTCAGTGATTGGTTTCTTGGCCAAGTGACCCTGACCAATCGACGAAGCCGAAGGCCTGACGCCCTCAGAGACGACCTTGTCGACTGGACTAACCCGGCCATTGGTTGGGGCCGAGGGACTAACACCCCCGACGGTTGTATTGTTGACCGGACGAATCCGGCCAGTTGTTGAAACCGAGGGCCTGACACCCCCGACAGTTGTCTTCTTAGTCGAGCGGACTCGACCAGCAATTGAGGTTGAGGGCCTGACACCCTCGATAGTTGCCTTGTCGACCGGGCGGACCCGGCCAGTTGTTGGAGTAGAGGGCCTGACACCCCCAATGGTGGTCTTGTTGACCGGACTGACTCGGCCAGTTGCTGGGGCCGGGGGCCTAACACCCCCGACTACTGTCTTCTCGACCAGGCGGACCCGGCCGGTTGCTGCACTAGAGGGCCTGACGCCCTCAGCGACTGTTGGAACTGCAGGAGCGGTTGAACTGACTTCAGCCACTGGCATCACGCCCAAGAAGAAGGGCGAGCCGACGACCGCTGGGAAGTCGCCAAAGACGATCGGAGTTGCCAGGTATCCGAATCTGGCATGGTCGGCAACGACTTGGGGGCCGTAGGTGACGGCTGCCATCGCTGTTGCTGGTGTTGGTGGTGGTGGTGCGTAGCACAAAAGGAGTGGCGTGCAGATGCACGAAGAACTCTCAAATGAATAGAGAGGTGTGCCCTCCTCTTCCCGTCCTGTAAGAGGAAGAGGGGCAATTAGAACCTTGAAGAAGGTTTAGAGGACTTTCTTTGACAGAAAGAAGAAAGACGGGAACATGTCCCACCGGACGTGCCAGTCTGTGAGACACGGAATATTTTCACGTGAGAAAAATAAATGTTCTTTTTGAAAAGAGACATTCCTCTGCATAGAGAGGTTTATTCCGTGGGTGCGTATAGTATCAGACGATTTGGGTTCGAGTGCTGGACCTCTCCCCACTGACCGTAGTCAGTGTTGATTTACATCGGCCTAACGTCCGAACACCTTTGTTTAACTGTCAAAGGAATCCCAAAGTCTTCTATAGAGGTTCTGATGTGGAGGGCAGGTTCACTCGAGAGACTCTCCACGACCACTCATTTACCATCGACCAACAACAAAGACTAGGTTAGGGTTTTAACTGAGGCCATGTTTGGGCAAAATCCTAGAATTTGGGAATATGAAGATGATTTGGGGGAAGCCGTAGGCGTTTTTTGAAGTAGAGAAAGATTTTCTGGACCTAGAGGGCATTTTGGTAATTTTACCAACCCAGGGGTATTTTGGTAATTTTCCCAGGCCAGGGGCATTGCTGAAATTTCTGGGCTGGAATGGAACTAAGACTGGATCCCTGACTCCCCAAGACGCTGAGGCTCTTTCTAGAGGGTTTTAGGAGGCTGCTAGGCCATTTTTAGGTCGTAGGGGTATTTTGGTAATTTTACCATACCCTAGACTTAGGTTTAAAGTGATACCCGAGTGTCGGACTGAGCTGACAACACTCCCGGACCGAAGTAGTGACAAGGGACTTCATGGAAGGCACACATCTGTCAATTTGATCGAAGGAGAGGTATATATGCAATTTCCAGAAGTCGGGAAATTTTCTTATAATTTTCTCACTCGAGGATATACATAAAACATGCTGAGTGCTTCTATAGTTCAAATGAGTACAAGGGTTGTCGGCGAGTTTGTCGATTATACAAAAGTCCGCCCTAACGCGGGAAGTAGGGGCGTAGCCCCAATTACAAAAAGTTGCAGGGTAAAACTGCAAACCACAGGACTTTTATGTTTCTCGGACCCCGGGGAGGACATTTATACAATTCTCCCATTATTAGGGCAGAAGCATATGACATAGTTGTCCCAGGACTTAGAAACAACAACACGGCCCACTGAGGGGCAAAATTACAAATATACCCTCATAGGGGCACATACACAAGACCCGGGGACTTACCCCACGCGGGCCGAAACAAACGAACAAAAGAGCTCTGAATGCTGGATGCTCCGTAGGTTGTAGCTTGTGTGTAGATCGTCCCGCTTCTCCTTTTTTTGGGGGGGAGGACATTTATGCAATTCTCCCATTATTAGGGCAGAAGTATGTGACATAGTCGTCCCAGGACTTAGAAACAACAACACGGCCCACTGAGGGGCAAAATTACAAATGTACCCTCATAGGGGCGCATACACAAGACCCGAGGACTTACCTCTCGCGGGTCAAGACAAACGAACAAAACGCTCCGAGTGTCTTCCGTAGGTTGTTGAGTGTAGTAGATCGTAGATCTCTTTTTTTGGACCTCCGGGGTCTATTTATAGAAGTGGGGAATCTCCCCGGGAGTGTTCGACCCCGTACGGGTCCAACGGGATGAAAATGACCCCGGGGAGGTCACATTTTCAAATTTTTTTAGTCCGTGCGCGGGAGAATGGAACCTCCCCGGGGTGGGAGGTCCCCGAGCCGGTCCGGGACCTCCCCGGGGTCGCGCGCCCCCTGGAGGACCTCCCCGGGGTCGCGCGACCCCCGGAGGACCCGCCCGGGGTCGCGTGCCCCCGGGGAGGACCTCCCCAGGGTCCCGGACCCCGGGTGGGTCCCACCTGGGGTCGCGAACCCTGGGCAGGACATGCCCGGGGTCGCGGACTCCGGGTGGGTCCCGCCTGGGTTCGCCCGACCCCGGACGGGTCCGCCCGCCCAGGGGCGGCCCCGCGGGGGTTTGCCCACCTCCGGGCGGACCCGTCCGGGTAAGGGCGACCCCGTACGGGTCCCCCCGACTGTGCGCGGCCCGTCCCGGGGTGGGGCGACCCCGTACGGGTTCTTCTGACCCCGGACGGGTTCCTCCGACCCCGTACGGGTCTTCCATCTCCAAGTTGGCCCATTTCTGCTCCAATTAAATAAAAGAGGAGGTGTCTTTGCAAAGCCAAATTTGCTTCCAACAGACATCAACTTTTGGTTCTTGTCGATTAGGGTGGAATTTATCTTCATCAGACTTTCGAATCTTCGCCAGAGTATTAATTTTGGACTTCATCGCAATCGAGCTGTCGGATCGATGAGATGCTCATCGCCGGACCTTTGGATGAAGGCCGTGAGTTGATCTCCATGAGGCAAGAACATGTGCACAAGACGCCCACATATAGGAAGGATGTTTACGCAATTTACAAAAAGTTTAGGGTATTTTTGTAAAGCCCTAGACATTTTTCGAAAGCACAGGACATTTTGTCAATTATAAAACTTTACAAGACTTTCCTGAAAGAATACAGGATTTTTCGACAAATTGCAGACTTTACAAGACTTTCTGCACAAAATATAGAAACATGTACAATTAATGAAAATTATGGGATATTTCTATAATTTTGTAACCTTGTAGGGATTTTCTTGTAATTTTGGATAGGCCAAGGATATTTTTTGTAATGTCTAGGTTGAACGGGAGTTTCTGTGTAATTTTAACACAAGGCACAAGCCCCTCCTTGGTGAAAGCGCAGAAGGTAACAACATTTAGGAGATTATTTCAACTTCTTGAGTTCCATGGGTTGCGATCTCTATGCATGTGTCTGTCAGCGCACCGCCGCGAATCATGCCACACACCCTTGTTGGGTCTAAAAAAAAACATAAGATACAAAAAAAATGGGAGATTGCTTCTCTCCTCTTCCCACTTCCATATGTGTAAAGCATCAATTACATGGTTTTTCTCATAAAATACAAGGAATTATATTACAAAAATACACAGGGGCATAATCACCATTACGGGTATTTTTATAAACATACCCTTAAACACAAAACACAAAACACCAAAGGCACACGAGAACTCCGAGTTTGCTCCGTAGTCCGTATGTGTTGAAGAGAGCCCCCTAGGGGGTATTTGTAGGCCAAAGATGCTTAACTGGGTCTGGTGATGGATTTTGGAGCTTAACCGGGCTAGATAGGCTCCCTTGGGAGCTTACTCGGGCCAAGTGAGCACCCACGGGCGGCCTCCCAACCCGGACAAGCCTCCTGCAGAGGCCAGCCCAGCCCAGACAAGGTCGCCCGGGCCTGTCCGGACCGGGCAAGCCTCCCTAGAGGCCAACCCGGCCCGGACAAGGCCGCTTGGGGCTGTCCGGGCTGGGTGGCCTGCTGCGGAGGCCAACCTGGCCTGAACAAGGCCGCTCGGGCCTGTCCGGGCTAGGTGGCCTCCCGCAGGGAGTTACCTGGATTAGGTAGGCTCTCGCGGGAGCTCATCTGGCCCGGACAAGCTTGTTCGGTTCAGGTTGGCTCCCGTGGAGCCTTACCCGTTCCGGGTAAGCTCCCGTGGGAGCTTAATCGGGCCGGGGACCCCCTCGAGGGCAAAAGGGGCCGGCCCATAAATAGGCCCCCATTTTTTTTATTTTTTTCTGTTTCTTGTGTTTTCACGTGGGAGGAAAGCTACGTCTCTGGGATTTGTGCTTTGGTTTCTTGCGTCGTTTGTCACGTGGGGAGGTTTCGGTCTTCTAGGACTTCTTTCCAGCCGAACTCGAACACTTTGTAAGTTGCAAAGAATTTTTCCCTTGCATGATTCGATTGCTGTGAGCGTATTTTTTGTTGCTCCTAATGTCCGACGGGGGTTCTTGAGACCTGTGTTTGGCTCGGTGCCGTGATGGCACAGACTTTGTGTTGTTTTGTGACTGTCATCGGATCAATCTGATTTTTATTTTCCTCGATTGGCTCTTGAAAATAAACGGGTTCAACAGTTAATCATGCATTATCAGATCTTTCTTTAATGCAGGATGTTCAGGATTTTTACCCTCTGCATGTCTCCTCCAAGTAGTCTGAAAATTCAATCTTATGTTCATCAAATTGTCTGAAAATTCTTGTTAGCAATTTGAACAATTTTGACCCTGGAATGATCAAATGACATACCTTCTGTGTGATATAAATGTCATTCACTATTACTCAAAACAGACCGTATTCAGTAATCGGGGGCAAACTTGTGTTCAAGTTACAAATTGAGGACAATAAATTTCTAGTAGTATTGCCTTACCATTGCTGTGACGAGCTTCTTGTGACCCATAGTGTATGAAAATATAATATGATCATATTGAAGTCTGTTAAGCACGTTTCTCCTTTGACATTCATTTAGGGAGTAAACATCAGTGTTGGGCCGTTGGCAGACTCGTACCATACCGGTGCGAGTTGGCTGACTCGTATCATATTTGAGCAAACCAGGTTGGCCCCGATTGGCCGATATGGTACGAGTCAACCCAAGCTATCAACGGTTTCACTGGGCGATTCGACCCAAGTCGGCCTGACTCATACCATACCAGGACGGAACCAACTCATACCGGTGCATGTTAATGTCATTCATTTTTTACTGTTTTCTTACGGGCAATTATAAAGGAATTAAACTCTTAAATTCTTTTTTTTAGTGAGGTCATTGTATCTTGAATTCTTTTTTTTTTTGAGAAGTGGATAGTACCACATTTGTATTAATTGTGAAAAGAAAGTGGGATGTGCAAGTCTAGTCAGTCAACTCTTAAAAAATCCCTATACAAAAACTCCACCTGCCCCCAACAATAGGAAAAGTGAGGAGTTATGAGGTTCCACTTTACATAGATGCTTAGCTTATCCACGCACTCTCTCACAAACAAAAGAGACAATCATATCTTCCACTCTTGCTTCCCCTTTGATGATTCTCTTGTTTCTTTCTCCCCACAATGTCCATAAAGTAGGATGAAGGATGAGCCACCAGATGATTTTATTCCTCTTTAGGTTTAGGTCCCACCTCTTGTGCCATTCAAGGAGAAGGTGGTGCACACTCTAAAACTGGCCCAAAGAGTGGTGAATTCTATCACTGATCTTAGTCCATACCTTCTTAGCCAAAGAGCATCCTGTGAAGAGGTGGTTAAGGTCTTCCTCCATCTCCCCACAAAAGCAACATAAGGTGACTATCTCCTGAAGGAAGGGGGCAATCCTATGACATGTGAGTAGCCGACCATGTGAAATCCTCCATATCAACAGCTTCACTTTCAACGGGCTCTTGGGGTCCCAAATATGTGGAGCAATGTGGTGGCACACTCCCCCATCTAAAATGAGTGAGTAGGCAGACCTGACTGAGAAGCCTCCCTCTTTCTCCCATCTCCATACCCACCTGTCGGATTGTTGTCCTCCAGTCTGTAGTCTAGGAGGAATAGCAAGAAGCTTTCCAGCTGGTCCATTTCCTCGTGCGTAAGATTCCTCCTGAAGATAGACGACCAAATGCCCCCAGATAACTACGCGTCAAAAGAATGTGCCACATATGCCATGGGTGCAGCCGAAATAGCAAAGAGCTTCAGAAAAGATTATTCTAGTCATCTAGTGTGGACTTCCCACGCCACATGTCCTTCCAGAACAGACACCTCTATCCATTACCCAGCCTGACCCGAACACTGCATCTGATGATATCTTGAATTCTTTGTGATGTATAATTTTAGTTACATCCTATGCTAGTCAAAGTTTGTTTCATTACCAAATGCAACAGTTCTTACTGTTTGTGGTACTTGCCATGTTCTTTATGGTAACTGCCTAATGACTTCTGACCAAGTTCTTCATTCTTCAGGAACTGGCAGGGATCATCAAGCTTTCTGTCTACTCCAGTTTCAGTTTGTTTGAATGCCGGAAAGTTGTCAGTGGGTCAAAGTCGCCTGATATTGGAAATGGTATAGTTTTTGAACCCTTCTTTCATTGACATTGCTTTCTGCAAAAGACTGCATCTTATATGCTTGTAGGATTATTTTTTGCCCGAAAGCATTATGTCACCTTAGTTCTCTTTTTGTTCTGCAGAGGAATATATTGGTCTGGATGAAAATAAATACATTGGGGATCTGCTGTCGGAATTTAAGGTAGCAAAGGATCGTAGCAAAGGGGATATATTGCATTGTAAACTATCATTCAAAAAGCGCTTATTTCGAGAATCTGATGAAGCCATAACAGATCCAATGTTTGTGCAGTTGTCTTATGTCCAGGTGTGTGTCAACTATTCTCAGCTTGTACTAGTGGTTTTGTTATGAGCAGAATTGATCAACCTATGCCCAGTGTTAGAGGCCCGAACTCTAACTCAAAACCTAGGTGTTGAGGGAATCCCCCATATGTATAGAGGAAAGATTCCCATGGATTTCCGATATGGGACTATATCACAACACCCCCCTCGCGCTGAACCAACTTGTTTGGGGTGCATCATGGGTAAGGCCAAGTGTCTACATATGGATCTAATGGGTAAACTGAATTCTGATGCCGTGTTAAAGGCTCGAACTCTAACCCAAAACTTAGGTGTTGAGTTGAGGGAATTCCCTACATGTATAGGGGAAAGACTCCTATGGATTTCCGATATGGGACTGTTCCCCAACACCTAGATTTCTCATGAGGCTGATGACCTTTTTTCTAGTGAAATGTGAACTAAAACTGGTTTTGTTTTCTAATTTCTTTTTGATTTGCAGTTGCAACATGATTATATTTTGGGAAATTACCCAGTTGGAAGGGATGATGCCGCACAACTCTCTGCCTTGCAAATTTTAGTTGAGATTGGATTCATTGAGAATCCTGAAGCATGCGTGTTAGTATCTTAAGTAATACCATATCTAAATTGCTCATCTAATGCTTGTTATTTTCTTTATTTCCCCTCTGACTTGCTTTTCCCTGTGCTTAATATGCTATTTAAATCTGAATCTATTTGCAGAGAATGGGCATCACTTCTTGAGAGATTCTTACCCAAGCAAATAGCAATAACTCGTGCAAAACGTGAATGGGAGATAGATATCATCTCTCATTATCGCGTGATGGTAAGATTTTTAAAGTTCAATTTAGTGCAGATAAAATATGTTCATAAGAGTAAATTGTTCAAGTTGCCAGTGTTTATATCATTTGACTTCTAGATTAATTAAATGAATGTTTTGGAGAAATGATTATCTTGGAACTGAATGCATTGGCCTTTCTTATTCAAGGGTATACTAGCATCCTTCTATATGTAGCCATAACTTTGAAAAAAGAAGCATTTGCCTTTAAATTTATATTTGATCATAAGTTGGATATTAAATTCTGGCTGGAATTTTGGTTGCATGTTGTTTCCGCAATGAGTTCTTTTTCTTATTAATTGGATTTTGGCTTAGTGTTGAGGTATCAGTAGCCAGTAGGAACCTACTTGTTTATGATCTAGTTGTGTACATCCTGTCAATAATCTCTTGACTTTGTTATCTTTACAGGAGCACCTGTCAAAGGATGATGCAAGGCAGCAGTTCCTTCGAATTTTGAGAATCCTTCCTTATGGAAACTCAGTTTTCTTCAATGTTCGAAAAATAGATGATCCAATCGGGCTTTTACCTGGTCGGATTATTTTAGGAATCAACAAGCGAGGGGTGTGTTGCATTACTTGAATTAATTTTCTTGTGTAGTGCAGGTTTTGGGTTCATGCTTATCAGGCAACTGACAAAACTGAGTCCATTTCCAGGTTCATTTTTTCCGCCCGGTTCCTAAAGAATATCTGCACTCTGCAGAGCTACGGGATATCATGCAGTTTGGTAGCAGTAACACTGCTGTTTTTTTTAAGATGAGGGTCGCAGGAGTCCTTCACATTTTTCAGTTTGAAACCAAGCAGGTTTCCTAGGATATTTCTTGACTTCTCTATTAATTGTTATTTCCTTTCTCTTAGAGTTTTACAGAATTCTCAAAGGATGCGGGTTAGAAAGAGTAATTATGTTTCAATTTCTTGATACCACATAGGGGGAGGAAATCTGTGTTGCTCTTCAGACGCATATAAATGATGTAATGCTTCGTAGATACTCGAAAGCACGTTCTGCTGCTAATGGATCAGTTAAAGGAGACTTTACTCAATCCGTGAAGCCCCCAAACCTTGATGTATATGAAAAACATGTGCAAGAAGTATCTAAGGCTTTTGAGGATGCCAGAAAGAATGCAGATCGGGTAAGTATTAAAGATTTTGTAGAATTTAATCCTACCTCTTTTACACTGTTGACTGTTCCCATTTCCAAGTTGCATACCAACTTCTTATTGAGATGGATATGCTGTGATAAAGAAATATGCTCACAATCTGGAACTACCATTGGGCCTATTCCAAATTTTAGGGAGCTAATACTGTTATGTCATTTTCTAACTCACAACAGGCCCAGTTGTGGTTGCACTTGTCTTCTTAGCTCTCCATGGTTATGTAATCATTCTCCAATGGACTGTTGCACCTTTGGGATGCTTCACCATGGCATTTCCAAAGAGTGGTAAATCAAAGGTTTTCAGTCACCAGGTTGATGTAATTAACACTGACTTAGGTTATGTGCGTGGTGCTATCTTATGCTTAATGAAGTGAGCTGTATCGTATTTATTTCTTGGCTGGATACAAAGGACCTGAGTTTTCTAGACCTCTTTTTACTAGTTTCATTGTTTCTGCCTGTCATCTTTTGGGCTTTCATGCATGAAGAACCTGATGTTTATTTGTATCCTTGGGAACTCTTTTTTACTAGTTTCATTGTTCCTGCCTGTCATCTTTTGGGCTTTCATGCATGAAGAACCTGATGTTTGTTTGTATCCTTGGGAACTCTGGCCTTGCCTGTAGCTTCTAAGTTCTAACCATAAGATTATGTTTTATAGTTATCAGATGAGTTGCATGCCAAGCAGAAAAAAGAAATGGAATTAAGAGAAGAATTGGAAGGGGTGAAGGATGCATTACAATTTGAGAGGCAAAATTTAAAAGAAGCAACCAGTGAACGTACTCGACTGCAAACATTATGTAACGAGAAAGAAGCTGCTTTACAGGTTATTCTTCATGCACTTGGATCATGCGTTTGCTTTTTGTTTATTAGCTATTTTCTTCCATCATTAACTCATTGGTATTCTATCAGGCGGCATTATTGGATAAAGATAATATGACAGCTAAGTTAACATTGCTAACAGATCATGGAAGTCCATCTGCTTCTGTTTCAGGCATATCCCAGAATCCAATTGATACCCAGGTATATCCTCAGTCACCAAGATAATTTGGCAAGAGTATGATATTTTTTTGGGTGAAATGTTTTCAGATACTTCGGTAGATTATATGATGCTCAAAAAAATATCAATTGTTTGCATTCTCTCATAGGCATTGGAGAAGATTCAAGATGAGCTTAAATCGTGTATGGAGGAATTGCGTGCATCAAAAGAAGTTGCTAAGACATTGGCTAGTGAGAAAGTCTTATTGGAGCACAAGATTTCAAGACTTGCAAAGAAGAAAAATGAACAGGTTTTTATGCTTCTTCCGGAGTTATCCTTTTTTACTGCTATTAGCTTCTTTTGAATAGTTACATATATGCTGATATCTCCTTTTCATTTTGATAATTGCATCTCCTTTTCTTTTTTCATAAATGCAGATGGAGACTTTGGAGAGAAATTTTGATCAAGAACGTGCAACACTAAAAGCTCAGATTTCAGAGCTTGAAAAGAGACTTGAAAACATTATTCATGACTTGACTGTTGCTGAATCCACCCTTGCATTAAGGAACACACAATTGGATGCTTTGCAAAATAACTTGAAGGAATTAGAGGAATTGCGAGAGCTGAAAGAGGTAAAGTCTACCCAGAAAAATGTTTGAATAAGTAAATCCTATATTGTATCTTGTTGTAAAAGGTGTTGGAAATTTCTAAAACCAAATAACAATTTGTGCAATGGCAGGACATTGATCGGAAAAATGAACAAACTGCAGCCATTTTGAAAAGGCAAGGAGAACAAATAGTTGAACTTGAAGCACTTTACAAGGAAGAACAAGTGCTAAGGAAGCGGTATTTTAATACAATCGAAGGTGGTTCTACTAACTATGGCTTCCTGATAATCTAATGAATATAATCTGATTGGAATCCTAATAAGTTTTCTTTTCTGCATTTGGATTTTTAAGAAGTTGGATATGTATACATTTGCATACTTTGCAGACATGAAAGGGAAAATCAGAGTTTTTTGTCGCTTGCGTCCCCTTAATGAAAAGGAGATTGGTGAAAAAGAATGTGAGGCTGCCAGAAGTCTTGACGAATTCACAGTTGAACATATGTGGAAAGATGATAAACTCAAGCAACATCTTTATGATCGGGTCTTTGATGGTTCTGCAACACAAGATGATGTTTTTGAAGATACGAAGGTGAACTCTCAGTTTTTTTTCTTTTTAATATCTTTAAGAATACTCTTAGTCTGGTGAGATTGACAATGATATTTGTTTTCAACTCCTATAACTGTAATGCAGTATCTGGTGCAATCCGCAGTTGATGGATATAATGTCTGTATCTTTGCATATGGGCAAACTGGCTCTGGAAAAACATTTACAATATATGGTTCAGAGAACAATCTGGGACTCACCCCCAGGGCAACTGCCGAACTTTTCAAAATAATGAAGCGAGATAGCAAGAAATTCTCTTTTTCCTTGAAGGTAATTCTTTTTTCCTTTTTATTTTGTCCCAAAATAGTATCATTAGTGCATTTTGGTATATATTTTAGTTATTTTGTCCTGAAATAGTGTCATTCATAATTTATGGAATATGTTTCAGTTGATGATTGTAGGAGCCAAAAAGATAAAAAAATTCAAAGATTGGGAGAACCTACCCGGCGTCACCCCCCCTTCTCTCAATCCACCTGTTGGGCCCGGATGACCTATCCGGTCCCATTGATCTCCCCCTCTTGTTAATTAAAAAAAGAAAAAAAAAGAGGGGGGGAGGCGTATCCGGCCCGGATAGGTCCCCCAAAGGACCTATCCGGTCCCACTTCTCTCCCACTCTCTTTTAATAAAAAAATGGGAAGGGGGGGGGGGGACTTATCCGGTCCCATTCACCTCTCTCTCTCCCTTCTTTTTTCTCCCTCTCTATTTAAAAAAAAGACGAAATAGGGGGGAAGACCTACTCGGACCAGGTAGGCTCCCCAAGGAATCTATCCGGATAGAATAGGTCTCCTTAATGACCTATCCAGTCTGGATAGGTCCTCCATGGGGTGTAACCGCTCCCTGAGCTTATAAATAGGCCCCATGAGCCCCATTTCAACATGCGACTGAACACATGGAGATTCTGGAGGAAATCTCTGGAGTGCGGATTTGTGCCTTATGCTTTGTGTGCCTCCATCAAGGAGGGTGGGCCTTGTTCCTTGCGTGCCTCCACCAAGGGGGGATTTGTGCCTTGTGTTATTTTTGAAGCCCACCAAGGGCATGTTACATATATGTCCTTGTGTTTGCATAAATATCCCTATTCAGTCCTGACATTACCAAAATGCCCCTGGCCTGTCCAAACTTACACAAGTGTCCTTGTTCAATCTAGATATTACGAAAATATCCCTGGCCTGTCCAAAATTACAGAAAAGTTTTTGTTTAGTCCATAAATTACAAAAATGCCCTGATCTGTCTAGACATTACAGAAATATTTCTGTCCTATCTAAAAATTAGACAAATACTCTTGTGTTATTCAGAAATTATCAAAATATCTCTGAACCTTCTAGAATTTATCAAAATATCTCTGGAATTCAGAATTTATCAAAATATCCCCTGAACCTTATATGAATTATATCAAAATACCCATGGTGTTCAAAAATTATCAAAATATCCCTAGAGTTCAGAAATTATCAAAATGTTCTCGAGCTTCTCAGAAATTGCAAACAAACCCAGGCCTGTCTAGAAATTACATAAAACTCTGAACTTTGCAGAAATTGCACAAAGCTCTTGTGCTGCCCCGACGTTCTCAAAATACCCTTGTCCAAGGTCACGCCTCCTATACGACTTAGTGGAGTGGGACCATGCCACTTCCCTGAAGCGGTGTGCGTTCTCCTAAATTTTATTTAAGACTGACTAGAAACTATCAAACCCAAGAACCCTGATGCTTAAGAAATTACGGGAATACTCCTGTTGACGGAAAATAAACCCTGGAAAGCTAAAAAATGGCAGATAAGCCTAGGGAAATCTTGAAATTGTAAATAAACCCTGAAAAGTCAAGATATGGTAGATATGCCCAGGGGAATCTTGAAATTGCAAATAAACTTTGGAAAGTCAAGAAATGGCAGATAAGGCCAGAGAAATCTAGAAATTGCAAATAAGCCCTAGACAATCAAGAAATAATAGGAATCTCCAAAAAATCTAGAGAAATTACAAATATACCTTGGAAAGTCAACAAATGACAGAATTGCCCAGAAATGTCAAGAAATGACATAAATGTCTTGGAAAGTAAAGTTAGTAAACAAATGACAGAAAGATCCAAGGAAGTCAGAAAAATTACAGAAATACCTTGAGATGTCAAGAAATGACAGAAAAGCCTAGGAAAGCCGTGAAACTATAACTGTGCCCTAAAAGGTAAAGAAATGACATAAATGCTTCGGAATATCAAGAAATGACAGGAATACCTGAGAAAGTCAAGAAATGACAGGGCTACCCTAGAATGTCAATAAATGACAGAAATACCTCAGAATGTCAAGAAATGATGAAAATATCTCGAAATGTCAATAAATGCTATCCCAGAATGTCAAGGAATGTCGGAAATGTCCTAGAGAGTCAGAAGATGACAGAAGCACTCCAAATAGTCAAGAAATGACATCTATGTCTAGGAAATTAAGAAATTGTAGATATATCCTAAAAAGTTAAGAAATGATAGATAAGTTCAGGAGAAGTAGAAATTGTAGAAATACCCAGAAAGGGTCAAAACTGCAGAAATATCCAGAAAGGGTCAAAATTGTAAAAATATTTGAGAAGGGTTAAAAACTACAAAATTTTTTAAGAAGGGTCAAAAACTACATAAACATCCAAAAATGGTCAAAAATTACATATGTATCCAAGAAGGGTCCAATCATGATGAAACTCAAATTCAACGGTCAGATTTTGACCAAAAGCAAATTCAACAGTTTGATCGTGGTCGAGAGTAAATCCAGTCGCCCAATTGAGGACAAAAGCAAATTCAATGGTCTGTTAGAGGCCAAGAGCAAATCCAACAATTTGATGGTGACCGGAAGCACATTCAACAGTCTAGCCATCAACGGAAACAATCTAGAGATCCAAGTGTAAGCAGAGGTCTACTCAATGATTAAATGGCGATCAGATGTAAATTCGAAGACCCGATTACATAATCGGGGCCAAATGTAAAGGTCTCAAAAGATTAATTGTAATCCAAATTCTATATATTCAAGGAATGAAAGTCTTTTGAGGTTCCTGCAAGAGTATGTTTCTAATGAGTGGTCATCAAAGATCGTATTCATTAGACAAAACCCATAATATCACAACAGATATTATAGAGGTTAAATGTGTTATTTGATAGTTAATTAAGGGTATTCGGACTTTTTGCCAATGTAAATAAATATTGACTCCAGTCAGTTGGAAAATGTCCAGCACCCGAATCCTAAATCATTTGATAAATCAAATCCGCGGAATTAAAAATGTGCATGCTATTTAAATAGCTAACAAATGTACATTTATGTTCAACAAATGAACATAATTCCTAATTTTTTTTAGTGTTAAACAATGATATAATTGTAGATTTATGTTAGTTGATAATTAATTTTGAACATAATTGTTCCTTTTGGAATTTGTAGTGACCAAGGAAGGCGGAATCAGCGATGGGGATCGGATTGGCCGCTCCCAAAACGATCCAGATTGGTGGGATTGGCCGATCTGGCCGATCGTAGACCGATCCCGGTCGAGTCAGGCCAGCAGACTAGGCTGGGGATACCCATGTCGAAAAAAAATAAAAAAACTTCCAAAAAACCTGAAAAAATGGAAAAACTATTCTAGCATAGTTTTATATCAAATTTAATGTGAAATAGTTGAAATATGCTCATCATTTCATGAAATAGAGAGAGAAAGTCCTAGAGAGAGAAAGAGAGTGCTAGAGAGAGGGGGGATCATGGTGGGGTGGTAAACAATGTTTGGGGACCACAAATTAATCAAAATAGAAAAAACACCCCTAGTCTAATTCGGAGGAGAGAGAAAATACTTCTAGAAAGAGAAAGAGACTTACCTTTGAAGATCTCTCGGAGAAAATGGTCCTAGATGAGCTTAGAAGCAATTTTCCAACACCAACCCCCCTTGATCAATGATCTTCCTTCAACATTGAGCCTAGGTTGAGAGGGGAGAGAGAGTGTGTGTGAGAGAGAGAGAGGTGTGAAGGAGACTAGGAGAGTGAAAGAGAAGAGAAGTGAAAGGGTGTGTGTGAGAGTGATATCCTGGTCAAAAAGTCCCAAGGACCAAAGACATTTGGTTGGCCTTCCCCCCAAAACCTTTTATTTGAAATTCAAATGGGGGACCATGGGTGGGATCGCTCGGATCAGTTGGGATCGGGCGATCTGACCCGATCCGGCCGATCCCAGACTGATCCTGGCCCATCCCGGTGAAGGATCGGGACAGGCCGGCTCAGGATAGGGTCGGTTCGCCGAAAAACCGATCAGATCGGGCGATCCGGCCCGATCCGATTTGATTTGGCGAGCCTTGGTCCTGACCAGTGAGTTGATAAGTTACAACTTACAACCAGTAACCATGGCCTATAATTTGCAGTAACAGTAGTTTGTGTCCAGGCATCTAAACATGTATTTGTAGGCTGAATGTTTAGCATTCAGTGTATAGCATGATGCCTACGTGGATTTTCCCTTCTGGCATTTTGAAGATGGATGTTCACACAATACATTTTTTTTCATTTACTAAATGCTTCATTAGGAGTCTCGTAAACAAAATATTTGATCAATAAATTCACTGTTCACTGACTGCAATTGGCTGGTCTGGCACTCGGACACATCTTTTGTTTTGAGCAACTGACTGTTAGCAGGTATCGCACCTTAGAACACATTCCAAGCTTTGATCAATCGAAGAGCATCTAGCACAAGGGATAATCAAGTATTGACTCCCCATATTCCCTTAACTGGTCCAATGCAAAAGTAGTTTTCAAGAAGTAAGGATCACATATATGAGTTGTAATGACTAATGAGATATGTCAGCTACAAGAAATTAATTTGGGAAGAATCAACAAGTCATAAGCCAGTCAGCTATATAGTATATGCAGATAATTAAAATAAGCTCTTCCAGATTCATTGTCAGTGTGGTGATTTTTCCCCTAAGAAAGTCTTATATTGGAATCATATTTAGATTGAAACTTATTGTTAAACAAGCTATATATGGTGAAATATTTTAGTAGGCATAGACAGTTCAAAACATAATTCTTGGTTGCTAGGTGCCCACTAACTATGCCTGTTGATGAATTGCAGGTCTATATGGTGGAGCTTTACCAAGATACACTTGTAGATCTACTGTTACCTAGGAATGCAAAGCGTTTGAAGTTAGAGATAAAAAAAGATTCAAAGGTAATCTCTTGGATGCATCCAGCATTTTAAATCAATTTCTAATTTATTAATTTTAACTTTATTGATCAGTCTTAATCTAGCTTTCTGTGTAATCTCTTTGATGTTGGCAATTTGCTAAGTTATTCTTTTCTCAGGGAATGGTCTCCATAGAAAATGTGTCAGTTGTTTCAATTTCAAACTTCGACGAACTGAAGGCTATTATTATGAGAGGATCTGAGCAACGACATACCGCTGGGACACAAATGAATGACGAAAGTTCAAGATCACATTTGATACTTTCAATTATCATTGAAAGTACAAATCTTCAAACACAAGCACTTGCAAGAGGAAAGGCAAGCAGATTATCTCATTAAGGGGTTATATGGTTGTTGACATGATTATATGTAGAATTGTTATATGAATGGCCTTGTGTTCTGCATTTCATTGGATCTTCTAATTTTAAAATTCTTGATGTTATCAATGATGGAGAAAATGGTAGATGCTTTATGTTCACTACTAGAGCAATGGCCCCATGTATATACATGTTGTTAAGGTGTTGTTCAATAAACGAAGGGTGGAATATACCACCAATTTTGTTAGAATAAACAGAGGTGGTACATTTGACATAATGGGGGAGGAGATGTTCCTACCTCATTACAGAATAAAAATCAACTAAAGATCAGGAGGATGGTAAATTAATGTCTCTCCCCCAAACATCGGCTGGATGCCTGCAATGCTTAGAAGAAAGCTGTTCCAAAAATACAAGAAATGAATTGCTTTAAAACAAATGTTCTCTATCCTGCTTCCTAGAAAGAGACACTCATTCCTCTCTCCCAATACTCCAACAAATAGCGTGATGAATAATGAGGATTATTTTACTTCTGTAACACTTTGCTAAAGTGAAAGAGACTGTCATTCCTCTCTCCAAATACTCCAACAAATAGCATGATGAATATTATTTTTTTACAATTAATACAATTGTGGTATCACCCACTTCTCAAAAAAACAAATAGCATGATGAATAAAGAGGAGTATTTTATTCTGTAACACTTTGCTAAAGTGAGTAGCAGGCATACTTTATACTTTTATGTTACCAGGTAACAGAGAAGTTATCTGTTACCAAGCGTTTGTACTGTTGGATTATATCTGACAGCCTACAGACCTTCGTTGGATGGGTGGTGTATGTGCCATTTCACTTGCCACTTTTGCTGCGATGGGGGTTTACACAACGTGCTGGGTTCTTCCATGCACATCACTGGGTTTTCTCTCTCTTTTTTTTAATCTTCTTTTCATGTGTGCATGGATGGTCTGTTTTATAGATTACAGTTTCATGTTGGTTCTTTTGTCTTTGTCTGGCAGCTTTCCTTTTCCTTTTTCCTGATCAATCTTCCCTCTTTTGCCATGCTAACTACCCCCTTGAATTAAGGGGCGCCGAAGGCGCCCGTAACATGAACTGCCCAATGTACAAGATCCAAGGGTTAAAAACGTAGAAACAGGAAATCCACCCCCTCTTTCTATATAGCTGAAAAGTGTGCCAAAGAGATAATATTGTCAGATTAAATGACAATCAATCTTAATGTGCTTCATTTTCTAATGGAAGAATGGATTGGTCACTATTTGATGAGTGCCCTGGTTTTGATAACATGAGGGAGCAGGAGTTAGTAAAGTGACGAAAGTCATGGAGGAGATGCTGTAGCCAAACAATCCCAGGAAAAGCATTGGCCATAGCATGATACACGGCATCCATACTGGAACAAGACTTCTACACTAGGAGATAAGAGAACTGCTCAGGAATATATAGAAATCCATAGTAGAATGGCAAGCAGTGGGATTGCCTGTCCAATAAATATTAGAGGTCACATATCGAAAAAAAAGTGTTAGAAATGAAACAGAAACTGTTGAGTAGCACAATGGGGATAAAACATAATACGTAAGAGAGCTGCATGGTGAGCAATGGTTGGAGCAATGACAAACTGACAAACAACACGGACTGCATGGATGATATAAGAATGAGAATTACTCTAATAGAGAAGGGCTTCAAGAAGCTGCAGATAAGTGCTTGGATCTGCTGGAAGCTCATCATCTCTGGAACAAAACTTCAAATGAAGCTCCATCAGTGTATCAGCTGTCCACGTATCATAACTTGTTGCATGTGAAAGAGTATATGAGATGTAATTCTGTTGAGAAAAGACGTAGCCACTGGGGAAGGTTACCTCTAGGCCAAGAAAGCTACGAACAGGCCCAAGGTCCTTCACCTCTCAAACTATCAGTGAGGATGTTGCTTTCCATAAGGCTGAACAGAGGAAACCCATCAAGAAAACTGGCTCACATAGCTTGTTATCAGCAATGGATAAAATAATGAATGCTATATGTTCACGATTCAGGTGATGGCTTAATATATACATGTGATAAAAGTGTGATTAGAAGCAGGGATGCAAGCGATAAACCAAAGGAGCAAGTATTCAACCGATGGGAAATACATACTGCACCTCTCCAACACTGGCTGAAGTAAGACCTTGTAATGCTGATATCCAGCCTTTAAAATGGTCGAGCTACTTCAGTTAATTTGATAGTCGACTGTTGAAATTTCTATAGGCCCCTATTTGGACACATTTAGTTCTGAAAACTCCATACCTTCATGGTGTCAAGCAATCTTAGTTGAGCTTATTTTGCTTTTTTGCAGTTTTAGTGATATGAATGCCATTCAATATGTTATTTGGAGGGCCTTCATATTTCCACAGGAGAATGATTATTAAGTATGAAGGTCACAAATGCGATTTCTATAGAGTAAGTTACTAGTTTGATTGTAGGGCTGTAGGTTGTGATGTTTCTTCTATTGTCTGACTTTACCGACAAGCATGTTCCTGTTATTGTAGTCTCTTATGTCACAAGGCAAGCATGCTTGATCAGATACAAAAACTTGTGTGACTGTTATGTGGGAAAGTTTCTTATGGTATTCAGTTTCCAATTATTATTTTTGAAATCTACTCATTGCTTTTTATGAATAGACAGTTGGATGTAATCTCACAGAAAGAATTTTCATAATGTCTTAATAGCTAGCATTTCAGCTAACTTATTGTGCAGTGCTTGCTCCACCTTTAACTTTTGGATTGTGAAAAAAATTGATCATGCGGACTACTGTTTACTGTACTCTTATGAGACATGGTTGGAAGTTTACACTTTGAAATTGAGTTTGATCTAACAACAACAGCATCTAATGTTTAGGTTTTCAATGGATTTTTGAAAAAAATGCTTACTGACTCATGATTTCTGATTCTGTGGATTCTATATCTTGATCTTTCTTCAATATTCAATCTATATAAGCTGATATAACATTGTATCCACTCTTGCAGCTAAGTTTTGTGGATCTTGCTGGTTCTGAAAGGGTGAAGAAATCAGGTTCATCTGGGCATCAATTGAAAGAGGCCCAAAGCATCAACAAGTCACTTTCAGCTCTAGGGGATGTGATTGGTGCTCTTTCTTCTGATGGACAACATATACCATATAGGAACCATAAGCTCACAATGCTCATGAGTGACTCTCTTGGTGGCAATGCAAAAACTCTTATGTTTGTCAATGTCTCACCTGCCGAATCCAACTTGGAGGAGACTCACAATTCCCTAATGTAAGCTTATTTCAGAACTTTTTGATGCGTTTCTCATTATTCTTTAACACACACATGCACACACATTCTCGTTATAAGCTTATTCAGAACTTTTTCTATGTGTTTCTCATTATTCTTTAACACACACATGCACACACATTCTCGTTATTCTTTAACAAACACACACACACACACACACACACGTATTAGAGTTTATTGGGTCATCCAACTCAAAATCTTTAGGTGTTGAGTGGAGTGGGCTCCACTGATTAGAGTTTATCGGGTCATCCAACTAAAAATCTTCAGGTGTTGAGTGGAGTGGGCTCCACTATCATAAGCACATTTTATTTTAGTTTGTTTCCAATACGGGACTATTCTAACACTCCCCTCATGTGCATGCCGATTTAGGCTTTGTCACATGGACTATTACAAACCCGGGTGTGTGGCTCAGATCATAACCATAGACTCTGATACTATATTAGAGTTATTATATTGCTCTATCCAACTGAAAACCTCAAGATGTTGAGTGGTCATTTTATTTTTATCACCACATAGTGCCATGCTAGAGACTCAAAATTTTATCACCACATTGTGTCACGTTAGAGACTCGAACTCAACTCAAAACACAAATTCAACCCAAAACCTAGGCATTGAGTTGAAGAAATCATCTACATATATAGAGATGAGACTCCTATGGATATCCGATATGGGACTAAACCACAACTGATTGTATATATATTGTGCTGAACCAATCAGTTTGGGGTGTATCACGGGTAGGGCCAAGTGTCTACATATGGATCCAATAGGTAAACCCGTTCTGAGATTGGGCCATCCAACTCAAAATGTTAAGGTGTTGGGTGGAGAGGGCTCCACTATTATAAACACATGTTATTTTAGACCATTTCCACAGTGGCAGAGACAGTTTACAGAAAACCCATGAAATCCGGCCCACGTAGGATCAAACTTAGGTGGTTCCCTTCCTATTCTACCCATACCAACTGGGTCACAGCCTGTCGGTGTTGTCAGTTAACAAGAGTATGCTAATGGATTCAGATAGATGCTAAATGTTCTATCATCAGTTATCCATCATGACCACTTCAAATAATAGGTGTAAGTTTGCATTCATAATCTTTTCTTTAATAGAAAATTTTTGATCGTCTGAAAATAAAGCAAATATTCTACACGAGATGTAAACTGACATCTACAAATTTGAAGGCTCATCCATTAGTTATTGAATGACCAAATTTCTTATGTTGGGTATGGAGGTCTCTGCATAGAGATTTGTTGGTGAGTGGAGTTATTCAACAGAATCGAGTCTTTGGTCCTATTTATTCAGAGTGTTGACTATATTAGCTTAAGAAAAGGTTACGTGGTTAATGACTTGATTAAATATCATTTTATTGATCTTCTGTAGCATTGAAGGTTGAAACAGCTTTTTTTTTTTTTCCCTTTGGCTAGTTTTTGAGATTGAATTGTTGAAAGGTTTCTGACCAGGCTAAAGAAGTTCCCATCTTCACATAACGTGTTATCTGTGGCAGGTATGCGTCAAGGGTACGTTCCATTGTGAATGATCCAAGCAAGAATGTCTCCTCAAAAGAAGTTGCCCGTCTCAAGAAACTGGTGTCATACTGGAAGGAGCAAGTTGGAAAGAGAGGTGATGATGATGAATTGGAAGACATCCTGGAAGAGCGACCGGCAAGAGATAGAACTGAGATGAGACTATCTACATAGTTTTTCCCCTAATCCGAGCTAACATGCTTCTTACATTTTGTTCCATTAAATTCTCTTCAGCTAAATTAAAATTTGACGCTCTGATCCCCTGTTGTGTATATGTACATCCCATCAAAGGTGGACCATGTCGTTCATACAGGCGCAAGACTGCTCTTTCTAGGGCAGACTCAAGTATCTTGTACAGCGATGTATCAGAAGTAAATTTTTGTAACAAATTCATGGGATGGTGCAGCTTTCCCGTCCTATTTACTAGGCCTTAAGTTACGTAGAAATGTGCTTCTATGGCAACGAGCAGACTTGGCATTTGGGTGCTATTAAAAGACGGAATTTGAGAAAACGGTTCAGAGATTCACGGTTTGTTTATAAGGTACTTGTGTTTTCTTGCGTCTTTCTATTTATTTTTAGACCATTTGAGATGCGTCATTCGAAGATCGCACATAAATCTTGGTGCTAAATGATGGATTAGGATGTAATTAAATTACAAGGTAAACTTTTTGGATATATTTGGATGTCAGGTTCGTAGTGGATTATATCATAAGAATGTTGACTTAAAAATGTCATTTGTTTTGAAGTTAGACAGCAAACTATTCTAGAAAAGTTACCCAACGAGTAAAGTAGTTATCAATGAGTGATTAGGGCCGGGTTCCTTTCTTGGTGTCCCCAAATGAATTTCATCAGCGTAATATCATGCCTTCATCCTTTTTTAATCCACACGTGCCATGCCATTCTATTTATCAATGCAATATGGTGCCTTCGTTCTTTGTCTTTTTTTTTTAGTTTTTCCTTTACCGTGTTGGACGTCAGTTTATGCCTATTTATTTTTGAAAAATAGTGCAACAGAGCTACTAATACAGGTGGATCATACCACAAGTTCAAGATGCTAATTAACTAATGTTAGGATATGTCACAATAAATGGGGGGCTAGTGTCAGGCAGAAACACCTAAGCTTAAAGCTACTGATTCACCTTCTCAACTGCCTGGTACAAAGGCACAGGTCCTCAGAACACACAAATATTTAGAAGAGCATAAATACTTCACATAGATATCTGGTGTACACAGGCAGCCTTAAAGAAGTCGCCAAGACGTTGAAGTGAGAACGAGATTATGGTGAAGACGACCTCCCCAAGAACATTGTTCGACTTCTCCAAGAGTTGAAGGCGACGTCCAAACGACTTTTCTCTGTTAGATGACGTTTATGTCAGCTTCGTGTATTAGGTAACAAGAAGATCGCCCTCGTGTATTAGTCAACAAGCCCATAAGAAGGGAGGACGATCATCTATCTATGAGTTTGAGTGAGCTAATTCTCATCCATTGGCCGATCCGACGTCATTCCCACGGCGCCGAAACAAAGATGTTACTAAACCTAATTGCCAACTCAAAGCTCGAGTTGGTAGATGAGAAGACTTGAAACTAATATAGACATAAGTGACTTACAATAAATACCTGATGCGATACTTAATGACTTTCGTCAAACTATGAGAGCAGGGTGTGGCCACGATTCTAGTTTGCAATTTTTAAACCAAGATCGGGACCGTACGTAAAAGAGCCTATCTTCACATGAGAAGTGAAGAAAGGTGTCCGAAGTATGCATTTCCAACAAGGTTTTCGATACCCC
The DNA here is from genome assembly GCA_022559845.1 of Amorphophallus konjac. Classification (NCBI taxonomy): domain Eukaryota; kingdom Viridiplantae; phylum Streptophyta; class Magnoliopsida; order Alismatales; family Araceae; genus Amorphophallus; species Amorphophallus konjac. Next base: position 600,858,200 of record CM040121.1, read on the forward strand.
ATGCACTTTTAAAGTGATGCCATCCCAGATGATGAAAGATCTTGCCGACCAGGTCGAGCTGTTTATTAATTTGGGTAACTTGACAGAGGCTAGAAAGTTTGATTCGGCAAGGTCCACCTGTTATAGGAGATCATCACCGTCGAAAATGTTTGTTGGCATCAAAGATCAAAGATGATAAAAATCTAATAAATATTGCAGAGTCCTTGTTATAAGTAACATGAAAATTTCCTGTACATCTATTTTCAAACCTTCTAACAAAGTGAATACTCAATCGGAGGAACAACTCTGTTAGAGTAAGGCTCATTGCACATCTAGGATGTGCTGCACATCCTCGGTGTGCAGTGACTTCAATTTTTTTATTTTTTTAATAGTAGTATGTGAATCCTCAAGAGGTACTCCACCTCAGTTATTGAAAAGTACTTTGAAAGGAGTTCACCTCAAAAAGAGAATAGGAATAGCACCATAGGATGGTAAGTATCTGCCAAACTGTGCATGTATTGCATGAACGTTTTGGATATAACACCCCTCATCGATCTCCATGATTTTGAACAGAAGAAGACATGAGACTCCTATTCCTTAGCTAATTCTTCATTTATGATGTACCTAAAATCTGATTTGTATGAGGACCACTCAACACATCTCTCTGGCCTCCCCTTGAGACACATCTGGATGGCCTTCTGTTGGGTTTCAGGCATGCAGTCATGGACCATCTTCAGAGTGGCAGACAAGTCCATGGCAGCATCCCTGGCATGGTACTGTAGGATCTTGGGCAGGATGATCCTGGTCTCCTTGCGAATCAAGACTTTAGACCGCACAAACTCATCTTTTGCAAGCTCCAGCTCTTCAAGTACATTCTTGGCAGTGTAGATCCGGACCTATGCATGTGAAAAAGAAACACAGTTTAAAAGACTAATGTTTGGTCCGATTTTTTTTTTTTGGCAAAGAACAGACATGAAGGTGTTTAAAGACTAGGGAATCATACAGCGGGGTCGGAATAGGCACCCATAGAAAGAGCAAAATGAACAAGAGGCTCTAGTTGATTGACTGCATATGGATGTTTCAATCTGCCATTCATGAACTTCTGTGACTGTGAGAACAGTTTTTGTAGCCTCTGCATAGTGCATACACAGTTGAGAAGAAGCAATCCTTCAGTATATGGAAAATCACTGCCTGTAGCACACAGAAACTTCTGGGGACAAAAAAATGTTTCAAGCCCAATCATGAGTATGAAAAGCCACTCTAACTTAAGTTGTACAGAAAGACAAAGAAATGCTTGCTTGGCACATGAGAAGATGTCTTCCTCCCCTTCATGATCAGCATATCAGAACTGTTGGGACTTATTATGGAGCAATAGGACATGATGGCACCTTGATTTCTAGAACACTAAAATTTAACTTCACAACAAATTCTTATCCCATCTTTCTCACTCAAGAAAATGCAAAAAACTAATAACGATGATGGATAAGCAATGCTTAATACTAATGCATATTTCACACTTTTCTCTTGTAGCTCTCGTTCTTCTGTATTTTTGAGCTTTATGAAATATACCTAATTGACAATTTAGGTATAGTTAAACAGATTTCCCATGGTCCAGTTTTATCCTACCAATTGCTCTATCATGGAAGGATAACTGCTTAGTTAGTCTATGTCTTAATGAATGGTTAGCAATAGTTTTAACTCCAGTAAAATGAGACAAACGATCTCATATCTGGGATGGAGAGAATGTCTATGTAATATTGTTGGCATATGTATATTCGAAAGTGTGCAAGAAACATTTAAAGCATACCAATTCAGGGCGATGGGGTTGACAACCAAAAATGGAACTTTGGATTTCCTGAGCATTTATAGAAAGTCCTCCAACGTTGTATGCTGCCTAAAAAGAAGAAGACCAAACTAGCAACGATTCCAGTTACATTGTAAAGATCCTGGTTAACAGTGATAATACTCGAATAAATGATAAAATTCATGTACCTTCATGATTGAGGATGTACTTTTCATCTGATTTTGACGGAGTCCATAAGCTAAATAAGCCTGAAACATGTCACGGGCAGAGCCGCAAAGGTAATGGACAAAGGTGTCAGCATAATGGTACTTCATTGAACAAGAATAACATATTTGGAGCTAACTTCTTCTCTGAAACAGCAAGCACAAACGCACATGCATCACCAAGGCATTATGAATGTTAATCCAAAATGCTAGTTTCTCTTCATGCTCCATCTTTATTGGATCAACTGCCTCTAGCTGACAAATTAGGGCCCTGCAACAGCATCTAATCCTCTCAGTGAACCTCTAGTCAAGCTTTAAGTTGGAAACCATGACCAACTTAGATCATTTATCAAAGCTAGACATGAATTCATCTTGAACAGATTTCATGAGAAATAAAATTTAGGAACTGTACTCATTCTAATATCTATTTATGTTTATTAGGAGGAGAAAGAGAAAAGCAAAAACCAAAAGATAATGACTGCAGAGCATCAGTGAAGCTAGTGCAGTAAACATGTAGTTTATCAGTAACTTGGGAACAACCTATGTAGGATCCGCATCAGTTAAATTTATGCACAATTTGCACTGGAGTTTATTAGGACAGCGACAGATTTTCTAGGTAGTCTTCAACTAGATGCAAGTTGCTTCACCAAAGCCCCATTATACATGCAATATCAAATCCGAGTGGCAATAGTTCCTCAAGCTGAAGACAGCACAGAATTCTTAAAGCAATAAATCATAACTTGGGTTTTTATTTGATAAAAAATCTAATTTATATTTTGTTTCAGCACCTTAAACAATTTTGTGCCTGAGCTTGCAACCTGACAACCTCAATTATGGAGAAAGACAAATTAATGACTAGAGGATGAACAGAGAAGTAGCAGGCAGAACTAACAAAACAGGAACTAGATATTACTGGGTGGACTGAAATGTTTACCTGAAATTTTGAAGCATTTTCGCCGCATAATCAAATCTGCTGCCATTTATACAAATCTTGCGGACTTCTAGCATTCTGCTATATGGACCTTGTATGTCCTTTGGCCTTTTGGAGTGATAAGGGCTCATTGTAGACTCATAATGATATTTTGGGCTCCAAGCATCATAGGTATCCTGGCTAGAAAATGTGCTTGAGGATGATATGGAAGAAATAGGTGAGGCTGATAAATCCGTCTGAGGCACTGGTTGGTCAGCAAGTTTATTGTAGATAGAAGATATACATCTGATTATCTCTTCAGAGAGTTTGCTGGGTGTGTTACAAACACACTCAACAAGGGAAGAATCAAGATGATCTGCAAGACTGCGATGACATGGAGTTGGCCTTGACGAATCCTGCAATTGTAAAATACAAGCATGTAAAAATTAGTAAAGTCATCTGGTATCTACTAACAATTAACATCATGTAGCTTAAATATCGAAAACATGTGTCAATGCCACAAACTCCCTTGTAGAGGTATCTGTTTCTTTCAGATTCTCTTCTGCAGATGCTACTTTTGAACAAAACAAATCACGGCCTTACCAACACCTTAACTTGGTGGCTGATGTTAAAACATATGAAGCAAAGACCATTGATATTGCATAAAATTAAAACAAAATCAATGTACAGTGACAGTGATAATTTTGTCTGAATGGTGCACATATCAAAATGATTAGGGTCAGCGCTAATTCAAAGTTTCCTAGTATACACACAGTAAAGCATATAGTCCGTTAAAGGACCATTCATGGCCAAAGATAATGGATCATAGTGCTTTCTCCAGGATCTTCTCAAGGCAAGAAATTAAACCTCACAAAGAAAAAGTTAGTCAACACCACACTGAACTTATGGCAAGCTTGGTGATTAAGCGCATTATTCATTCATCCTTTTTTAGCTCTTCTATGAGAGAAAATCAACCTTGAAGTACCTGAATTAAGACTTTTCAGGAATCAACTTTGGACTATGAAAATTATGTGATGACCACATCTTGAAAGTCAACAAACCTGGACCGATGGTGACAACTAGGTATAGACTCCGACACCGATATTAGAATTTGTAGATTAGACAATAACCACATTATGGATTTTGATCAGCCAAGGCATGTCCAATAAGGCTTTCATTTGAATTATATTCACTCTGAAAAACACAATTCTGCCCCTCTCCCCCCCACCACAAAAAAAAAAAACCCATCTGTACACAATATCAACATCCTTCTACCTTACCCTGAAGTTGACTTTCCCTAATCATTCCATCAATCTCAATCTGGGGTCAGCTAGATCAAATGAAGTATTCAAATATTTGATGAACTTTTCCAAAGTTCACTTTCCAAGCTCACCATATGTCTAACCCTGTATATTCTGCAACTGGTTTGCTTTTCTTAACGCCCAATCCCAATGGCAGAACTTGGGTCTTCCTTGTAACACAATTCCAATGAAATTGTAGATACAATGACAACCTTGTATGTTTTTTCCTTTAATGAAAATGCCTTCCTTAAGAACCATAATGTTAATTTGATTGGATACGAGAGCTCTAGAATATATGTTTGAAAACTTGACTTCAGCTGGGGTCCAACACATCAATAAGGCAATCATCTCAGGGTGAAACTTTTCACTATCTACATCTTGACAACAACAGAATACAAAGAAATCAGACAATTCAGGATATCCTACATACAAGCTCATTGTTAATAAGTACCATTAGATTACATTATATAAATGTATGATATATCTATGACTTTAAGGATCTGGAAGTGAGAAAATATAGATCGTTGGCTAGGTGCAGTGTCTATGTTTATTGTAGATAAAGACTCAGGATATGTACATACACCTGATCGTTTCCCAGTTGGAGGGGCATTTCCATCTTTTGAATCAGCCAAATCATTCCTTGGATGCTTTCCAGAATTCTGAAATTTGAACTCATCCTTATTCTTGATATCCACAAGGCTACGTGAATTATCCACTCTTCTGTTGTTGAAAGAGCTGATGCATGTGGATGGCCGACATGAACTTACTAGTTTAGATTCACATTTTTCCTGAATGCTTGAATCCCTTAATGGGGACTCTACCTGACATGTTGAAGGGGACTCACAGGCCTGTTCCTTATCCCGAGAGGCAGTCAGGTGATGGTCAAAAGCGGCCCTGTATAATGACAGAAGATATCTTTCCAAATGAAAAACTTCAAGCTCAAGTGTTGCAATCTCTTTGAGGAGTTCTGTTTCAGGCTGTAAAAGGTACAACCAAGAAGTTAATACTTCAGAAGTCCAAGGCTACAAGAAAACATTTTGGAAAGCAAGATCCAAGAACTCACAGAAAGAAAAACGTGCACTCTAATAAGGAGTTATCATGAAGACGAACTCTAAATAAAAATATGAAGGTCCTTAAGCATCAATTACACAACAAAAATACAAAGATATATCTAGAACTGGTGAGTTGTGATTGCTTGTGAACTTATCTTATACCCATCAGTGTAAAGAGAAATGAGAACATTGCCTGTCTACCAATGAAGCAATGTGGTTTACAAAGTGCAGGTTTCTTCAACAAAATATTTTGCACGGAAGGATGACATGCTTAAGTTTCTTCAGCAAACTCAAACCAATCAAACTTTAGGTTAACAGGAACCTCAAAATCCCAGGAACAGATTTCAAATGAAAAGAAAACAAAAAGACAGCAGCTACAGAAATCATGGTTCACATACTAAAACATAAGAAATTACGAACACAGAGATGACTTTTTCAGCACAGAGGAAAGTACCAAATTTATGTCATTGAATGTCGACCAAACAGTGTATTCACGGATTTGCTGTAAAAATATTTACAGAACGATTAAGAATTGTGTAATAATAATTCAACTTTTTTGTAAGAGCCTAGAGAAACCTAGAAATATAAAGATCGGCCTTTTCCAGTACAGAGTAAATTCAGGCAAAGGACCCATTCAAGAGTACTGATCTTCCTACACCAGAGTGCATTAGAATGCTTACACAACGGCAACGATGGGAACGCCTGGGGGACAAGTTTAGCATATCCACTTGTGATCTGCAGCCACTGAAATATGAAACAGAGCAATGTGAGATCTATTTTAGAGCTACAAAACTCATCACATCCGAATGAGCGAGCATCCCTCAAGCATCCAATGTGCTTCCAGAAGCATGTTATTCCAGGGGAAAAAGGTGGAGGATAGGAGGAACCCTACAAATTTTTTTGTTGACAGGTGAAGACCAGGATAGCTATTCTACCTCTGATGATATGGACATGGCTGCCTAATGATGTTCCTACCGTGCATTTCTTGATTACTGACATGTATGGAGAACCATATCAGTGGAAGCAAAATTAAAAAAAAAACAGAGGCAATTCACTACTTCTATGTACCTCCTGGAAACCTTGCGGAGAGTAGAGGAAAACTGCAGATGTTGGCGGCTGATTCCCGGCATGTCTGTGGCATCCTCTCCAGGTTTGGCAGCCTCCTTCGTAGGCATGCCTAACCTCGAAAAGATCTGATATATAGATGACTAATCCACAAACTAAAAGAAGTGGGTGGAGCAACCCATGGTAGAAGATGTAGGCAAAACCTCACAAACCTGCGACCAAATCACAGTTCACTTTAACAAGAAAACCCCCCAAAAAGCATGAGAGAACCCAACCCACCATAACAAGAAAAGGCCACAAAGTTACAGACAAGGGCATAAGGCAAGTGAAGCAAAGCCCTCACCTTACTGAGTCCGGATGCCAGAGCCATTACAAACTGGTCACCTTCTGAGCCCTCGGAGAGAAGGCCACCACACCTGCGGAGTTCTCTGGGGAAGGATGAGATCAATGGGGACATGCTAGGACTAGAAGACAATGCAAACAAAGATGGCTGCTTTTTGCAGGTAAAATTGACCATCTGTGTCAATAACACAGATGGTGTATATATATATACATACCACACGAAATCTGGTACTGCACAGAAAAGAGTGGGGAGAATAAAAAGGAGGAAATGGACGTCAACAGGCAGGAAATAAGAGGAAGAAGAAAGGGAGGCAGTATGACATGCTTCCATTGGGTGAGGTGAATTCCGGTGGGTGACATGCATGGGGCCACCATCAGAAGAGCAGTTGTTTCTGTTGTATGGTTCGTCGACTAGGTCTGACTCGAGCTGAATCGGGTGTGCCGTATTAGATCCACGAGAAATTGGGACATGATCAGACTGACTCGTACCGAGTCTCTCCTCCCTACTTCTATACCCTTTTATGTGACATTCCAAGTGTCATCCAACGAGGATTCGGCGGTAAAAGACGAGATCCGGTGGTGGCGATGATGATCCGGTCAGGAGGGGCATTGCCAACTGCGGTGAGAGGCTGTCGGGGGTGGGCAGGGGCACCAGGGTGAGCTGCCATGGGGGGGGGGAGTGCCGGGGTGGGAGAAAAAAGGGCTCTTGGAAGGGTGCCAGAGTGGGGGAAGAAATGGATATGGAGGTGAGGTGGGGCACATCGAGTAGGCCTGAGTCGCATGTGACTCGGGCCTGCCACACCGGGTGATCCCGATCCGACACGGATCGCTGACTCGGCAAACCTTGTGTTCTGTTGCGCTTAACGCCGATCATTATAGAAGGAACAGGTAGCTGGTCCAGTAGATATTGTACAATCTTTTTTGAAATATATTTTTATTTCGTTCACCACTTCACTTGGTGTCGGACTACTACTACCACTACTCTAACCCGACTCCTTCGATCCACACAAGTCGAGTTAGAGACTTTTGTCATATAATTAAACAACATATATATAGGTCATTCATGGTATGTGACCCCAAATCACAATCATGAACTGTGAGTAGACCCTCCTCCCCCTGTTCATGGAATCATCCGAGCCATGAAAGCATGGTCGCTTTTGTGTTGTTCTGTGTGGATTTTGGAAAGCGACGGATGAATCAATCAACTTTCCATGACCCCAGTAGAAGAAGAAGGAAATGGGATATGTACTGCATGTGGATGATGCGACCGTCCGGTGAAAAGTAAATGGTGATCGACTTGCCGGTGGTCGGGGCACTGGGGATCGTTTTGATTTTTTTTTTTTGAATCTCTGGGGAGAACATAAGATTTATTTTTTTTTGGGTAGAAGATACTCCTTACATTGAAGAGTAAAACAAATTTAAGAATAGCCTAACAAAAATATATTTTATACAAAAATAATTGAAGAATAAAAACATGCGTTCATATTCTCATGCGACATTCAAGGATAGAATGTCATCAATTTTCATTTGGATCATGGTGCATGCACATTCTAGCTAGGCTGTTCCATGTTGAACCACAGTGCATGATCTGTGCAAGGCCATGGAATCCTGGAAAAAAATGGAATGTGGAAAAAAGGTTAATTAATTAAGAGACCGAGCTTCACTGGAACATGAAGAATATTGCTTGCTTTTCTCGCATTTGTAAAATATGTTAAAATTAATGTTGATAGGTATATATATGGTGAGAAATAGTGGTGTCTATAATTAGCTCGTGGGGAGAAGGGAAGGGATGGCCCGGCGGGGAGGTCTCATTAGCAGATCGGACGGACGGTGGGGCGTGACGAACCTTCTTCTGCGTCTCCGGCGAACACCTCGGCAGAGATAGGAAGGAAGGGAGGGGGAAATGTCGGAATAGACGAGACGGGTTGCATTAACTGATGTGAGTGGTTGTCACGCATACGCACATGTGGGAGCGAGGGACCAAGTTATTTATTTATTATTTATTTATTCCCGTGTACGTACGGCCAGCGTGCAGGGAGACAGCACAATGAGTTGGGTAGACGGGCCAACTTGGGTCGCAATCAATGTAGCCGCGACTTACGTCTCCAACCTCTTCTCCCTGCAGCCAGCCAAGGGGAGTAAATGTGCTGCTCGCTCGGCTACCACTCACCCAACACGGACTGTGTGCTTTGCCGTGCGCTTACGGTTATATAATAGAGAAGAAGCTGGAGAGTTGAACATATAGATCAACGGTAGAAGCATTGCAATATTTCACGAGCACGAAAATGACTTAATCTGGAAGAATGGCCTCAAGAGCTACGTACCTTTGGTTAGAGAATGCTTTGATATTGAAGCTTTCCAAAACAAACTCAAGATTAGAGCTGGGGTGCCATATATATCAGAGACTTGACATGGACTTGTATAATATAGTTCATATATTCCACTCAACGGTCGATGCAGTATGTTACGTAAGACTTGACGTATCGATCTGATATAACATGTACTATATGTATTAGAGTGTATCCAACGAAGGTCGGTGTGAGCGGACTGTGTTACACAATTGATACGATACGCACATCTTTTTAAATATTATATGTTTCATTTCACAATTAATCTATCTTAATAATTCAATTGGTTGAAGTCGTTCCTTTGCAACGCTTGATTTCGAGTTTGAAATCGGTGAATAATATTTTTTTTTATTTTTTTTTATTATTTTTTTCATTGTTCTTTGAAAAAAGAAGTCAAAAATATGTGATGATCGTAAGATTCAAATCTCACACCTCACATTTAAGTAACACACCCTCTAACCCACTGACCTAACCTTAAAAATAATTTCTTATCATATTTTATTATATTAGATATTTATTAAATAATTCTTTATTCTTAACACATGATGATACAGTGCGATACGATATTATATCATACTAATAAAATATCGATACTATCGATAGATCGAGTTGGGACAAATCTTGATATTATGATATCCAACTTTAAGATCAAAAGAAATGCTATTTTTACTCCCTCCTCGTACTCCCCCTGAAATTATCTCTATAGTTAATTTAATCACTCACTTGTATTTATTATGTGGATTTTTTTTCATGATATTTTGAGAACATTCAACGGAGGGTGACGATGGAGAGAGTATCTCAAATGCCTCTTTCATACAAGGGTCAAGGCCCGAGTAGGGTGAGGTATCTCTTGGGATAAGCAAAAAAAAAAAAAGAGAGTGTTTTCATAGTGCCTGTAAAATATTAGGATATTAACTCGGTTACAGAGAGAATAAGAATTGGTTTGTTAGAATCAGCTATCCTACCTTGGTTAAGATAATCCGAACATATTTGCAAAGTAAAAAAAGTAAGGATATTCTACCTACGTGTTAGTTGACCCAGGCTTTCTTATTCTTTTATTTATATTATCAAACAGAGTCTACATATAAATATAATATGTATAATAATAATAATAATAGGATTCCCAGACTTTAGCTGAGTGCTGACGATATACTATAATAAATAGATGTATAGAGGCACTGATCCCCAGGTCGTTGGCCTAATTCATGCCATGACGTCGCTTCTCACGCGCAGCAAAGGAATTAACTCACTAGACGGTTTAAATTAGATGGTTTAATTTGTTTGTTGGAGTAGTAGCTAGCTAGCTCCCGACTCTCTCGACCATGGACACTGTTCCCGTTTGGAGTCGAACCAAATGAAGAACTCGTTACTTTACATATTATTCTCTGCATGTGTATATATATATATATATATATATATGGCACCACCATATATACAATTAATCGATAAAATTAAGTAAATTATATCTAATTAAGCTGTGTCCTAAGTAGCCGATCCTAAAGGCCCAAAAAGAGTTAAGAAGGCCACGTAGCCCGGGCCAACCCCTATTTTTGTGCTGAAGCGACGAGGCCTAGCTAGGATGGGATGATGAGAGCCTTGAGTTGTCAGTTTGGTACGTTGGCATATTTTAAAATAGTATTATGGCGCTATATGTTTCGTCGTTTATCATTTTCACTCACTCAAGTAATTCGATTATGAGAATGGACGGTTGAGATTAAGTTAATTTTAAATTTAAATTTGATATTTTCTGAATAACTAAACATATATATACTTTACATGTAAACCCATAATAGCTAATTTAAAAACAAAATAAACTCAAGTCTAATTGCTAAACGTACTTTTTTTTTTGAGGGGGGGGGGGGGAAGTGATAGCTAACCCTACTCAATGTGTTAACTTTACATACCCATCAACAGGCTTAACATACTTTTTGTTTTTTTTAGGACAAGTAATCTATAGCTGACCTTACTCAACGTGTTAACTTTAGGTATCCATCAATAGTCTTTAGGGCCCATTTGAGAACATATGTTAGTGGACTTACACTTTACATAATTCATCTGTGGTACATGTGTCTGACAAATGAATGATTTTTTATCATGAGAAATATTTCGGAATCTTCCTCCCACCTACTTTTGAGAACGAGAGAAGTTAATACATCATGTGTTTATACTTTTTCCCTTCCAAAATTTAATCCCAACGTAAAAACCTAGATGAGTCAGGCACATTTGATGTTACTCAACCATTATCAAGGATTCCCAATGATTGGAATCCCTACCATGGTGATCTCCAAACGGGCCCTTAACATCAAGCGCAAGCAGGGGCAGAACTAGGGGAGTCCCTTATAGATCCTCTTTATTATTTCTAAAGAAAGCTTTAATTGTATTGGATTTACTTAACATGGCCACCCTTAAGTTGTGGAAGCTTACCATGAATGGAATTTTTCTTTCCTGTTTTACACCCTTATGTCGCTTCTTCTCCAGGTTTAACTCCTCTCTCTCTCTCTCAACCATGTTGGTTAGATAAATCTTTCCTACACCCTACTTTAATCCTCCACATGTAACTCCTCTCTCTCTCTCTCATGAATAAGATGATCCACTCAAAAGTTAAGTCATCATCAGATTCATCACCACAAGTAAAAAAAATTTGACATAGTCAACTAAAAAGATAAGCTAAGCATTTTCTCCCTTTTCATTTTAATTATTTTATCTTTATCTCTATTTTCTCTTTGATATTTTAAAAAGAGAATGTATCCTTAGCTATAAAATTAGGAATATGTTCATGTTCTGTTTTGTGTCGTCTAAAAGAAACTCACGCTATTGCTGCAAATTAAGTTTTGCATCCGTTTAAGATGTCCATTTTACTTTGGATTATGCGGTTGTCTAGATTTGTTGGTGAGCAATATAATATAATATCATTATCTTATAATCCACAAACATGAAAATATTTGTTCAAAATGAAGCAAGATGACGGGAAGATCCATTGACTAGAAGTTTAAAAGTTAACGAAGGAATGTTTGATGTGAATGGTATAATCTGATCCGACTGTTTTCTACTTGTATTTATATATTAAGAGAAAAATATGAAGAAAATCTTTGCAAAATCGATAATAAATAGTTTATTTACATATATATTCATATTTATATAATTAATCTTGAATCCGCCACTGAGTGCAAGGGCACGGGAAGGGGATAACTAGCCGCGGCAATCTCGATGTTCCGGCCAGTTGTGGTTTGTCTCTGCTGTGCTGCAGGTATATATATATATATATATGCATCTCCATGGAGGGCCATGGTTATCCCTTTGGCCCTGCAAAGCATCGACGACGCTGATGGGTTATGGAGGCTGCACAGCTCCCGGCTGGGCGACACCTCCCTTCTGCGGTCGTCCCCTCCATGTCCCCAAGAAGAAGCAGCAGCAATAACCCAACTTTGTTGAGCTACGTAGGATTGCCGGCCCCCCACCCCAGCTCATTTGGGTGTGTGTTAGGGTCTGGAAAACGAAAGAAGAATCACGTATGTAGCTCTGACTGGGATAAGTTATCCTCTTGTCTCGCCTTAGTTGGTCGACAAAGGACTTCGGTGGAGGACAGGCCCACAGGGAACAAAAGGGGGAAGGTGAGGAAAGTTCGCAGGCACCACCTCCTTCCTCCCACGGCTGCTTCACGTGAAGGGCTTCATCAGTACTCTCCCCCCGGTAAAGGGGTGCCTCGGCTTCTGCTGGTCCACGGAGCAGGGATGTTTGAACGTCCAGATCCTACTAATGAGTACGACGTAAAATGTGGGAAGTTTAGCGGTGTTGACGTGGGGGGGAGAGAGAGAGAGAGATATGACAATGACTCAGGGCGCGTTTGAAACGGAGATGACCTCCGCTGCTTTACATAAAATCTAACTTCCGTAATATACTCACCCTGTCAGAGGATTATTCATCATTTGGAATTCTGAGAAGCAACTCTCAGATTACTTACACGGATTGCTTAAACTTGACACTTTTGTGTCTACTTCTCTCTCCATCGTAAAATCTCATCACTCTGAGATAATTACGTTCATTGCATAGGATTTAGATGGATACCCCGATTTCCGTTTATTCGATCTATTCGACTCACAAAAAAAAAAGAAAAAGAAAAAAGAAGAGGACATAAAACCCTAAGTATTAACCTATCACGCGGCTAACAAAGCTGATATATATCCATCCAACCCGATACCTCGGAATCTTTTTAATCCATCCACCCCCTGACCCCAAACGAAGCCCAACACCAATCGTGTCTTTCCCGCCGTCGCCGTCATCCTTTTAAACTTTGCGATGAGTTGGTTCATTTCAGGCCCATTAGGTAGTAGTGGGCCCAGTTGCGTTTGTCGGCTCAACGTAATCAGACTACCGGGGCGCTGTGGTGGGCCGACCGATGACTGGATTCTGAAAACGAACCCGGATCCTGTGTGTGTCCGGCCGAATCTATTCGGGTGTAGTGTAGATCAGTGTACCAAGTCAAATTATTGATCGGACAGTTCGAATCTGAGACCCAAGTCAGGATCCGGCCTTCCATCTATCTATCTGCCTTTATTATGCATGGTCCGAATCTGAGACCCAAGTTAGGGTTAATCATATTCTCTGTACGTACGTATCTTGGATGACTGATCTATACATTTAAATCATCTTTTAGGTTAACCTTAAAATAAAATGGATTAATGCAAAACTATTAGCATATTAGCGCGTGGATTATTTTTTTCTTTGGGTTTAATTGTATTTTTTTTATCTTCTACATGAAGTGCTAGCCTAATGCCAATCTCATGAGGTGGAGCAGAGCGCAACTAAGTAGTAGGTGGGTTGTTGGGCCACGACCATCTAAATCAAATCAAGAACGAGTTATGCCGATACTATGCCGGCCAATTTTATTTTTTATTTTTTTCCCTAGTCATCTGTTCAACTGGCGTAGTAAATAAAAAAAAAGGGATGTACATGAAATCTTCTATAATAGTGATGTTATAAACATCACTCAAATGAAGTATCTGGCTTAACCTTCCAATTAGATTTCGTTATAAAGAAGTATATGTAATGAGAACTTCTAATGAAGTACGTACGTAGCCGGAAGTTGATCAAGTCTGAGCGGATTGGGAAATAGATGTAGGAACGTATATATGTAGTTTTCACACAACTTTATAAGTTAATTTATCAGTTAGCCGGCTGTGCCAGTGAAATGTCATTATTAGAGTTGAAAGGGTGCAATGTTTAAATCTTATTTGTTTATTAATTATCTAGGTGAGTTTTTGAACTGGAGTTGTTTGAACGTTAATTATCTATCTGGAATGGTAAAAGCTAAACTGTATGTTCTTATTTAATCTAAATTCATAGTGACAAGATGTAGTCACGTTTCAGTGCACCTATCTTAGAGGGTTCACCTATGTGAATGTGGTTGTGTGACTATAAATACTTAAGAGATACTTGAGCTGTCTCTAGAGCACTCATAAAATTAATAAGATACAAATCACAAGGTCAGAATATGTTACTCCATGAGATCACCATTATTGATCAATACTGTACGTGATGCATGGAACTTTTCACATAAGGGTTTAAGTTCAAGAAGAAATTCACTTGGACCTATAGAGAGAGAAAAGTGTTTCACTATGTGAAGGTTCAAGTTGGAAGACACTTTAAATTATGTATAATATTTCACTTCAAACTCTTGTAAATCTTTGTCTCAAACTTTTATTTTTTTTGGTCGACAAATATTAGATTTTATGTGTTAAAATTTTAAAGTTTGAGTGTTAAATTATTTTGTCTCACATTAGAAAATGGAAAAAGTTTACATCTACTTTTAATTGGGAGTCGTGACTTTGGTTGAGTACTACTTTGGAGAGACTATATATGGATAGTGGGTCATTTAGATTATTGGACTCTTTGGTCTCTCTTTCCTCTTTAACGCACGTCTATATTATCTTGCCTTACCGATGTCATGATATGCGTGCGATTCTCAAACTTTATTTTATATATTATTTTATTTTGACTGTTTGACTGAGAATCTATTCGCGTCTCCTTGATTCCTCTCTGCATCTATTTGAGAATGGAAATGGCCGTTCATGCATGTGACTCGTTTAGACTCTCATTGGGAGTCTATTTAGGGGGCAATTTTCCTAGGGTTTTATGTAATGCGAACTTAGTTTTCTCTCATCTCTTTCATCTTTAATTTTTCTCTCCATCGACTTCTTCTCTACAAGAGCTTAGAGTGATTCTTTGTGGTGTTCGCCTTCGATGTCGTAACTTAGAGTGCACCTTTGGGCCACTGTCGGTTTGAGTCGTTATATTTTGAGAGGAGTTTCGCTGTGGAGTCTATTGCAGCGTTTAAGGATGAAACGACTCTAAAAAAAGTAACATCCCGTTTCGACCCGAGTTTGATTCTAGTGAACTTTGATTCTCTTTTAAGTTTTTTGATCCGTATGATAGAGATATCCCTCAGCTGTTCATTCGTGACATCAAGAAAATCATTTAATCCAACATTTTATGCCCCTTCCATGGCAGATATACCAAATAAGATTGTGTCTCAAATGCATTGTTATCTCCGTTAACAAAGCAAGGATGCTTAATTCTAATTAACACAAGTTAGTCTTGGGCCATATGCATTTGAAGATGCGTCTAATTAATGTCAAATTATCTAGAGTCAACTAATCTTTTAGGGCCGCTTTGATAGCCGACTTGTCGGCTGGTTAGCACAACCGGGGAGCAGGTGGGCCCCGCCTCCCCCTCGCCTCCCCCTCACACATGCATGCCTAACCGGGGTCGGGTGAGTTAATCGACCCTTCGGGGTCGATTAACCTACCCTCACCCGATTATCAAAAGGGGCCTTAATAATTGAATTAGTGACCCATCTCCGTCGTTTAATATGATCTTAGTACATAAATGTTGTCGGGGAACTATGTTAATCTCCCAAGAGCGGCCTCCGTGGTTTCCTCGTTTCAATGACCACCAGGGTGCAGCAACATGGATGTAGCATCAACCTCAAGGGCTCGACATGGAGAAAGGACGATGCCGTATCTTACACTACCCTACCCTAAGCGGCATTTCCTGCCCTATGGTTTCCTTAAACTGGCCATGAAAAGATGGTTCATAAGCCAGAAGTGTTGGGTCATGCACAGTACGTCCTTGTGGGCTGCAGTTTCGTTTCCTAACTTGCCACTCCGGGTCCTCTCACAGGCACAGCGACGGGTCCATGGCAGAATGGGAGGCTGCAATGCCCCAGCAGCTGCCCAGACACAGGGCTGGTTAGGTAGGTCTAGGGCAACCTCACCAGCGGGGCGCGACAACGGGGTTCCCTACATGTGTACTGGCTAGATTCCAATTGTAGCGCAGGGAATCGATATCTGCATGCTCCACCACTGCATGGGGGTTGGCCGGGTGGCCTCTGGATCGCATGGCGAGGGAGGACAAGACCACACAACGGGACAACTTAGCCCGGCAGCAGACGAGAGGCTGTGGCTGCGATCCGCTTCTGGGATATCGCCATGGGGATCCTGCAGGGTGGTCGATCGTCATTACCCTGCAGCGGCAAGTATTCGCGACGCTGACGGGTTATGGAGGCTGTAGAGCTCCCTGGCGACACTGAGCTTCTATGGTCAGACTCGTCGTCCTTTCATGTCGTCGAGAAGAAACAAACTGGTTTTGTTTAGCTACGACCGCCCCCCGTCCAGTTGCTGTCATAGCCTGGAAAGAAAACTATGGAGGACGAAGAATGTCCAATCAACTGGAGCAGTTGGGCACTTGTCTCGTTCCGGTCGACAATAACTTCGGTGGACGACGGCCCACAGAAGCGAGGGACAAGGTTAGCAGGTCAGCTTTCTTCCCACGGCAGCTTCGAATGCGAGTCCCAACTATCCACGGCCTGAGGGGCTCTCGTCGTCTCTGCGTATACTCCACAATTAAAGAAGGGACGCTCAGGAGGCCGGGTTTCTGGAGTAGTAATTGAATGTGGAAATTAGGGTAGGGAGGAGGGCCGGGGTTTACTACGACGGAACCGAAGTTGTGGCCTTCTTAAGGTCAGGTCTTTGTTGGGTCGAGCTCGTTTGACAGCTATATCTACTTGATGCTAATGAGAATGACTACAAGATCACTTTAATTATCCCCTTGGTCCCGAGGGGCTCTCGTCGTCTCTGGCTCCTCCACAATTAAAGAGGGGATGCTCATCAGGAGGCCGGGTTTCTGGGGTAGTAAATGTGGAAGTTAGGATAGGGAGGGGGGATTACCATGACGGAACCGAAGTTGTGGTCTTCAAAAGGTCAGGTCTTTGTTGGGTCGAGCTCACTTGATAGCTATGTAATGCTAATGAGAATGACAACCATTTGAAAGACTTTAATTATATATCCCCTTCAATTCATCCCGGTGTAGTAAATGTGGAAGATAGGGTAGGGAAGAGGGGACTACCATGACGGAACCGAAGTTGTGGCCTCCTTTGCGGTCAGGTCTTTGTTGGGTCGAACTCATTTGATACCTAATTAATGAGAATGACATTATAAGTTCAGGGATCGAGATTAAAATATCCCATTGACTGTGAAAACCCCTCAAGTCAACTGTTATTTAATCAAACCGACAATCTAAAGCTCGAGTTAATTAGTGGGTGGATGCATGCTCATAAATACAGGTCAGTGGTTTTACTTAGTGTGGGGCTAATTAAAGCTAAGACTAAACAACTTTCTCCAACATCCTCCTCACGATTAATTGCAATGGCCAGACTGGGTTCATTCAATTCGGGCGGGGGGTGGGGTGGAGATTGGCTCCAGTGAACGAATGGGTTATGAAACTATGTTACTGAAGAAGTAAATTGCCAACTAAAATTCAAGTAATTAGTAAGTGGAGAATTTCTCTAACTAATATAGATATATAATGACTTAGGAATTCTCAATGGAAAACTAGACGGGTTTAGTCTTCGCCGACAAAATCTGTGTTGTGCATTCATTTGGTATATGCCTCGTCGTATGCTCAGCCATGCCTGATGAAAACAGAAATGAACTAATGCTGATAACATGGAACGGGGGAGGCAGAATGGATGGGGCAGGTGATCGAGGTGAACCCCCCCGCCCCCCCCCACCCCCCGGGTTCGACTACCTGTACTTCTGTGTATCGCGTCGTCGCTGGCGGCCGCGGGCCAAGTTGGCCGAGCCGCAGTGCACACAACACAAACAGAGGGGAACGGGACAGGGAGACAGGGAGGGGCAGGGAGAGCAAATCATGGGCAAGGCCGAATTTGTCGAGCTTTTGCTCCTCCGCCGCGCGGTACTCGTGGACGTCGTCGTCGCCCGTTTCGTGACAACACGGGGCTAGGCCGGGCTGGAGGGTCAGTGGGTGTGTCTGCAGGGAGGTGGTCCTCTTCTTGGAGAGTACTCCCCTCCCCCGTTAATCACCTCCCCTTACGTACGTAGACATGTCGTGTAATAATCGATAGAGCCTGGCTCTCCGTCCTCTTCCCCGGCCTTCCCCCAGCACCCAAACTTGCCTGGACAGTTGTCTGTTATCCCTTATCCTGTACAGCCTTCCAGGTTTGTGGTACTGCCGGTGGCACTGGTGCCGTATAAGTTCGAGAGAGTGGGATACACCAAGCTAGCTAGCTGCTGCTGCTAATATATATATATTCCCCTCCTTTGGAACAAGGGCAACAACAGTGGGATCATATATGCTTTGGCAACGCTGGCCGGCGTACGTTAAGCTCGCTAATTAATGAGGCAGTCATAATTAAACAAGTGGGGGTGCAAGGTGTTGGAACTTGGAAGCAAGCGAGAAGTACCTGGTGGGGGTTGAGGGGGTCCCGTAATTCCATGGCAGAAGCTAACCGAGGATGGAATTACAATACGAGTGTTGTGAAAAGATCGAAAAGCCGAAAGCCTTAAACAAAGGATAGAACCTTTTCTTCCTTTCGTTCTTTCTTTTTTAAATTCTTCTCCTGCTAATGCAAGTTATGATGTCCGTAATCTACTACTATGATCACCTACCAAACTTTGGATTAGAATACGAGACTGCATGCTGGAGTGGAGAAAGTGATCAAAAAAGAAAGGTGTGAGATTCCCTAGTTGGCTTTAGCCCTCCTCTCGAATGTCGATGCCGCGGGCTAATCTATACGAAACGTCTCGCTGGCTCGCGTCCACCATACATCTTTTCGCTATCTAGTGCTCCCGCTTTCTTTTCTATCTCCTTTCTATTCCGCCTGGTCGATCCGGAAGGAGTTGCAGCAGCTAGCGCGCGCGGTGGCGATATTGGATTAACTTGTTAGAAATTAAGAACCCTAGTTAGCTAGGAAGCAAATTAGCAACCTTCGTCCTTTGCCAAAACCCACTTAATTATTAAAAAGGTGGCACAGTTCGTAGGAACTTAAACACTAAGTTTAATTGTTACTGTCTATGTTTTGGGCCTGCAGGTTTTAGCATATATAAGAACAGTGCGGTTTCTGGTCATTCTGTCTATGGGTAATTGGAAGTTCGGAGAGAAAACATTGTCAACTGTAGAGCTTCTTTTACGTCCAAACGACTGATTTGTTCCGTGTAGAACGAGAGAAGTCAATCACCCAGAAGTAAGTTTAATCACCAAATTGGGATAAGATACCAGTGAACTGAGATGGGGCATCTGCCATTCAACTCGAAAAGGTATGCCTCAAAGCAGCGGGCTTGTCGACTAAGAGTGAGGGACCGAGGTGGCTCCCCCCATCTCATCATGCCGGAGCCGATGAGATCCCTGCGAAAAAGCGTCCAGGTATCAGATGAGAAGCTCTGTGTGTGTGTGCGCGCGTGTCATCACGTTAGGAAAAGGGAGCAGTATGCTGCTGGCGGTGGTGCGGAGGACTGCTTTCGGGGCCCCCCGCGCGCCCGTGTTCCTGCGGCGTCTCCCCCGGCCCAGGTGGTGTTCCCCGAGATTGCTCGTGCGCACGTCCACGTCCAGAGGAAGGAAGACCCCACCATGCGCCCCGAGCTCGCAACCTTCCCCGCCACCACGGCCAAAGATCGCCGGCCACGCCTGGAGCAGACGCGGCCCTCCGAAGAGGCATCATTGCGACCAGCCCAGCTGGACGCCACCACGGCCAGCCCCCTGGCAGAGGCCGAGGCGAAGGGTGTGCTACCTTGCCTGGCCCCGCCCCTCCCCGGCGGAATGATTAAAAAGGCACTCGGTCAGCAATCAAACTGCTCGAACGCCATGAAGAAGAGACCATTGTACTGTGGCTGTGCTCACCATTCCCAGCTAGATCTTATCCTTCCCTCTCTTAAGATCTGATATACACAACAGAAAGTTTGTTCCATCATACAGTGGGCTTGAAATTATAACTCAAAAATGGGAATTCCTGGAGAGTTTGTAAATGGCTCATAGGATTCGTCCTGGGAGTGCTACGTTAAGTTTAGAAAATAAACCCATATATATTAACATAATGCAATTTCAAAGATACACTGATAGACTTGAATTTAACTTAACCGGAATTACTGTCTTGTGAATGGCTCATATATAGTACTCTTCCTAGGAGTGCCATGAAAATTAAGCTTGGATTACAAACCCATACTATAAAACAATTGCAATTTCAATAAGTGGGCTTGATTGATCATGAAAGTATCCAGTCTTTGATTCCAAAGATTTGATTTTTACACTGGGCATAGAAGCACATGGTGATGATAAGTAGCGAGAAGAGCCTTAAATTTCATAACGTTATTTTATACAAGTATTAATTCTCTCCGAGGAGGACCCTGCAACCCCCTTCCCAAACATATATGACAGAAGATACAAATGGTTGTGCGCCGGGCGGGGGCTTCCAGCCTTCTGCTGCCCGTGGAGATCTTGGGGGCCGCAAGGCATGGCTGGACATATCCTGCTACCTAGCTCTTACCAGTGTAGCTCTGTTTGATCAAAAGTCCTCAAACCCTCGTGGATGTCAAGATCTCAGCAAGAAGATGCTCAGCTCCTGGCCGCTGCTGCCCACCGGGTTGATCATGTGGAACGACTCCGAGTCGGCGGAGCCGATGACCCGCTCGAAGCTGGCGCGCATGTACATGAGGTCCCCCTCGCCGGACTTGGACTCCCCCGGCAGGACCCCGGCGCCCACGGACACCGACTGCATGAGCTTAAAGATAGCCAGGTCGCTCTCGCTCATCTGCCGCCGCACCGCATAGCCCACCTTCCTCCCGTTGCAGTACATCGACCAGGCGGGGACGCCGAAGAGCGAGCCGCCGGCGGCGGCGGCTGGCCGGCCGGCGCGGGAGCGGTCGCACTCCAGGGCGATGCGGAGCAGGCCGTGCTGCATCTCCCGGGCGAGGTACGCCGTGGGCACCGCGAACTCGAGGAGCAGCAGCGGGGCGCCGCGGGTGTCGTCCTGGATGCAGAAGCTGACCCGCCCCCGGCGGTAGCCGAAGAAGGTGCCCGTGACGGTGGAGCCGTGGGTGGTGGACTCGGTGTCGGTGTCTGCGGCGTCGTCGGTGGAGGGCTGGAAGCCGCAGCAGGGCACCATACACTCCACCAGCGACCGGAAGGACCGCCGGAACCTCACGTCCTTGGTGCAGTCCACCGCCGTGGCCGTATCGATTATATATATGGGACCTCGGTTTCCCAAGTCTATCATCCTCATCTTCGATCGCACCCACAAACAAGAACCCAACACACAGAAAGCACAGAGCTAGAGAGAGAGAGGCGTTTGCAAGGGAGCTGTGATGAGAGGAGATGAGGGGTGGAGGGGGGTGTTAAATAGGGGAGGGGAGAAGGCCGGGAGGGGGGGTAGTTTAATGGTGGGGAGCGGTGGAGGGGTTTGATCAATCGAGAGAGAGAGAGAGAGAGGTGGGGTGAGGAATCATGGCGGGCGTGGGGGGGGGGGGGCGCAATTATTCTGTCCACGGGGGACGGAAGGGTCCACTGTCCCCCCTCCTCTCTCTCTCTCTCTCGCTGTCTCTGCTGATAGTAATACCATGTGCACTTGTTCTTCGCACGGCGACTGGGTGGGGCCGCCGTAAGAGCGAGAGAGGGACTCGCTTGCCTTCCTCCCTTTCTTGCAGTAGCTAGGGTAATTCCTTCTCAACAGTTTCAGGGGCATGTCCGAGGCTAGGGAGGTGGAGGAGGAAGAAAGAGAGAGGGCGCGCGGGTTGGTGTAATCAGCGTCATGCATCTCCGGATTTGTAGGGTTTATTATTATAGAAGAAGTACGTAAGATTTTGCATTGTTTTGTTTATTGTAAAAAGGACAAGATAAAATAGGTGTGGAGTATTATTAAGGAACAGGTTTGGTTGTAATAAGGGTCCATGAAAGTTGATGGCTTTACCTTTGATGAGTCTAGCGGATGTGGAAGTCATGAAGTTAATTTAAGGCGAGGAAATGCCAAATTACAATGGCTGGTTATTACTACTAACTCAGAAGAGTAGGCAGCAACATTAACTATCATAGTTTGACCAATATTTAGAAACTTCTTGACCCCCGCGAAAAAATAAATTTTAGTTTTTTGAAAAAAAATTATTTTCGCCGTTGCCGGGGATCGAACCCGGGTCACCCGCGTGACAGGCGGGAATACTCACCACTATACTACAACGACTGCGTTGCAAAGCTTTCTATATGAAATAATAGATTATATTAAGAATACCAGTATCAAGCGGAGAGCGGATTGCTTGCTCCCTTTCCGTCTTGGCCAAGCGCCTCTTTTCACACCCACCCCCGTCCAGCAGTGTAACAATCTGTTCCTTTATCTTGCTCCACCTTTTTGGACTACCGCATGGCCCCCAGCTACAGGGGATGGGAATCCCAGCCAAATGACACCAGCTACATGTCAAACAACAAAAGGCCCTTTCGATATCTCCTCGTGTTCCCTCGTGTGCGGGGGGAATAGCAGCCTCACCCTGTTCCCTCCCCCACATCCCCCCCCCCCCACCCGTGCTCATCCCCACCCCCATCAGGGGACACCCCCCCGCCCGGAGCCCAGCTGCCAAAAGCCTTACTGGGCTAGGGGGTCCATGCCCTCGTGGGTCGGCTTGGGCCGAGGCCAACACGATCAAATCGACCTCACGGGCTCCACGCCCTGCGGTAAAGCCGAGAGGGGAGAAGCGTGTCGGTATTGACCGCCCCCACTTGCCACCGCCCGTTGGGCCCGACCCGATCCAATATCGGGTAGTGCCTCCCTCCCACACCATCCATCCCGGTCTTCCTCATGCAAATGGACCGGGAGAAGGGGGGTGGGGGGGGGGGGGGGGGGGGGAAGACTGTGGGATGTGAGTGACTGCCCGGGTGTGGGAGCTGGGTTGGTCCTTCACGTGGAAAGGGATGGCTTGGGTTCGATGGATTGATTTGGGGGGGGGGGGGGTGTTTTATATTTAGGTAGATGGGCATGCAGTTTGTGAGTCGGTGCGTCGCATCATTAGCCCACACAGGCCACAGCCCGGTTGGGTAGGATGGGGGTAAGATGCTGTCTATGTAGAGGTGATAGTGAGATGGATTAAGGTGAAGAGAGACATGCATGAACCAGATTGGGTTAAAGTTAAAAGTTCTCGTCGCTCCTTTGGATGTTTTAATCCAATCTAATGAGAAGTCTGCATCCGAATGACTTGACTCGAACCCGATCTTATCTTCAAAATTTATTGTCCCAAGATCGAACCCAATCGATTAATCGAGCTAGATTTTATCGGATCTAATTCCATCTGTCGCATTAGTTCACGGATTGTGATCGGCATAATGAGACGTGGGAGAAGTTGTTAAGAGATTAATTGCGATGTCTATTGAGCAGACCCGACAAGAAGAATCTGCAATGGAGATTTGATCGTCCCACATTCGATGCCACCTATGTGAACCACCACGTGCTATCACAGTGGCCTCTCTCTCTCTCTCTCTCTAAGGGTGTGTTTGGTAATGAGGATGCGTTTTATTTTCTTTTTAAATTTTTGAAAAGAGAAAAAGTTACTTTAGAGGAGTTTTTTAGATTTATAAAAAATGATATTTTTTTGTTTCTATATTTATTTACAATTAAAAAGTTAACTTTTGAATAGTTTGATGTGATCAGGACTCATTTATTTAATTTGATTTTTGGGATGAAACTTTTCATATTAAAAATCACCCCCATAAACATTACCAAATGCAGCCTAAATACTGTGACATGAATCCAATCATGATCACTTATTGGAATGGGTCAAGAGGGTCATCCGGGGGGGGGGCATGGGGTTCAGGGCCGAGAATGAGACCCCAGCTGTTTGGAGCTGTGCTGAAAGGGAATGTGAACAGCATTGACCAGAGAAGAATATATGTGATTTGTAGATCAAAGTAGGTTTGGTGGGGAGAGGATATTTTGGTGCACGTTAGAGAACAGAAGTCAGGGAAACAGGGGGAAGATGACGTAACGGAGAAAGATCGAGAGGGAGACATTTCAAATTTGGTAAACCCATAGGTTTGTACCACACTGAATTATTATTATTTTTTTAGGCGCAGCTGATCGAGTGCATTAGATTTCACTTTCTTTTGAGTCCATTAATTTTGGGTGGTCGTTTGGGTAATGCATATATATATATATATATATATATCCGTTCTGGTATATATGTCTTGCTGTGTTATACGGCAATTTAATATTTTAAACTTTGTGACATATATAGATGGTGACAAGTAAGGACGTATGACTTAAAAGGATATATATATATATATATATATATATATGATCGTGTGCTCAATATTATGTAAAAATGAAAAAGGAGATTGGAGATGACAAAAGATTAAAGAGGGTGCTTCGCTTCTTTTGTTATTGTGAGAGCTATGGCTGCAACGAACGTAGGCTTGGCAGAGGCCAACCCTAATCAAACCTACTGCAATTAGCCATATTATAATTAACCAGAACCTACACCCAACTTGGAGACCTACCCAAGTATGCGCGCTCATGACCTAACTCCGACACTATAATTTGTTTTTTTTTTTCTCTGGAAAATGCTCTTTTTTGAAATAATTTGAGACATTTTAGAGAAAAATTGTTACAAAGGTCCAACCTGAATTAATCAACCCAATTAAAGAGAGATCTATGCTCCTACCATATATATATACTCCTAAAATTAATATAGGAATATATATTACTAAAATACACAAGATTCCAAGAGAATATATGTATTTATGTCTTTTGTATATAATTATATATGTACAAATTATTTATATATGAATATATATATATATGTTCTATCCATAATAGCACAGGGTAGCTATAAATAATCACAATAGAGATGTTGTTATATATAATTGTTATTGATATTCCTGACTGACATATAGTTTTGTGCTATTCCAATATCACTATTCACCATACTGAAGCATGCATAGCATTGTTAAGGAGATCAATACTGTTCTGCTATATGTTTGATCTTAAAGTGACTATATATCACAGATATTTTATATGTCCAGCTGATATGGAACATTTGGCTGTGCGTTGGAGAGTTGTCAGCTGCTCCTCAAGTATAACCCGCTGATAAATGTCACCCACATTAATGTAGAGGTTGTAAGTTGGATTTTTCCCTTCTAACACTGCCATATTACCCACTTCAAGAAAAAAAACACTGCCATCTCTGTCTACATCCTTTGACAAACATGGTAGACCATTTTGAGATTATGGCGACACCAATCATATGTACGATCACCAAGGTTCATCGTATCGGTTAGTCGTATCAACTCGGTCTAATTCACATACGATATCGTAGGATCTAATTCGTACAGGTTTGGATCTGACTCAACACATCTAAAATTTAACTAATAGTCTTAATTCAATCTAGATAAGATATAATACGACCTAGAATCAAAATTTTAAGAACACTTTCAAAGGGTATTTAATGGACTTTTATCTCACCGCAGTGTCAAAATGGAGATTGAACAAATATTTTAAGGGTCTTTCAGTAAACTAGCTAAAAGTTCCCTCGCCTGCGTGACATGAGCAAGCACGTCCACCGACGGAAGGACAACCTTTTGGTCGAGCACGCTCGCGCTTCTCCACTGGATTCAAATGATGATGATGATGATTAATGCCACCAAGTCAGAAGCTTCCTGATTGCTTCACTGAAGGGACCCCTCCCCCTGCACGAGGAGAAGTGCTTTTCGTCCCAGCAAAAGAAAAGGACTTCCCTTGGCATAAAACATAAACAAACCGATCGAGCACTCCTTCAAGAGTACCTCCGCTCCGAAAAAAGGAAGCAACTCCTTTTTATTTTGTTCCTTAATTTATTTATAAAATAAACCGGAGTCTACGTGCAACTGGATGTAAAATAAGAAAGGAAAATTTACAAGCATATCTTTTTAGAATCGTTATGTTTACTCTTTCGTGCAGTGTTATCAGAATATGATTGATCTGATCGTGAACTAATCTCGGAGTTAATTCGATTAAGATAGGTCTGATTTAATATTAAAGAAATAGACGATTCGGACGTACTGCAATTCGACCGATAAATCGATACGAACAAGTCCGACCCGATTCATCTTTTAAAATAAAAAATAAATATAAAAATATTTATATATTTAAAATAATATTTATGTGTGAATAAAATTATCTTATTATTATTAATTTATTATTATTTATCATTTTATTTTAAATATATTTAAAATCTAAAAGTTTAAATGAGCATAGATATACATCAATTGTGAAGAGTGAAGATCAATGAAATATTACAAAATTTTAAGGTCAATTTATTTAACTATATTATTGTTATTTTTTACTTGTATAATTATATAATCATGACTTATAATTGTACATGTATATTTTTTATTTTAATTATTATATCTTATTTTTTATTATCTTAGATTATAGAATTGGGTCGGACCATGTATCAATATTATAATGATATCACGATTCAAATCGGTTCGATTAAACGGTCCAACTGGATCGAATCGAATCAGTTCATTGATCGATTCAGACACCGATTCGATTCTGATAACATTAATATCGTATTAATTTTAATAATTTTTTTAAAATTAATGTGATACTTGTACTCCTTCCATCATTAGCCATTCACGTTCCATTAACTATGATATTTCATTTAATTTTAATCAGTTTTTAATTAGATAGACAAAAGTTCAAGCTATTCCTAATGTCTTCCAAACTACATACGGTAATTCTGACACTCTTTTATTTTAATTGAGGTTGTGAAAATAACGCAAAAATAGACGTGACAGCCTCAATAAACATATAGACTCTTAATTAAAGATGGTGTATTTGCAAATATCCTAATATATAAGAAATGTTATATACCGTGTCATATTTTAAACAGAAATGCCGTGCATGGTGTTGTATTATTTTTCATCTTTTTTTTTTATCATCGTCATCATCTTGATATATTGTCTGAACTTGAGATCAAACGAGAAGCATCAAACTTAAAGTTTATATTATTCTTCACCCTAATTAAGTTTCGTATTTCCCAACGTCGTCTCATCTTCCCTACTTTTAAAGAATGTAGTATATTGTACTGTTATGAAGTTAAACTGCCTAACTTTTTGTTAGATGATTCGGTTTAATAATATATGATCAGATTAAAATAAAATGAAGAGGTATACGTATTTTAAGAGTGAGTCAAAAGCACCTTTTAAAAAGAAAATATATTCGTAGGAAGATTATATGGTAAACATAGTACCATATATTAATTTCACGCTCGTTGAAATAATGTACTAATATTAGTTGAATCCGAGTGTGTGCCATCATGATGATCGCTCGTGGGGGATAATTAACCCTGAGCAAGTGCGCTTGGAAGGCCATGATTCCCCCGAGATCACGTGAAATGGAGTAGATTTATTTGAAGCTAGATTTGTTTTGTTTTAAACTCTGCAGTGATATATGCGTTCCTAATTAGTGTTAAGCTAAGAGGAATGCGTGTTATCTATGCTTTCTTAATTAAGATACCTTTTGCAAATCTAGCATCGATTTGTAGCTTTGTACTTATTAATTTATTATATATGTTTGGCGTCGTCCTATGATAAGAAACTGTGCATGCACATCAAATGTAAGAAGTACCTTAATTAGAAAAGTTGCTCGTAAAGATTGGCCGGAGTGCATGGAAGAAAAGCTCCGGTAACCATTCCTACTTTTGATGTCAAAAATAATCGTGTGTTATAATAGAGTTTGTCGATTCGATCGTATCGATCGTATTAATCATGATCTGCTATGATATGATATGATATTAAATTATTATATATTAAGATAAAATAAATATTTTAATAAATATATTATAAATAAAAATAAAATGGTGTGAATTATTTTGAATTTAAAATATCACATAAATTTGAAATTATCCCAACTAAGGTATCTATTAAATAATATTGATATAAAATAAAAGATAAAATATTTAATATAATATGAATAATATATCGATTACATATTATTTATCGATCGTATCGATCGTCAACTAACACGATCTGACAGTGCGATATGAATCGTATAATATTGAGTTGTCAAATAGTATCATGTAACATTGGTCCATAAATCTTATCTCAGTTTGACATCTTATCTTTTGTCTTTTTTGAAATATCACGAGTTTAAATCTTACCTCTCTTGGTCGTCGTATGAGAGGAGAGACACAATTCATTGAGAATTTTCTGGAGGTGGCGGTGCTCGTAGTAAATTTATTCTCTATGATTGCTCAGATCTGTAAATCATTGGCTCAAATAAATAAAAAAAAGACATCAGCGAGTGGATGATGTAGATGATACGTTTAAACATCTTTTTAAATAGAGAAGTAACATAAATTCGAACTTCGAACATCGGCAGACCTATTTGTCCTTTTTTTAAAAAAAACTTATGTAGTTTGTAGGATATTCTACTCAACAACAATAGTAAATCTGAAAATATTGTTCATATGGGAGTAAAAAATTATACATGATTCGATTTCGAATATTTTTATATTAATAAAGATGTATAAATAGTTAGACTTAGTTAATTACATCAAGATTTATCGTCTCGGACGTCTCGACTGTCTCGATCACGGTCCGAGACGGGACGGCACCGTCTCGATCTGTCTCGATCCATCCCGTAAAATATCAAACTAAAAAAACTATATATATATAATATATATAAAAGAATATAATAAAATTCTTAACTCAGTTGGTTAAATAAATTCTGCGCTTTATTTAAGATGTCTTGGGTTCAAATTTATTTAACCCTTTAAGATTTTGTATTTTTTATATAAAAATCTTAAAAAAAATCAAAATAACACGTATAATTGGTGAGTTTCAAACTCAAATCACCCTCAAATCGACGAAGACACTTAACCATCTTATCTATATAATATTTTATATTTAAAATATAATATTAAATATATTAAGCGACCAGGTCACGACCCACAGCCCGTGCGTCTCGCCCTTGGGCTGAGACGAGTTAGGTCATGCTGGTCGAACCATCCCGGACTGATATTACAAATCATGAATTAGATTATTCGACATAACAAAATGTTATATAATCATCCCTTCGTGAAGGGTCTTAATTTGATTTCTTTTTAATCTTGCGCTGCATGCTACTTGATTGGCTGAAAGTCTCCCCTGCCGTGAAAGGATTACCCCTTTTCAAATTTCAATGAGTAATAAATGCTAATTATTTTAAGCATTGGCCTCTTATTGGACATATTTTGTGGTATGATGTTACGCACGATTTGCCGTCCTTAGGGGCGAGTACGATTTGATTTGGTTTGATTTGAAGAGAAATTTTTTCAAACTAAATCGAATCGAATTAAGACTTCAATCTGAATCAAATCAAATCAAACTACTTTGAAATCAAGTAATTCGATTTGGTTCTGTTTGAATCATATTCGTCTCCCTTTTAGAAATTAGATTGGATTCAAATAAGAGTAGAAAAAGATAGGGTAAAAAATTTTCTATCAAAATAAAGTAAATATTAAAAATATAACATAAAAAGTTGAACTTGTAAGGAGAAGCTCTATAATATTTTCACATAAAAAATTAAGAACTTCAGTTACAGTAAAATAGAAGGTGATTTAAAACCTATTTCATAGAGTCGGAAATCCCATCGGGATGGTGAGAATTAAACTTT
The DNA here is from genome assembly GCA_022559845.1 of Amorphophallus konjac. Lineage (NCBI taxonomy): Eukaryota > Viridiplantae > Streptophyta > Magnoliopsida > Alismatales > Araceae > Amorphophallus > Amorphophallus konjac. The sequence continues at coordinate 600,888,166 of CM040121.1, forward strand.
TTGAATTAGGGTTTATAGTTACATATACACTTATATTAACTTGATAAAATATCTTTAAATTTGAGTTATTCGGTTCGGTTCAATTTCCTAAACTTCAAAATCAAACAAAAACAAATTTTTTAATACTGTTCGGTATGAACCCAAATCGAAAATTTTTAAATTTCTATCCAAACTAAACCGAACCAAATTTATTGGTTCGGTTTGATTTTGTGGTTGAACCCGAATAATGATCACCCCTAGCCATCCCGGCCGAATCGACCGTCCCGATCATGGCTCAGGACGGGACGGGACGAGTCGATACCGTTGCGTAACGAGATAAAAAATATATTATATATATATATAACAGAATAAAATAATTCAAATGATATTCTATCTCAGTTGGTTAGTTGTTGTGTGATTTAAGCGGTCATCCCCGATTTGAATCCCAACTTTATCATTGTTTTAAACGTTTTTTTAAATAATTTTTCGAAAAATCAAACAAAACAAGTCAGAAGCGTGCGTCCGAACTTCAACCAACAAACTTAAAATTTTAATTTATTATAAAAAATAAAATAATATATAAACTGTCTCGATTGCGTTCTACAGATCGGTCGTCCCGATCTGTGACATGGACGGGACGAGATGGGCAGTTCGGATCGTCCCATCTCGATTTGACAAACTTTGATGTTACCGTTGATGGGATCTAATATGACTTTTAAAAATCCAACCTCATTTGTTAGAATGAAAAATATAACTTTGGACTAAAAAATAGGGCAGAAATAAAATTAAAACATAGAGCATAACACTGAAAAATAGACATTTGGATTGAAGAATGTGAGTTTGGCATGCACTCATATTTTTCTATCCCATATCTACGTTTTTTTAATCAAATCTCTATTTTTCTGTCCGATGTTCTATTTTTCAATTCAATGGATGTTGGATAGAGTTGAATTTTTTTTCTTGAATCACGTAAAGTCGGGTGGCTAAAAAGTCTCGTTTATTTAGGGGTGATCATTATTCGGGTTCAACCCGAAAATCAAATCGAACCGATAGATTTGGTTCGATTTGGTTTGGGTTGAAATTTAAAAAATTTCGATTTGGGTTCAAACCGAATCGTATTAAAATATTTTGGTTTAGTTTAATTTTAAAGTTCAAAAAATCGAACCGAATCGAATAACCCGAATTTAAGGATATTTTTATCAAGTTAATATAAATGTGTAGAAACCCGATAATTAAAAATGAGAAATAAATTTTTTATTTCATTATGTAATTAAAATTTTCATGAAATAATCAAATTACATTTTTACTATATGAAATAAGTTAATTTGTTGAATTTACTTTAATTAACTAGAAGTAAATAGAGATTAAATGCTTTAAACCTTAGATAAATCATAGTAAGCCCAATAAAAGTCCATGTAATGGACTAGGATTATAATTGACCCATTGGATAATCCATAATGGGCTGGATTAATAGATTAAAGGATTTATTAAAGGTTAAATAACCTTAAATTCGTAACATGTGTTTAATATGATATTTAAGGGATTAAAATAACTCTATTTCTAGAAGATTGACTCAAGAATCAATCCTTACCTAACAGCCCACCTTGGACCAGCCGTTTTTACATTATTTTCACACCTAAGATGGGCTAGATTAAGAGGAGAAATGTCATTTTTCTTCTAATTCGGACTTAATGGGTTTGGCGGAATTAAGTGAGGAATCTTGATAAGTTTGGCCAAGTTTTAGCTATAAATAGAACCTCATTCGACCCTTAAACCATCCATGGAGGTTAAGTATATGCTGCTGCGAAGATTTGTGGAGATTTGAAGGAGGATTTGGAGATCAAAGAATTTCTTTATATTTGGGGATATTTCCTTAAATCCAACAAAAGGTAGGTGTCTCTCAGGCTAAACTCAAATTAAAGCATGCTATCTTGTTCGTTTTTATGTCCTCTTTCCATTGATAGCTCATTTATTAAATTCTATTATGAAATGAGCAAGTTATGGTCATTTGATTGGAGGGGTATTCCCATTTTTTCATCAGGTCCAGAAGATGCTATACCTCAGTAGCGTATTCTGAACGCGCCAGCCTGACTTAGCGCATTTAGATAGACCTCATCCTTTTCTACAAAATTTTAAAAATAAACATATAATAATATAATGAAACTTTCAAGATCGCGCTATATGTACCTAGCGCGTTCATCAAGAACGCGCTAGTCTGTACGTGCGTGTTCAGACAAATAACCCCCGATGATCAAGGATCAAAAATAAAATACTTCTGGTATATTTATAAAAATATATAAGGTATATATATATGTATATATATAAGATGTTTATATATGAAGTATGGTTCATTCGAACCCCATCTTTTTATCTAGTTTTCAAAACAATGTAAACTACTTATCTGTTCCAGATCGCGCCATCATAGGCAAGCGCGTTCTTCAAGATCGCGCCAGTGCCCTATAGCGCGTTCTGAAATTTTTTTTAAAATATTTTCAGTGAGTAAATATATTATTTTGATTGTATACTGTATTTATATATGCTGTATGAACGTGACCTTGAGTTATAGCGCGTTCACAGACAGTAAATGTATTTTTATCCTATAACTATTCTATTTTCTATCATAGTGATGTATGAAAATTATCTCACAATGTAAAAAGGTATTTTCTATCATATTGATGTATAAAAACTACTTTCAACATGTTAAATATATTTTCTTATCATATGGTTAATTAATGCATGATTAAATACTAATATCTAAACTCATGATTTTAATTCATAAGTATATATTTTTATAACTAAAACTTGATGTTTTATGATTCTGAGATTAAGCTAAGAAATTTAAAATAAGTCTAATAAATCCACTATCTTGAAATTTTCTTCCTACTTACCGTTCATTTTTGAACTCCACGACTTAATGTCGTTAAACATGATGCCTTAAAATTGTTATCTACTTTCTTGTAACTTCTGAATTTTTACCAAATCTGTGCTTATTTATAAACAACATTATTCTTGAAAATCATTGGCCATATACACATTAAGTGGATGTCTAAACGTACTTGAGATCTTCGGATCCATATGACTCAATACCTGGCATTAATGGGGCCCAGTCTGGTCCTGGGGGGAGCGCCCGAAAGTACTTGTGCCCGTGGGAGTTGATTGACCAACGGTGTGGCATTGCACCGAAGTGCATGATAGATTTACTTGATACGGTATTCCACTACTCGTACTTATTTACTTGTTTACATGACTACTTGAAAAATTACATGAATTACTTGATTGCGTGAAATGACCAAATTCGTGAAAATTTTTTACTTGTTCAAAGGTTATTACTTGAAAACTTCTCTTGATATCTTGTTATCTTGTTGGTACTTGAAATTCCTTATACAAAATTCTACTCGAATTTCATGATTAAACATTTCCCTATTCAACTTGAAAAATAGTTCAACTTGCTAAATACTTTAAGATTGCCTGGTTCTTAGAGATATAAAATCCTACTGAGCTTATTGCTTACCCTATATTTTCGGTTAATTGTTGCAGGAAATGACATTGAATAAGGGAATGGACAAGAGTGAAAGAGTGTTTTCCTTTTTACCTAGGTTTATGTAGATCATTAGTGTTTTTTTACAAGAATGATGTATTTTGGATTGGAAGTTATAAGTTACCTTTATGGCTTATGAATTAGTGATGTAAACTTTATTTTGAAGGAATAAGAGTATCATTTTCCCATTCATTTCTGACTTTAGAAATAAAATTGTACACACGCTGATCGACACGCTTGTTTACGACTAGTTGACGCCCCCGATATTCCGCGTTGGGGCGTGACAAAATGTATATAACTATAAACCCTAATTCAAAAAGTCCAATCCCTACCATCCTAATGGGATTTCCGACTTTATGAAATAGGTTTCAAATCACCTTCCATTTTACTGTAACTAAATTTCTTAATTTTTTATGTGAAAAAATTATGGAGCTTGTTCTTACAAGTTACAAGTTTTTATGTTATTTTTTTAATATTTATTTTATTTGGTAGAAATTCTTTTACCCCATCTTTCTTTACTCTTGTTTGAATCCAATCTAATTTTTAAAAGGGGAGATGAATATGGTTCAAACCTAATCAAACAGAATTTATTTGGTTTAGTTTGGTTTGGTTTCAAAGTAGTTTGGTTTGATTTGATTCGGGTTGAAGTTTTAATTCGGTTCAATTTGATTTGAAAAAAATTCACTTCAAACCAAACCAAACCATGCTCACCCCTACGCTTATCATCGTGTCTGACCACACAACCCAATGAAAAGGTCGGTGTGCAGAACGACTAATAAGACTCGTTGCACCTCAAGTATTACGCAATTTTTAGGTATCATCTAGAAGGAGCAATAGCTATGCGTCGTATATTTATCTCCGTTGTGCATATTTATATATGTATGTATGGGTTGGCTAACTCTGCCATGGCCGGTCCCAAGCCCGGGTGAGAAAAGAGGAGGGTTTGTGTTAGGTCGACAGCCAGCAGTAAAATTTTGTCACATCTCCAACATGAATTCTGATCCAAATACATTATGTGCTAATGCTAGGGCGTTCCCCGTAAGCGACGCGTTACATCGGAACCCGGATGGAATGACAAGTGAGCAAGGGCCAGCTAGGGCGTTCCCCGTAAGCGACGCGTTACATCGGAACCCGGATGGAATGACAAGTGAGCAAGGGCTAGCTAGGGCGTCCCCCGTAAGCGACGCGCCGCAATGGCGCCCGATTGCGGTGTCAAATAGGCAAGGGTTCTCGTGTGGGGTTGGACGCACACGGGTAAAGAAGCAAGTCCAAAAACATAGGATCCGTCTAGCTACTTGGAATATAGGAACTTTAATGGGTAAGGGTTTAGAATTAGTTAAATTAATGAAGGACAGGAGGGTTAACATAGCTTGCCTACAAGAAACTAGGTGGAAAGGACATAAAGCTAAAGACATTGATGGGTATAAAATTTGGTATACGGGTAATAATAACTCTAGAAATGGTGTTGCTATAATAATAGATAAAAACTTAAAAGACAGAGTTGTGGAAGTAAATAGATTGGGGGATAGACTAATGGTAATTAAACTTATCTTAGGTGATGATATTTTGAATATAATTAGTGCATATGCACCTCAAGTAGGATTAGAAGAGAGCATTAAAAAATAATTTTGGGAGGCTATTGATAGTTTGATCCAAAATATCCCTAGTGAAGAGAGAATCTTTATTGGAGGGGATCTTAATGGTCATGTGGGTATAGATAATAGAGGCTATGAGAGGATTCATGGAGGGCTTGGTTTTGGTAATAGGAATGATATGGGTAACACTATTCTTGATTTTGCTATGGCCTATGATCTAGCAATTATTAATACCTTCTTTAAGAAGCGGGACGAACACTTAATAACATACAAGAGTGGAACACATATAAGTCAAATTGACTATTTTCTCATTAGGAAGGTCGATAGAGTTTTATGTAAAGATTGCAAAGTTATTCCTGGTGAGAGTCTAGCCCCTCAACATAGATTGTTAGTAATGGATGTCACTATCCCTAAATTCAAAAGAAAGATCATTATAAATAATTATTCCAAGATTAAATGGTGAAATTTAAAAGGTAAAAGTTTAGAAACATTTAAAAATCATCTATTAAAGGAAAATATTTGGAATTTAGAACAAGAAACTAATGTAATGTGGAATAATGTTACAAATTGTATAACGAGGGTTGCAAAACAACTCTTAGGTGAATCTAAAGGTAAAAAGAATTTAGAAAAAGAGACTTGGTGGTGGAGTGAGGAAATTCAAAATACCATTAAAATAAAAAAGGAATGCTTTAAAGTTTGGCAAGCTAACAAAAATGCTCAAACCCTAGAAGCTTATAAAACCGCTAAAAAGAGAGCTAAGAAAATAGTCAGCGAAGCCAAATCAAAGGCATTTGAAGATTTATATACTAAATTAGGAACCCGAGAGGGTGAAAAGGACATATTTAAACTAGCTAAATTAAGAGAAAGGAAAACTAGAGATTTAGATCAGGTTCGGTGCATTAAAGGTGAAGATCAAAGGGTTTTAACTAAGGATCTTGAGATTAAAGGGAGGTGGCATAGCTATTTTCAGAAGTTACTTAATGGAGATTCCGTCAAGGATTTATCTTTAGAAGGTACCCAAGAGTTCACAATATTTGATAAATATCAATATTTCAGGTGTATTAAGATGTCAGAAGTGGAGGATGCTTTAAGGAAAATGAAAGTGGGCAAGGCCTTAGGACTAGATGGCTTACCTATTGAAGTATGGAAAGGCCTAGGAGATATTGGTATTCAGTGGCTAACTAAATTTTTTAATAAAATTTTAAAGGAACGAAGAATGCCAGAAGTTTGGAGAAAAAGTGTTGTAGTTCCTTTCTCTAAAAATAAAGGAGATATTCAAAGTTGTAATAATTATCGTGGAATTAAGCTTATGAGTCATACTATGAAACTTTGGGAAAGAGTAATTGATAAACGCCTCCGTGGTATGACTACTGTGTCGGAAAATCAGTTTGATTTTATGCCAAATAGATCTACTACAGAAGCTATTTTCTTGCTACGGCAGCTAATGGAGAAGTATAGAGAGATGAGAAAAGATTTGTATATAGTTTTTCTTGATTTAGAGAAGGCGTACGATCGAGTACCGAGAGAATTGATTTGGTGGACATTAAGAAAGAAAGGAATCTCTCAAGGATATGTTGATTTGATTAAGGATATGTACGACGGTGCTATTACTAGTGTTCGAACTATTGCTGGGGAGACTGGTGAATTTCCCGTTTCTATAGGTTTGCATCAAGGTTCTGCACTAAGTCCGTATCTCTTTGCCTTAGTTATGGATGAAGTAACTAAACAATTGCATGATGATATCCCTTGGTGTATGCTATTTGCAGACGATATTGTTTTAATTGATGAGAGTATTGATGCTCTAAATGCTAAGTTAGAGCGTTAGAGACTTGCCTTGGAGTCTAAAGGTTTTAAAATTAGTAGGAGCAAGTCAGAATTTATGCACTGTAATTTTAGTAATGGGAGTGTGGTTCAGGAAGACATGGTTCTAATTGACGGACATAACATTCCGAAGAGTAGTAGCTTTCGATACTTAGGGTCTATCATACAAGAGAATGGGGAGATTTATGATGACGTTACACATAGGATTAAGGCAGGCTGGTTAAGATGGAGAAGTGCATCAGGTGTCCTTTGTGATCGTCGTATGCCTGTGAAACTCAAAGGGAGGTTTTATAGAACGGCTGTGAGACCTGCTCTGTTATATGGTACCGAGTGTTGGGCAGTACGAAAGGAACACATCCACAAAATGTGTGTAGCAGAGATGAGGATGTTGAGATGGATGTGTGGCAAGACTAAGAAAGACAAGATTAGGAATGAGCGCATCCGTAAGGACTTAGGGATAACTCCAATTGATAGTAAAATGAGAGAAAATAGACTCAGGTGGTTTGGACATGTGTTTCGTCGCCCTAACTCAGCGCCGGTTAAAAGATGTGATCAAATCTTAGTGGATGCTAGCAAAAGAGCTCGAGGAAGGCCTAAAATGAGATGGTGCGATGTTATTAAGAAGGACATTAGTTCCTTGAGTTTAAATATGAATATTGCACTTGATAGAAATCTTTGGCGGAACAGGATTCATGTAGCCGACCCCAATTAATTGGGATAAGGCTCTGATGATGATGATGATGATGATGTATGGGTTGGCTATCTTAAGAGGTGTAATTTTATGTTCCCTTCTTCTGCGAAGACATCTGAATGATGAGCCGTTCAATGGATGCGAACGTGGTAATCTGACACAAGTTGCACAATTGGAACATCTCACTTGTTTTAGATGATAAAGTTCATCAACATTACTAGGTGACCAAAATATCCGTGTAGGGAGGACGCAAGGTGGAAAGACTCGTGTCAAAGAAATAGAAGGTCTCAAATTTGATTCATCTTGAGAGAATTTTATCTAGTCACGTGTTTAATATTTTTAAAATACGTGACTTAAGATTTTTTGATTCGTTAGATTATTTGTCAAAAAAAATCTGTATAGTGGTCACATAAGTCCCCCGTGACTCTTAATCTTGTCAATGATAATTAATCATTGTAACTAAGGAATGTAATGCTACCATATTAATTATATATGTTACATTTTGTTTATTGTTGAATCTGAAAATAGGATGAGAGAAAATGGCAAAACTTAAGTTCACATCCTCAAAACGTGAATTTAATTTTCTTTTGATTGAATTCGAGTGTGACGGACAGTGTTGACATCGAAGTGACATTATAAAACCAAGTGTACTAAACTATATTTTTATAGTAAGGAACGATCGATCCCAAGGAACTTTTCGCCTGAGTAGGGACTTAGGACGAAGACCCAGACAACGAGGGCAACAATCTTCTTCTTCATCTTCATTGTCTTCCTCCTGATCGTCCTCATCTAGTGTGTAATTGCCAACCCAAGCTTTGTCTGATGCAGGAAAATCTTCAAGTGAATCTTGACGTGGCATGGCTTGAGGAATAAATGGGGCCGCATTGATATTGAGAGCACCACTAGCGAAATGCAAGTCAATTGGATCTCGAAATATTTGGTTCCAATAATTGTGCAAGAAAGTATTAAAAGTCAACTCATTTGCCTGAATAGTGCGGGGAGGGCCGATGGATTCAGGGGAATGAGCGCGAGGGGAGCGCAAGCAAATTCTAACTCCACCTTTACGACTAGGCAATAAAACATACTTTCCACGTTGCCGAGGAAGAGCTAACCGTTGCAATTGAAGAGTCTGATAAGGGTAGAGTTTGGTCCTGAATAACTCCCGATGGAATAGGAAGAGGACTTGGAGGCTAGTTGGAGCATTTGGCAGCCCAAACCGCACCTCGTGCATTAGGGCCGACAAAAGAGGTATCATGCCTGTAGCAATTTGGCCTTTTAACAGCACAGTAGAATATGTGGAGTGAGTAGAGCCCAACATCAGAACTTTAGATGCCAAAGAGTCTTCAAAAGAGAGCAGGGTAGAGAATTTGCTATAAGCTTGGATGGCGCATCCATTGTTTTCTTGCAAAAAGAATCCTCTAGAGCTTGCATGATGATAGCGAGATCAGATTGCATCTTAAGAGACCCGACATGAGATGAAGGAGTCATCGTTGGTGCATGATCTTCCGGGATCACAATAGCAGAAACGGGAGGATCGGCTCCGCCTTCCTTGGATGACTCTCACGATAGAGATGGATCTGAGATCACAGTAGCAGAGACAGGAGGACTAGCTCCCCCTTCTTTGGATGATGCATGGCCGTTAGGAGACCCAAGAGAGGAAGGGCCTTCCTTGATTGGTTTTGTTAGCTGGGAGTCTTCTGAATTTTGCGCCACATTGATCGCAAGATCATGAGAGGATGGTGGATCGCTCTCCCAAGAATAACCAATTAGGGTTGGCAGGAACAACGGCCGGCCGACGATTCGTCAGAGATGGGCGATTTCAACATCAAGGCATCGTCAGCCATGGATGCGATAAGCGACGTACGTCACGGATGGCTGAAGATCCTTGCCGGCACTGGAGATGACCGGCTGCAACATCTGTGCAGGTTTGGGAGGAACACCATGTACCATCTCGATCAGCAGAGGAGCATCCAGTGCCATCGTTGATGGAGGCAGCGAGACTGTCGATGTCAAAGCGTCGCTAGACCCAGGATTGCTAGAGACATGATGTATCATCTTAGCGTTGTTGGAGGAGTCACCCAAACATGGTGGTGCAGGCAGAGGGTCGTCGAGCGTTGATGTGGATGGGGAGCAGTCGTCGGTGCATGCAAGCACTGATCAACACCGTTAATATCATGAACCAGACGCCAATGCATGAAGTGCTTTCGAGGCTTATGCTAATGGCCTAATTTCCCATCCGCACTGTTGCTCGACACGTCTAAGGGACAAGGATCTTTAACATGCTTATTTACCTCCATAGAAGGACTATTTGCATGTATCATCTTCTTACAGGAAAGTGCATCATGCCCTAAACAGTGACATGCAGAGTAGAATGAAGGCAGCTCTGGGTAGCATACCGAATGCCAACCCCCTCCCTCTAGATAGCCGATCCAAATCAGACTAGGGTGAGCTTTGCAGATATCCAACTGCACACATACCCTAGTTGTGCTCATATTCGAGAGGTTCTTAGTGTACGGATCAATCTTCATCACGCGTCCCACGTGTTCCGCGATAGATCGAAGAAGCGGATCAAGGTAAAGATTTGTCGACAAACCAGGGAAATCAATCAACACTGGCAAGATAGGGGAATCAGCCGCTGGCGAAAAGTCCATCATCCACTTAAAAAATCAGAACAACTTGCCCTGAATGTAGAGAGATTCTTGTAGAAGGACTTGCAGATAATTATCGTAAGATTGAAAGCGAATCAAAATATGCTTTGGATCCATAGTGTTGAATATGTCCAGCCTAAATGAGAGGCTGGTGGTATGAGAGAGAGAATTGATTTCCATAATCAACTCTCCTCTGTACACCTCACAATGGGTTTTGTGGTCATTATTGAATGCTTTACACTATAAAAGGAGAACCCATGCATGCAAGGAAAACACAACGAAGGTGACAAGAAAGAAGTCCCTTACACACATCGGTGAGAGAGAAGAGAGAGGAGAAGAGGAGGAAGAAGAAGTGAGAAGGGCTGCGGCATCTCTGGGCTTCCTCGGATATCTCTTTCCTCGAGGTTCTCATCTCGGATATCAACCCCAGAGTTTGACATTGGGGTCTCAGGTGTGTGGTCTCCATACTTGTGTGGAGGTTGTAATTCTCAGTTTTATAGTCTGAGAGTATAGTCGGTGTATTATTTTGTTTTATTATAGTGGATTGGATTTGTCCAATTATTTTTCCAGTTTGAAGATTTTTACATAAAATCTTGTACGTCGTCTCTGTTGTATTTTATTTTTTTTGCAATTCTACATTTTGTGCTTGTGTGGTTGCCGAGTTCATCCTCAATCGTTCACGCGGACGGGAAAAAGGACAATTTTCCCAACACGGTGGTATCAGAGCCTGGTCGTCATATTGTTGACAGCGTGAGCCGAGATGGATGCAACCGTCGACAGGATGATATCACTCAGTGGTAGCAACTGGGTGATATGGAAGGCCAAGATGGAAGACATCCTTTACTGCAAGGATCTCTATACACCCATTGAGGGTGTTGAGCACAAGCCAGCAGATATGTCAGAAGCCGCGTGGAAGCAGCTAGATCAGAAGGCAATCGGCATAATACGACAATGGTTGGATGATAGTGTATTCCACCACGTGTCAGGTGAGACGACTGCAAAATCTCTGTGGCAGAAATTACATGATCTATATGAGAGAAAGACTGCAGGCAACAAAGCATTCTTAATCCGACAATTGGTGAATCTAAAGCTGAAAGAGGGGAATTTAGTTACAGAGCACTTGAATGAAGTGAAGAGTATCATAAACCAATTGTCTGCAATGAAGATGGTACTTGAAGATGAGTTGCAAGCTCTGTTGCTACTCAGCTCCTTTCCAGACAGTTGGGAGACCCTTGTAGTCTCTCTAAGTAATTCTGCTCCAGATGGTGTGCTGACTCTGAAGCACGTGACCATTAGTCTCTTAAATGAGGAGACAAGAAGAAAGTCGTTATTGGGTGCCTCAACTTCACAGATCTTGGCACCAGAAGATCGTGGCAGAACAAGGTACAGAGACAAAACCTATGAAAAAATAAAATCAAGATCAAAATACAGATCTAGAATCATCGGCAAGTGTTATCATTGTGGTATTCCTAGCCACAAGAAGATTGATTGTAGAAAGTTGAAAGAAGAAAAAGATCAAAAGAGAAAAGCTGAAGACAATGGGAAAGATAAGGAGATTGCGGCGACCGTGTCTGACGAAGAGATAGTAGTTCTTCTCTCTAATGGTGGAAATTGTCTTACAATAGAGAAGGGTGGCACAGTCTGGATTTTAGATTCTGGAGCATCCTATCATGCTACACCGTGTTGACATCTGTTCTCATCAGATAGAACAGGTGATTTTGGTGTTGTCCATATGGGCAACACAGACACTTCAAAGATTATGGGGATAGTGTGAGCGACGTCACGCGGTTCGGGGTGCGAAGAGGACGCGGAGCGCGCGGGCTCCTTCTTTTTGTTTGCTGCAACACAGAAATAAGAGAAAAGAGAAGGGGCCACCACGGGAGATTGCTCCGGCGGGGCGAGCGTGACAAATGTGATATAGCAAGATATGGGGGTTAAACGGTCATAGCGGGAAGTGACTCGCCGCGACCTCGGGGGATGGGAATGGTGCAGAAATTAAATAACAGGAATTGAAACGGCCATTGGGGAAGTGACTCGCCGCGGCCTCGAGAATATGAGCAAATAAGAAGATAGCAGAATATAAAGAGAATATAAAGAGCGGGAATTTAAACAGCCATTGGGGAAGTGACTCGCCGCGGCCTCGAGCATATGAATAGATAAGAATATGACAGGATATAAAGAGAATTTAAACGGTCATTGGGGAAGTGACTCGCCGCGGCCTCGAGAACATGAATAGATAAGAATATAACATATAAGAACGGGAATTTAAACGGCCATTGGGGAAGTGACTCGCCGCGGCCTCGAGCATATGAGCAGAATATAACAGAATATAAAGAGAATATAAGAACGAAAATTTAAACGGCCATTGGGGAAGTGACTCGCCGCGGCCTCGAGAACAAGATGTGATCGCCAGGGGCCGAAAGACCCCAAAATGAAGAAAGTAATCGCGCCTACCTCAAGAGCGGGAGATGGCGGGTTGCTTCTTCCTCCCCCTTCGGCCGGCCGACGGAGAGGGCTTTCCTTGGGTACCCTTGTAAAACAACGACAAACAAGTAACGAGTGGATTAGAAAGATGAAGGTGTAGTATTCAAATCCTTGCGATAAAAATAACGAAATGATGGCAAGACACACACCTGGTTGGTGTTGTCTTTTAAACCCCTCTCGGACTCGAGTAGGAGGAAAATGAGATGATGGATGAAAGAAGTATATAAGAAGAGGCGCCCTTATGAAGGGGGATAGATGATGCGAGATGATGAATGCAAAAGAACTAAGAAGAAAAGGAATGGATTGGCTTATTGGATGTGCCGATGGTGAAATCCGGCGGAGCTCCGACAGCGTAGAGATGGCGTGGAAGCGCGGTGGATGAAGACGACCTTCCTCTCGCGAGCGTGGGCACCCGAGAAGCCGGCAGAACCTCCACCTACAAAAGACCCCACGGGTTAGAAAATGACTCCGGTAGCCTCTGGGCTCCTGCAGCCTATCGGATCTCTTCGAAGCTCTCCCAGAACTAAGGGGGTGGGCCTCTATTTATAGAGCTATGGAGGGTGGAGGCGTCCAGGACCCTGGACACCTCCATCAGGGCCGAACTAATATTTTATTATATTTTTATTTATTTTTTTGGAATACTTTTGTGGGGGCGTCTAGGGATCCGGACGCCTCAAACAGGTCCACCGAAAATCGACGACGGCCGCACGCGGTTTGGCACAACGTGTGGTTTTGTGAGCGGCGCCTCGTGATTCAGAAATGGGCGCGTCCAGCTGACTGGACGTCTTCAAAATTTGGATTTTTTCACACACGACAAACCGTCGTTCGGTGAGCGGCGCCCGTGAGAGATTTGATGGAGGCGTCCAGGGACCTGGACGCCTCCATAAATATATTATTTTATTTTTTTTATTTATCTTTTTGTGCCAAGGCTGGCATTTTGATTTTTTTATAATTGTTTTTATGGAGGCGTCCAGGGACCTGGACGCCTCCATTAATATATATATATATATATTTATTTTTTTGTTTTTTATGCCAACTAGCATTTTACACACATTTTTTTATTTTTATTTTTATGGAGGCGTTCAGAGCCCTGGACGCCTCCATTAATATATATATTTTTTATTTGGTTTGGGCCCTGAGAAAATAAAATAAATTAAATTAAAAACATGGGGGCGTCCAGGGGCCTGGACGCCCCCATTAAGACCCACCCGGGTCCTCAAATCAGGCGTCGGCGGCCGCCCGTCAGACACCCTTCCTGATTCCGGAACCTCCTGATGCGTCTGACTGGTGTTGACGCTGTCCGAATGCCGTGACGGGACGATTCCGAATGCTGAAAAGGGCAGAAGAAGACCCAAGAAAAGGAAGCACTCGAGTGATTTAAAATGCATAAGCCGTTGCGGGACGTCGTATAGTAATATGAGACTTTCTCAGGAGGCGTCAAGAATGGCGTGTCTACAGCTGTCCCGCCTTGGCGTCTGCTTTGCAAGGGAGCGACATGTAGTGGAATGGTATCGAAGTGGAGTGAAATGAAGTGGGAGCGGACTGATAAGTTGATGCCAAGGTGTGATTAGACACGCTTTTGACGTTACTGTTTGGAATCTTTCCTGAAGTTTCAATGAGGCGACCTTGAAGAAGGTCTTTCAAATATTGACGATTACTTGGACGGAGATCAAATAAGGGAGGGTGAGATGTGCGCTCAGGCACGAAAAGGAGACCAACTTCTCGGTGTGGAAGTACCTGGGTCATAAACCGGAGGTTTCACCTTTGGGGAGCGGTTACCAGCCAATGTGGAAGTGCTGCGGCCAAGGTGGGTCAAACAAGGTCAAAAGTAAAGGAATATCTGAGGGTCTGTCCAAACAAGGGTCTCCTTTGGAAGAGCAGCGTAGGGCTGTCTCAAGGAAACTCGGTATTTCATTCGGAGTGGAATATCTCATATTTGTGGGAATTGAAACACAACGGCTTTCACAATCGAATCACTTGAATGATCTTCCGCAATAAATCAAAGTCCTATATGAATGCATGCTGGGTTTAAAGAAAAATTTAAAACAAACTAAAATAGAAAATAGCCAAGGATAATATTGTCAACTTGTTAAGAATGGGTCAGGATACCGATCCGGTGAGCCGACACTGGGCTGGGGCCCGTTTATCCGCGCACCAACTCACTGAATGGAACCGTCGTCCCCATGCTACCACAAATTAACGGCATATCCGTACAACCCAAATTCTTCCAGGATCATCACTATTTTTGTTGAAGGGGAACTCAAATCCCAGATTCATTCGGGCTGCAAGGTCCTTGACATGTTCTAGTAGCGTAGGTATCATATACTACGATGCATGACATGGTGGGACCAACCATTGAAAGGTGGGACAGGAGATAGGACAAAGATGTCCGTTAGTAAAACATGCACAGGCCAGCATGGATCAATAACATCAGAAAGTAGCAGATTTACAACAGAATCACACCACAATGGAAAGGAAATCTAGCCAAAATCCTGACACTGACTGCTGATGTGACATGTTCCGTCCTGTAGCGATCTTCCCTTCCTATAAGAACTCCCCTTAGGCTAGTTCATTCAAATGCACCAAGGTGGGTTTTGGAAGCTCAGGAGAGGAAGGAGAGGAGAATCTAGAGATTTCAGGATGGAAGGAGAGTCTTCCCGCGTTATGAAGAGGAGCAGGCCTAGCAGCGAGATCAGGCGACTCTCCGACCTCGAGGGTCATCTGAGTGGGACGATCTTGTCGCATATGGTAAGCTGATTCATTTCAAATTTTCTATGTGAACATTCTTCTTACTTCCTTCATTTCTTCTTTCTTTCCTCTTCCAGCCATATCCACTCTTCCCAGGCCCGAGGAAGTTTTCCAAACTGCCATGGCTTTCAAAGCTAACTTTCAATATCTCCATTGGCATGAGGGCCATACTCTCGAAGTGGCATCTGCAGGGGCTCTTTATTCACGCCAAACACTACGAGAAGATTCGTATGGACTGGGCGGCTATGGGCGCACTAGTGGAGATCTGGCATCCCCAGACCCACACTTTTATTTTCCCGACCTTCGAGGTGACCATCCTCCTCGAGGAGGTGGAACTTCTGCTCGGATTGAAGAAATTCAAGAGTGACGGGAAGGTGAAGGCTATGCGGATGCTGACACGGGTGACTTCCGAAAGCGTTCTTGGGAGCTTCATGCCGCCCGACGCAGCCAGAAAGGTCCGTACTCAAAAGGGGATCGATCTCCAAAAGCTTGCGGAGTGGGTCATGGACGCCCTGAGAGGGTCACCAGACGATGACTATTTGGAGGGAGTCATGAAGGGGTTCACCATTTGTCTGGCGGGTGCTCTCTTGTTTCCTTATACCGACAACATAGTGGAGGAGGATCAACTAAGTGCCATTCGCGGGATCTGGAGTGGAAAGAGGGTGGGACCCGCCGTCCTTGCCTATCTTTATAGCGGCCTTACTGCCTCGAGCATGGGTAAGCCTCCTTTTGGTTGCGCACTTGTCTTGAATTGCTGGCTTGATTTGCACTTCAAATTCGACCACCGCGAGGGAATGCCAACTGCTTCGAAGCTCTTCCAACAAAGCCCGCTTCACCACATAGTCGACGTGTTAGGCTTCGGTGGTACTGTAGTGAACCGCGTTCCGTGACTGAAGAAACGTGAAGACTGGCGGTCTCACTTCCGCACCGTGACACAAGGCTTCTTTACTTGCGCACCGGCATGTTTGCTTCCGCTAGATCTCCTCATGAGGCCTTCTCCCGAAGTTGATCTTCAACTGATCGGCGGGACCGAGTTCGTCCTTTATAATGCGCATCGGTGCTGCCTCCAAATTGGCATCCCACGCCATTCGTTCCCGCCACCGACTGGCATCGTTCCTTTGAAGAAAAGGGAATTGGGCACTGAAGCGGACGCGAAGGAAGCGAAGGCCATTAAAGCTCCTTGGAAGACAAGTGTTGCGGGAAATACCTTAGCGCACGTGGTGGAAGAATGCGAGCCGTGGAGGGCTTATGTAACCAAACTGGGGAAGTTAAGGCCTAAGGCGCCTAAGCCCCTGATGTAGTTCATTCTACTTTCTGATGGAATAAAATCTGGCATTGATTTTTCGGACCAGTTCCCTTAATTATTATTATTATCTTTTTTGTGGTTTTTCTTTTTCTTTGTGTTTTTATTTTTTTTTGTTTGGATTATATACATACTCTTATCCTTTTTTACTTTTATTATATATACATACTTTTTTTGAAAATTTTTATTATAGGGGCGTCCAGGGGCCTGGACGCCCCCTGATTTTTATTTTTTGTTTTATTTGATTTTTTTTGTTTTGGGGGCGTCCAGGGTCCTGGACGCCCCAACTTTTATTTATTATTTTTTTGTTTTTTTTTGTTTTGGGGGTGTCCAGGCGCCTGGACGCCCCAAAATTTTTGAATTTTGAAAAAAAAATAAAAATTGTGGGGGCGTCCAGGCGCCTGGACGCCCCAATGAAGGTAGCTTCTATATATAAGGGCTGCCCCCCCCCCCCTTTTTGCTCATTTACTGTTCATACTGACGACCTAGTCACCCTAGACGACCCATTCTTAGTCCCAATGGAGCGAGGAGGTTCGAGCCAGGGTCCACAGAAGCGGAAGCGACGGGCTCGTCGTCCGAGGAGGCTGAGGGATGATGCCGAGGAGGCTGCTGCGGCGGAGGAGATTGCCGCGGGTGAGGAGGCTCTTCCTTTGGCCTTGGAGGCTGCAGTGGACGCTGGCGATGCGGCAGAGGACGAGCACGATCCGGTAAGCCCCTTGGAACTCTCACTCTGTGGTTCAATAGGCTAAACGGACGGGTGAGAGGCTGTGAGAGAAGGCCGGGGAGTGAGGGAAAGAAGGCGTCCAGGGCCCTGGACGCCTCCACATTTTCTTTATCTTTTTTATTTTTTTTATTTATTTACGAAAATAATAGAAATATAATTAAAAATAAGGAGGCGTCCAGGGCCTGGGACGCCTCCATGATATTATATATATTATTAATATATTTTTGTTTTGGTTTTGGGGTTTTTCTAAAAATAAAAGAAAATAAAGGAAATGGAAAAGAGGCGTCCAGGGGCCTGGACGCCTCCACAAAAAATAAATATTTTAAAAAGAAAAAATAAAATAAAATGAATAAGTAGTATATACAGTGTTATTATTTATTACTATTCATGATGCTGATGTGTTCTCTGTTGGTTTTGTGGTGTGCAGGGCGTGATGAAGGGCCAGATCAGCTGGTCCCTGGTGGTGGCAGCATACCGCGGGCTGCCGGACTTCCAGATGGCGCGTGTGGACGCCATGGGCTTTGGAGCTTTCCTTAGGATCGAGCCCTTCCGGCTCGACCTTCCTCTTATCCAGGCACTGAGGGAGCGGTGGCACGCACCGAGCCGGGCGTTTCTGATGCCCTGGGGGCACATGGTGCCGACACTAGAGGACGTGGCTCGGATTACCGGGCTACGAGTTGACGGAGAGGCAGTCAGCGGGGTCACCTACCCCGACTACCGAGAGAGTGCCCTGGACCTGCTGTGGTTAGAGACGAGCGTGACTGATAGAGACAGCAGGGTAGTCGGCCGAGTGGAGATCATGGAGGCGCTCGGATTCGTCGACCCGCGCCAGCGGGTTAGCGAGACTGGAGCGGAGTTCTTGGCTCGACTGGAGGGGGATGCTCGTGCAGCTTTCACCCAGGATCCGAGCGAGAGAGAGCTGGTGGACCTAGATCTTCGGAGGTTTCTTTTCTTCTTCCTGGGCCGCCTTCTGCTGGGGACGAAGGGGGATGGCATCCACTGCCGTTTCCTCGGGATCTTGGCGGATCTGGACAGAGTGGGACACTACGCTTGGGGAGCGGCTCTGCTTGCCCATTTGATTGCTGATCTCTCCCAGACTTCGGAGAAGGAGACGACAGTCAGCGGCTTCACACCTTTTCTCCAGGTAAACATTTTATTTATGCATTCCCACAGTTAAATAATCAATTTATTGTACTAATGACGTATGATGGATGCAGGTGTGGAGCTATTACTATTTCCCGATGGGGAGGGCTAGGCATGGGAACAGGAGGGCCGTGCCTCTGGCGCGGCGGTGGAGGCCGGTCGTGGTTGCAGCACCCCACGGCTACCAGCTGGCGTCGCTTCGTCGGGAGCTGAGCGAGTATCCCGAGGCCATGGTATGATGCGTATGATTTTTTATGTTTTTTTATGCATGTGACTATCATGATGTATGCATGGTGATGCAGGTGGTGTGGAGACCCTTCCTGGGCATGGGCGACGCTGGCCAGCCTTGTGTTGTAGAGGGTCTTCCTCGTTTCAGGCGGGACGTGTGGGTCCATTGCCTGAACGAGATCGAGTCGCTTCGGCTGAGGCTGGTTATGAGGACGTTGGGGCTAGCCCAGGAGTGGGTTGATGTAGAAGAGCCGGCCCGCATTGGGCGGAAGACCAAGGGGAAGGCGAAGGTTGTGGACTAGCGTACGCGCTTCCCAGCACAGTACCAGGACTGGCAGCAGGGCGGGGTCCCAGTGGTGTCCCATGTACAGGACAGTACTGATTACCTAAGACGGTACCGGGCTACGTATGGGGACCGCCTCTTCCTTGGTGGTATGGCAGGGGTAAGTGAAATGAGAATGCTTCACTCTTTTATATGTATATGCATGTGGTACTAACTTACGTGCAATGCAGGATGCTCGTGATACCATGATCGCCGACCTGCGGGCCCAGTTGGCGGACGCCAGGCGACAGTTGGTGGCCATCCGACAGGAGTTGGAGATCCTGGTGAGTTTATGCGATGCATTTTTTTTGTGACCTGGATTTTTGATACTTGGCCTCTAACTGTCATTCGCTCTGTGTTTCAGCGGGCCCACCAGACAGCGGCAGCCGGGATGGCTGGTGGAGCGAGTTCCAGTTCGCGGGGCCCTCCTCCGGAGGTTTCTGCCCTCCAGGAGCAGCTGGCGTATGCGGTGGCTCGGGCTGAGGAGGCCGAGCGTGACCGCGAGGCTCGAGTGAGCGTTTGCCTAACCTCGACTCTCCTTCTGGCTGCCCTCCTTCTATCACTGTTGTTCTCTTATGGTGCATACGTGCTTTGACAGGTGGCCGAGATCCGAGAGGCCTTGGCGCATGCTGTTCGAGCTGAGCAGGAGCGCGATGCCCGGGTGGCAGAGCGCGACGCCCGGATTGCGGAGCTAGAGGAGGAGCGGCGACGGGAGGCTGAGGAGCTTCCTCGCGACGTAGTGGATCTGCGGATCACCCTCGAGCTGTCGAGGAGAGAGGCGATGGGGGAGAGAGAGGAGAGGGAGAGGGATAGGGAGAGCGTGGAGAGAGAGAGGGAGAGGGATAGGGAGAGAGAGAGGGAGGAGCGACAGCGGGATCAGACCGAGAGGAGGGCTCTAGAGGTCCAACTGCTGGAGCTCCGATTGAGTCTCGGCACGGCGGAGGGGAGGCTTCGGGAGAGCGAGGAGCGGTACCAGAGGGCGAAGGAACGCGGGGCGCGACTTCGTCTGTCTGGTTCTTTTTCCATGGGCAGCTATCTGGTTTCTTCGGTCGAGGAGCGTCGTCGCGCCTTCGAGGCTGGAGTGCCACCGCAGGGCGAGGCGAGCACGGCTTCTCAGGGTTCGCAGAGGCCCCCTAGGGATCCCCGGCAGAGGAGGGAGGAGAGAGATGACCAGGAGGGTGATGGTGAGAGTTAGAGAGTTGTTTGTACACATCACCCTTCTCACTGTATGATGTACTTTCGGCTATTATATGAAATGAAAATGGCTTCCTTGTGTTGTGTGTACTTTTCTCTCTCCCACACTTTCTTCTTTGCACTGAGTTGTCCTTCGAGACATGCTCCACGAGACCTTGCCCTGAACAGCGGGGAACTACGCTTTGCACGGAGGGATTCTGTTTCCTTTCTCCCCCTTTTGGGCGCGTCCAGGCGCGAGGACGCGTCTTAGTCCTTGAATTCAAATTTAAAGCGTCGGGTGGCCTTTCTTCCCCCGTGCCTTACCCGCAAACGAGCCCGCCTTCTGCCGAAACTCGCTTGCCCCTTTTTCGTCTTCCTCCTCTTTTGATTGATGGAGTTCGGTGGGCCCGATCATGGTGAAGGTGGAGAGGGACGAGGAACTCCTCGCCCGAGGAGGGACGCGCCAGAGCACGGAACGGCGTCCATGGCCCCCGAGGGACCCGAGGGGCCCGATGGCGCGGGAGGAGGTGAACACGGCTCGGTGAGTGCTTGGTTTTCCCCCTCTTTGATCCATTTTGAGTTTTGAAGCAAGCCGTGCGAAGGGGGAAAGGGTTCGGCTAGTGTCACACTTAAATGATGGACGCGTCCTAGACAGGGGACGCGTTATTTTTGACTGATGTGGGACCTCTTTCTTGGTGCAGGACATGGCAAGGACCCTGGGCCTGGCCGATGAGTGGGCGAGTGCGGACGCGCCGAGCCGCGTCAGGAGGGAGAGTCGCGGCAAGGCGAGGCTCGAGGACTGGCCCGTACGTCTCCCTGGACAGCAAGGTGGTGTACTAGTGCAGGACAGTGCCGACTTCCTGCGGCGGCAGAGAGAGAGTTACGCGGGGCTTCCCCAAGCTGGGGACACGCGTGGCATCGGCGGCTCGCGCGCCCAACTGTCAGAGACTAGGCGGCAGCTGGCCGTCGCTCAACATGAGCTGTCGCTCCTGGTAAGTTACGTGCCGCACTTTTAACTTCAGATTTTGGAGTTTCACTGACGGCCGTTGTTTATTTTGTTCCAGCGTGCCCAGCAGACAGCGACGGTGGGAGTGGCTGGCGGATCTTCCAGTTCCTCGGCCCCTTTTCTCGAGATTGCCTCCCTCCGGGAGCAACTTGCCGGTGCGGTGGCCCGCGCGACCCGGGCGGAAGAGGAGCGTGACGTCTGGGTGGCGGCTGTAGCGGAGCTGCGGCATCGCGGTGAGGAGAGACCTTCTCCAGACATCCTGGAGTTAAGGGTTCTTCTGCAGATGATGAGGAGAGAGGCAGAGAGAGATAAAGCCGAGAGAAGGTCCGAGCGACAGCGGGATCTAACTGAGAGGAGGGCCTTGGAGGCCCAAGTGAGGGAGCTCCAGCTGGGCCTTCAGGCCGTCGTGCAGAGGCTAGGAGGGATGGAGACGCGCTACGAGAGAGCGCGAGAGTTCGGGGAGCGACTCCGCCAGTCCGGTCACTTTGCCGCCAGTGGCTTCTTTGCCACGCCAGGGGAGGAGCAGCGAGTCACTGCTGCGGAGCAGGCGCCCAGAGGCGAGGCAGGTGCTACTGCACGGGGATCCCGGAGGCTTCTGAGGGACCCTCACCTCGGGGGAGAGGAGGAGAGTGCCCAGAGAGATGAGTGATGGTGAGGATTGGCGAGCTAGTGGACCCGCCACCTCTCTATGATTGTAGTGTTTGTGACAGCTTATGTAGAATTATGAATGGAGTGATTTGATTTTTTACTGTTTATTTGTTCTTTTGTGCGTTCCTTCTTCCCTACACTTCTTCTCCTTTGCACTGTTCCCATGTGATGGGTCTGCCGAGACTCCGCCCCGAGCGGAGAATCGCGTCTTGTTGTGACCATTTCCACAGGAATCTGCCATCGAAGTCAAAAAAAAGACGGCCCTAGTTTCTTTTCCCGAATGCTGTGTCAAATTTTGCGGACGTCCTCCAAATCATGATAGGGTATCCCTAGACAACATAGGGGCTATTCGTCCTATTCTTCGTCCAGTCAATCACCCTGTGCGAGCGGTGAAATGACACATGGGACCGCTTGGCAGGTGCCTCATTGCGAGGGCTATCATTGACAGGTGATGGAGGCAATCTTGGCCCGCACTCCTTCCATTTCTATAAATTCTTGTCCCTTTTATCTTCCCAGGTATATCGAGGACTAACTCGAGGAGCACAAGTTCTCACGGGAGAGGAAGAGTTCAAAATTCTGAGAGTTGGATGGAGGGCGAATCTTCCCATTCCTCGAAGAGAAGCAGGTCCAGTGGTAGTAGTTCCAGGAGGCTTTCAGACCTTGAAGGGCACTTCAGCGAAAGGGCCCAATCACAACTCGTAAGCCAAGTTTTCTTGCCCTTTTCTCATTCTTTCTTCCTTTCTTCTAACCAAACCTCACCCCCATTCCTTGTATGTTTAGGTTGTGATGAAATCACAAATCTTATGGGAGTTGGTAGTAGCAGCGTACAGGGGCCTCCCAGATTTTCAGAAGGCGAGGCTAGACGTGATGAGATTTGGTACCTTCCTTCGGATCGAGCCGATCCAGCTCGACCTGGTCCTGATCCAAGCCTTGTGTGAGAGATGGGACCCAGTGAGTCGGGCATTCCTGATGCCGTGGGGGCACATGGTGCCCAGCTTGGAGGATGTGGTCCGGATCACAAGCCTGAAGGTAGAGGGCGAGGCAGTGACCGGAGTCACTTACGCGGACTATAGAGAAGGTGCCCAGAAGTTACTGGGTTTGGACCTAGATGGTCGGAAAAATAGGTCGGTAGCTAGGGCGTCCCTCATGGATGCATTAGGGCTCACCGACACTCGTCGGCGGGATGATGAATCCTCAGAAGAGTTCATGGAAAGGATGGAAATAGGATGCCGTGCCGTGTACTGGACAGATTTCGGCGACTGGGAAAGATGCAACATAGATTTGAGGAGATTTCTCCTCTTCCTTTTGGGGAGATTGGTACTGAGCTCGAAAGGGGACGGTATCCAATGTTGCTTCCTGGAGCTGCTGTCAGACCTTGAAAGAGTAGGGTATTATGCCTGGGGAGCCGCCATGCTGGCACACTTTTTTGCAGGCCTATTCCAAGAAACGGATCGTGAGATGACTGTGAGTGGTTTCACACCATTCATCCAGGTATTTTTTTGGTTTTGCTTGTTTTGTATTTTTTTGTGTTTTTACAAAGTACTGATGACCTGTGCCGAGCAGTTATGGAGCTATTATTACCTCCCTATGGGGAGAGCTCGGCATTGGCGACCTGCGATGGTGCCGCTAGCCAGGCGGTGGGAACCCATCATGAGTGCGGCACCCCTAACCTACCAACTGATGGTGCTAAGGCGGGAGCTACAGGAGTTCCCTGCAGTGATGGTAAACTGGAGACCCTACTCAGACATGGTCGATGCCGACCAGCCGTGGGTTCTAGCAAGTCGTGCTCGGTTCGGACGGGAACTGTGGATGCACTACCTGAATGAAATCGAGCCGCTTCGGCTACGATTAGTTATGAGGACTTTAGGACTGGCTCAAGAATGGGTGGATTCAGCTGCGCCACCTCGTGTCGGGAGAAAGACGCGGGGACCGGCGACCTGCATTGACTGGCGCGTGCGATTTCCCGAACAGTATGAGGACTGGCAACGGGGTGGCACGATTGTAGAATCACAGGCGCGGGATAGCGAGGACTACTTGCGTCTATATAGGACAAAGTACGCAGAGCGACTCTAACCCCGGGGACTTACGGAGGTAGGTTTCCCCTTTTTCTCTTTTCTTCTTTCTCCCTTTTCTCTTTTTTTTGGTTTTCCGGTGGAAATGCTGACTCGTATGGCTGCAGGATGTCCGGGATGCCATGATAGCGAATTTACGAACTCGCTTGGCAGAGATGGAACAACAGTTGGGCGATGCCCGCGGAGCTACGAGCGCCTTGGTAGGTGTACAGTGCGCGTTCGTAATTAAATCCTCAGATTCCTGATGTTGGCTGCTAATTCACGCGGTCGTAGCATGCCCAGATTGGCGCGGCTTCCCCAGCGATGGGAGTAGGTGGTGCCTCTTCCAGCTTGTGGATTCCCACCTCAGAACTTGACTTGCTTCATGAGCAACTTGCTCACGCCACGCAGCGTGCTGCGGAGACAGAAGGGATGCTCTCTATACAAGTAAGAGTCTCAGTGTTAAGTTCTTCTTGTTTATGCCTTATCGTGTATCTGAGATGGTACACTTGGCAGGAAAAGGAGACGGAAGAAGCGCTTGGCCAAGCTGCGCAGAAGGAGGCTTGGATAGCAGAACTGGAGAGGGAACTGCGGCGTCATCCTGATGACGACTCCGCTAGGGATGCTGTGGAACTGAGGATCACTCTCCAGTTGGAGAGGGAAGACCGTGAGAGAGAACGTGCAGAGAGAGAAAGAGACGCAGAGAGAGAAAGCGCCAACAGATTGACTGAAAGGGAGGAACGAAGGGCCATGGAGGCCCAACTATTCGAACTCCGAATCAGCCTTGGTCTTGCTGAACAGTGACTGAGAGATGGTGAGGAGCGCTACCGAAGAGCACGAGAGCGTGGCTTTCGTGTTGGTAGCTTCTCTGCTGCTTCCGTAGATCAACGCCGGGATGCGGGGATAGGAAGAGGAGTACAGAGCGGTAGGAGTACCGCTTTTCGTAGTTGGGTAGCACCTTTGAGAGCGTTTTACCCGGAGAGTAGTGGGACGAGTAATGCAGAGAGAGAGGGCGGAACTTGATGTAATTTTTTTATTTTTGGAATAAAATATAAGGTTCGGTTTGTTTGTTTTTGACCTTTACTTCAGTTGCCTGAATCCCTGCACATATCACTGAAACAAACAAATCAGAATTTCTATTCTGACTTGGCCCCTTGCTCAATAAGCAAATGGTCACTGTGACTGTTCTTGATAACTGGTCAAGGGGCCAAGCCTTTATTTATGGAAGGCGAGAGAAAGAAGTGATGATAAATGCGACAGGCAAGCACACGAATGCAAGCGGTATTAAAAGTGAGATGCTGCACGCAAATGCAATCATGCAAAATTGATTTATTTTCTCTTTTATATTTGGCATTTTTTGTTTTATCATAAAAATATCTTTTTTGTTTGCAAATATGTACATTTTCTCTTTTCCATTTTTTTGTTGCTTTTATCATTTCAATTTTTTTTGTTGCTAACGCCCGGTAAGCACCCACATGGCACCTAACCTACGTGAGCAAGGGGTTTCTTACTAACCTCCCAGGTATCCTAAGTGCACATCTAGGTTGATTTGGGCCTCTAGACCCCTCGAATGATGATCCCGCCGGCTAAGACTTACCCTGATGACAATACCGTCATGCCATGCTTAGGCTCCCAGTCGCTTCCGACCACAGGGATTCACCCAAAAGGTGTTCGAGGTAAATGATTTGCCCGACCCGGGTCTGCTTCCTCACAACTCTAGATGGTATATGATGGAACACCCTGGAACCCTAACGACCAACCGCGCGACGCTAACCCGGAATCAGACGCCGTCGCACCCATAGGTGACGCGCTTGCATTGGCCTAAGCCCGAGGTTAAACAAGAAGACATCAATGTGGTAAACAGGGGTCTTGACCAGCCAGAAACACGGAGACTCCTTCGCAGCGATAGCTTTTTCTTTTCAAAGTAGGCAACCATATGTGTATATTAAAATAAGGTCGCAGAACCTGGCAATTTTCACCTTTCAGAAACTCCATCGAACCTTCATCTTTAGAGGAAGAAGGAAGAGCGTGGGGGATAAACCTCTTGAGAGGATCAGCAAAACCGTTAACCCGGTGAGCGAATAAGGGCCCATTAACTCTTTCCTTTCAGACAACTTCAGACCAAATCTCGAGCATTTACATTCCACGGCCCCTTTTGTGGATTCAGACTTTTGCTTTGAGGGGTTCAGTTTATCGCAACAGGCACGGTCACGACCAGGCTTTTCTCTTGATTTTGATTTTGTATTCCTTTTTGTGAGGGAGATATAGTCGTTTGACGTTTGTGGGCTCCCTTTTCGTATGCCTGCGGGGACACTGTCCTCTTCTCGTGCTCTGATCGATGCTCGAGGAAATGGATCCTACTCTTGCCCTTGGGGTTTGAGTTTCGGTTTCTCATGCTCAACGTTTTAAGGGCGCCGACTGTCTCATTTGGTCGAAGAGAAAAGAATAAAGATTACAGCTTCCGGAGATCTTCTGGGTGGAGCCTCACCGTAGGTGATGTTACCGACCTTTTTTTGAATAAAATACATAAGTGAGCACATGTTAGCTTCCTTCGAGCGAGCATAGGCCGACGTGGCCGGACAGGGATTTCCACGGTTCTGGCAAACCAAGACCCGGTGCCTACCAACCCTTAATGGGCCCTATCTTAACATGAAGGTTAGATGCAGGGACTTAACTACATGGTGACTGCCAGGCATCGGCATTTTGAATTCTCCATATTTTTAGTGGTTTTCGGTATTTCTTTGTTTTTGATGTTTTTTATATTTTCATCATTTTTTTATATTTTGTGCTAAGGGTAGTATTTCTTAAGATAAAGCCCATTCCAAGGGTGGGATAACTCGGTCCCTTCGGCGTTGACTAGCTTGTAGGCGTTGCCAGGGTACACGGCTTGAATTACGAATGGTCCTTCCCAATTGGGTTGGAGCTTAGAACGCGGACCTCCAGGTTTGACAAAAATTCTTTTTACGACTGTTGATATGTTATTCCTCCTCGAGTTAAATAATATTGAAGAGATAAAAAAACAGGAGGAAAGATGAAGCTGTTGACCGTGATCGCCACCCGGTGAAAGCGCCGGGACTCGGAAGCTACGGGAGAATGCGGGTCCGTTCCTCCACTCCTCCTGGCCGGCCAGAAGGTGCGGGCCTCGTGCTTTTGGTTGCTGACCTGAAAGCAAACGGTGAAACACACAGATAAACGGAGATTAGCTAAATGATAGTGTAGTAGGTGTACTAATTGAAATAAAGCAAAGGAAGAACATGGCCCGGCGATACCTGGAGGTTTTGAAACCCCGTTTAGGGCGCCGGAAACAGTAGGAAAGACAATAAATGCCAACAAAATGGTGTATGTGATGTGTGATGCAGTGGAGAAAAGACGTGTGTGTGGTGAGCAAACAGAGAAGGACTAGAAACACAGAAACATGAAGCGTGAAGTTCCCTGCACCGGGGGCCTGCGAGGGATGTAGAAGGCCCCCACTCCCTGACGAACGGGCGGATGCTGTATGAGATTTGGCGATGGAATTCGACAGCACTTCGTGATGGTCCCCCCCTTTCCTCTGTCAGAACGGACGGACGCTGTATGAGATTTGGCGATGGAGTTCGACAGCACTTCGTGATGGTCCCCCCCCCCTTTTCTCTGTCAGAACGGACGGACGCTGTATGAGATTTGGCGATGGAGTTCGACAGCACTTCGTGATGGTCCCCCCCCTTTCCTCTGTCAGAACGGACGGACGCTGTATGAGATTTGGCGATGGTTCTGACAGACGCTGTATGAGATTTGGCGATGGAGTTCGACAGCACTTCGTGATGGTCCCCCCCCCTTTTCTCTGTCAGAACGGACGGACGCTGTATGAGATTTGGCGATGGAATTCGACAGCACTTCGTGATGGTCCCCCCTTTTTCTCTGTCAGAACGGACGGACGCTGTATATATAGAGCCCAGGGCTTCGAGCTTAATCAGGGGTTAAGGGGAATGACGGTCGGTCAAAGGCCGGTAAATGAGAGCATCGTGTCAATATTGCCAACGACATTCTCCTCTTAATTCGCCTGGAATCACGGGGGTCTAATCTGGGTGGCCTTAACAATGACGGTCTTACGAAGGCCGCCAAACATGTATGACGGTCTGGTAGGGGCCGTTCAATACACATGACGGTCCTGGAAAAACCGTTATACTTAAAGAGGAGTCAACGCCCAGACAAACAACTTTTCGTGAAGCACGTGGCTATGACCGACTGTCGGGCCTCTGAACCCTTTTCTTGTCGGTAAACAATGACGGCCCAGGGACGACCGCTATATTGACTATAACGGTTGGCATTGAGCCGCTATACAAAGCGTATCACGAGATACAAATAACCCGGGGCAGCGGAACACAACGGCCCAGTGGGGACCGTTCTATTGAGAAAAACGGTTTATAACAGACCGTTAAATACAATGAGAGGGAGGGAGGCCTTCTTTGCTGGGAAGAGCCCAAAATACTGCCAGAGGAATAATCTTTCATGTGATTGACTGTTCGGGACATCAATAATTGAGACGCAGGAACTGATTCGATTCATCGGTAAAAAAACGGGTGTCAACAGATGCCCCTCCTTAACGTCCGCCTTGCAAGGGAACGAGCGGAGGTGTAGTGGAGGCGTCATGGAACATGGAGTTGTAGCGGAGATGAAGCGGAGTGGACTGCAAAAGCGGGCGTTAAGGCAATACGACACCCGTTTCATACCAATAAGCCATAGAAATCTTCCGGCAACCTTCGAACCAATTTGCAAGGTACTGTGGGACTGAGTGTTAAACCTGAATCTGGAGGAACTAAGGTAAAAGAGCAAGGAGCGGCCTCGTCGGCGGACAAGCTGTGGTCCTAAATGAGGCGATATAGAAGCTGGCAATAGCGAAATTAAAAGGATTTTAAAACTCCAGACGAGGGAAACACTTAATTCATCAGAACCGAACAATTAGGTCCAAAGAAATATCTTCTAATTTTGAAGTGGAATTATTTCTTCGGTGGGACATGGAACACAGAAAACAGTCAATCATACGCAAGATCATTTCTCAGGCAGACCGTAGGTCGTGAATGCTCAAAAGGTGCTTGTGATGCATGCTGGGCTAAAAGAAAGAAACATGTAAAATCGAATGCAAACAAAGGATAAAAATATAAAATACTCGAGAATATTATTGCAGAACTGAATGAGTCAGGGTCAGGACACTTCTTGCAACCACGGCGTGCAAGAGAGAACCGTCGTCCCCTGACTTCTTCCAACCTAGCGGCCTTTCCGAAGATTAGACACGCATACCTAGATCATCATGTGTTTTTGTTGACGGGGAACGTCAGATCCTGGAATGCGCGAAGAATCGACTGGTTCTCGAGATAGATGTTTATTACCATATAGTAATGTAATAAGAGTTTTGAGGGATTGAGGGCCATACCTGACTTACCTGTGCAGGCGTAACGGCGGGACATTGATGTTGTTTAGCTTTAACTGCAATCAAAACTCATTGGCACATGAATTTCACAACAATGATACATTCAACAGTTCAACGGCTCAGATGGGACCGTTCTTAAATTGGACGGCTCATGGTAAACCGCCATATGGATCTTTAACGGTCATAGGAAGGCCGTTCAATGCTAAGTAACCGTTTGCAGAATAACGGCCCTCAGGTAGCCGTTCTTATGGTATGGCGGTCTATCGCTAGACCGTCATTATCAACGTCGGTTCAAAAATATAAACCTCTTCCCCTTCCCTCCTCCTACCGTAACGGCAGGAAGAGAGGAGGAGAAGAGGAAGGAGAGCAGCATCGGCGCCCCTTCTCCCATACTCTCATTCTCTCTCTCTTTCTCTCTCTCTCTCGCTCACGATGGCCTCCCCAGCTCTCTCTCTCTCATTCTCTATCATCCTCCTCTTCATTCTCTCTCGGGCGATGGTGACCGGCGGTGGTAACGGCGGCGAGCGGCCGGTAGACGTGACGGATTCCTCGCCAGAGACGACCCCTTCGGCGGCCGAGGAGACGGCGGGAGCGGCGGCAGAGGCGACCTCGGCCGGAGAGGACTTCTCCGTCGACGACCTCGCCCTCATGCTCGTGGAGGAGGGCGCGACCGGCACCGACGGCGATCGTGCGGGAGGCGGCGAGGCGGCGGCGGAAGCACCACGCCCGGCCAAGAGGCGTCGGGGCTCGGAGGTAGGTCCCTCTCGCCTTCTTTTTGCATAGCATGGGGGAATGGGGGGCTGTCCACGGCGTGCGGGGCGGAACGCGCCGTCGTCGGAAGAGATGACGGAATGACGGTCCCCATCGGACCGCCAAACAGACCAAAACGGCCCAGGAGAGGCCGTTAAACACACCCGGTCTTCGAGGTCACCTCAGAACAAAACGGCCCCCAACGGACCGTCAAACAGAACAGCGGTCCAGGAGTGGCCGTTGACCCTAACGTAGCAACCCTTATTCAGAACAATACGGTCCCCATTGGACCGTTCAAAATAGCACCGCGGCCCTAGGAGGGCCGTTGAATGATTCACAAACCTCAGAACAACGGTTCACGGACAACCGTTGTGAATGGAACAGCGGCCCAGGAATGGCCGTTTTATTCAAAACATCACAGGATAGGACGGTCCATGGAGGGCCGTCATAGGCAACAAAACGGCCAGGGGAAGGCCGTTGAACACTCAACAATTAAAATGATGAACATCACAGGGTAACCCCCCCTTCTTTTTGTTATTAAGAAATATGAAACTAATGAGATGAATGAGTGAATGCAGGGAAAGCGTCGGACCCGTATCTCTTGGCTGCAGGTTCGGTCAGTGTATCTTGCACTGCCGGACTTTCAGCGGGAGAGGCTGGCTGCCATGGGGTTCGCCCCATTCCTCAGTGTTGAGGTGTGTCGCTTTGACACACCTCTTCTCTATGCCCTGCACGACCGCTGGGATCCGGCGAGTCGCACGTTCCTCTTCCCGTGGGGTCACATGGTCCCCACGCTAGAGGACGTGGCCAGGCTCACTGGTTTGCAGGTGCACGGTCTACCGGTGACTGGGATCTCCTTCCCCGATTACCGCGGCATGGCCGAGAGGCTGTTGGGGCTTGCACTCCAGACGACACGTCGGCAGACCACGCTTCTTCCGCGGGCAGCTCTCCAGGACAGCCTAGGGCTGCGACGGGCCGGACTTGCAGTGGGCGAGCGTCCAGAGGAGCACTTGGACCGGCTGGTGACGCGCGTGCGGCCTCGAGTAGCAGCAGGACCGGGTGCAGAGGCGGACACGGTTCTTCGGCGGTTCCTGATGTTCTTGTTCGGGCGACTCCTCTTCTCTACGCGTGCGGACGTCATCCACTGCCGACTTCTTCCGTTCCTCGAGGACCTAGAGCACGTGGGAGACTACGCGTGGGGTGCTGGTGTACTCGCCTTCCTTTTTGAGAGCCTCAGCTCGACGTCCCGACGGACGATGTTGGGGGGCTTCTCTCCCCTTCTCCAGGTACGACTCTGACTCAGAACTCATGCAATTTCCTAGGACCTAGACTCTAGATGCTGACGACTTGTGCATGATGCAGGCATGGGCTTACGTGCGGCTGCCTTCTCTGTACAGGGGACTAGAGTCCCGCCCTGGGCTCTTCCCCATTCTGCGACGGTGGGAGCCGACTCGGGGGTCAGGGACCCTGACACGGCAGGTGCGCGACCTGCAGGACGATGTCGACATGCTTCCTCGCGCCTCGGTACGACTTCTAAACCTTAGCCTTTATTTGGAAAATGCTTGTTTTATATGATGTTGATGTGATTGCTGATGTATGCAGGTGCAGTGGACTCCTTATGCACATGAGGACGTGACAGAGCAGCCGTGGGTGGTGAGAGCTCTCACCTTCTCCGGGCGTGATGTGTGGTTACACTGCATGAATGTAGTGGAGCCCCTTTACTCCCGGCTGGTGATGAGGACGACCGGCGTCTCTCAGCCCGTGGTAGACTTCCCGGCGCAGGAGAGCGCGA
Source organism: Amorphophallus konjac (assembly GCA_022559845.1). Lineage (NCBI taxonomy): Eukaryota > Viridiplantae > Streptophyta > Magnoliopsida > Alismatales > Araceae > Amorphophallus > Amorphophallus konjac. Next base: position 600,920,217 of record CM040121.1, read on the forward strand.
GGGAGAGGGTGACGCGGAGCACCCGAGGGCTGACTCAGCAGTGCGATTGGGCGGCGCGGAACGCCGAGCAGGTTGCCGACTGGCAGGCAGGTGGGCGTGTGGTGACCGCTCGTGCTGACAGTGATGCGGCGTACGTGACTGCGTACGTCAGGCATTATAGAGACCGCGTGTTCCGAGGATCACGCCGACCGGTACAATTCTAAACTCAGACTTAATCTACATGCTTTATGATTTCTATATGCTGTACTGACTTCCTTTCGACATGCAGATTGACCCTGAGGGACGCTTAGCGGAGCTGCAGGGGCTCCTTCATGCCACCATCCAGGAGAGGGATGAGGCTCGCCGAGCCCTCGAGTTACTGGTATGTTCCTAAACTCTGGACTCTTACATTTCTATATGATGTTTATGCATGTGACTGTCCTGGGATATTTGGGTGCAGCGAGCTGAGGCTGCTCAGAGGCGTGGAGCGGAGGCTCCTTCTTCTTCTTCTGTTGAGACACCGGCCGACCGAGCAGCCCGGGATGCCGAGTTCCAGCGGATGGTGGAGCGGGCCGAGGCAGCGGAGAGCGAGCTTGCCGTGCGGGTACACTTCTGACGCTTTCCTTTGTTTATTTGTGCATGATATGAATGGAATGTGCTAATGTTTGATGCATGCAGGTGGACGACGTGAGGGTTGCTATGGAGGAGGCTACCCGTGCCAGAGAGGAGGTGGCCCACCTACGGGCTGAGTTGGTGCAGGTTGAGGCTCGGGCCCAGGAGGCGACTGTGAGCGCCCAGAGGTCGGCGTCTCGAGCCAGGGCGGAGTTAGCCGAGGCTCAGGAGGAGGTGAGGCGGCTCCAGTCGGCAGAGGCTGCCGAGTTCCGGGAGCAGGTGAGAGGACTTCATCCTATGCTGACTGCCGAGCTGGAGCAGTCACAGGCAGAGCTGGAGCGAGAGCGAGCAGCGTCTCAGGAGCGAGAGGTGCTGCGGCTCGTGGCTGAGAGGGAGGCGGCCCATTTGCGTGAGCAGCTTGCGCGAGCTCAGCCGGCCGACGCTCTTGAGACGGGACTTCTCCGGGCGGAGGTGGAGCGCTACCGAGCGGAGGTGGAGCGCTACCGAGAGGAGGTGGAGCGCCACCGAGTGACGATAGCGGAGCTGGAGCCTTTCAGGACCGAGGCCCTTGTGCTGCGGGGCCAGGTTCAGGGTATGACGATGAGCCGTTCGAGGAGCCGATCGGTCGTACCGAGTGGCAGCCAGGCTACTCACACCTCGGTGAGACGTTACATGGCGAGTTCCTCTCAGCGGGAGAGGAACGAGAGTGATGAGCGACGACGACGTCGCGATGATGCTGAGACTTCTTCGATGGCCCCGCCAGCGAAGAGACAGGAGGGAGGTGGAGACAGTGACAGGCCAGAGGGTGAGGCCTGATTTTGTACTTTTTCCTCTTTTTTTCTTTTTTTTTATGAGATTTTTATGTTTTTTGGGATGATGATATGTATATATGATGCACCCCTTTTTTAGTTTTTGTATGGATGTATGCAAATGGATGAGTGTATGTATGAATGACAATGGGTGAGGGAGGCGATGACAGACTCGGGTGAGCTGCGTGAGAGGTAGCGAGGTACGCCGACTCAGGGTGAGCGACGCGAGCGGAGGTGAGGCACGCCGACTCAGGGTGAGCGACGCGAGCGGAGGTGAGGCACGCCGACTCGGGGAGAGTGACGCGAGCGGAGGTGAGGCACGCCGACTCAGGGTGAGCGACGCGAGCGGAGGTGAGGCACGCCGACTCGGGGAGAGTGACGCGAGCGGAGGTGAGGCATGCCGACTCAGGGCGAGCGACGCGAGTGGAGGTGAGACACGCCGACTCAGGGCGAGTGACGCGAGCGGAGGTGAGGCACGCCGACTCGAGGTGAGTGACGCGAGCGGAGGTGAGGCACGCCGACTCGAGGTGAGTGACGCGAGTGGAGGTGAGGCACGCCGACTCAGGGTGAGTGACGCGAGTGGAGGTGAGGCAGCTCATGAGTTTAGAGAACAACGGCCAGGCAAAAACCGTTTTGGCAAGAATGACGGCCAAGACAGGGCCGTGGGTTGCTTAAGAATGACGGCTACGCCATAGCCGTCATGGAATATAACGGTCAAGTGTAGACCGTTAATTGGCGCAGGCCGACTAAAAATGACGGTCCAGGGTAGACCGTGGACATGAGAATGACGGTCTCCCTTCGGCCGTTCAAAAAAATGAATGACGGTCTATCGTACGACCGCCAATCAGCACGATCTTAGAAGCCAAATTGAATTCCCTTAAGCCCATTCAATCCTGGTGTGCTCTCGTGCATCATGCGTTCCAGTGGAGCGAAACACGGGATGAGACCTCCTATAAGTAAGGGGTGCTCTGCCTTCAGCCTGAACCCAACCTCTTCTTCTTCTTCTTAAGTTTCTTCCCTCTAAATCACCACCAAATCATCATGAAGAGGAGTTTTGGTGAGCATTCTTTGGGTGAGGGAGACCATTCAGGCCCTAAGGCTGCGAGGAAGGAGCGAGAGGAGATTGCGCGTTTGGGTTCTATCCCTCGACATTTCAGTTCAAATCCTTCTAGAGAGGTATGTTTAAATCACTTCAAACTTGGTTCATTTGATTCTGTTTCGTCTAATATCTCTTTCTTTCTGCATTACTTTCCTCGTTTTCTCCTTTTTAGCTTCTTCCTGGCTCTCGCCGATACTCTTCTCTTAAGTGGGTGGCTCCCATGGTTCGTGCCTTGCCCCTAGGGGTAACCCACATCCTTAGTTCTTGGCACTTACAATCCTTGCTGTTCTTAGGTCGTAACTTCCAAAAGATTTCCTTTGACTGGCACAGTATTTCAGCCCTTGTAGAAATGTGGCACCCACAGACCCACACTTTTATCTTTCCATCCTTTGAGGCCACCGTCCTTTTAGAGGAAGTAGAGGCTTATCTGTCTCTCCCTAAGTCTAGGGTTGGGGAGGAGGATCTAGTGTGTCACACAGTTGCCCCTATAGATCCAGTTGCCATCTTTAGCGAGTTCATAGAAGACCCGAGTGAGATCAAGACCTTTGTGGGAGCCCGTCATATTCACCTTCTTCCTCTCAGCCAGTGGGTGGTGGCACATTGTAAGAACAAATGCGGGTGGCATGAGGCTATTGCCAAGGCTGCATCCATTTGCTTGTGTGGTGCTATCCTCTTTCCGTCAGCCGACCACGTGCTAGATCTTCCCGTCCTTAGCACCATCAGTGGTTTATGGAGAGGGCTTTCTATTTCCCAGGCTATCTTAGCCTATTTTTATGAAGGGCTTAGCTCTGCTGCCCTGAGTGGTCCACTGTTTGGTTCTATGATTCTCTTAGAGTGTTGGGTGGGCGTGAGACTGAAGTTTATCCCTAGGGCAGGCATAGAGACTGAGAGTAGGATCTTCGGGAGCCATCCACTTTCCTTTATCGGTGGCGGGTTTGGTTTCTCTTCGCAGGTGGAGTGCCGTACGGGGGATATGCGGACCAGAGAAGAATGGCGCAGGTACCTGAGTCGGCTACCCGTGGAGAGGCTCGTGATGCGGCCTAACTTCTTGGTGACTACGGAGATCAGACTGCCCAGAGGACAGGGTCTGGATTTGAGGCTAGTGAGTGATACCGTACTGGCCGTGTATTATCCACACAGGTGCCATTTGCAGGTCGGGGTACCGCGGACCCTGCTTCCTCCGTTGTCGCACTTCCCTTCTCTTCAGGCTAGACAGATTGGCACTGAGCACGATGAGCAGAGTGTGAGGAGTGCACTAGCGATGTGGGGAATCAGCAAGGTGCGTGCCTTGCCAGCAGAGGTGGAAGAGGCGACCGAGACTCGCCAGGCGTATATCAGAGAACTGAGAGAGATGTGCCCCTGCGGGAATGCCCAGCGGAGGATTGAGTGATTGTACTTTCCCTTCCTTTTTATGATGCTTGATAAGTGAGAGTGCCTTGTTTGAGAGTGAGAATTGTTTGTATCAGGAATAAAAGTTGGAGTGACTGATTTTGCCCCTTGCAGTTGTTCTGTTGTTACTTCGTCTTCTTGCTCCATCGTCCTGCACACTATTAGCAATGAAACAGGTTAAATCTGTTTTAGGCTTAGCCCCTTGCCTTGTGACAAGTGCGGAGGTAACCAGTGCTTGATTTTTGGTCAAGGGGCAAGCCTTATTAAATAAGCGAAGGAAAAGAGAAATGATAACAATGCAATGCATGCATGCCATGAATGCAAGTCATGAATATTTTTGGATTTTTTTTTAATGTTTTCAATATTTTTGGATTTTGAAATATTCAATGTTTTTGGGTTTTAAGTTTTTTTTTAAAATATTTGTTGTTTTTGGATTTTGAAATATTTGTTGTTTTTGGATTTTGAAATATTTGTTGTTTTTGGATTTTGAAATATTTGTTGTTTTTGGGTTTTGAAATATTTGATTTTTTTTGGATTTTGAAATATTCAATGTTTTTGGATTTTGAAATATTCATTGTTTTGGGTTTTGAAAACCGATGCTTCCGTAACAAGACATGCCTCCCTCGTAACCTGAGGATTCCTCCTGAGATTGGCGTGTGATTGAAGGGACCCTCCTGGCCCGAACTTTTATTTGCCTGACGGTGTTCTGCCAGGGCCACCCCCAGGGTACTCAGCTTTGTCCTGAAAAGAAAAAGAATATGGAGACAAGCTTACACCCGTCATGTGAGTTTTTAAGACTTGAATTCTTTCCTGGGTGCCCCTCAAAGCTTCGGTCTGTTGTGTCGGGGTTTTGGTGTTCGTCATCGAACCTTAAGCCACCACATTTGTCATTCTTGCTATGCCTAGTTGTTCCAATTTCCCAAATATTTTCATTTATTCATTTTTTTCTTTTTGTTCTTCTTCTCTCTTTTTCTTTCTTTTTCTTGTGGCTTCAGGTCATAACGAACTGCCCCTATTTGAGACTTATCTCGTATTAGGGTACCCAGGTCAGGCATCGCCTCCTTATTTACTCCTCATTCTTGGGTTCAGCCGAAGCAAGAAACGTACAGGGACTACAACTTTCCTCCAGAGTGTGGCCCCGGGAAACGGTGTTTGGCGGAACTGGGGACAGGACCAAAGGGTCGTGTTTGTGTGTTCAGCTTCTCTCAGTGATTCTTATGAACAGGGGAAGCTTGCATTGCTAGGGAAGCACGTGGTTAGACTCTTTTTTTAGGGATAGAAGCGTTTGAGATATAACCCGTTCCACGGATTTGCCAGTTCTTCTCCTTCTGAGTTCGTCAACCGATAGGCATTACCTGGATAGACTTCCTTGATGACGAACGGCCCTTCCCAGTTTGGCTGCAACTTAGCCCTTGGACCACCTGTTCGGATGAATTTCCTTTTCAAAACCATATTACCTATTTCAAACTTTCTTTCGATTACCTTCTTTTGAAAATGACGTGAGACCCGCTTTTGATAAACAGAAGCGTGATTGGCCGCATTTAACCTCTTCTCATCTAACAGTTCCAGCTGTGCTAGTAACGCCTCTCGACGCTCGTCGAGATTAAGTTCCTTATCTAGCTGCACTCTTAGGGAAGGGATGAGAATCTCATACGGGAGTACCGCCTCCATCCCATAGGTGAGGGCAAAGGGAGTCTGCCCTGTGGGAGTTCGGACAGAGGTGCGATAAGCCCATAGAGCGTCTATCAATTTATCAGCCCAATCAGCGTGCCGGTGGGATTCACACGTTTTCTTGATGATTTTAAGAAGGGTTTTATTGGTGGCTTCGGCTTGACCGTTGCCTTGTGGATAATATGGTGATGAATGATGCAATGCAATACCAAATTTCTTACAGAGGTCCTGGAGTTCTTGAGACACAAATTGTGGCCCATTGTCGGTGACAATGTCGCTTGGTACCCCGAACCGCGAGATGATGTTCTTTGTGATGAAGCGGCAAACTGTGGTAGCTTTGATCTCTGCATAGGCTTCAGCTTCCGCCCACTTCGTGAAATACTCTGTAGCGGTGAGGATGAAGGATTTCTGTTTTACTTGGGCGTTAGGGTCACCTAACGGACCGACAATATCAAAGGCCCACATGGAGAAAGGCCATGGGGCGGATAGTGGGCGAAGAGATGAAGCAGGGGCGTGGATTTTGTCAGCATGGAGCTGGCACTGAAGGCACCTACGGACGTAGGTAGAGCAATCTTCCTCTAGGGTTGGCCAGTAGTAGCCCTTCCTAAGGATCTTCTTAGCCAATGCCTGTCCATTCACGTGACCTCCACATTCACCGGAGTGAGCAGCTTCCACTACTTTCCAAGCTTCATCGTCATCTAAACACCGCATCAGAACTCCATTGAGAGCGCGCCTGTACAATTCTCCTGCAACGATTGTATACCTCGAGGCGACTCTTCTGATGGCTTTTCTTTGTGTCGCATTGGCTTCCTCCGGGAGAGAACCATCCCGACAATATTGCTCAATCTCATGGAACCATGGCAACTCATCTTCGTCCAAGATTTCTTCCAATTCTGCTAAGGATACTTCCTTAACCTCTTCTTTAGCCGCTTTCTCTTCCATAATCTTCCTAAGGTTAGCAAACCAAGGATCTTGCAGAGAGGGAGCGTCCATCCGTTGGACCACAATGGTCTCAGTGGAACGACTAAGGGAGAAGGATAAAGAGGAAGCGAGAGATGCTAATGAATCAGCAAGAATATTTTGAGATCGGGGAACATGAACGTAGATGAGTTTGCTAAATTGTCTAGCCAAGAGTGTGACCAAATCTTGATATGGCTTTAGTTTGGGGTCACGGGTGCGATAAGTTGACAGAACTTGACGCAGCACCAATTGAGAATCTCCCATGATGTTGAGGTATCGTGCGCCTAAGAGATAGGCGTGCTTTAGTCCAGCTAGGAGAGCCTCATACTCGGCTATGTTGTTGGTGGCAGAGAAAGAGAGCTGGTAGGCAAAAGGGACGGTGATACCTTCGGGAGTAAGGAGGACAGCGCCGATGCCACGGCCCTGGGAATTGAGCGCGCCATCGAAATGTAGAGACCAAAAGGGAGGCGGATGAGAGATAACTGCAAGGTGTTCATCAGGGAATTCGTCCTGGATTGAATCAGTGTAGGGGATAGGAGAATGAGCAAGATGCTCAGCAATAGCATACCCCTTGATGGCCTTCTGGACGACGAAGGTGATATCAAATTGAGAGAGAAAGCTCTGCCAGCGAGCTAATCGACTAGAGAGGACGGGTTTCTCGAGGAGGTAGCGGATTGGGTTCATTCTAGAGATCAACCTTACCTCATGGGCTAGGAAATAGTGTTTTAACTTCTGAACTACCCATACCAATGCTGCACTAGTCTTCTCCATGGCAGTGTACCGGGATTCGGCAGAATTGAACAATCGGGAGAGATAATATGCTGCCCTCTCTCTTCCTTCATCATCCACTTGTGCCAGGACAGCACCTAGGGAATCCTCAGCGACAGAAATGTATAGGATCAAAGGCTTTCCGGGGACAGGAGGTTGCAAGACAGGAGGGTTGGACAGATAAACCTTAAGCTCCTCATAGGCCTTCTGACATTGTTCGTTCCATTTAAACTCGGCCCCCGCCTTTAATAAGTCGTAGAATGGGCGGCATCTTTGAGAGTGTTGAGATATGAATCTTCTAACGAACTGCAAACGCCCAATCAGACCACGAAGCTCCTTAAGATTCTTAGGCGGTGGCATTTCCATTACGGCCTTTGCCTTATTAGGATCAATCTGAATCCCTCGTTTGCTAACCATGAACCCAAGTAATTTCCCGGATGCGACTCCAAAGACACATTTCTTAGGATTCATCTTCAATTGGTATTCCCTAGCCCTTTGCAACACTTTGGCTAAAATGGCGGGGTGTTCTTCTTTTGTCCTCGACTTCACCAGAATATCATCCACATAGGCCTCCATGTAGACGTGCATCATGTCGTGGAAGATGGCCACCATTGCCCGTTGATAGGTAGCACCTGCGTTCTTCAATCCAAATGGCATGACGACATAGCAGTAGGTGCCCCAAGGCGTGGTGAAGGAGGTTTTCTCTTGATCTTCTAGAGCAAGACGGATTTGGTTGTATCCTGAATACCCGTCCATGAACGAGAGAGCCTCAAACCCAGCGGTATTATCTACCAAAACATCGATGTGAGGAAGCGGGAAATCGTCTTTCGGACATGCTTTGTTTAAGTCCCTGAAATCAATACAAATTCTGACTTTGCCATCCTTTTTTATTACCGGGACTATATTGGCCACCCACTGTGGATAAAGCACAACCCTGATGAATCTGGCCTTATGTAATTTGTCCACCTCTTCTTTCATTCTCAAGGCCATATGTGGGTGGAATCTTCTGAGCTTTTGTTTAACAGGAATCGCCCCTGGCTTTAAGATTAACCTGTGTTCCACTAAAGCGGGGTCGAGACCCGGCATGTCCTCGTAGGACCAGGCAAAAGAATCGCTGTACTCTCTCAAAACCTTGATGAGCTCCTCTTCTACCTTAGGAGGGAGATCAGCTGCAATAGATATGGGCCTGGGATCCTCTTCGGTTCCTAAATTGATTTCTTTAGTGGGTTCATCCACTGCTGACGAGGGTTCGTCGAATCTTCTCAATCCTTGTGCGTATAGGTCAGCAATGTCCTCCACATCACTTTCCTCATCATCCGCTGGGTCTTTCTCGTCTACAATTTCATACACTCCTAGTCCGTCATTGCTCCACACCCGGCCTTCTGAATCCTCATCCTCTTTTAAGGAGACGGTGGTGGCTATGAATTCTGGGCATCTGAGGAGGGCCTGGCATCTCAAGGCCAGATCCTGTAGGAACCTATCGGGAATGGAACGGGAGTGACATGCCAGTGGTGGCGTTGCAGAGGTGGATGGGCTATCTAAGGGAGAACATGCTTCTACCCTGACTGACTCGACTAACCTAGGAGACTCAACTACCTGTACATCTACCCTAGGAGACAGAAAATCTAGTGGAAAAGGAGCAGGGGTTTGGTGCCCCTGGGGAGTGGATGAGCAGAAGACAGCATAGTCTTCGACTGAAATGTAAGTTTGAAAGTTGACGTTTTTTTTTGGGTATCTTCTACTACCAGAAGAGAGCAAGAAGAATCAGAAGGTGGAGGCAGAGGAAGGAGTTGTTTTGTGAAGAATTGAGGAAAGAGAGAGAAGAAGGTATCGGGGGAGAACCACATCCCGTGAACTCGGGGGTTAGGAGAAGGAGGTGAAGATAGATCGAGTAGATCAATGGGCGGACAGTGCCCGCAATTGGAGGGAATGAATAGAATTTTTGACGGTCTCCCCGTGAAACACGGTTTGACCAGTATTGGAGGGGATCGAATCACAAAGTTTGGGTAAACTGTTGAGGCCAAATGAGCAGGAGGAATAAAGAAGGAAATGTCGGAGCTTCCTGCCTCTTGTATCTTCTGTGGCCTTATCAGAGCATTCCTAACCATGGGCATCTCTGTCTCCTTCATTTGAGTGGCTGGATCAGTAAACAGACTTGACATTTCAGCAAAATAATCTTCAAGATCTCCCACCAACCCCTGCAGAGGCGGCGGTGGGTCAGCAACAATATTAACAATGGGAGCATCTTTCTTTTCTTCCTTGGGTTGTGGCTTATTTGCGGTGCCGGGCTGTAGTGGACCCTTTACAAAGTGTTGCCGGTAGTCCCAGGTTAGTGGCCCAGAACCTGCCTGAATGGTAGTGTTATGATAGCCTAAGCCCTGACGACCCATCTTCTTGCTTTCAGAGATGGGTTTGGTCTTTCCCTGTAACCGCGCGCCGAGACCAAGGCCTGGCTGATAGCCTAGCTTCATGATCATGTCCCAGCCTTTAGAATTTTTGGGTTCAGGCTTAGCTCCGGCATTCTTGCGTGTTGTAATGGGTTTGCCTGCCGCATAAGCCCATGGGTAATTTATGTCCATGACTGACAATACTGGCCTATTGCTCGGCCATAGAGTGGGGAGAACCTGGTCAGTGATGGCGTCCACTGCCTGGACGGTGGAAACACTCTTGACTTTGACCACCCGCCCCTGGAAGGAGAATTTCAGGCACTGATGGGCGGTGGAAGGTACCGCTTGCAGAGCATTTATCCATGGACGACCCAGAATAGCCTTGAACATCGGATCTATGTCTAGGACGTAGAATTCCACCTCTATTTGTAACGGCCCTAGCTCAGCCTGTAATGTGATGACCCCGTGACATGCCCTTCTGGAATTGTCATAGGCGGCAATGGTTGTCGGTGTCGGCTTCAGCATACTTTCAGAAATGTTGCAGGCACGCAGAGTACTTAATGGACAAACATTTATTGAAGCCCCAGTGTCCACTAGCACTGAGTCTACCACTACCTGGTTCAAGGTGATGGTGACGCATAGCGGCATTTGGCGTGCTTCAGGGGGCGCGAGTTCGGCCTCAGAGAATGTGATAGCGGGCCCCTTGGTAACAGTAGCCAACACTGACGGCAAGCTGTCTACCGCCACATCTTCGTTCACTATGACCTTTTGCAGAAACGTCCTTAATGCTTCTTGGTGTAGAGGTGAACGTCTGATCAACTCCAAGACAGAGATCTTTGCCGGCATCCGGTCAAGATGTTGCAACAGGTCGTATGTGGAACCGGGCGCGGGGTCAACTTCATTGTCTTGTGCTGCTGATGCTGAGATGGAGGGTATTTGGGGAGGTGCACTGGTAGAGGGGTAAGTCCTTTGAAATAACCGCCCGCTCCTGAGGGCAAGGTTTTGTGCTGGCATGGCTGTAGGTGGGCTCCCGCTTGACCCAGTGGGGTGAATGAGAATGGAAGGGATGGCAGTCTTGGTGATGGGGGATATGATAGGCATAGTAAGCGAAGGTTGTGGTGAAGGTAAAATGGGCGATGGGTGAGGTAAAGGGGCGGTTAGTGGACTGCAGTGATTGGTGGACAAGATAGTGGAAGGTATAGTAGGTGGGGAAGTATAATGTTGTGGGGGGATAGGCGAGAGAATATGGCTTCTCGGAGTGGTAAGTATGGTGGAAGGATGGATGACGGGGGAAGTTGTGGAAGGCATGGAAGGCCGAAGGATGGAAAAGACGGCGGGTGAGGTAGAGTGCGTAGGGATGTGGCGTAAGGTTAACAGGTGTGCGGGATCGTCAATGGTCCACCCTGCGTCAGGAGCCGGGTGGCGTAACATGTTGACTTGGGCCGGTGCCGGCGGCTGCTGTTGTTGTTGAGGAGCGGGTGCATGTACTGGCATGGGATTTTGGTGGATCCCTAAGTTTGGCTGCTGCTGCTGTTGCTGTGGCTGCTGTGGCTGGAATTGCTGAGGTTGTTGCTGAAACTGCTGTTGCTGTGGTGCTGCCTGTTGCGGCCTTGCTGGCCCTCTTCTCAGATCTTCAATCAGCTTCCTCATCTGAGCCCAATCGATCCTGTGACCTTCGTGCAGGTCGTATACCAGGTCCCTAAAATGATAACACCTCTCAATGGTGTGCCCCGGCTGCCGGTGATATACACAATATCGGGACAGATCGGCGGCCGGATTCATGTTCGGGCGCTCAGGTGGCAATTGTAAATCGCCAGTATGCATCAGCGCTGCAAAGACATTAGTGAGCGTCTCTGGGAGAGGAGGATAGTTGGCTCTTTTAGCAACCGGACGAGCAGGTGCGTAGGTAGCAGGCGGGGGAGTGTTATGGTATTGCAGTGGTTGCTGGGGCTGTTGTGGTGGTGGCAGAGATTGTTGTTGAGGGTGTTGCTGCGTGGGAAAGGAAGGGCGAGGTGATGCGGAGAAATGGGGGTTGCTTTGCTGGGGGAAGTGGGAGGTGGCAGTCTGGCTAACTACCTGCACCTGCTCGTTTGTTTGGACTCCCTCGGTAACAGGGCCCTGTGGTTTTCTGGAACTCTTGGGCTTCTGGGCTTCGAAGAGAGAATGAATGGGGGAGTCCTTAAACTGGGTCTGGATAAACCGGGCCCGACTGTACAGTTGATGCATACTGGTGATGTCGTTCAACATTAGGACATTCCGGAAGAGAGGGGTTGCATTAGAAATGAGCAGTTTGATCTTTTCTTCTTCCGGAATCTGCCCGGGCACACGGGAGGCTATCTGCCTCCACCTATCAGCATAGGTAGCGAAGTCTTCATCAGCTTTCATCTTCTCGGCCACTAAGTCCGTGAATGAGTATTCGGGTCCGACCCGATCTTGGAATCTTTGCACGAATTTCTCCTTGATCGTCTTGAAGCTCCCAACCTCCTCCAGTGGCAGAGCGTAAAACCATTCGAGTGCCACCCCGTCCAGGGATCGCCGGAATAGATATGCAAGGAGGTGATCGTCATGCTGGTATGGTCCCGACTCGTACAGGAATTCCTTGATGTGGATGAACGGGTTGCCGTTCCCGTTGTACTTTCGGTATGTCGGGAGCTCTGACTGAGAAGGGAATCGGATGTCCCGGAAATTAGGAGTGAGAGCATCTGCGAAGGATGGTGGGCCAACCCTCTTATTGAGGAGATCGATCTGCTGTTGGAGAACTGCCAAGCGATCGTCACTTCCTTGTTGAGGTAGAGGGACTTGAGGTGGAACTGAAGGGTAGTGAGAGGCAGCTGGATGGACAGTAGAAGCCGAGGGATAATGGGAGACAGCCGGATGGATAGTGGGGGCCATGAGCCCGTAAGATGGATGTTGAGTCCAAAAAGGACCCACATCAGCGTAAGCGAGTTGAGCTATTCCGGGCTGCAGCCGAGTAGAATCCACTTGGGCCAGAGGGGCCGGTGGTGCTGATGAGACGGCCGCGTGGGCACTAGCACGAGGAGATAAGGGAATTTGACTCTTCCCTTTGTCTGCAGGAGGGTGGGCTGAGGTAGAAGCCTGGCCAGATTGATATATTGGAAACTGGAGGACCTGTGGGCGAAGAGGGGTATGGTCCACTGGGGCAACAGACGGTGCTCCGGACCTCTCAGCAGGATGGGTGGAAGAGACAGGAAGGGTTACAGCGGGCGGGACCTCTGCCCCGAGGGCTTGCTTGAATATCTGGAGTTGATCCTGGTCAAGTTGGGACATGAGTTGGAGTAGTTGGCTCGCCGAAGGGGAGCCAAACTGAGGGAGCGTGGGTGGCGCAACCTCAGCGATGGAGGAAGGGGGAACAAAGACGAACCCCTCCCCATTCAGGGAGGAGGCGACCCCGGAGACGTCCTCGAGGAGCCCCTGAGGAAGAGAATCCTCGCGGGCGGGGATGGACCCGAAAGAAGACATGCTGGATGATGATGAGTTGAATAAAGGGTTGCAATAGAGGGAGAGTAGAGAACCGTCCCTAGGAGATGATCCCGAGGGAGGGGAACAATGCTGCATGCAATGGGATGCACAAACTAGAGAGACTTAAGACCAAAGTACACAAGTAGAAGCAAAACAATCACACAATGAAAGGTGGAGACGAGAAGGGAGTCAACCAAGTATGCACACACTTTGAATGATACCGCAAGTTTTCAGAATTCTTTTCTCTTAGGCTTAGTGTTTTGATTAAAATGTAGAGTTCGCTCGGACACTTGGGAGCCTAATAACGGTATGATGGGGGAACTGGCTGACTCTAAGGGGGATCACTCTCCACGTATGCGGAACCTAGACACGGTGTGGCGATGGTACAACCGGCCCGGCGTCCGTGTGGGAATCCACGGCTCACGGGGGCTTACGGAGGTCCTCGGCAAGATTCCCTAGTCGGCTCCAAGGAATATGGAGACGAGAGGAAATCCTACTTCGGTAGGAAATGCAACTACAGTATGAAGTGAATGATCCTAGGTGCACCGGAGTGCATGCAAAGCCTAACCTAGAAATCTAGCAATCACATATGAAATCAAATGATAAAATCATGAAGCAATCAATAATATGATAGAAAATAACAAGTGGACAGCAGGGGGACCAATGCTGGGAACAACAATTAGGGATAACAAGTGCCAGCCGCAGACTCTGCGCCACAATAACGGTCTACTGGAGACCGCGGAAATGACTATAACGGCTCTGGAAGAGCCGCTAAAGTACAGAGCTGCAGAACGGGAATGGCGGCCTGATGATGACCGCTACACAAGTATGACGGCACTATGAAGGCCGTTAAATGAGCAGAGCACGGCAGTGATAATTGCGGAGAATACCAGATAACGACGGCTGGAAGAGAACCGTTGTACACAGAATGACGGCTGATACAGAACCGCTGAACTTCACAGAGACAGAGATTGGTCAGCAAACCAGAAGCACGACGGGCATCAGATGTCCCACCGTGATCGCCAAAAAAGGAGAGGTGTTGATATGTTATTCCTCCTCGAGTTAAATAATATTGAAGAGATAAAAAAACAGGAGGAAAGATGAAGCTGTTGACCGTGATCGCCACCCGGTGAAAGCGCCGGGACTCGGAAGCTACGGGAGAATGCGGGTCCGTTCCTCCACTCCTCCTGGCCGGCCAGAAGGTGCGGGCCTCGTGCTTTTGGTTGCTGACCTGAAAGCAAACGGTGAAACACACAGATAAACGGAGATTAGCTAAATGATAGTGTAGTAGGTGTACTAATTGAAATAAAGCAAAGGAAGAACATGGCCCGGCGATACCTGGAGGTTTTGAAACCCCGTTTAGGGCGCCGGAAACAGTAGGAAAGACAATAAATGCCAACGAAATGGTGTATGTGATGTGTGATGCAGTGGAGAAAAGACGTGTGTGTGGTGAGCAAACAGAGAAGGACTAGAAACACAGAAACATGAAGCGTGAAGTTCCCTGCACCGGGGGCCTGCGAGGGATGTAGAAGGCCCCCACTCCCTGACGAACGGGCGGATGCTGTATGAGATTTGGCGATGGAATTCGACAGCACTTCGTGATGGTCCCCCCCTTTCCTCTGTCAGAACGGACGGACGCTGTATGAGATTTGGCGATGGAGTTCGACAGCACTTCGTGATGGTCCCCCCCCCTTTTCTCTGTCAGAACGGACGGACGCTGTATGAGATTTGGCGATGGAGTTCGACAGCACTTCGTGATGGTCCCCCCCCCTTTCCTCTGTCAGAACGGACGGACGCTGTATGAGATTTGGCGATGGAGTTCGACAGCACTTCGTGATGGTCCCCCCCCCTTTCTCTGTCAGAACGGACGGACGCTGTATGAGATTTGGCGATGGAGTTCGACAGCACTTCGTGATGGTCCCCCCCCCTTTTTCTCTGTCAGAACGGACGGACGCTGTATATATAGAGCCCAGGGCTTCGAGCTTAATCAGGGGTTAAGGGGAATGACGGTCGGTCAAAGGCCGGTAAATGAGAGCATCGTGTCAATATTGCCAACGACATTCTCCTCTTAATTCGCCTGGAATCACGGGGGTCTAATCTGGGTGGCCTTAACAATGACGGTCTTACGAAGGCCGCCAAACATGTATGACGGTCTGGTAGGGGCCGTTCAATACACATGACGGTCCTGGAAAAACCGTTATACTTAAAGAGGAGTCAACGCCCAGACAAACAACTTTTCGTGAAGCACGTGGCTATGACCGACTGTCGGGCCTTTGAACCCTTTTCTTGTCGGTAAACAATGACGGCCCCGGGACGACCGCTATATTGACTATAACGGTTGGCATTGAGCCGATATACAAAGCGTATCACGAGATACAAATAACCCGGGGCAGCGGAACACAACGGCCCAGTGGGGACCGTTCTATTGAGAAAAATGGTTTATAACAGACCGTTAAATACAATGAGAGGGAGGGAGGCCTTCTTTGCTGGGAAGAGCCCAAAATACTGCCAGAGGAATAATCTTTCATGTGATTGACTGTTCGGGACATCAATAATTGAGACGCAGGAACTGATTTGATTCATCGGTAAAAAAACGGGTGTCAACAACGACCATCTCACCGACTTTGAATTTTCTCTCAACGACTTTCTTTTGGTAAAAACGAGCGAGTCTATTTTGATACACACGCACGTGTTCGGCAGCGGCCAGTCGCTTCTCATCCAAGAGTTCCAACTGGGCGAGGAGTGAATTACGACGATCGTCGAGGGGAAAGTCCTCGTCCAATTGTACCCTGAGAGAAGGGATCAGAGTCTCATACGGGACTACCGCTTCCATACCATAAGTAATGGCAAATGGAGTCTGCCCGGTGGGGGTACGGATTGAAGTGCGATAGGCCCATAGGGCTTCGATAAGCTTTTCTGGCCAGTCTGAAAACTTACTAGACTCGCAGGTTTTTTTGATGATTTTGAGCAATGTTTTATTGGTGGCCTCCGCTTGGCCGTTACATTGTGGGTAATAAGGCGATGAATGATGTAATGCAATTGCGTACCTTTTGCAGAGGTCCTGTAGGTCCTGAGAAATGAACTGTGGCCCATTATCGGTGACGATCGTGCTTGGGACGCCGAATCTGGCGAGGATGTTCTTTATGATGAACTTGCAGACTGTTGACGCCTTGATTTCCGCGTAAGCTTCAGCTTCGGCCCATTTGGTGAAGTATTCCGTCGCAGTAAGGATGAAAGATTTCTGCTTGGTGAGGGAGTTGAGATCACCTAGGGGACCAATGATGTCGAATGCCCACATGGAGAAAGGCCACGGGGAGGATATTGGATGAAGTGAGGAAGATGGTGAATGGATTTTATCGGCATGAAGTTGACATTTGACACACCTACGGACATAGACAGCACAATCCTCTTCCATAGTGGGCCAATAAAAGCCTTGACGAATGATCTTCTTAGCGAGCATCTGACTATTCACGTGGCCACCGTACACACCCGAGTGCGTCTCTTCTACACATTTCCAAATCTCATCGTCACCAAGACATCTTAACAGAATACCAGTAAGGCTCCTCCTATAGAGTAGACCTCCAACCAAAGTATATTTCTGAGCCACCCTTCTTATGGCTTTCTTATCCTCTGTGGTGGCCCCTTCAGGATAAGACTGATCTTGGCAGTATTTGACAATTTCATAGAACCATGGTTTCTCTTCATCAGTCAGTTCTTCTTCGGCCTCTGCCAACATGATTTCCCTCTTCTCAAGGATATCTTCCTGCAGGATCTTCCTTGTTATCCTGTCTTTGATATTTACGTAGGAAGCATCATCGATTGTAGGGGCGTGAAGTTTATAGATGGAAATGGACTTAAACCATCTTCCTAGAGGGAACCTTATGGATGATGCCAACGAGGCGAGGGCATCGGCGAGAATATTCTGATGACGAGGGACATGAACAAAGATCAGTTTGGCGAACAGTTTGGCAAAGGCAGCAGTGAGTTCTTGGTATGGCTTGAGTTTGGGATCGCGAGTGCGATATTTAGTGAGCACCTGGCGAAGGATGAGTTGACTATCACCTACAACTCGTAACTCAGTGATACGAAAAGAATGAGCGAGTTCTAGGCCAGCTAGAAGGGCTTCATATTCAGCTATATTGTTGGTGACTGAAAATTTGAGCTGATATGCCAACGGGAATGTGAGACCTTCAGGCGACAGAAGGACGACGCCGATTCCTCTCCCTTGAGAATTCAGAGCTCCATCAAAATATAGTGTCCACATTGGCTCATCTGATTGGTTGACGGATAGTAGTTCCTCATCTGGAAACTCTGATTGGACGGGATCGAACTTGGGAAGAGGATGATGAGCGAGATGCTCGGCTATGGCATAGCCTTTAATCGCCTTTTGCTGGATGTAGGTGATGTCGAACTGAGAGAGAAAACTTTGCCAGCGTGCTAGCCTATCCGTAAGGACGGCTTTCTCCAGAAGGAATTTGATAGGATTCATTCGAGCAATCAAGTGGACTTCGTGAGTCAAGAAGTAGTGCTTCAATTTCTGCACTACCCAAACGAGGGCAGCACAGGTTTTCTCCATGCCGGTGTACTTCTGCTCACAGGGATTGAGAAGTTTAGACAAGTAATAGGTTGCCCGTTCCTTGCCTTCTTCATCAGCTTGTGCGAGGACGGCTCCCACGGAGTCATCCAAGACTGAGACGTAAAGGATCAGAGGTTTTTCTGGTTTGGGTGGAATGAGAACGGGTGGACTAGCCAGATATTCCTTCAACCCTTCAAAAGCTTTTTGACATTTAGAATTCCAGTGGAATTCTACTCCTGGCTTGGTCAACTCGTAGAGAGGTCTACACCTTTGTGAATGTTGGGACACAAACCGACGAATAAACTGTAACCTCCCGATTAAACCTCGGACTTCCCTCAAATTCTTGGGAGGTGGCATATCCCTGATAGCCTTGGCTTTGTCGGGATCTATCTCGATCCCTCTTTTGCTCACAATGAACCCCAGTAATTTACCTGACGACACACCAAACACACACTTCTTCGGGTTCATTTTCAATTGGAACTCTCTTGACCTTTGCAAGACCTTAGCCAAAACTTCTGGATGTTCCATCCTGGTCCTTGATTTCACCAATAAGTCATCCACATACACTTCCAGATATACGTACATCATGTCATGAAATATGGCCATCATCGCTCTTTGGTAAGTAGCTCCAGCATTCTTTAATCCGAACGGCATGACCACGTAACAATATGTTCCCCAAGGGGTAGTGAATGACGTCTTTTCCTGATCCTCTTCTGCCAAACGAATTTGATTGTATCCTGAAAATCCATCCATGAAAGAGAG
The DNA here is from genome assembly GCA_022559845.1 of Amorphophallus konjac. Lineage (NCBI taxonomy): Eukaryota > Viridiplantae > Streptophyta > Magnoliopsida > Alismatales > Araceae > Amorphophallus > Amorphophallus konjac. The sequence continues at coordinate 600,938,709 of CM040121.1, forward strand.
GGTTTCGTAGCCTGCCGTGTTATCAATCAGCACATCAATGTGAGGTAAGGGAAAATCATCCTTTGGACACGCGAGGTTAAGGTCCCGGAAGTCGATGCAAATCCTGACTTTCCCATCTTTCTTCATGACCGGGACAATGTTCGCCACCCATTGAGGATAAAGAACGACTCTAATGAACCTGGCTTTGTGGAGCTTATCGACCTCTTCTTTCATTTTCAAAGCCATTTGAGGGTGGAAACGTCTTAACCTTTGTTTTACCGAGACGGACCCTGGTTTTAGGGTTAAACGGTGTTCGACCAAGGTTGAATCCAGACCCGACATATCCTCGTAGCTCCATGCGAACGTGTCCTTATATTCCTTGAGAACCTCAATTAATGCCTCTTCTTCAGAGGGTGGTAGGTTGTCACTTATGAGGATGATCCTAGGGTCTTCCTCAGTTCCCAAGTTGACTTCTTTGGTGGATTCTTCTACGGCGGTTGACGGCTCGTCGAATCTCCTTATTCCACTAGCGTATGCGCCCGCCGCATCCTCATATTCTTCACCCTCATCTTCAGTGGGGCATTCTTCATCCGTGATCTCGTAGACTCCATACCCTTCATCAAATGCACAGTCGCCCTCACATTCTATTTCCGGTAGCCGGATGGGATTTTCTAGCAACTAGGGGATGGCAAGGAGGGCTTGACACCTGGCGGCTAAATCCAGAAGGAATCGACGAGGGATCTGCCTACCCTTGGATTTCTTCCTAGGTACTACCCGTGGGAGATGTAGGAGGTTTCCTCAACGAAGATGTGTTGTTGGGGAGTTTGAAAATTGACATTTTTTTTTTCGTTTTCATTTTTAATGACAAAGCAGTGAAAAGAGATTGGAGGAGAGAGAAAAGTGGTTATGGCTAGAGGATTGTGAGGCTCATAGAGCAGATCATGGTGGAAGACCTGGCGCGGGTTGAAAAGCCCGCCTAGGTATGTAGACAGAGAAGGGGATCTGGGAAGATCATCAGACAATTGTCTGGCCCAGGAAGAAGATATCAGCAAAGGCTGAGACGAGTGGATGGAGAAGATGGTGGCTAATGAGCCGTCGACGGCAATGTTGAGGACGGATGAAGATCCGTCGATGACAGAGTCCTTCTGGCGAGGACGAGGATAGTTTGGAACCTTGGCAAGAGTGGTAATATTCTCTGGTATTCCGGAGATCAATGGCGGTCCTTCAAGTTGCGGAGACGAGAGCATCCTTTCCAGTGCAACGGAAATGTCCCGTATGTCGAACCATTTGTTCCACTCGCATTCCGGATCTTTGATCTTGCCTCTTTTGGTGATCCTCGTACATTTTTCAGCCAAATATACAGCATGTGATCCCCCATATGCTTCTCGTGGGTAATCTCCCATCTGAACAACGGGCCCTCTGTTGAAGTGGTTTGATAGAGTCCATGTGAGGGGCTTCCAATCCGCCCTGAACGGTCCTTTGAAGCCTAGGCCAAACCTACGGTTCGGCCTAATTTCCTTTGGCAGTTTGAGCATACCCTGTAATTGTGCGCCCAGTCCTTTACCCTGTTGATAGCCGATGTTCCTCATAATCTCCCAACCTTTGGAGTGAAAAGGGAGACATGATGTTGCGGTTGTCCTGACCGACTCCTTTGGTGCTAGTGGAACGTGAGATGAATCACGTACATCCAGTAGTGACAATATGGGCCGATGAGACGGCCAAACAGAGGGCAGAGAGGTGTTGATAGCATCCACTGTGTGAAGGACAGGTGTACTGACCACTTTAATAATTCTCCCATTGTAAGGAAACTTCATGCACTGATGGTTGGTGGAAGGCACAACGTCCATGGCTTCGATGTAAGGGCGACCCAGTATAGCCTTGAATGTGGGGTCCATGTCGAGGACATGGAATTCCGTGAGAATTGACATGGGGCCTAGTTCTGCTTTCAGAATAATCATCCCCTGCGGTGGCCTTTTGCTATTATCATAAGCCGTGACCGTGATCGAGGAAGGTCTTATTTGTTCCTCGTTGACCCCACACAACTGAAGGGTGTCCATGGAGATCACATTTATGGACGTACCCGTGTCCACAAGACACGGGTTTATGGATACCCCATTAATTTTTATGGAAATGCACAATGCATATTTCTGGGCTTCCTTGGGAGCGAGCTCGTAGTTGTGGAACATGATGGCCGGTTGTGTGTCCGTTGGGGTCAGGGCGGTAGAGATCTTTTCTACAGGGAGGTCCTCATTCACCATGACCCTTTGAAGGTACTCCATTAAGGCTGCCTGGTGGGATGTGGATCTTTGAAGAAGCTCCAGGATGGAGATCCGAGCAGGTGTCTTGTCCAAGTGTTTCAATAGATCATACTGTGTTCCAGGGATAGCTCTTTCTGGTTGTTCTCCATCATCCTTCTCTGGCTGAGATTGCTCAGAATTCTGACTGTTGTGGGGGAAAACCCTGTGGAAAATCCTTCCACTCCGGAGCACCATTGCCTGCGGCTTTTGTACCTCTGTGGGGGTAGTAGTGGGTTTTAACAGGGGTTTGAGAGGTAGTGGTGGAGGAATGGTCGATGAAGCAGGGGTGATGACGGGAGCAGGGATTCTGATGAGGGGTTTGTTAGGTGGAGGCATGGTGGAGGTAGAGGGGATATTGTGCGGATTATGAAGGATACGGGGTCTGGAAGGTAGAGGTGGAGATGAAGTAGAAGTGGGTAGGGTTTGAAGTGGGCAATGATTTTGAGGTTGGCGATGAGTAATGAGTGGTTTTGAAGGCAGTTAGTGGTGATACGGTGGAGAAAGACGTGGTTATGTATGGTTGACGGATGATAAGGGGTTTAGAAGGCGTAGGGGTAAATGTGGTAGAGGTGGATGGTAAAGTGGGGGAGTGAGAGAAGATGAGAGGGTGTGAAGGCGTAGTGGAGAGTGTCGGTTGATAGGAGATTGGGGTACGGATGAGAGGGCGTAATGGTAGTGGAAATGGTGAAGGCGATACTGACGCGGGTTGATGGGAGAGAGGTGCTACCCGGGCAAGGCAAGGGTGTTGCGTGATGATAGGATTGGCGGTAGAAAGAATGGAGGTACTTTCCTGGTGCCACACCTGCTCTCTCCCGACTTCCGAGAAGGAGGAGATGGGGTTAACCTGATGATTGGGCTGTTGGTGCTCCGGTAATGGATTCTGGATTATGCCCATGTCGGGCTATTGTTGTGGGGCCTGCTGAGGCTGTTGTTGTTGTTGTAGTTGCTGCTGCTGCTGCTGTTGTAAATGCTGCTGTGGCCTATGAGGAGGTCTCCTAGCCTTAAGAGCCGCAACGTATCGTCTCATCTCATCCCAATTTATTTGATGTTCATCATTCATATCATGGATGTAATCTTTGAAATGGAAGCAGTAATCTACTATGTGTCCCGGCTGCCTGTGGTAGACGCAGTATTTGGAGGTATCAACATTGGGGGGCCACGCGGGCCTTTCTCTGGATAGGGCGAGTTGGTTTGATGCCATGAGGGCATTAAAAATGTCTGCTAAGGTTTCCGGCAATGGTGGATAGTAGGCTCTCTTGGGACCGAGCGGCCTCCTTTGTTGCTGTTGGGGACCATAGTTCCCCGGGGGTGGAACTTGGTTGTACTGAAGCGGTGGTTGTTGTTGCTGAGGTTGTGGTTGTTGTTGCTGGGGTTGGCGTAATGGAGGCATATTATCCTGGGGTGGATTATTTTGGGGTGGAGGACGAAGAGGGAAAGGACCTGGTTGGGGTGGAAGTCGGGGCATTTGTGGAGGCCTTGGGTTGACTGCATAGTTGGCATTGTTGACCGCACCCACTTGCTCATTTGTCACGACCCCTTATGTGGCTCCGCCCGAGACACCAGCGCCTATTTTTCTGACCACTTTGGGCTTCGGTGACTCAAACATGTTCATAATGGGGGAGTCTTTTAACTGAGTTTGGATGTACCGGGCCCTCTCATAGAGTTCCTCCATTGTAGTAAGTTTATTCATGACCAGGACGTGTCTGAACTGTGGGGTTGCATTAGACACAATCATCTTCACTTGTTCGGGCTCGGAGAGGGTATCCCTTATTCTTTCTGCCAGAGACCTCCATCTATCAGCATAGCGGACAAAATCCTCATCGGGTTTCATCCTTTCGGCCACTAGGTCGGTAATGGAGAGTGAGGGACCGACCCTATCCCTATATTTCTGCAAGAACCTTCTCTGGACTATTTCAAAATTCTCGGCCTCGCGGGGCTCCAAGGAATAGAACCACTCAAGCGCGGGACCATCCAATGATCTCCGAAAGAGGTATGCCAGGGACCTCTGATCGTTTTGCCAATAGGAGGATTCATACATGAAATCCTTGAGGTGAATGAAGGGGTTGCCGGTACCATTGTATCTGCGGTACGTGGGCATTTCGGAGGGAGGAAGATGAATGACGGGAAGGATTGGCAAAGCAACCTCCGGGGTGACTTTCACGTCCACCATCCTTCTCAGATTTTGAAACTGCTCGTCCATGCGATTGAACCTATTGAGGAGCGATTGGGCGAGCTCCTCTGGAGGTGAAGGTGGCACTTGCCACTGGGGGAGAAACTGTCTCCCGGAGACTTGAGGGGGGAACCCGGAATGAGAGGGAGCTGTCGGACTGCCTGTAGACACGCTAAAATTGACATTATTTTGAGTATATTTCATATTGCCGTGCAATGCCCCATTTGACCCTCAAATTAGCTTGTTTGAGTGGTTTTTCCCACTTTTCTTGAATTTCTCCTATTTTTCCCTCATTTCCTCCTTTTTCCTATTTTTCTGGATTTTTTGGGCATTTATCTCTATTTTCTGAATTCACGCCCTCATCAGGGGCGTGTTTTTGAAACACGACCTGATCTAGGGCGTGTCTTCCCATTTTATCTATTTCTCTCCCATTTTATCTATTTTTATGAATTTTCTGAATTCACGCCTTGATCAAGGGCGCTTTTTGATTCACGACCTGATTGAGGGCGTTTCTTAAAAAAGTGACGACCTCTGGAGAGGGCGTCAATTCCTGGCATTATCCAATTTTTGAAAAAAGAATAAATATTTGAAGAATATTAACTCACGCCCTATGATGGGGCATTTTTCAATTCACGCCTCCCAATGAGGCGTCTTTCACAATTTCTAAATAAAAGAAATGATTATTTCTAAAATTAATTCAGGAAGAAACGCCCTGACCCAGGGCGTGTTTTAAATTAACGCCCCTTGACAGGTCGTTAATTCTTGAATTGACGCCCTGACCAAGGGCGTGTTTCATCTTCTGACTTCGCAGCCCTTTCCCCAGAGAGTCCTTGCCTCGTTAGACTCCTGCCTTGATTTGGGCTCTTGCCCATTCTTATCCTTCCCCCTTATTGGACTCTTGCCCATGTTTATCTCCTCCAATTCTATTTTTAAGGTTGGATTCGAACGTTTCTTTCCTCCTCCTCTTCTGTCTTCTTCTCCTCTCCCCCTCCGCTTTTCTTCTTCTTCTGTTTTTTTTTTCTTGCAGGTTGTGGCTTCTATCGTTTGGCTGAAGGAGAAGCTGCACGTTACATCAAGCTTCATCTTTTGAAGGCTTCCTCCCCCTTGAACATCAAAGCCAACGCACAGGCTCCTCCTCTTTATTGTTATTTTCTTTTGTTTATTGCATCGTTCATATGCATGCATGCCCATCTCCTATTGAGTTTCTTTATTGCTCAACCGTGTTGAGAAAGTCACCCACAATGCACTCTTGCACATCTCCTTATTTTACCCATAGCATTCATCATATATTTTCCCACCCTCTTTGCATAGGGGTTTAAGGGCAACCACCCTTAAGGTGTGTTCTTCACCATATTTTCATGCTCATATTTTTATTTAGAATTTGATGCTACACTCACCATATTTCTAATTCATATTCTTTATTGGTGTTTGTGTCTTTTTTGCAAGGGTAATAAAAGCAAGAACTCTCTTCATCGGCCGGCCGATTTGAAGAGAAAGGAAGCACTCACATCCCCGCATCTTTTGAGGTACTTTTCGCGATCATTCCTCCCATGTTCTTATTGATTATATTTTTGAGACCTAGTGTCTCTGTCGATCACACACACTCCCCTTGTGCACCTTGTGCATATATTTTCCTCCATATTGATGATTATTGCATGTCTTTTCTTTGATATTTTCCTTAAGTGGAATTCTAATTAGGATCTACACCGCCGACAGTTGGCCCTGGCTGAAGCGGTGTGTGGGGAACAACGGGAGTTTGAGATTGTGACGGGAACTGGAATGAGGGTGGTTGTTGGCTCGCTTGTCCTTGAAGCGAGGGAGACTGGATGGCTTGTGCCAACGAAGGAGATGGAATGGCCTGCACGGACTCTTGGAGAGGTGCGATGGCCGGAGTTGATTCCTGGGGCGTGGGGGAAACAGATTTCCCCTTCAGGATGGCCTGGAAGGCCCAGAGCTGTTCAGAGGTAAGCTCCGTGTTGGCGAGGACACCCAGTAAGGAAGAGATATCCTATGGTGGGGACGTGTCCCCGGCAATAACCTGCACCTTATGCGAGAGCTCATGAGAAGGACCCGAGTCCATAACATAGACTCGCGGGTCGGCTGACAAACCACGACTAGGGTGGTTTTCCTCAAAAGACTCGTGAGCCATGCTCACAGTTTTTCTAGAACGCAAAAACATACACTAGCAAGCAGGTAGCAGAGATTATCAAACAAGTTGATGCCTTTACGCCTTTTTTGTGTTTTGATTTTGATGATTTTTTTGTGTTTTTAGCGAGATCCGAAGTTCACACAAAATGGGGACCCTAGTTTATTTTTGTTTCACCGCCGTGTCAGCTAGGGTCTCTCGTCTCACCACGAATGAAATGACTAACTTCGGGGAACTTCAATGGTACAACCAGCCCAGTGAACGAAGAGGAGATTCTTCGATGTCGGGGACTTACGGAGGTCCCAGTGGAGGAGATTCTAGTCCGTTGAGAGGAATTCTCAAACGGAGAGTCCTTCCTTCACCGGGAAAGGGTGATCCTCAAAAAAATGAAAAAAGGATAGAAAAGAGGGATGGATGCATGCAATGAAATGCTGACAGAGATATGGAGTGGGAAAACAACAGAAATAACAGACATGTAATAAAGAAACAACCAATCAAAACTGACAGTGCTGCCGTGAGCACAACGGGGGCGCGCGCAGGCGCCAAAGTGGAGAGGCACGGATGGTGCCGAACTTGCAAGGGTAGCCGAAAGGAAGCAGTAGAGGTCCCACCGTGATCGCCAATCTGTGAGCGACGTCACGCGGTTCGGGATGCGAAGAGGACGCGGAGCGCGCGGGCTCCACTTTTCTTTTGTTTGGTGTTTGTTTGCTGTAACACAGAAATAAGAGAAAAGAGAAGGGGCCATCACGGGAGATTGCTCCGGCGGGGCGAGCGTGACAAATGTGATATAGCAAGATATGGGGGTTAAATGGCCATAGCGGAAAGTGACTCGCCGCGACCTCGGGGGATGGGAATGGTGCAGAAAGTAAATAACAAGAATTGAAACGGCCATTGGGGAAGTGACTCGCCGCGGCCTCGAGAATATGAGCAAATAAGAAGATAGCAGAATATAAAGAGAATATAAAGAGCGGGAATTTAAACAGCCATTGGGGAAGTGACTCGCCGCGGCCTCGAGCATATGAATAGATAAGAATATGACAGGATATAAAGAGAATTTAAACGGCCATTGGGGAAGTGACTCGCCGCGGCCTCGAGAACATGAATAGATAAGAATATAACATATAAGAACGGGAATTTAAACGGCCATTGGGGAAGTGACTCGCCGCGGCCTCGAGCATATGAGCAGAATATAACAGAATATAAAGAGAATATAAGAACGGAAATTTAAACGGCCATTGGGGAAGTGACTCGCCGCGGCCTCGAGAATAAGATGTGATCGCCAGGGGCCGAAAGACCCCAAAATGAAGAAAGTGATCGCGCCTACCTCAAGAGCGGGAGATGGCGGGTTGCTTCTTCCTCCCCCTTCGGCCGGCCGACGGAGAGGGCTTTCCTTGGGTACCCTTGTAAAACAACGACAAATAAGTAACGAGTGGATTAGAAAGATGAAGGTGTAGTATTCAAATCCTTGCGATAAAAATAACGAAATGATGGCAAGACACACACCTGGTTGGTGTTGTCTTTTAAACCCCTCTCAGACTCGAGTAGGAGGAAAATGAGATGATGGATGCAAGAAGTATATAAGAAGAGGCGCCCTTATGAAGGGGGATAGATGATGCGAGATGATGAATGTAAAAGAACTAAGAAGAAAAGGAATGGATTGGCTTATTGGATGTGCCGATGGTGAAATCCGGCGGAGCTCCGACAGCGTAGAGATGGCGTAGAAGCGCGGTGGATGAAGACGACCTTCCTCTCGCGAGCGTGGGCACCCGAGAAGCCTGCAGAACCTCCACCTACAAAAGACCCCACGGGTTAGAAAATGACTCCGGTAGCCTCTGGGCTCCGGCAGCCTATCGGATCTCTTCGAAGCTCTCCCAGAACTAAGGGGGTGGGCCTCTATTTATAGAGCTATGGAGGGTGGAGGCGTCCAGGACCCTGGACACCTCCATCAGGGCCGAACTAATATTTTATTGTATTTTTATTTATTTTTTTGGAATACTTTTGTGGGGGCGTCCAGGGATCCGGACGCCTCAAACAGGTCCACCGAAAACCGACGACGGCCGCACGCGGTTTGGCACAACGCGTGGTTTTGTGAGCGGCGCCTCGTGATTCAGAAATGGGCGCGTCCAGCTGACTGGACATCTTCAAAATTTAGATTTTTTCACACACGACAAACCGTCGTTCGGTGAGCGGCGCCCGTGAGAGATTTGATGGAGGCGTCCAGGGGCCTGGACGCCTCCATAAATATATTATATTATTTTTTTATTTGTCTTTTTGTGCCAAGGCTGGCATTTTGATTTTTTTATAATTATTTTTATGGAGGCGTCCAGGGACCTGGACGCCTCCATTAATATATATATATATATATTTATTTATTTATTTATTTGTTTTTTATGCCAACTGGCATTTTACACACATTTTTTTATTTTTGTTTTTATGGAGGCGTTCAGAGCCCTGGATGCCTCCATTAATATATATATTTTTTATTTGGTTTGGGCCCTGAGAAAATAAAATAAATTAAATTAAAAACATGGGGGCGTCCAGGGGCCTGGACGCCCCCATTAAGACCCACCCGGGTCCTCAAATTAGGCGTCGGCGGCCGCCCGTCAGACACCCTTCCTGATTCCGGAACCTCCTGATGCGTCTGACTGGTGTTGACGCTATCCGAATGCCGTGACGGGACGATTCCGAATGCTGAAAAGGGCAGAAGAAGACCCAAGAAAAGGAAGCACTCGAGTGATTTAAAATGCGTAAGCCGTTGCGGGGCGTCGTATAGTAATATGAGACTTTCTCAGGAGGCGTCAAGAATGGCGTGTCTACAGATAGGAGATGTTTGTGTTGAGCCTCACACAGGGTGTCGACTCATTCTCAAAGATGTGAGACATGTTCCAGACCTCAGGATGAATCTGATGTCTGCAGGAAAGTTAGGTGAAGATGGCTACTCCACTACTTTCAGCCAGACAGGCTGGAAGTTGACGAAGGGTGCACTTGTGTTAGCAAGAGGTAGCAAGTATGGTACTCTTTATGACATGAAGACACGGGTAAGTAAAGGTGAGATAAACACCATGGCAGATGGTTCCTTGTCAGATTTGTGGCATAAAAGACTAGGACATATGAGCCAGAAGGGGATGGATCTACTTGTGAAGAAAGATCTCATTCCAAATATGAAAGGTACGCATCTAAGCCCTTGTGACCATTGTTTAATTGGCAAGCAGCATAGAGTTTCTTTTTAGAGAAATCACCCAAAAAGAGTAACTGACCTTTTGGAGTTAGTTTATTCTTATGGTCTGATAAATGTAACATCAAAAGGTGGTGCTTCTTATTTTGTTACTTTCATTGATGATGCATCAAGAAAAGTGTGGGCATTTGCAATGAAAAGTAAAAGTGAAGTCAGTAAGATTTTCAAAGTGTTTCATGCTGCTGTTGAGCGTGAAATAGGAAAGTCTTTGAAAAGGCTACGCACAGACAATGGTGGTGAATACATGGCTTGGTCATTGAAAAAGTACTGTATGAAGCATGGGATTCGGCATGAAAAGACTGTTCCCTATACTCCACAACAAAATGGAGTTGCAGAAAGTGTGAACATGACCATTATGGAGAGAATCAGGAGTATGCTCTCCAATTCCAAACTGTCGAAATCCTTTTGAGGTGAGGTAATGTGTACTGTAGTGTATCTGATCAATCGGTCTCCTTCAGTGCCATTGGATAGAGACATTCCAGAGAGAGTTTGGTCAGGAAAAGAGGTGTCTTATGATCATCTAAGGCTCTTTGGCTGCAAGGCATTTATGCATGTGCCTAAAGAGCAAAGATCAAAGTTAGATGATAAAGCAGTGCCACTCATATTTCTTGGATATGCCAATGATGAGTTTAGTTACAGACTTTGGGATCCAAAGGCAGAAACAATCCGTAGGACCCGTGATGTTATTTTTAGGGAGGATCAGACAATTGAGGACTTAGAGAAGTCTTCAGAGTCAGAGGTTACTACAGGTGATTTTCCCATGCCTGTAGTAGCAGAGCCTCAGGAACAGCTTGATGACCAAGATGAGGCTGATGAATATGTTGAGGAAGCTGACTCAGAGGCAGAAGAGCAACAGTTATATGACTTTCACATGGAAGATCATGTTGACCAGGGACAAGATCTAGAGGGGGAGCAACCATCTCAAGCATAGCCAACTGAAGGGCAGTATGGGAGAGGAAAACGGATCCGAATTCCTTCTACCAAGTATCCTTCTAATGAATATATTATGCTGACTGACAGTGGTGAACCAGAATGTTTTGCAGAGGTGCAAGTTGATATGCACAAGGATAGGTGGATGCAAGCAATGCAAGAAGAGTTAGATTCTTTGCATAAAAATCACACCTATGATTTGGTAGAGTTACCAAAAGGAAAAAGGGTACTGCAAAACAAGTGGGTTTACAAGTTAAAGAATGAAGGACAAGGACAAGTGAGATATAAAGTCAGATTAGTGGTGAAGGGCTACAGGCAGAAGAAAGGTATTGACTTTGATGAAATCTTTTCTCCTGTAGCAAAAATGTCATCTATAAGGGTGATATTAGGCTTGGTGGCATGTCTAGACTTAGATCTAGAACAGCTAGATGTCAAGACTGCATTCCTTCATGGTGATTTAGAGGAAGAAATCTACATGGCACAACCAGAAGGATTTAAAGTTAATGGAAAAGAACACATGATTTGTAGATTGAAAAAGAGTTTGTACGGACTGAAGCAGGCTCCTAGACAATGGTATCGAAAATTTGATTCATTTATGGTGGATCAAGGGTACCAAAGGACAGCAGCAGATCATTGTGTTTATATCAGAAATTTTTCTGGAGGTAACTTTATTATTCTTCTATTATATGTAGATGATATGTTAATTATTGGGCAAGACATTCACATGATTGGCAGGTTAAAGAAAGACATGGGCAAGTTCTTTGATATGAAGGACTTGGGATCAGTACAACAAATACTGGGCATGAGGATCACTCGTGACAGGAAGGCTAAGAAATTATGGTTGTCACAAGAAAAGAATGTTGAAAAAGTACTTGATAAATTCAACATGAAAAATGCCAAGTCAGTTAGCACTCCACTTGCAGGTCACTACAAGTTAAGCAGTGAGCAGTGTCCATCTTCTATAGAGGAGCAGAAGAGTATGGGGAAGGTACCATATGCCTCAGCAGTGGGGAGTCTCATGTATGCCATGGTATGTACACGTCCAGACTTAGCTTATGCTGTTGGCTTAATGAGCAGATACTTGTCTAATCCAGGTAAAGAACACTGGAAAGCAGTGAAGTGGATTATGAGGTATATCAGGGGCACATTAAACCATTGTTTATGTTTTGGTGGTTCTAAGCCAAAAATAGAAGGATTTGTAGATGCAGACATGGCAGGAGATTTGGACTCTAGAAAGTCCATATCTGGTTATGTGTTTACTTTTGTAGGGGGGCTTGTGTCATGGCAGTCCAGGTTGCAGAAGTGTGTTGCTCTGTCAACTACAGAAGCAGAGTACATTGCAGCTACAGAGGCATGCAAGGAGATGTTGTGGATGAAGAATTTTCTCCAAAATATAGGCCTTACACAGGAGGCTTATGTGTTACATTGTGATAGCCAAAGTGCTATACACTTAGCAAAGAATGCAGCTCATCATTACAGAACAAAGCATGTTGATGTTCGGTATCACTGGATCCGAGATGTTCTTGAGAAGAAGCTGTTGCAGTTGGAGAAGATCCACACAGAAAAGAATCCATCAAATATGATGACAAAGATTCTACCAAAAGAAAAGTACAACTTGTGCAAGAGTTTGGTAGGGATTACTGCGATTTAAGCAAGATATTATAGCAAGGTAAAATCCCTCTCATAATGCTGGAGGGGGAGATTGTTGAATATGTCCAGCCTAAATGAGAGGATGGTGGTAGGAGAGAGAGAATTGATTTCCATAATCAACTCTCCTCCGTACACCTCACAATGGGTTTTGTGGTCATTATTGAATGCTTTACACTATAAAAGGAGAACCCGTGCATGCAAGGAAAACACAACGAAGGTGACAAGAAAGAAGTCCCTTACACACATCGGTGAGAGAGAAGAGAGAGGAGAAGAGGAGGAAGAAGAAGTGAGAAGGGATGCGGCATCTCTGGGCTTCCTCGGATCTCTTTCCTCGAGGTTCTCATCTCGGATATCAACCCCAGAGTTTGACATTGGGGTCTCAGGTGTGTGGTTTCCATACTTGCGTGGAGGTTGTAATTCTCAATTTTATAGTCTGAGAGTATAGTCGGTGTATTATTTTGTTTTATTATAGTGGATTGGATTTGTCAAATTATTTTTTCAGTTTGAAGATTTTTACATAAAATCTTGTACGTAGTCTTTTTTGTATTTTATTTTTTTTGTAATTCTACATTTTGTGCTTGTGTGGTTGCCGAGTTTATCCTCAGTCGTTCACGCGGACAGGAAAAAGGATAAGTTTCCCGACGCATAGTACTAAGAGTGAAATCCTACTGGAAAGAAAACCTGCCGGCAATATGAGTGCTGATAACTTGAAAAGTCGGCCTTCCCTGTGGGGTTCTCGCGACAACAATATAAATCAATGGAGCATATGAAAGTTTAATCTCCTCACCGGAGAAGAATACGTACGGCCGGCTCGCCTTCGTCCGTAAAGGTGAGAGCGTGCAAATGAAGATTGAATGGAGGAGGAGCATTGGAAGAACACGAAATCTGGACAAAAGAGCGCTGAATCAGAGCGCCTCCCGTCGCTGGGGTAGAGGAGCAAGGGACATCTCCCGACACTGGTGTGGCTGTAACGACATAGCGCAACAACGTAGAATGCAAGAGTTGAGTGGCGGCTGGCTGGGGGGGCTTAACGTCCCCCACCCATCTAGGGACGGTCATCTCGGCGACGACTAGATAAACCTAGGCCGCGGGAAGACAAAGTCCACGAAGTACATGCTAACTGTCCAGGGTTGAGTCTCCCGGAAGACTCCTCCATTTTCTATTATCCTGTCACTTGCGTGTGGAGCACCTGATGGGAATGAATCCCGACTTATGTGTACGAATAAATCTAGAACGACCGAATAACGCAGCGGAAAAATCAATCGGAACACAACCACATGAACACCAAGGATTTACGTGGAAAACCCCTTTTCAATGCGAAGGGGAAAAACCACGGGCAAGCCACAGAAGAAAACTTCACTATGAACAATAATGAAAGTACAAAGGACTCAAATCTCTTGCCAAGATTTGAGTTTGATTACAAAAGAACAACTGGGATTCCAACAAACTAAACTCTCCTACTTGATCACAGCTTAGCACACTTGCAAACCTGATCTTCCCTGTAGTGAGAAACCTGTTCAGCTGATGAAGATTTTCCCTTGTTCTTCTTCTTCTTCTTCTGCAACACTTTCTTCCCGGAGCTACAGTAACCCCTCTTTTGCTCTCTTGATGGCTTCCTTGAAAAACACCTTGGATCTAGGTATTAGACCCCCAATAAGATGTTTTATACATCTAGGATGGTCAAGGGATAACCCAGGGACCAGATCCACCAAACCTGCCTAATCCCATGACTTTTGGATTAAACAATCCAAGTAAAAGATCTGATTTCGGACTTGGAACAAAAAGGTCAACTTTGGCTGCCTCGGGGCTATCGGTCGACCGGACCTACATTGGCGGTCGACCGGAAATTCTCAGACAACCGGGACTTAGCTCCCTGGGAAAACCGGTCGACCGGTAGTGTCCGGGCGGTCGACCGGTTCCGGTCGACCGGAAATCCCGTCCGGTCGACCGGAATGGGCTGAATGCCCAACAACCTCCCCCTTCAGCCCATAAGGGAGGCTACCCCGTGACTCCTCAGTGTGTAGTCATGCCGACCAGGCGTCGGCAAACCTCTTGCCTTTCTTTTGGCAAAGTCTTCGTCAACATGTCTGCCCCATTGTCATCTGTGTGAACTTTCTGAAGCTTCAGTTGCTTCTCTTCAAACACATTTCTAATCCAGTGATATCTGACATCAATGTGTTTTGACTTGGAATGAAGAGTTGGGTTCTTGCACAAGTGGATGGCGCTTTGGCTGTCACAGTATACCACATAGCTTTCTTGTTTCAGCCCCAATTCATGTAAGAATTCTTTCATCCACAGCATCTCTTTGCAAACCTCTGTAGCAGCAATATATTCCGCCTCTGTGGTGGAGAGCGCAATACACCTTTGCAACCTGGATTGCTATGACACAGCCCTCCCTGCAAAAGTAAGAACAAAACCTGATGTGGACTTCCTTGTATCAATATCTCTCGCCATATCTGCATCTGTGTAACCTGTGAGAACAGGTGACCCGCCCCCAAAACTTAAACAAATTTTGGAGCTACCCCTGAGATATCTAAATATCCACTTCACTGCTGCCCAGTGTTCCTTTCCTGGATTTGCAAGAAATCTACTAGCAACACCCACTGCATACGCTATATCCGGCCTCGTACATACCATTGCATACATCAGACTTCCGACTGCTGAAGCATAAGGGACTTTCTGCATTTTCTCCTTCTCCTCTTCATTTGTTGGACTTTGCTCTGAGCACAACTTAAAATGACCTGCAAGAGGAGAACCAACTGGCTTTGCATTGCTCATACTAAACCTGTCCAATACCTTCTCAATATATTTCTCCTGTGACAACCATAATTTCTTGGCTTTTCTGTCACGAGAAATCTGCATGCCTAGTATTTGCTTTGCTGGCCCCATGTCCTTCATTGCAAAGGACTTGCTAAGTTCCTTCTTCAGCTTGTCAATCATAGACATATCTTTCCAAGGATAAGCATGTCATCAACATATAGTAAGAGAATAATGAAATTCTCACCAAACCATTTGATGTATACACAATGATCTGAAGCCGTTCTTTTGTATTCATTTTCAGCCATAAATGAATCAAACTTCTTGTACCACTGCCTTGGAGCTTGCTTCAGTCCATACAAGCTCTTTCTCAATCTGCAGACAAGATTCTCTTTACCCATGACTTCGAATCCTTCTGGTTGCTCCATATACATTTCCTCTTCTAAATCACCATGGAGGAAAGCTGTCTTCACATCCAGCTGCTCAACCTCCAAGTCCAGGCTAGCAGCAAAACCTAGAGCAACACGAATAGAAGACATTTTTACAACAGGAGAAAAAATTTCTTCAAAGTCAATACCTTGCTTTTGATCAAAACCTTTTACAACCAATCTGGCCTTGTATTTTGGTTGAGAACAATGCTCATGAGTCTTCAATTTGAAAACCCATTTATTCTTCAATGCCTTTCTCCCCTTTGGTAGTTGTACCAAATCATATGTGTGATTCTTCTGCAGAGCATCCATCTCTTCCTACATACCTTCTAACCACTCATTCTTCTGCTCACTTTGCATTGCTTCTTGGTAACACTCCGGTTCACCTGCATCAGTAAGCATTACATACTCATCTGTAGGATACCTTTTGGAAGGCTGATGTTCTCTGGAAGATCTTCTCGGCTGAGGTTCTATAGGAGGTTGCTCCTCATCTACTTCCTGCTGCACATGTTCTGCAGGTAAGTCAACATATGCCTCTACATCATCTTCCTGTTGATCTCCCCCATCACCCTGACATATTGGAGGGGAAATTGGATCACAATCTGCTAAGCCTTCTTCAGAAGCCTTGGCTGGTACCTTTTTCTTGAAATCTTCAAATGTTTGATCTTCAAAGAAAATCACATCTCTGCTTCGGAATAATTTCTGCTTTACTGGATCCCAAAGCCTGTAACCAAATTCATCACGTGAGTACCCAAGAAAAATACATTCTTTTGTCTTACCATCCAATTTGGATCTTTCAATGTCTGGGACATGTGCAAATGCACGACAGCCAAACACTCTCAGATGCTTGTACAAGACATCTTTTCCTGACCATACATGTTCAGCAACATCACCATCTAGAGCTGTACAGGGTGACAAGTTGATCACATCAACTGCAGTCCTCAAAGCCTCATCCCAAAATCTTTTGGGTAGCTTGGCTTGTGAGAGCATGCATCTGATCTTTTCCATGATGGTGCGGTTCATCCTCTCTGCAATTGCATTGTGCTGAGGTGTACCAGGAACTGTCATCTCATGCTGAATGCCCTGTGACCTGCAATAAGCATTAAACGACCCTGTATACTCACCACCATTATCTGACCTTATGCATTTCAGCTGTCTCTCTGTCTCCCTTTCAACCCTGGCATGAAACTCCTTGAAAACATCAATAACTTGATCTTTAGTCTTCAAAGCATAAACCCAGACTTTCCTTGAAAAATCATCTATAAAGGTGACAAAATAAAGTGCACCACTGATACCTGGAACATTAACTGATCCACCAGTAGTTTTTATTTTTAAAGGACCACATACATCTGTATAGACACGATCCAAGGTATGCATCTTTCTAGACAATGCAGAACTGGTAAAGGAAACTCTATGTTGTTTTCCAGCCAAACAATCAATACATGAGTTCAGATGTGTACCTCTGAAGTCTGGTAAGACTTCTTTCTTGGAAAGAACCTGCAATCCCTTCTCGCTCATGTGTCCCAGTCTCCTATGCCACAACTCCATACTGGAATCTTTCTCAGTAGCATTCAACTGATCACCACAAGCTTGAATCTGCAACCTGTATAAGGTATGACATTTCTTTCCGGTAGCAACAATAAGAGAACCCTTGCTAAGCTTCCATTTACCCTTGTGAAATCTGCTATCATAGTCTTCATCATCTAACTTTCCAACTGAAATTAAATTCAGCCTCAAATCAACCACATGTCTCACATCTTTAAGTACCAACTTGCAACCAAGATTGGTCTTTATATGAATGTCGCCCATGCCAATGATGTCTGCCGTCCCATGGTTTCCCATCTTGACGACACCAAAGTTTCCAGCCTTGTAGGTGGCAAAGAGCTCCCTCCGTGGTGTAGCATGGTAAGAAGCACCAGTATCGATTACCCACTCGAGGTCCTGGCATAAGCAAGAAAAAATATTATCAGATGTAGACAAAATCAGATAATCATCACCTTGTGCTGTAGCTGTGACATTCTCTTTTGACTCTGCATTCTCTACTTCTTTTCCCTTTTTCTTGTTCTTCTTCGGTTGCCTGCACTGATTCTTGAAATGCCCCTTTTCTCCACAGTTGTAGCAAGTAACGTCCTTTCTTGGTCTAGACTTACTTCTGCTTTTCTGTGAAGTTCCTCTCCCTCTGGATTTTGACCTTCCCCTATTCTCTGAGACGAGTGCCTGTGAATCACTGTGAGAAATTCCTGAATTCTTTCTTCTCAACTCTTCATTCAACAAACTGCTTGTTACTTGACTCATAGAGACAACTCCATTTGGTGCAGAATTGCTGAGAGAGACCACCAGTGTCTCCCAGCTTTCTGGCAACGAACTGAGAAGTAACAATGCCTGCAACTCATCATCAAGAGACATCTTCATAAAGGATAACTGGTTAGTAATACTCTGCATTTCATTCAAATGCTCGGCAATAGAAGTTCCCTCTTTAAACTTCAAGTTGACAAGCTTTCTAATCATGAAAGCCTTATTTCCAGCTGTTTTTCTTTCATAAAGACCCTCCAACTTTTTCCATAGAGAGTGTGCAGAACTCTCAGTGGAAACATGATGAAAAACACTATCATCAAGCCATTGTCGAATAAACCTGACAGTTTTCCGATCTAACATTTTCCAAGCATCGGGTGTCGTTGTTTCGGACTTTCCACTATCTCCTAGCAACGGACCATACAGATCCTTGCAATACAAGAGATCCTCCATTCTTAGTTTCCATATCATCCAGTTGTTTCCATTTAAACTGATCATACGGGATGAGTTACCGGCCTCCATGTTCATACACAAATAATCAAACTGATCTAATAACCTGTAGGGTGGCTCTGATACCAGTTGATGGGAATGAATCCCGACTTATGTGTACGAACAAATCTAGAACGACCGAATAACGCAGCGGAAAAATCAATCGGAACACAACCACATGAACACCAAGGATTTACGTGGAAAACCCCTTTTCAATGCGAAGGGGAAAAACCACGGGCAAGCCACAGAAGAAAACTTCACTATGAACAATAATGAAAGTACAAAGGACTCAAATCTCTTGCCAAGATTTGAGTTTGATTACAAAAGAACAACTGGGATTCCAACAAACTAAACTCTCCTACTTGATCACAGCTTAGCACACTTGCAAACCTGATCTTCCCTGTAGTGAGAAACCTGTTCAGCTGATGAAGATCTTCCCTTGTTCTTCTTCTTCTTCTTCTGCAACACTTTCTTCCCGGAGCTACAGTAACCCCTCTTTTGCTCTCTTGATGGCTTCCTTGAAAAACACCTTGGATCTAGGTATTAGACCCCCAATAAGATGTTTTATACATCTAGGATGGTCAAGGGATAACCCAGGGACCAGATCCACCAAACCTGCCTAATCCCATGACTTTTGGATTAAACAATCCAAGTAAAAGATCTGATTTCGGACTTGGAACAAAAAGGTCAACTTTGGCTGTCTCGGGACTACCGGTCGACCGGACCTACATTGGCGGTCGACCGGAAATTCTCAGACAACCGGGACTTAGCTCCCTGAGAAAACCGGTCGATCGGTAGTGTCCGGGCGGTCGACCGGTTCCGGTCGACCGAAAATCCCGTCCGGTCGACCGGAATGGGCTGAATGCCCAACAGCACCTGGAAATTAGTTAATGTCAGGAATTTATAGGTTAAAACCCTCATCTCACGTCATCGCGGAAAGCAGGATTTGAACCAATGAACATTCAGAATGGAGGAGAGTTCACTTACATCCGCAGCGTACCTTTCCTTCCAAGGGACATCATAGGATGAAGACAACTAAGAAAGTTCAAATTAATGTAGAAAGAATACAGAGGATGGAGTGAACAGAATGATGACGAAGAACTGCGTTTTCTTTTTATTTTTTGAGGTTTCCTCGAGATTAACTTTGGATTATCTCCGAGTAACTAGATTTTTGATTTGACGGTCTTAAGTTATCTAATTAATTGAGTTAAGGAAGTGGGCATGTCTCACCTCCAGGGCATCAAAGTAAAAATGAGTTTAATGGAAACCTACCCCCTCTGAATTAACTCATCGTAACCCTAATTAACCTCCAAACATAGAAAGTAACTAAAGATTTTTCGAAAACTAAATGTGCGATGTGTTAAAACTTTATTTAAAGCTGACCGGAGAGTGTGGGTCTAATCACATATATACCTCTAGAAGTTTGTATATAATGTTCTATACCCTCATATTTTCGTGTTATCATTAAACCCTCGTATTAAAGATTATTGTTCTGTTACACCCGTCGCACTCTAACGCAGTCAAAGTTAACAAAACATGTAAAATATAAGATTACAAAGGATATACAAGATAATAAGAAAGACCTTAGGGGTACATATGATATTAATTTAATTGTGTGACATGATTAATCAACCGCAGATCAGGGTTTGCCGACCCGCCAGACCTGGCCGACCCGGTCTCGACGCGGGACGGGTCGGGTCGGGCGGGTCGCACAGCGACCCGATCCGCCCCTTTTGCTCTCGACGCGATTTTTTGCGAATTTTTTTTAAAATTTTTAATAAATTTATTTTGAAAGATTAAATATTATATATATTTAAAAATATTAGAATGTAGAGTTTATTTATGATAATAGATTATCCATGCTACATTATACATAATAAATTATATAAAAATTACATATTACACTGCTTAATTAAACATCCTATTATATATAATACATAAAAATTTATTTTAATTACTAAATATGTAAAAGGAAACAGTGATATAATAATGGCATTCATTCATGAAGTATAAAATACAAAAACTCACTAATCCTCGTCCATGTGTGAAGCCCGAATCCCAAAACTCACTCATCCTCCTCATCTGTGTAACCCGAATCCTAAAACTCACTAATCCTCATCATCAGTGAAGCCCGAATCCCAAAACTCATCATCAGATACATGAGACTGATCACCCGTATAATCTAACTCTATCCTAGTGGGTGGAGGTACATGTGGGTGGGACTGAAAATATGTAACCATCTGCACAAATGATGGGTCGTGTGCTGCGGTGGAGGGTATATGAAAATCTGTAAAAAAAGTCCTCACTACATCTATAGCTTCAATTCTATCATGTGCTACTGGTGCTGGTGCTGGTGCTGGTGCTGCTCGAACTCTGGACGTGGAGGAAGATCCTGCTCCGCCCTGTGCTCGTGGTGGAGGTACCCGTGACGTAGAAGAAGATGTCCTCGGTGTGCTACGAGAACCGTATCTATCCTGTAACTGTGTCCGAAAGGAATGTCGAACATCTCCCGGAACTCGGTCGCATGCACGAACATCGCGTCCCACTCCCGCAAGGTGCTCCGCAAACCTGTGTATGCCGGTGACGCGATGTTCGCAGTATCTACAGTGCACATGTCCATCACCCTCAACAGAGTATCCATGCTCCCACGCAGGGTGACGCCGTCCGTCCATGATGACCTGCAAATGATGTAAAAGTTTACATTAGTGATTTCAATGACAAGTACAGAACTCTATATATGAAGAAATCTGCAATTAATTATTAGTTAGTTATAAATGTAACCAAATGATACATACTAATAAAGACTATGGACCCAAACTGGGCCAGTGCCCATCTCCAAACAATCTGACATTAAATGTGGTCCGCAGATAGGACAGATAGTCTTCATAGCGCATTGAACCTGAATAGTTCTCCCAGTACATGCGTACGTAGTATTCATACTCCTGCGAACCTTGTGCGTACACGACCTCTACTGACGTAGCTGTGGCATAAGGATATGGATACGATGGGAAAAATGAACTACTGTTATCTGAGTCGCCATGATACATCGACTGCTGCGGCCATGACCGTCCATACGAGCCTCCAGATCCCTGGGAGTCATGTGTGCTCATCCTCTCAAAATCAGACAACATGCCTTGATAGCTTGTACTGTCTGCAACCGAACTTCCATAGTAGGGATCCCAATGATCAGCTGCCCGTCTCGTCCCTGCGGGTGGAGCCGTGGTCCTCATCTTGCGTGGCATGTGTGAAGTGCTGCTCCTCTGTCCATGCACCATGTTGACGGCCCCCACGACCTCTACTATGACCACTGCTGTACTCTCTACCACCAGCACTAGTATTCTCACGAGGACTCCGTTGGTCACCTTGAGAACCACCACCTCCATGGGATGAAGATCCTGTGGGTGTACTATCAGCATCGGAGTCATGACTCCCACTAATGCGGGGCTCAACAGAGGGCTCGGGAGTGTCGTCATCTGCATTGGGATCTAATGTCTCCATGTCTGCAATATCTATCGGATTTAATGGTGGTCCCTTGTCCTTCTTGCTCGTGAATAATGTGGTCCATGATGATTTTTTCTTCTGTGGAGCAGGGGGCGGCATACATGCTGCATGTTGTGTCCCTCTAGATGCCTGAGAAGCAGAAGCCTGCTTAGATAATTTTTCAATTTACTTTCTATTGTGTAAGTCTGTACGTATACCTGAGAAGACTGATTGGGTGCCTTAGCCTTAGATGTTGAGCGTCGGGGCGCAGCAGACTGAGATGGTTGTTTCGATGCTACCGAAGACTACACAATTGAAAGAAGAATATATTCAATTACCAATGAATTATATATTAACAAATGTAGAAATGGTAATATAATTTCACCTCTCTAAATGAGGAACTTCCCCTAGCCTCTCTTGAAGTGGATAACCTTCTTGGTTCCGCAGATATTGAATGCCGCGGTGCAGCAACTCGGGACCACTGTTCTCCCGCAATGTTGTCATTTGTCGGACCGACCTGTAATATATTTCTTACATCATCATACATCAATCTATGACCACGCTATCTAATGAAATTTACGATTCGATTTTCATGTATTAATTCACCTGAGGTGGCGCTTGACGCTCAAAAATTGGAGGTTGTATCAATCGCTCCCATGCTGTATCATCGTACGCATACGATGTGTCTCCACCACCAATGACGAGGTCTTCATCTAAATTAACTTCATCATCACGTCCCGTTGCTGACTCGTCACCACCCAAATGCACATGGGTGTCATCTCCCTCCCCCACTGCCTCTTGTACAGCCGATGCGAGAAAAGTATTAGGCCGTGGTGTCTCGCCAGGTTCTTCAGCCTCCTCATCCAATTCTGCCTCACCATGCTCTGTTGTGGCTCTTGCAACCCATGCTACCATAGGGTCATCATCGTCTCGCAAGTACACAGCATCCGTTGGGTCGTAATCTCCCTCTCCTCTCCTTGTATCCATTTGTACATGCCGGACCTTTAGCCTCATGTTGTAATGAACATACACCATTTTGTCTAGCCTGCGGTGTGTTAGCCTATTCCTCAGCTTAGTATGCAAGAAGGAGAACGTCGACCAATTCCGCTCACACCCACTCGACGAGGATGTTTGCGATAGAACTCTCATTGCGATCTTCCTTAATACGGGTGCACTTGTGTCGTAATTTAGCCACCACTCAGCTGCGTTTAAGACAGATCACGTACAATATAATAATTAGATGTAAAAATTACTTCTCGAGATATAGAAGGTACATTGTGAAGACACATTACCTGGATCGAGTCTATCACGACTGGCCATGGCATTAGGTGTCGCAAATGAACCAATTCCCTCTCTAAATATTTTCATCTGCATTATCAAAAAATATGAAGTGTATATTTCATTTAATATTGTCAATGTTAAAATATCTAATTATACCTCATTCAACGCATCAGCAGCATCTGTTGGGGTGGAAGACAATCGGTCTACCACAATGTTGACCGATTCTATCAACGTATCGTCATAAGCAAGGGCCCGAGCATATTGGAAGGCCGGATGTAGATAGTACGCTGCAATCGTAAGATAATGAATTACATATTAGTATCAACTAAAAATCACAGCTCATTGATTGGACGAGAATGTAAGTGTTTACCTGCCATGTGAAGATCGCGGCTCATTTGTCTGTCCCATCTGTCCTCCACAATCTCTAGAATGGTGGGTCCATATTTTTTGGACGTTGTAAGGATCTTCCGCTTGGCTGCTTCTATTTTGCTGTACACCAACCCCATGGTTGGTACTCTATCCCCATCCACGCATCGTAGAACCTCATACAGTGGCTCTATCAATGACACTAATACCTTCACTCTATCCCAAAAATTCGAGGTGTTGACAATCCCCTCGACCTCCGCCCCTTCACGTGAAGCAGCAAAAGAGGAACTCAGCCAGGTCTCACCTCTAAACATTTGCTTCAACCCATCTTTGTGCTTCAATAGGCTCTGCAATGCGATGTAGTTGGTGGCAAATCGTGTGATGCCAGGCCTCAACAGTTCGCCGGCACAGTGCTCCCTCATCCATGCCAATACAAGTGTATGGTTGTAGATATATTTCGTGATTTTTTGTGCCACCTCGACCACAGATTTTACCATACGAAGCTGCCCAATCTCCTTCAGCATCAGATCTACACAATGTGCTGCACAAGGGGTCCAGAAAATGTGCCGTTTTTTCTTCATTAGCTCCTCCCCAGCCTTCTTATAGTTCGACCCATTATCAGTCATCACTTGTACAATGTACTCCTCCCCAATCTCAGTCACCACTTGCTCCATCAATGATAAAATATATTGGTGACTGTGAATTTGACCAGACGCATCCACTGATTTGTGAAAGAATACCTATCTGTCACAATAAACAAGGAAGTTGATCAGGCTAGATTTTGTGGTACCTGACCATCCATCACACATCAGTGTGACTCCGTACTTTGTCCATTTCTACTTGAATGAGTCAATGTAACTCTTGATCTCAGCAACTTGTTCATCAAGGTATACGCCAGCCAATTCTCTCGCTGTAGGTGGCTGCACGTGTAGCCCAAGGACCTGTGCTTCCTGAAACATTGGCTTGTAGTAAGGGCTATTGGCTGCATTGAAAGGCAGACCCGCGTGATGCCACCATTTTGCAACAGCTTGACCAAGTTTCTATTTAGGTCCCTTCTGGCCATACGCATCGTCCATCCTCGTTTGCTTACCATGCTCTCGGGATAGTGCACCGGGCTCCACATCTTCAATGTTGATCGATTGTGTCCTTTTTCTTTGTGTCCCCGAGTCACCAGTCAATAAACTCCTTATGCCTCGTGATTGTCGAGTCGTAGATGAACCACCACTCCCTGATGCTCCGGTCCTCGTCGCCTCGCGACTACGGACTACAGTCTCCTCGGGATGTCTTGACTCTTCCCTGCTCTGACATACTGCCTCACGAAACTGGGCTTCGTATGGATCGTTCACAGTGACATACACATCAGGCTGCTCAGTACGTGCTTGTTCGTCTTCGTCACTGGGTGTCCATGCACATTCCTCCTCGTTGCTGCCACTTGGGCGCCCGCTCACTGCCGCTTGATCCCTTTTCTTCTTTTTTCCCTTTTCTTGCATCTCAGCTCTCTTCTCCCGCAGGTGCCTAGCCATTGCAAGTTTCACATCTCTAGGTATATGGGTACACCCAGCAACCTCAGAGTATCCTGCCCCGGCTCCTCCTGCCAAATGCTTCTTCAACCGAGACACCCCTCCTCCCCGGTGTTCTATTTTACAATAGTTACAACGCCAACACCTACGGTTGCCATCCAACAAAACTCCGTGTGACCACCCAATATCATTTGTTCGTTCTTTAGGAGCCATAGAGTGTTATCTCCTAAAATTAAGAAATTCAAAATATGAAATTATATTATTTCCCATCTACAACTAACAATGAACAGAATTTTATTATTTGCGTACCATGCAAGACTAAATTCAATATTTAATACATCTTCATATAATTTAGTTCAAAATAATATCATTATTTCTATAACATACAAATAAGGTTAATATTTATAATTAATACATATACTGTAATATCCCGGACCTTTCGGATCCTTCTTCGTGGGTTCCGGATCTGGTTTTCGGAGTGTCCAGCTCTGTTGTGTCTGAAATTTCATTTCGGACATCTTTCGTGTTCGGATCGGCGCGATCCGGAGTCGTTTCGGAGGCCCGGAGGCGTTCCGCGGCTTTTCCGCGCGTGTTTCCCGATTTCTGGCGCGGGTTTCGGCTTTTCCTTCGGACGATCGCTGCGGGTTAACTGGGCCGTTCACCCAGGCACGAGTGGTACCGTTGCGATCGGTGCGTTCCGAGGATTCCGGAAATATATTTTTCTATTTTCTGGTATTTTTCCGAAAATTCAGATTTTCTATAAAGCCTAATCCTTTTTCTTTTCTTTTTCCCTTTTCTCTTTCTTCTTCCTCTTCCTCTCTCTCTCGCGACCGTGAGCCCCCCCTCTCTCTCCCTCTCTCCCATTCGGACGCGGCGAGCCCCTCTCCGGCTACGGACAGCGGCGGGGCGACGGCGCGGACGCGTGGGCGACGGTGAGGCGATCTCGTGGGCGTGCGGCAAGCGTGGGAAGCGTGGGGAGTTCGTGAAGCTTCGAGCATTCTTCGTGATTCATGCTTGATTCGGCGGAGCATTTGCTCCATTGAGGTAGGGTGACGTTCCTTAGCCTCACGCCGATCTTTTCCGCGATTTATAGGCCGCGGGGAGGCCGAGAGGGGATCGTTTTCCATGATTTGGGGAGAGCTCGCCCGATCTATGGATTCAATGCATGGATTCGTGTTTTGAGGGCCTAGAATCATGCTAGGGGTCCCCAGGGGTCTTCCCCTTTATTTTCCCCCTCTCCTATGGAGGCATGGGGGCGTGGTTAGAATTTTTGGGCGTTCTTACCGTTTTCGGCCGCGGACTGAGAACGCGCTATACTCCAGTAGCGCGTTCTTGGAGGTCGCGCTGCCCCGACCTAGCGCGTTCATCGGAGAAGATGAACAGGAGGCGGTTCCTATCGCGCTATGGGGTCATAGCGCGATCATCCTTGTCGCGCTAGGAGGACCTAGCGCGATGGTCCTTGTCGCGCTAGGGTTCCCTAGCGCGATGGTTCCTGTCGCGCTAGGGAGACCTAGCGTGATCTTCCTGTTGCGCTAGGGTTCCCTAGCGCGTTCTTCCGTGTCGCGCTAGGTGTCCCTAGCGCGATCTTGCCTGTTGTTGGGTGTTTCCCTTGGGCCGTGTGTGCGTCCCGGGCACCCCGTGGAGTTCCGTGACCGTGTCTTTGGTGTCCGGAGGTTCCGTTTGCCTCGGTCAGGCGTTTGACCGTGGGCAGTGCGTCTGTTTCTTCTCCGACCGTGGTCCCGTGGGCGGAGCTAGTGCGTGGGGTGATTCCCACACGTTGTCGGACTCGGACGTCGTTTTCCGTTAATTTGAGAGTCTACTCCTTCAGTGACCCTCCACTAGTCGTAGCCTACTAGTACGCGGGTGCTAGTCGCACCAGGGAGTGGTGTACGGGCCGACCTTTCGAGATGGTTTGTGGACCGGTTACCGTTGGACCCCACGTCTTGCAGCCAGAGTCCGGCTGAGGGGAAAACCGGTCAGAGGGCCAGACCTGGGACGCGTGGTCTGTGTGTGCACACGTGGTTGGGGGCGGTTGGACCCACGTCGACGGGCGTGACCCCAGCTAGTCACTTGTTTGTGTTTACTTGTACGGTGTTTGCGCCTCGGGTAGGACCTACCACGTCAGGCGGTTCACCTGCGGTGCGGTATAAGACGTCAGGGGACGCTACCGGCTGTGCTTCTAGTGGGTGGTACTCCTGTCGAGTACGGAGTGTCAGACTGTCAGTCGTGTGTTTCCGACCTTCGGGTTTTGGCGGTTCGACCGTTGAGTTTCGGTCTTCTCGTACCGTGGCACGTGTGTCGGTTTGCGTGCCGTAGGGTCTAGTTCTGTAGAGTACAGGGCTTTCCTTTCCGAGGTACTTTCCTACTGCTAGAGTAGTGGTTTCTCGTTTTTCGAGGTAGGGTTCGAGTGATCCCTACTGAGTCTTGTTCTGAGACTCATTCCCTGCGTGTTTTCACCGTGTTTCAGGTTAGGCGCCACCTTCGGGGAGCGCGTCAGGAGCGCAGCGTGGTGCGGGTGCCCAGAGGTAGTGCCAGAGGTCAGAGCCGGGGGATGCCCCGTGTAGCTGTACTTTTCTTTCTTGTCACTGTACTAGTCGTGGACTACTGTTGCTGTTGTTGTTTTCTTATTGTGGACCATGTAAATTGTTAATTTATTTCCTGCTTAATATTATAACTGTTTAATTTCTGCAATTATTTGTGATACTTGTGTAGTTTCCACACCATCCTTTTAACCCTTCCGAGTCTTCGGGCTCGTGGGTGGCGGTGCGAGTCTCGGGTTATCGGGCCTTCCTGGTAATCGGATTCTCGGGTCGTTACAGCTGGTATCAGAGCGCGGTTGTGGAATTACATGAGAATCATAGGTGATTGTAGTGGTCCACTAGTCCACAGCGATGATGTACAGATGACGCTGGCATTGGGCACCGTGTGTTTATTTTGACCTTGCCGTTTCCGTGTTTTTCTGTCTTTTGCTTCAGGAGCGAGTATGGCGCCGAGGAGGAGTTCTCGCTCTCAGCAGGGGCAGTCGGCTGGAGGTCAGAAGATCCAGCAGGGGGTCCAGAGGGACCAGGAGGAGCATAGTAGAGTTCCGGGAGCTACCGAGGCCGCGGATGCTGCGAGAGCTCCGGGGGCCGAGGATTTCTTCCGTGGCATGTACCATCTCATGTCTCAGCAGTTTGGCGGAGAGGCTGCTGAGGGCTCGTTTGTCAGGGGTGGGCCAGGCCGAGCGGTGAGGGATTTCATGCAGTTCCATCCACCTTACTTTAGCGGCCAGGCAGACCCTGATGCGGCTCGTGATTGGCTCGATGAGATGGAGCGGGTGTTCAGTTCTGCGAAGAGTGCTGCCGAGGACAGAGTTGTGTTGGCCTACAACCAGTTGCAGGGTACGGCTCGGAGGTGGTGGTCTTCCGAGTGGAAGACGTCCTTTCAGCTTCGTCCACTTGAGCAGATCGAGTGGGATGACTTTTTCAGTGCTTTCGAGCGTACGTACTGTCCAGATGTTGTTGCCACGCAGCGGATGCGGGAGTTTCTGGAGCTGGTGCAGGGTGACATGTCCGTGTTGCAGTACAGGGCCCGATTTGCCGAGCTGGGTCGGTACACACCTCATATCATGGAGCATGAGAGGGTGAGGACCGCGCAGTTTGTGCAGGACTTGAGGTTGGAGCTGAGGCACCATTTGATCGCGAATGGGGCCACTGATCTAGAGACAACGTCTCGTGTTGCGATTTCCCTGGAGATGGATATGCAGAGGACTCGAGGACCGATCAGCCAGGGGCAGTCTTTGTCAGGTCGCAGCCAGCAGTCGGCTACCCAGCAGCAGGGTTCCTTCCAGCATGCGATGAGTGGTTCAGGAGTGCCGGCACATGCAGCTTCGGTGACAGGATCTGCGTCCTTCGGCTCGAAGGTCAAGAAGTTCTTCAAGAAGGGGTTCGGCAAGAAGAAGTCCAGAGATCAGGGGCAGGCTTCATCGGGCAGTGTACAGCAGCCGATTCCTTTGCAGCGTCAGGGATCAATGGGTGGATCGCGAGGACCTTGTCCACGGTGTGGTGGGACCCACCCCGGCAGGCAGTGCACGGCGCCGATCATCTGTTTTCGGTGTGACCAGCCAGGGCATATGGCGCGTGACTGTCCTCAGAGGCCGCCGCAGCAGCAGGTTCCCCAGCAGCAGCAGCAGCAACAGGGACAGTATCCGCCGCTACCCAGGTCAGCCAGCGTGGGAGGCAGGCAGAGGGCTCGTGGCCAGATCACGCACTTGACCAGGGCAGAGGCAGTGGCGTCGCAGCTCGTGGAAGGTACCGTTTAGATTTTGGGTTGTGCGGCTCGGGTTTTATTTGATTCTGGCGCGTCTCATTCGTTTATTTCGGAGGATTTCGCGTCGAGCGTCGAGGAGCCGGTGACCCAGTTGTCCTGTGATTTGGCAGTGGAGTTACCTTCGGGTGATTTTATGGTCACTCCGTATTGCTTCGACCAGGTTCCGGTGTGGATCGATGGGCGGAGTATGCCAGGCAGGTTGTATGCGTTGCATCTTCAAGGATTACGACGTGATTCTAGGCATGGATTGGCTCGAGACCCATGGAGCGGTGGTGGATTGTGGGATGAAGAGGGTCTACTTCCAGCATCCGAGCAAGAGGACCTTCTATTTCCAAGGTATCCGTTCCACCTCTTCTCGATTTCTTATCTCTGCTATTCGAGCTCGTCGATTGCTTGATTCCGGTTGTCAGGGTTTCTCGCGTCCGTGGCTGTGTCTGACCGGATGGAGCCGAATGTCGAGGACATTGCGGTGGTGTGCGAGTTTCCCGATGTTTTTTTTGAGGAGTTGCCTGGATTACCTCCCCAGCGGGAGATCGATTTCGTGATCGAGGTTGTACCTGGTACGGGACCTTTGGCGAAGGCTCCCTACCGTATGGCCCCCGCTGAGTTGAGGGAGTTGAGGGCGCAGTTGCAAGAGTTGTTAGCCAAGGGGTATATTCGTCCTAACTTTTCCCCTTGGGGTGCGCCCGTGTTGTTCGTGAAGAAGAAGGACGGTAGTCTGCGGCTATGCATTGACTATCGGCAGCTGAATGAAGTGATCATTAAGAACAAGTATCCGTTGCCGCGGATTGATGATTTGTTCGACCAGCTTCAGTCTGCGCGAGTGTTCTCGCGGATTGATTTGCGGTCCGGTTACTATCAGCTGAGAATTCGCGAGTCCGATGTGGAGAAGACTGCATTCAGTACGAGGTACGGGCATTATGAGTTTTTGGTGATGCCGTTCGGGCTCACCAATGCCCCAGGAGCCTTCATGGACTTGATGCAGAGGGTGTTTCATCCGTATTTGGACTAGTTCGTGGTCATCTTCGTGGATGACATCCTTGTTTATTCGCGGTCTGCTGAGGAGTATGCGTACCATTTGGGTGTGGTGCTGCAGACGTTGCGAGATCACCAGTTGTATGCGAAGCTCAGCAAGTGCGAGTTTTGGCTCAGTGAGGTGCACTTTCTAGGGCACGTGATTTCTGGTGATGGCATTTCCGTGGACCCCGCCAAGGTTGAGGCTGTGATGCAATGGCCGAGGCCGAGGTCGGTGACGGAGATCGGGAGTTTCTTGGGGCTTGCGGGTTATTATCGCCGGTTTATCCAGGATTTTTCTCGCATTGCGACCCCAATGACTAGGCTCACGCGGAAGGATGTGCCTTTCATTTGGTCTGAGGAGTGTGAGCAGAGCTTCAGGGAATTGAAGAGATTGCTCACCTCAGCTCCGGTGTTGGTTTTACCTTCTGGGTCGGGAGGTTTTGTGGTGTGTACAGATGCTTCCGGCGTCGGATTGGGTGCTGTTCTGATGCAGCATGGTAGAGTGGTGGCTTATGCATCTCGGCAGCTAAAGCCCCATGAGGAGAACTACCCTACCCATGACCTTGAATTGGCAGCAGTGATCTTCGCGCTGAAGATCTGGAGGCATTATCTGTACGGTGAGAAGTTCGAGGTGTTCACTGACCATCAGAGTTTGAGGTATGTGTTCTCGCAGAGAGATCTGAACCTCAGACAGAGGCGTTGGATGAAGTTCATGAAGGACTATGACTTCACCCTGTCTTATCAGCCGGGCAGGATGAATGTCGTTGCCGATGCCTTGAGTCGGAAGGTTGCGGTCAGTACCTTGATGTTGAGGAGGTGGAGGCTCTGGGAACAAGTGCCCGAGATATCTTTCAGGCTCAAGATTCCCCAGGAGCCAGGGTTGGCAGTGCTTGCGAGTCTGACTGTCACTCCTGCTATCCGTCGTCAGGTGACAGAGGCTCAGCATGCGGACCCTGAGTTACCCCGGATTCTGGTTATGGCTGACGTAGAGCTTGGCGAGGACGGTGCTGCGAGGTTTCGTGGCAGGCTGTACGTCCCAGCCGAGGAGCAGGTTCGTCGTGCGGTGTTACGCGAGGCTCATGGGAGCAGGTACACTGTACACCCGGGTGCGACGAAGATGTATCGGAACTTGCGGAGGCAGTTCTGGTGGCCTGGCATGAAGAGAGATGTTGCCGAATTTGTGGCCAGGTGCCTGATCTGTCAGCAGGTGAAGGCGGAGCATCAGCGACCAGGCGGTACTCTCCAGCCCTTGGATGTTCCTGCTTGGAAGTGGGACCATGTGACCACGGATTTTGTGGTGGGGTTGCCGAGGACCCCGAGTGGGCAGGACAGTATTTGGTTGCTGGTAGATCGGCTGACGAAGGTGACGCGGTTGTTACCGGTCAAAGTCAGTTGGAGCGTGTCCAAGTTGGCTCGTCTTTATGTGGAGCGGATCGTGCCGTTGCATGGGGTTCCCGTTTCGATCGTGTCGGATCGAGATCCGCGCTTCACTTCTGGATTCTGGAGGGGTTTCCAGCGAGCTCTTGGCACGGAGTTGGCATTTAGCTCGGCGTATCATCCACAGTCAGATGGTCAGTCTGAGAGGACCATTCAGACCTTGGAGGACATGCTGAGATCCTGCTGCCTGGAGTGGCAGGGGAGTTGGATTCATCACCTACCGTTGGTGGAGTTTGCCTATAACAACAGCTATCATTCGAGCATCGGCATGGCTCCTTATGAGGCATTGTATGGGCGTCCTTGTCGGACTCCGCTTGATTGGTTTGAGGTGGGTGAGCGTGTTTTGACGGGACCAGAATTGGTGCAGCAATGTGTGGATGTTGTGCACCTGGTTCGTCAGAACATGTTGGCGGCCCAGAGTCGGCAGAAGAGCTATGCTGACCGTAGGAGGCAGCCTCTCGAGTTCGCCGTGGGCGATCATATGTTCTTGAGAGTTTCTCCGATGAAGGGGGTGATGCGTTTTGGACGGCGTGAGAAGCTGAGTCCCCGCTATATTGGTCCTTTCGCGATTGTGGAGCGCATCGGTGAGGTTGCTTACCGGTTGCAGTTACCTCCTGAGTTGGCGTCGGTGCATGACGTGTTCCACGTCTCGATGTTGCGGAAGTATATGCCCGATGACTCTCATGTGCTCGAGTTTTCTGTTTGGCCTGAGGTGACTCCAGATCTTTCTCTCCCAGAGTTTCCGATCTGCGTGGAGGATAGGCGAGAGCAGCGCCTGCGGAACAAGGTCATTCCCTTGGTAAAGGTCGTGTAGCAACGACACTCTGGTGGTGAGGCTTCGTGGGAACGTGAGGACGAGATGCGCCAGCAGTTCCCGTACCTGTTTGAGTGAGTCTTCCTCTTCTTTCCCCTTGGGCTGTTCTCAATTTCGAGGACGAAATTCCTTAAGGGGGGAGGGCTGTAATATCCCGGACCTTTTGGATCCTTCTTCGTGGGTCCCGGATCTGGTTTTCGGAGTGTCCGGCTCTGTTGTGTCTGAAATTTCGTTTCGGACATCTTTCGTGTTCGGATCGGCGCGATCCGGAGTCGTTTCGGAGGCCCGGAGGCGTTCCGCGGCTTTTCCGCGCGTGTTTCCCGATTTCCGGCGCGGGTTTCGGCTTTTCCTTCGGACGCTCGCTGCGGGTTAACTGGGCTGTTCACCCGGGCACGAGTGGTACCGTTGCGATCGGTGCGTTCCGAAGATTCCGGAAATGCATTTTTCTATTTTTCGGTATTTTTCTAAAAATTTGGATTTTCTATAAAGCCTAATCCTTTTTCTTTTCTTTTTCCCTTTTCTCTTTCTTCTTCCTCTTCCTCTCTCTCTCGCGACCGTGAGCCCCCCTCTCTCTCCCTCTCTCCCATTCGGACGCAGCGAGCCCCTCTCCGGCTACGGACGGCGGCGGGGCGACAGCGCGGACGCGTGGGCGACGGTGAGGCGATCTCGTGGGCGTGCGGCAAGCGTGGGGAGTTCGTGAAGCTTCGAGCATTCTTCGTGATTCGTGCTTGATTCGGCGGAGCATTTGCTCCATTGAGGTAGGGTGACGTTCCTTAGCCTCACGCCGATCTTTTTCGCGATTTATAGGCCGCGGGGAGGCCGAGAGGGGATCGTTTGAGCGTTTTTGGGTTTTTCCATGATTTGGGGAGAGCTCGCCCGATCTATGGATTCAATGCATGGATTCGTGTTTTGAGGGCCTAGAATCATGCTAGGGGTCCCCAGGGGTCTTCCCCTTTGTTTTCCCCCTCTCCTATGGAGGCATGGGGGCGTGGTTAGAATTTTTGGGCGTTCTTACCGTTTTCGGCCGCGGACTGAGAACGCGCTATACTCCAGTAGCGCGTTCTTGGAGGTCGCGTTGCCCCGACCTAGCGCGTTCATCGGAGAAGATGAACAGGAGGCGGTTCCTGTCGCGCTATGGGGTCATAGCGCGATCATCCTTGTCGCGCTAGGAGGACCTAGCGCGATGGTCCTTGTCGCGCTAGGGTTCCCTAGCGCGATGGTTCCTGTCGCGCTAGGGAGACCTAGCGCAATCTTCCCTGTTGCGCTAGGGTTCCCTAGCGCGTTCTTCCGTGTCACGCTAGGTGTCCCTAGCGCGATCTTGCCTGTTGTTGGGTGTTTCCCTTGGGCCGTGTGTGCGTCCCGGGCACCCCGTGGAGTTCCGTGACCGTGTCTTTGGTGTCCGGAGGTTCCGTTTGCCTCGGTCAGGCGTTTGACCGTGGGCAGTGCGTCTGTTTCTTCTCCGACCGTGGTCCCGTGGGCGGAGCTAGTGCGTGGGGTGATTCCCACACGTTGTCGGACTCGGACGTCGTTTTCCGTTAATTTGAGAGTCTACTCCTTCAGTGACCCTCCACTAGTCGTAGCCTACTAGTACGCGGGTGCTAGTCGCACCAGGGAGTGGTGTACGGGCCGACCTTTCGAGACGGTTTGTGGACCGGTTACCGTTGGGCCCCACGTCTTGCAGCCAGAGTCCGGCTGAGGGGAAAACCGGTCAGAGGGCCAGACCTGGGACGCGTGGTCTGTGTGTGCACACGTGGTTGGGGGCGGTTGGACCCACGTCGACGGGCGTGACCCCAGCTAGTCACTTGTTTGTGTTTACTTGTACGGTGTTTGCGCCTCGGGTAGGACCTACCACGTCAGGCGGTTCACCTGCGGTGCGGTATAAGACGTCAGGGGACGCTACCGGCTGTGCTTCTAGTGGGTGGTACTCCTGTCGAGTACGGAGTTTCAGACTGTCAGTCGTGTGTTTCCGACCTTCGGGTTTTGGCGGTTCGACCGTTGAGTTTCGGTCTTCTCGTACCGTGGCACGTGTGTCGGTTTGCGTGCCGTAGGGTCTAGTTCTGTAGAGTACAGGGCTTTCCTTTCCGAGGTACTTTCCTACCGCTAGAGTAGTGGTTTCTCGTTTTTCGAGGTAGGGTTCGAGTGATCCCTACTGAGTCTTGTTCTGAGACTCATTCCCTGCGTGTTTTCACCGTGTTTCAGGTGAGGCGCCACCTTCGGGGAGCGGTCAGGAGCGCAGCGTGGTGCGGGTGCCCAGAGGTAGTGCCAGAGGTCAGAGCCGGGGGATGCCCCGTGTAGCTGTACTTTTCTTTCTTGTCACTGTACTAGTCGTGGACTACTGTTGCTGTTGTTGTTTTCTTATTGTGGACCATGTAAATTGTTAATTTATTTCCTGCTTAATATTATAACTGTTTAATTTCTGCAATTATTTGTGATACTTGTGTAGTTTCCACACCATCCTTTTAACCCTTCCGAGTCTTCGGGCTCGTGGGTGGCGGTGCGAGTCTCGGGTTATCGGGCCTTCCCGGTAATCGGATTCTCGGGTCGTTACATATACATTAAATTTAAAATTATTTATCACTAATTAGATATTTATATTTACATCTCTAATTAAATTACATGACACATATAGATTATAAATATCTCTAAATAATTTACATTGTACATATAAATTAACTTTATAATTATTTATAAAATATTCAACACTAAATTTATATTTACATTAAATTAAATTACATTATGCAATTCAATTAACTAATATACATTATGCATTTAAAAATATTTTATATCTACAACTAATACTGATATTAATATCAATATTTTTCCAAATGTAATACTAAATTTAATATTTAATATTACATTTACATTAAATCTAATATTTAAACATGAATTGAATTACACATCAAAAAATAAATTTATTACTACAACATGAATTAAATATTATTTATATTAATTCTACAAAATGAATTAAATAATACATAATTAAAATGATATTTATACAACATAAATTAACCAAAAATTATCTTATTTATATAACATGAATTAAATAATACATTCATAATAATAATAAATAATATAATAATATATTTTCTTATATTTTTTAATTAAAAAATAAAAAAATTAAACAACCCCCCCCCCACCCTCCCCGTCCCCCACCGGAGCTGGGGGCGGCGATGCAGACGCCCCCCCCCCCCCTCCCCATCTCACCCTCCCCCCCTCACGGTGGAGACGCCCCCCCCTCCCCCCTCTGACGGTGGCCGGCCCCGGACGCCTCCCCGACACCGCCCCTCCCCCTCCCCGACCCCCGCAGACGCCCCCTCCCGCAGACGCCCCCCTCCCCCCTCCGACGGTGCCGCCCGCAGACGCCCGCCGCACGCCCCCCCCTCCCCCCTCTGTGCCCTCGACGCCCGCCGCACGCCCCCCCTCCCCCCTCCGTGCCCGCGACGCCCGCCGCCCGCAGACGGCCGCCGCACGCCCCCCTTCTCCCCTCCGACGCCCGCCGCCCGCAGACGTCACCCCTCCCCCCTCCGACGGCCGCAGACGCCCCCCTCCCCCTCTCACGGTGCCCCCGACGGCCGCAGACGCCCACCCTCACCCTCCCCACCCCCCTCCTCACCCTAAAACAAAAATTTAGGGCACCTACCTCTGATCACCGGTCGTCGCTGCTGTCCGGTGCCGTCCGCCGCCGTCCGCCGCCGCTCTGCACCGCCCACACCGCCGGCCACCGCCTTCCACCGCTGCACCGCCTTCCACCGCTGCGGATGCCAGACCCGCCCGCACCCGGCCCGCTATATGGGCGACCCGGCACGTACGCGCCGTCCCGCACGAACCAGACCGGGCCCGTCTCGACCCGCTCCGGTACGCGGCGGGACGCACGGGACCATGCGGTCCAGTGCGTCCCGGCCACGACCCACGGCCCGACCGACCCGGTCCCGGCCTGGGTCGGGTCGGGTCGTGCGAGTCGGTGCGAGACGCACCGGGTCGACAAACCATGCCGCAGATTATAATCTCCTTTTATCTTAATCTATCTAAAATAAACTAAGCAAATGGTAGATAACCACATAAGTACATGCGATGGAATACGATTATTATTAGAGTGTATATGATAATACGAATAATGTAGAGATATATAATAGAATATATAGGATTGTAGGGGCATAGATATAATTAGCTCTATCTTAAAACATCCGCGGTGAGGCCCAAAAAAAACTAATGGGCCGACCCAAGGCTTAAGGGCCTGGGCTGCACACCCACGTAGACGTGGGTCCGGTGGCTGGAAGGTCGGAACCGGCAGCCTGGACTGTGAACACGTCCATAATGGAATGGAATGGAAGATAGTCCCCATATTTGAAGAAAACACAGGAACCCTCCGGCTAGAATCATGGAGATCATCTTATTCGATACTTTACTTCTTCTCTTTCCTGACAGACGGCATGCCCTTCCCCTACAACCACTGAAATTTCATAGACTCGAGCATCGAAAGGTTTCCCTTACAGATCCGACTGAAGGGCTCGTTGATCGACTTCTTGTGCTCGTTGTGGCTACCGAGCTTGGACATTTTTATTTTTTGATTCATAAGGGATTGATGAGGCTTTAAGAATAAGAAAGTACCAGATATGAGACCCGTATCTTTTTCATGTTTCTCATTATCGAGACTTTCTTATTCCCCCAAGTCCCGTCGACTCCATTATTGACTTTGTAATTTGTTGTGCAACAAGTATGTACACATTTTTATAGGATTCATCTAATATCATATTATTCTCAGCACCTTGTCTCGTATGTAAGCCGAATTATCGACTATGACATGAATAATAGCGATTGAACTGTTGAGGGGCATGGAACATAAAAGCATAGTCATCGCTACTTGGATACAATAATATTAAAGTTGAGGTCCCCAAAATTCTGAACATTTCAAGGAATACAAAAATAACCATTCTTCTATTATAAAAGGAATCTTAATGGTTCTTTTTTTTAAAAAAATCTTAATGGTTCACTATGAAAGTACCCGTGCAGAAAATGACTGAAATTACGAGAACTAAGTAAGATGGAGTTGGTTCGTGAGCTCGTCAATCTTGGGGTTAGGTGGTCAGGAATTAGACCTCAGCTGATTCGAAGAATCACTACCTGTTCAAAGCCCCCATGTTAGGGTTGGGCCTCTCGACCGGCTTCCTTGCCTCTGACTTGTGATTTGTTCGGCCCAATCCGAATGCTGCCGCCGTGGTGTGGGCTTAAGTCTGACGCAATTGGGTCGTAAAGTCTTTATGGGCCCAAGTGCTAAGGCCATAAGATGGTTCGAGCAAGTAACTTATGAGTTGAGTTATACCCGCTGCACACCCAGGGAAATTGTGCACCTCATGTGTGCAGTGAATTTTTTTTTATTTTTAAAAGATTATCTTGACCTTAAGGCTCATCCACCTACAGATCCATACAGATACAAGGCGCACCTTAATGAGACCAATCAAACAATTTTTAAAAATAAATAATCATAACCAAGGATAAAAATAAAAATTAAAACATCATTTTTTTATTTTTTTAAAACTGTCTGATTAGGGTATGCTGGGGAGGCCAAAAATGAAAATAATTTTTAAAAAATACAAAATACAAAAATTTTGTTGCACACCTAACATGTGTAGTTACCCTGGCTACACAACAAGGATTGCTCAAGTTGAGTTTGGATCAAAGCCCATGTTGTTGTGTGACTTTAGCTTATTAGAAATTTGGGAGGAGGTAAAATTCCTGTGACTCTGAACTTACATTTTGTTTGAACTACGAACTTAGGATATGGGAATTTTACATATAAATCATTGCTACAATAGAAATTATATATTTATCATTTTTATATTTATATTTACACACATATCATTTAATCTGTCGATCTTGCCCGGAAAGATCATTCGCTCTATTTTTGATGTGTAAAAAGACCATTTAAAATAGTGCAAAAAGTCCATTCCCTGATACTCTTGACTTTTTCTTATGATACGTATGCAGATGTAGAAATAATATATTAATAATTGTTTAACAATAGTTTATATGTGAAAATCTCTTATGATTTTTCTATAAATTATTAGTAGGCATGTTACATATGCCACGCAAGAACAGTTGACTGCTTAAGTAGTTGAAGTTCTTTGCTGATTTAAGAATCTCCTATGACATGCAAACGTTTTTTGCTCAGTTATTCAAGTTTTGGTAATCTATTAATTTGATAAAAGAATGACCCAATAAATTTATGTGATTTTTACATGAAAATTATTGTTAGATATGAATTTATAAAAAAATTATTCTTAGAAATATATTAACAGACATATTATTAAGTTAATTCAAATAATACATAAATATTATTTAAGCGTGATTTTTTTTATAAATTTTTAACAAAAATAAATGATATGTATGTAAATAAATATGATATTTTTACACAATTTAGATTTACGCTGTGATATGTCTGCTAATATATTTCTAGAAATGATTCTTTTATAAATTCATATCTAACAATGATTTTCATTCAAAAAATTTTAAATTTATTCTGATTAAACATATATATGAGGAATAGTAGCATATTAATTATTGGACAACCAAGTATGCACATCTTGCACTATATTGGCATCCCACTATTTGATTTGAAGATCATATATATGTTGGGTAATATCGAATTCAAGTTTGACGTTTGTATTGGGATAGATTAAGGGTATCAAATTTAAGTTTGACAGTCTCAAGAAATTTCTAGGTGTCATCTCATCTTCAAATTAGACAATTAATGAAGAGAGAGTGCATATGTTGTGTCACACACCCTAGACCAATACAGGCCGGTGCTCTTCTATAAGTTTTATTTTATAACACAATTTAAAAAAATTACAATTGAAAGAGACTCACGCAACTCATTCTCGTTCATGAAAATCATTCTATATAGTAAACTTGACTTTGTTGCCGAATGAACACTCCCATTTTAATTAAGTTAACGAAGAACAAGCAATGCTTTCTTTAAGCACAGCAATGGGGAATAAATTAAGAATGTTTCCCAAGAGTGGGAACCAGATGAGTGAGCATCAGAGGACTTGTCATATTCAAAAACAAATAACATTTATTTGACAGTCAAACTGGTCAAGAGCTACAAAATGGTTGGTTGATTATGCTCAATGACTCTCCTAGATCACTACTTAATTAATCTTTCTATATTTTTCACTTCAACGTAAAGCCAGGTCTACTTTGTTTCCACATATTCTTCATCACACAAAAAAATGTCTCCATATGATATATTACTTCTGTTGAAGAAACAGATTCAAGATGGACTTCAATAGTGTATATATTACCTTGCCGGCGAGACAATATTGTATCAAATTGTAGCCTATAAACTTTCATAACTCAAAATTTAACTTATAACTTGGAAGATGTGTCTATTCGCATGAACATGATGGCTAACAACCCTTATGTTCCCTTTTTAAAGACGATGTCTTAAAAGGGTATTTGTAATTATGCACAGGGTTTATAATTCTTTGTTTGCTTCATGATCCTAAGTCTTAATTTTCTCAGCAGATGCTAATCTGAAAGCAAAATAAATAATACATGGTCGGATAGATGAGTCGATCGAGCCTTCAAGGAGTGGGATGCCCTCGGACAGCTTTTATGGTCTCTTAAATTTGATTGGACGTGTCACCTTTCCTTCTTGTCCACACGTTGCATTTTAAATTTTAGAGATTTTATTACATAAAAATTATTATTAAAGATAAATTTATAGAAAATTATTCTTAGAAATATAATAATAGATATATCACTAGGTTAATTTAAATAATATATAAATATTATTTAAGCGTGATTTTTTAATAAATTTTTAACAAAAGGAAGTGATATACCTGTGAATAATAATAATAATATCTTTACACAATTCAGATTCATACAATGATATGTTTGTTAATATATTTATAAAAATATTTTTTTATAATTTTATCCCTAATAATATTTTTCATGTAAAAAAGGGTCTATAAATTTGATCTTAACATTATTTTTTTTGATCGCATTCGGACATTTTTTTCTCTCCTAGCTATGTGAGGGATCATACTTAGAGATTTGGAAAAAGGGTCTTGATCGAGAATCTCACTTGTCTTCCCCCCCAACAGTGATCTCTCAAACAAAAAAGAAAAAAAACCCACATCCTCGAACAATTCTTAGGTGCTTTCCTATAATATTGTCACCTGCTCATGATTTACTCCTTATTATATAATTTCTTGAGATATTTTTTTTTTTACATTTTCACCTTTTTATGTAATGAGCGTACTGACATCAAATGCACTTTGTTCTCGCTACATGAAAAATACTTAAACCTAAAACAAAGAGTACAGAACAACAGTTTCTTTATTGGAGGGAGTTCTCTCTTACGATATCTATCGCATCATCCTCGACTGTTGCACGTCTTTTTCGTTGGAGATGTGATGAAATCTTCGGAGTGCTTTTAAAAGGTACATTCATTAAGACTTGCGGGACTGTACTTTTGTGTGTCGTGAAGTACAGTAATATATGTATTTTTTTCAATAATGTCTTCGTGCGTGGATGAGTGCCGTAAATTCTTAAAACTTAAAGTCTCACTTTGGTAGTAAGATTGTCGGAGGTTGTCGGGAGTTGCGTTAATTGAGGAGAGAGAAATCTCCACCTCTCCTTCACACAGTCACGACTAACTGACCCGGGGTAACATAATCGATCGTCCGGAGTCAATTACGCTATCCCTGCCCGATTATCAAAAGGGCCCTAAAGAATTTTATTGACTTAATGCAACATCTGTCGTTCTTAGTTTTGATTTCTACTCAATAACTATTTGGAAACCAAAATATAAGAATCTTGATTTTTTACATATATAGCCATAGATCTTATATAGTCATAAACAAATAAACTTCTGGTTTTAAAACCTGATTAAAGAGTAATGCTTTTGACGATGCTATTGATCGATCAATCAATACTTTTTATATAGGCTGTGAAACACTTCAAGCAAGATTTTTAATCTCCACATTTTTTTTATGGGGAGAGTGCATGGTTGATACAACTAAATTGTATTGAAAATTTTTTATCCCCCACATGCATAGAACAGTACTCAATATCTATGACACGTCGAACACAAGACTTTTCATCGATGAACCTATCAAGTGTTTTGCCCAGCACGCAAGAGACGCTTCGGCATCTCCACAAAGGAAAACGACACATCCTAATCGAGATGACAAGATTTGCCCACTTTGTAGTATTCAGCTCATTTTTTTCCCCCACCTTTATTAGATGTATATATCGTCGATGATTTTGGGTGATCGAAATTGAGCAAAATTTCAGTTAGCATCCACTTAAAGCTACGTCAAGATCTCCATTAAATGAAAGGTTTGTGCAAAGAAACTCGTTTACGTACGTCGGCTTGACATGGAAGAACTTTTCTTACAGAGAGAGATTGAGCTTCCCTTGTGAACATTAGAGTATGATCAATTCTTAAACAAATGTCGATCGAATTTCACTCACACAAAAGATACCCACCTAAATACATAGATGATTTGCATCAACTCTCTTCTGGGTTAGCTTTACATGTGACACTCTATTTAACATTGCCAAAGTTCCTCATGACTAGCAATAATGTAATGGAACAATATTAAAGCAAAATATGTATGAAGCTAGGTCGCACATTTTTTTTAAAAAAAGTAAAATATAAAAATCCAGTAACTTTTGAGATAATCTAGATATAAACAACTACTTCTGCATCAAAATGATAGTTTGTTGCTAATCTTTAGACGTTTTGCACAATTTTATAGTACCTTGATCCCCCCCCCATGGATGGTGAGGTATGTATACATTTGATTCTACCATAAATTAAAATAGCAGTTTCTCTTGTCTTTAACAGAGGCCTTAGAAAATGGTTTATTTTTTCCTTCTGTATTTTGAAGTGCTGAAATCAGGGAGTATATTTTCTCATTTTTTTTGGAATTCAGGAACACTTAATTTG
The DNA here is from genome assembly GCA_022559845.1 of Amorphophallus konjac. NCBI lineage: Eukaryota > Viridiplantae > Streptophyta > Magnoliopsida > Alismatales > Araceae > Amorphophallus > Amorphophallus konjac. The sequence goes on from CM040121.1 coordinate 600,981,263, forward strand.
GACAAAAATTAAGAAAAGTAAAGCACGTTTTTTAGTGAATAAACAGCTTCCTCGGAGCAACTAGGAGCTGAGGCCCAATCCTCCAACCAAAGATGGCTAAGACATCAAATGCATTACTTTGTGTACGAAGATGACTTCTCCACAACTTTACATGCAGGTATTGGACAACCTAATAAACTTAATTAAAAATAGGATTTTTTACATAAAAATTATCGTTAGACGTGAATTTGTAAAAAAATATTTTTAAAAATATATTAACATATATGTCACTGCGTAAAATCAAGTAGTGCATAAATATCATCGTGGTTAACTTACATTGACATGTGAGTGAATATTCAAAAAAGATTCTAATATTTTCATCAATTAGGTATTAAATGACCAATATATCTTCAGTGACTCGAAGCGACAGAGAGAGAGAGAACGATGAGGAGTAGGTGGGCTCCCGCCAATGAGGAGGGGTGACTCCGACAAAGGGGGCGACTTAGACAAGGGGGTGACTCCGGCGAGGGGGACACACACACACACACACACATAGAGAGAGAGAGAGAGAGAGAGAGAAGAGAGAGAGAGAGAGAGAGAGAGAGAGGTATGACGGTGTAGGTGGAGGGAGAGAGGGATTCGGCACCCAGGGGATGTGGATCCGGCTGCCAAGGGAGGGGGGTCCGACGGCCAAGTGGAGGGGGGTCTCTGACATCCAGGGGAGTGGAGGGGGTTTCCCGTTTGCGCAAGGGGAGGGGGATGGGGGATCTGGCTTTGCAGAGAGATGGGGAGGGGGTCCAGTGACTAGGAGAGGGGGATTCGACGGCATCCAGCAGCCAGGGGAGGGGGAAGGGATTCCGACAGCCAGGGGATCGGGGGAGGGCCGAGTCTAGCTTCGGAGGGAGATGTGGAGGGGGCTCCAGTGGCCAAGGGAGGAGAAGGGGGATCCAGCGGCCAAGGGAGGGGGAAGAGGGGTCTCGTGGGTAGGTGGAGGGAGAGAGGATAATATTTTTTATTTTTATTTTTTAAATAGAGGATAATTTGATCTTTTCACAGGTTCGATTAAAATTAACTATGATTAATTGACGGGAGATAACACGTGGTTACAGCGATGACATTTATGCACTGTTTGATTTTATACAATGATATATTTGTTAATATATTTTCAAGAATTTTTTTTTATAAATTTACGTCTAACAATCATTTTCAGATAAGAAACCCTTAAAAATAATTGCGGGTGGGTGCCCTTGTTCATGCTGCCATTTGGTAATCTCTTTGGTGAGCTAATCAATGGCAGATGGCGTTGATGTTTTTTTGCACAATCCCATTGGAGGATAAGCATGGGCCAAAGAGACGTCGTGTTCCAAGCTTTTAAGGCTTCACACGGCGTTGCCACAGCTGGTTTGCTAGGGTGGGGTATATATGCCGGTGTAAGAGTTTCGTCACAAAGACGAGAACAAAGCCTTCGTCATATCAACATCGACGTAGCTTCTCCTTGGGGAGATCTGCCTGTACTTAAATAGTTGCAATCTGTGGGTCCTCGTTAAGAGATTTTCTCTGAAGAGTTCAGGCCATCCATGGCCTCAGATGGGTTGGACGATCCTCTCACTCACTGGCCAATGGAGTAATTAAGGAAAGCAAGTACAGCCTCACCTTTGGTGGCACCCCTCTCTCTTGATTACTAATTAGAAAGTCCCACCTATCTAATTCCAATGACAGCAATGTTATGATAGCAGATTCTTTTATCACATTGTTCAATATATATATATATATATATATATATATATATATATATATATATATCCAGAGGTATTCGTTCAGATAATTAAATTATTCTTCTTCAAGATAAATGTATATGGTCCATCCCTCAGTGCGAGTTTCACATGCATGCGATAAGAATATTCGATGAATGTTCACTTGATTCTATGTGAGTAATATGAAGGATAGAAAAAGTATGATATATTAACAATTAATATTTCTCTCCTTATCATACAACTTTCTTTGATATTTTCATTGACCTAGATGTTGCAATCAGACAAATGCCACCGCCCCCCTCTACCGGGATATATTAATTAAGGTGAGATGGTGATGAACAACTGATTTTCCATTGCTACAAAAGAGAATATTTTAAAAAATGAAACACATTCGAATACCGATCGACTAATGGCACTTACTGCAGATAATACATTTGTAAATAAAAAGTTTGTTAGAATATTACAATGAAATCACTTTTTTTGTTATTTTTGTGATGAGTAGAGGAATATATATAACAATAATGCCACCCTTTTATTATTTTAATAAATAAAAGGTCGATTGATCTGTCTAGCTAGTCTAAATTCATTTTGTTCTCACTGGCGAAGTACTTAAGGTTTGATACTTTTGAAGTATCTAATTTCGGAATCACATGACAAAAGATGAGGGTGACATGCCACGTCAAATTTACATGCAAAACCAGCGTACGTCCTTCTAGTAACGAATTAATAAATACATAAATAAACCCATGAAGTACGTAGCATATTTTTTTCACAAGCTAAATACATGCATAATGCGGGAACTCGCTAAGCAAGCATCACCATGAGCCAACCCGCTGCTCCTTGATGCCTTTCACGGAATACCATCAACGTACATACACATCCCACATGTCCATTAGGTCATCACATTGCCCATCATCAAAAGAATATGCCTTCCTCCTTTATGATGAGCATTTTCCAACCCCATGGAAATCGACATATGACAGCCACGATATTTTCGCAAAACTGTAACATAAGATATACTAGCTGTGGTCAGCAAATTTGTATGATTTTATGTTGGTCTAATTACCTCTATTTCAAATGGGCCTGCTTCGTCTCTAGCTATAATCAATATTCTCCCCTCTTGATATTTCTATCGGCGGCGGCGGCGACCAAGGGGATGCACATGATTGGGACGCTGATGGCAACGGGGTTCACATCCACCCCTACGGATCGGATGCCCCATTAGAATTCTTGATTAGATGCCACCAATTAAATTATTGAGGGTGGGATGCCACGATGCGAGATACATATATATCTCTTCCTCCCATATATGACCCATCCGTAAAAAAAGTTACGAAACTCGAATCACATGAATAATTAATTAGAAATAGAACTATATATATTTGTGTTGCTATGTGCACGTCGATCTCCCTTCTACATCTATGTTTGTATATATGTATACCACTAATCAAGACTATGATCAGAATCGTTAATTGTCTATCCACTCAACTGAAGTGCAAACAATTCTTTAATTTTATTAATTTATCATGGTGATCTTATATAATTTATATAAATCCTCCTGGAAGCTTCACCTTCACGAAATGGAAGAAAGAAAAATTTTCACCAGACCTTCCGTAAGCGGATGCGTTAGTGGACCTGTACATGGAAAAATTATAGTTATTAGTTAGATTAAACAAAGAAATTATGGAAAATTTTCATTTTTACAATACTCTCTCTCTCTCTCTCTCTCTCTCACTCACTCACTCTCTCTCTCAAACATGCACACCCGGACACGATACTCCAATTGAGTACGTACGACCCCAGATGTCCCCCCACGTGAGTACTTCCCTTGGCCGCCGGATCTGGTCTGTCCATGTGTGTATATATAGATGTCCCCCACGTGAGTACTTATCTTGGCCGCCGGATCTGGTCTGTCCCCAAAACATTAAAGAATATATATATATATATATATATATATATAGGACCTGTAAATTAAGCTGATCACCTGCAGGTGCCATTACTCACGGTTAGTTATGCTGCTGAGCCGTGGAGTGTGTGCCTTCCGAGTCGGAGTCCGCGTCACTGCTGTGGGGGCGTCTGCCCGGTTTAATTATACCGAGTCTGGTAGCCAACTCGGCATCCATATCCACACGGAATCGTTGGATGCCCTCCTTACCCTTCTGCATGCCACGTTGCGTCGACGTACCTAGGACGCTAAAGGGCGAGTGCCCCTCCTTTGTGACACGTACTCACGCATCATTTGTTCCCGAGACTGCAACTGGTGCAAGTTTCGATGTATATGCTCCCATCCAAAATCGATACATGCACATTTATATATCTAGCTATACATTAACTTGAAATTAAACTATTCCCAGATAATCTGGCAAATGATCCCGATCAACCCCTTGTTTGCTTGGTAGTAAATTAACCCCTTGTTTGCTTAGTATACTCATCGTCTTCTGCATGCAGATTCCTCAGTACATATACGATATGATATGTATGGAATTAATAACCAACAGTCGATAAACCTCGTCAAATTACAGCCCATAATTAAATTCTCTGGATGCTTCTTGTGCATCAACAAACGTGTGCAAGCTAGACGCGTGGCTCGTGTGCCCTCCCTCCAGAAACCCACCCCATCACACGGGCCATGCCACCCGTCCAAAATAGCAAGTGACGGAGATGGTGATGCAAAAGAACTGTGGCAAGCCTGGTTTGCCACGCCACCGCCGGACGTGCCCATCTATTATTCATTTCAGAAGTCTCTCAAAAGACTATTCTTCCTCCGGATATTTTTATCCCCGCGACGATGCTAACCAACAACCGACATTTTTTATTTTCTTATCATAACAACAGAAGGAACGGGCCCGGGAACAACAACAACAGAAAAAGAGGGGGAAATTATGGGACCCAACTGGGCGATGGAGACAAGGGATGGGGCCCATTATCCGCTTACGTCACCAGCGCCGCCTTGCCCCTCCTTGGGCTCATCAGGATAGAACGGACCGCGCCGCAAATGAGTGGCCAGGTGGCGAGTTTCGGTAGGGCGGAGGGAAGCCCGGTGGTAAAGGGTCCGACAAGGACATCCACTCCAACGGCCGCCGTTGCTTTTGGGACGTCACGGAGGGCCTGCCTCCACTCGCGCCCTGTGCTATCTTATTTATTAGATATGTATACATATATATCTAGTCATACGAGTAGAAATAATAATAATAATAATTAAAACATCTTGCGTTTACGTAATCACGCCTATCCGATTCCGGAAGGCCTTATCTATCCATTCGTCCGTATCCCCGTTCAATTGCGAAGTCTTTCTCAGTACTTTTCGTACCCTTTGAAAGTTGATCCGATATATATAGCAATTAGGTCTCGCAGGATCTGAGGCTACATAAGTAAAGTAAGATGAGAGACCCATCAACAAAATTTGTGGAAAGAAAGCTGTTGTTCCCAAATCACCCAAAAAGGAGTGCCATCTTTCCAAGTTGTTATTCAGAAGTTTACTCCTCATAATCTGCCCGCAGTAATTAATGTCTTAAGAGTCGAAACTCTTATTAAAAGAGTAATTAATCGTTTTTAATACCTACTAAATTCTCACCTCTCTCTCTCACTCCCCTCCACTGGAAATGTCAAGAGTGCCATGGTCTAGAAAAATTGGGACGGGAAAAGTTCAGAATATGCTGCAGTGGGCGCGATTTGACTGGGGTTCAGGGCTTATCGATAGAGAGTTGACTACTGTGCTATCGACGTACTTGGGGTGGGAAAGGTGGATCGATGGGAATGGCCCTTTTGATCCTTCAACCTGGTTGGAGTACTCTCCCGCCCCCCCCCCCCACCCCCTTCCTAGAGTCTTTATTTATTTTTTTGTTTATTTTTTTTCTCCCCCGTGGGTAAGGATGATATGATTATATGAAGGAGAGCCGGAGAGAGTGGAACAGGTGGAGACGAAAGAGGAGGTCCCCGTCGCGGGGCTTGCTTGCCCCCCCTGGTCACTGCGTCGATGTGATGGGCAGATCTTGACGGTTGGCCTTGTTCCCAACTGCCCAACTCGTCCCCCATGCAGGTTTGGAATATGGGAGCAACTCGCGGGGCTTCCTGAGTCGACCCGGTATATGCTCCCCATCCCATCAGTTTATATCCAACCTCTCTGGCTCTAATTAACTTCGTCAAGTCCAGTAAACTGCTGAGGCGCCTCCAACTCAGGTTTGGAATCAAGACCACCAGGGAACAAAAAGAATGTAGGTATTAGAGCCAACAGGTCGCCATCCTCTCACCCTACTTCCCACGTCGTCGATGAACCTGCTTCAACAACCTCCACCGAGCACTTGGTATAAACACAGAGAAGGGACGGGGGATATGGAAAGAAAAGATGTTAAGACAAGAAGCCAACGGCGAGCTTCCTCAACTAAGAGGACACAGTGCAAGTACCGGAAGCTGTCCAAGAGCCGCCCTTTGTGAACGTGCCCATGCTAGACAGACAAGGCGTGAGCGTGCATGTTACATTCCTGCATGGTCTTGGAACACACACACACGCACACACACACACACACATATATATATATATAGATAATTAAATTAATTGATAGAGAAAAAGTATTCATATGATTGATAATGATTTTATTTCGGTATTACATCATTTAAGATTATAATATATGTTAAAAATATATAAAAAAATTATGATAAATAAATAGTATAATATATTTTATAAAATTAGTATACAGTAATCATGTGATTTATTTTAATACTTATTGAGTTTTAAGACTCACGTGTTTTCTTTAACTATTTTTTCAAGAGAAAGTGTATATAAATTCCGGAGAAGGATAGAAGGGAGAGAGATCTTCTTGTGTATTTTGCAATTCGCTACCTAAATAAGTTTAAATCCTTGATGATTCGTGTATTAATGTAAATTTTAAAATAATCCTTAATATTAGTGGGAAGAATATTATTGTGAACAAAAGAATGTATTGTGATGTATGTAATGTGAATTATGATGTGTTTTATTGTTTCTATGAAAATTATATGGTTGTGTGTTATTAGCTAGATGGATGCGATTTTTTCGATTCACAACGATTATGTACATGAAAGTGACCGTACTCGAATCAGGATACAAGATATTGGAGAGAAGGAGAAATCACAGTGAATGATATATAGTGAATGATATATATAGATATATAATGTAGGTTCCACAAGATAGGACTATCTTCAAAGCCATCCCATGTGTGTATGAAACCAGAGTACGCTAAGATCTTCATCGTATATACTGCATCTAGCAAAAAATACACACCATAGGAAAAAAAAAACATGGAAGAGAGGTAGAGAGAAAACAGACTAGGTTTTTCTAATCTCTCTTATCCTTCTTCTTCAGCTGTCTTCTAACTAAATCTTTGCTTTGCTTATATGGTATCTATCTTACCATATCTTTTACAATGTATGGGACCTTTCCTATCTCTTCACACTTCTAATTATAAAAACTTCTGTCATTTCTTCTTTCTCACTTCCATATATATATTCACAGATGTACATTCTTTGTTTTCTTTTTCATTTTTCTTTTTCTCAGAAGGTGGGTGCTCGGTGAGGTATACCCTTCCGCCTGGAGACCCGGTAGCTGATGATTGGAGGAGTCGCCGGGGAAATGCTGCCCGAGTTGGCCCCCTCGTCTTCTCCGGCGCCGGGACCGAACCTGTGGTTCCCGTCGGCGGGGATCGCGATGGAGCGGCTGAAGAGGGACGTCCTCCGGAGCTTCTTCGGGGTGGACGAGTCGTCCGACTCGGACCCGTTGGGGTGATCCCGGCCGGGTCTGGGGCGCAGGGCGAAGGTGAGCCCCGGGTCGTCCATCACGCCCCCGAGCTGGAAATAGAGAGCAAAAATGAAGGGCATTTCAGGAAACTGGTGATAGGAAAAACGCGAGTTCCCAGGTGCGGCGGCGCACTGAGAGGAATCATAATTGAAAAATGCAGGAAAGACCGAGGGGAAGGACACCAAAATATCGTAAAAAACGATGTTAAACAAAGGGAATTATTAATCGAACAACTGGGATTCGGGGAACCCCCGTACAGGTGCGAGTGGTCACTGGGGCGCTGCCCATAATTTCCCATAAGACAGAACAGCAGGAAGACGAAACGGAAGCTACAATTAAAGGCTTTGCAGTTTACAGTAGAAGAAAGAAGGCGAGACAAAAATAAAAACAAAATAATTAATGGGGTTATACTCGGAAGGTTCAAAAACGAATCCAATCTCCTGAAAGCTGGAGTTGTTGCTATTTCGGATTTGTTGTGATCCGTTCTGGTAAACAGGAGGGACAAGTGAGTTGGGTATCGATCCAAAAACGCACCTTGCAGCCCAGGGAGCAGAAACGGAAGGCGTCGAGGAGGCTGCGGCCGCATATCTCACAGGTGTTGGTGACTCCCTTGCCGTGCCTCGGCTGCGGCCGGCCGTTGAGGAAGACGATCTTGGCGCTGTTTATAATGTAGGTCTGCACACACGAGATGTCTATGAACTTGGAAACCTCCGACACTCTTATCACGTTGTGGTACGACGATCTCCGTATCTGGTCAGCAGAAAGGAGACGGGGGTGGGGAGCCGAATCACAATCTCAATAAAGAGGACAAAAAGGCTGCCTGCACGTCGGAAGGGGGGAGGAGTACATGGGAGAAGTGAAGGCAGACCTGAACAATGTGGTGATCCTTGTGGTGGGTGAGGCAGTAAGAGCACAGGGCGCCGTCCATGCAGTCCAGGCAGTACATGTTGCACTCGCTCTTGTTGGCGTCGCCGTGGAACTGGCAGGGCACAAAGAAGCTCGTCTTCAGCAGAGGCCTCAGCCACGGCGGCCCCAGATCCTCGTCCTCCACTCGGACCATCGGACCCACCTGTGCCAGAGGTACACCCAATCCATCAACACCCCCCATCCCACAGAACTCAATGAGCAGCGGCACGGCAGGAGCCAGCCAACAGGAGGGCGGGAGGAAGAGGCCTACTTACCATCACTTTCTTCTGTTTCGACCCAAAAAAACCGATCTTTCGGTGGTTCTCGATAGCCAGCTCGTCCGGCTGTGGAGTCGACGCCAGAGATGGGTGCGTATATGTATCTCTGAATCAGAGCAATCCAAATCAAAAGTCCAGGAAGGCCAGTGAGGGGTGTGGGTGTGCAGGTGTGTGTCCTGGGGCAAGGAAACAAGGGGGAAAAAATCTCAAGGAGGGGAAGAAAGTAAAGGTTTGAGGCGGCTACCTCTGGAGCCCAGATGGAAGAATCGGAGGAAGGGGGTGCGCCGGGAATCGCAACCGGAATCGTCCCTCCAACGAGCCGCGGAGGAGGATAGGAGGAGAGACGTGTCCAGAGAGGAAGAATGGGGGCCCGGCAGGGAGGAAACTGAAAGTTTTGAGGTTCTGAAGATTTGTAAGGCGGTGTTGTTGACAAAAAAAAAAAAAAGAGACGTGCAGAAGTTTTTTGTTTCGGTGAATTTATTGAGGGCGAGCCTGGGAGTGGGTGGGATACTCTTCGAAAGATGTCCGAGGAACATCCAACTGAACCATGGTTCTTTGCGCCCGATTAATAAAAAGAAGAAATATCCTTGTTCTAAAGAACAATGTTGTAGCATCGTGTTTTTGCCCGATTCATCTCAACCAAAGATGTTAATTAACGAGAGATGCATGTGTGCCTCATGCGATGATCGATGACTTACTTATTGTTGTGGGAGTGTCTTATTATTCAAGTTTGAGATTTACTCCATTTTATTAATCCGTTCTCAAAATTGAACGGTCGAGATAATATCGAGAAATGAAGCGTTTCACCTTTTGTAAGCCCTGTGTGCCGTGTCATGAGAAAAAATGATCACTTATTACGGTCCAAAGTTTGTCAATTCTTGTGGGGGTAATTATCAGATTTAAGTTGGAGGTTTAACTTCGTTTTATTCATCCGTTCTCGAAATCGAATGACAAAAGATGATAGTGAGAAGAAATGAGCTGAGTGAAACGTTTCACTTCTTCCATGCAAAAATTGATCATGTAATGTCATAAATTTATAACTTGAATTTGTTATCGATGAATACTTATTCAAGCTTAGGTTTATATTTTTTTTTCGAAACTGATGGACTATATATATATATATATATATATATATATATATATATATATATATATATATATGTATGACCAGTTTTATTAGAGTCCAAGTTTACGTGCGTTATCTGATTTATTTGGTGGGTAAAGCTTTGTCAGGTTAAAATGCAACCTTCATTTTTATTGGCTTAGAAAAAAGGTGAGAGTACTATTTTTGTGCAGAAAAGGACATTCTGCATCAGAATTTTACGGTATATTGTTTCGCTCGAGCACACTCGGCGAGAAAACACGTGATCACTGAAATATTTTATAAGAATAAAATATTTTATATATGAATGAAATATTTTGATATAAGAATATAATATTTTATTTGGCTTTAGAAGTAAATTAATAAAATATTTTATACAAATGAAATTTTTTATTACGTGAACGGAATATTTGTTATAAACATAAAACATTATGTAAATGAAACATTTTATTTTAATAATGAAACCTAACAAAATGTTTCAATTCTATCTCGAATATTTTATTTCTATAACAAAATATTTCATTCTTTCACAAAAAATTATATTTCTATATTTTTTCGTCGAGTGCATTCCATATTTAATGTGCAAAAAATATGTGTTATATGACTCTTGACGCGGAACGTTCTTTTCTGTCTAGAAAATGTCATTTCACCTCTTTTTTAATTAATAAAAATAAATGTTATATTTTGACAGATTTATGCATCGAGTTCGATACACAGAGTATTACTCTTATTTCGTCGCATACATAGACTCTAATCATTCAAAACTATAGATGATTTATCTTTATCGCCAGATCAACTGCATGCATCAATTGAACCGTCTTTGGTCATTCATCGATGGGTCCCAAAGACTGCAACGCGATCTCACTTTAAAATACCAATAACAGAAACTATTCTTGGCTTAATTAGACATAAATAGTCTAGCGAAGTACTTCTATAGGAAACACTACTAGCGTCAACATCCATCGATGAGATACGTACCCGATCAGAACATTGTGATTGTACCCTCCGTATTCAGGCGCATTGCACCACGGCACAGAAGTTATTACTATGTTGATTTGCCACCATCTGGAGCGAATCGGGGTGGCCTTCCCAATGGGAGAGGTGCCCCGTCGGGATTGCATCGCGGGATTAATTACTTTACTCGTTATTGAAGTAATTTAACTCCCTTCTTCCGTCACGCCTGCGTCAGATAGATACGAATTTTGTGCAGAATTATTTCCGAAAATGGTGGGAGCGGAGTGGGCTCATTTTGATGATTCCAATTTTCTCATTTGGAACCAATAAAGACGTTTGCATTGAATTAACTTGAATTTTTTTTTTGTGCATGCTTCCTGTGGATATGAATTTGTGTAATTAATGTGCCCCAGCTAGTCACCCCTTAATTAACAATGCGCTCATGATATCATGCCGTCCTAACATAGGAAATGTTTATATGCATGTATATACGTAACCCTTGCATGCATGCATGCTTTTCATATAAATTATAAGGCCCCCCCTATGACAAGTACCTTCTTGATCCTGTCAGTGAAGAGTTCGATATATATAAATACAAGTGAACGGATGCTTCGTCATCCAAGGACGAGCACTCCTCAAAAAGAAATGAGGGAGGAGTTTGTGCGAACGATGCCAAGAATAATTGCAGCGTGGCGAAGGTATCTAGCGGTCAACCTTGTGGTACTGTCCGACTTGATCGAGTGCCATTAATTATGTGTTGTGCATGGGGTGCCATTTCTCTAGGTTAATCTATATAACCTTTTCCTTCCAATGCAAGAAACAAGACTTTGACCGGCAAGCCTTGGATTGAGAGGGCACCCATTGGACGGTGGTGGGTACGTTGCAACATTGGCAACGTACAAAGGAGTTTGTTCAAGTCAAATGAAGCTTGAGAGATCATTGTAGCGTCTTTGATGAGGATCCAAAGGCCATGAGTTAAGATGTTTAACAACCTTTTCGAGGTTCAAACTGAGATGGTTATTTGAGGCTCTAGAAGGATACCCAAAAAAATTTGAAGTTCAATAAGAGACATTTATGCATGAGACGTATATATTTATATACGTGGGAATACCAGGGGTCCCAAAGTTGAAAAATGACAAAAAAATGTCACTACTACCATGACACCCACAAAATCATCTAGCCAGGCTAATCTTGAGTTGCCCCATTGTCATCAGCATCTTTCTAGCTAATTAGGGAAGAAGATTAGTTAGGGAACCAATTAAGATGTTTTATCTGCCTTAATTTCATCGTGAAGCATATATATATGGGAGAGTGCTATGTCAACAACGCGTGCCCTACAATATATATATATATATATATATATATATATATATATATATACATTGAACGATGCTCCCCACATGACGTCTCATCTAATGCCCCTCCCTTCCATATGTCCTTGTGGATGTATCCCTCTATCCTCCCCCTTCAATTTTGGAGGCCCCGATCTCAGCCCATTTCCCCCAAAATTAGAAATGAATAGGAGGCACTGAATTAATTGGTTGCCCACTCCCAATCTCCTCTCTTTAATTAATTTGACGAGATAATAAGGAGGGCGATGGATGCCTCAGCCACCCTGATCGATTAGCAACAAGGAAAACATGGGAGCATCTTAACGGAGACTCCCACACACTCAATAAAGGAATGAAGAATATATAGAGGGCACTTAATGATCAAAGACAAACTTAAGATCTTCTAATTATAAAAAGGAGAAGAAAACATTATGCTTTCTATTGTGACAAACGGTACATCCATAAATACGTGTCAGTTATATAGATTAGATCATTTCTTATTAAGTGCCTTATAATGTTGAGTTAGAAAGGCAAAATTCTTAATTCATTCATCTTTTTTTTTATAATCTATGCTCTCTTTTGACGTACTTCAATGAAAAAAACTGTGACTGATAAATGATAACCAATGCCCTCAGTTAGAGTCTTTCTTCCTCTTTTGGACGATGAACCCGCTTGCCCAACATCTTCTGTGCAAGTGTGCCCTAGGACATCGCTTCTTGGCTGCGTGCGGTGATGAAATCACTTACACTGATGAAAGCGTAGCCTAATTAGTTCTTCACTTTGTGGTTCAAATCTTGATTCTCTCATTATTTGAGATAATGTTTTAGATTTTTCGGATCCCAACCAATGATCCAATAATAATAATAAAAAAACAACAACATCACTAGTGTCGGCAATAGATCCATCAATGGCACCGATAGCACATATCCTCCCTTGATAAGTAAGTGTCATCACCACCATTCATTAGACCTATGGTACTTCTACCATCCATCACTAGATCCCTTAGATTTGTTACCCGGCTCTCTCAGTATAAGGTATAAGAGGGTGGTAATTACTTGATTTACTTACATATAGGATTTTTACTTACTTGATTTCATGATTTACTTACATATATAGGATGTCTACGTACACAGAGTGGGGGAAGGCCGGCGCTAGCGTGAAGACGCGGCTGCCCTAATCTGAATGTCCTCATCTTTACAGGTCCTTTCATCTGATGGTGATGGAGGGGAATTGGGAGAGTGGTGGAAGGGTCTGGAGATCCCCCCCCCGATGTCGTTGGGGGATCAGGCTCCAATAATACGCATGCAGTGACATGGAGGAAGCCATATATATATCCTCATTATTATATTATCTCTAAAAGGTTAGCCAACCAGATTTATTCGTACAATTTTAAACTATATATGGAGTTTTAAAAACAAATAAGGTACATATATACGATCGACTTCCATTTCCTTACTTATAGGCAAGTTAAAAGCGTTGCCTTATCTTCCATTAATTAATTCCTGTCAACATCGCTAACCATCGGACACACACTATTTTATATATAATAGAACTTATAATTGCTAAAAAAGAGTCTTATTTGGTTAAGTTTTCTTAATGATGTAAATTTAGTCTGACATTGAAAAAAAAATCCCTAAGAGCATTAATGGAGAAGGATTGTTCTGTTGGCTTCTAACCCCGATCACGTACATAAAAAATGTAGACCCACGGCGCGCCCAACTTATTTAATCTTATATTTATAACATAAATAAATATATATTCCCCGATGTATTCGATATAGAAATATCACTTTCAGTACGTTTTCCTTTTAAAATTTTTTTTATCGAAAATGGTTTGATCCAAGATATATATCAAAACCTCAAAATAATCTCAGTAAAGTCGGAACGCGTGGTTGTCCGAATGGTCTACAAGTGATCTCTCTCTCTCTCTCAATTTTAGAAAGGTATTTTTAAAATAATAATAATAAAAAAACTATTGCAGTGAAGGAATAGAAGGCTACTATCCGATTATGGGGGGATTCTCACGTAGCGGGCAATCCATTGGCAGAGGGTGTGGTGACATTAGGGTACTTAATGGGCCGGGGCAAGTAGTAGGGTGTTTTTGATCGTGGGATTCGGATTCCCCCAGCATCATCCGCCAAGTGAGGCTGGGCTGGGCTGGGGGTGTAGAAAGTGGATGGTGGGCGGGTTTAGAGGGAGGACAACGGGAGGCGATAGGCTGAATTATTAGGGGGAGAGTAGAATTCAGGTGATTAAGCCACGTAATTGTTCGAATATTGACACAACGGGACGAAGTTCATGCATTATTATGAAACGACGTGAAAAATATTAATAGAATTCACGTGATTAAGCCACGTAATTGTTCGGATATTTACACAACGGGACGAAGTTCATGCATTATTATGAAACGACGTGGAAATAAGCCACGTAATTGTTCGAATATTTACACAACGGGACGAAGTTCATGCATTATTATGAAACGACGTGAAAACTGTGTGTGTGTGTGTGTGTGTGTGTGATCCAACTCCTGTTATACACAACCAGAAAGAACGCCCTAATAATTTTATCATATAGGAGATGGAGTATACTTCCGCACTACTCTGTAGTAGACACAGAGAAGATCATCATATAGCAGCTTAATTAGGAAAATTATAATTAGGTAAGTAACATGAGTAATATTTTGTGCATCGATTTTGATACGTAAGGTCACATGATTTGTCATTGACTGCAAGAAAAGATGAAAGTGCGATTTTCATGTAAAAAAAAGACATATTACGTCGTAATCGTACCACATGTATTTTCATATATATATATATATTAAATACGGATTATACTAGACGAAAAAACATAACACCGAATTACTTTGTAAAAATATGAATTATTTTGTTATATAAATTAAATATTTAATATTAAATTAAAATATTTTATTAAATTTCATTCTTATAACAAAATATTTTATTTATATAATATTTTATACTTATCACAAATCATTTATTACCGTAACAAAATATTTTATTGGTTTATTTCTGTAATCAATTAAAATATTTCATGTGTATAATAAAATATTTTATTCTTCTATAAAATATTTCATTCTTATATTATTTCATCGAATACGTTTCATATTTAATACGTAAAAATACGTGTCATATACTTATGATGCGAGATGTCTCTTTCTACGTGAAAATCATCTTTACAATTTTTTTTTTGAGTCAATAAAAACACATGTTATTAGTTAACGTAGATTTATGCAGCACCGTATTGAAATCACGAGGGCTATCTAGAACCAGCTGGGGCGGCAGATTTGCTGACATTGTTGGGTTGGAAACTAGCAAATTGAGGCTTTGGAGAGTATTAAAATTACTGTTTCTGTTGTTAAGAATTTAAATTCAATGGTTACCGGATGAAATATATATATATATCATGCTGTTCTTAGGATTAGACGTCCTTCAATTCTCTCTCTTAACCATATGAACGAAACAATGAACCAGAGAGAAGAATGGATCAACGTAACTTTGCTCAGCACCATTCCAGTATACCTCTGCTTAATTTGCCAGGTGCAGGAGCTACAACTGCAAGAGTCTCAAACCCACATAGAATAACCATGCACTACCAGCGTGCCTAATAAGTCAATTAACAAAAAACGCTTCAGCAGCTGAATAACGTGATATCACACTACTGGTTCGAAGAAGAGTACGTAGCCTTTTCTAGCTAAGATCCCAGTAGCGGCAGTAGCAACAGCGTGCAAGGGCGTACATGTTTACACCCAAGAACACACTGCCGTTCCTTGTGCCTCAAGGCTACCGAAAGGTTGCAAATCCAATTCCCCACTGCAACGAGAAAATTATAAGGAAATTGGATGAGACAAAAAAAACATGATTAAGCTGCTGGCAGAATAGAAAAGTGAAGGAAATGGTTGCACCTGGAGTTCAAATAAACGATGGTAGATCTGAACTTTAATGTGAGGAATCTAATCACAGTCCTAAAACCAAAGAGGACGCAAATTATATAAAAAGAACATGCCGCTTGTATAAACTTTAGAGATGCTAAACATATCTCAAGAAGCAATACAAGAAAAGATCTCATTAGCGATGGATATATAGTTTGTGAAGGCATTTTTTGTCGCAAACTAGTGACGGATCAACGACGGATAAAACATTTGCCGCTACTTTCATGTGCTAATTAAATTTATTTCATAAATTTGAGTTGAGTTTGTGACGGAGTTGCGACAAAAAATATTCTGTCGCAAGTATAGTGACAGATTTGTAACGAAAAATTATCCGTCGCTAACATAAAGAAATATGCGACGACAAAAATCCTTCACAAATCTCACGTAAAAATTAACGTGGGATTAGTGACAGACAATTAATATGATGCAAATATCTAGCTACTAAATTTATTTTGTAAAATTATATTTTTTTTAACTGACTGACTTGCGACGTAATAAATCTGTCGTTAAATATTTTGTGATGCATAAAGGGTAGTTGTCGTTCCATCGCAATTTTCAAGCAGATTAGCAACAGATTATTTACCGTCACAAATATTTTACGTCAAATAAGTTTTGTCACTAATCCGTTGTAAAATTTTATAAATTTACGATAATTTACGATAGAAATGTATCAGTCGAAAATTATTAAAAATAAATTTGTGATGAATCGGGTCCGTCGCTAATCTATCGCAATATGCATCATTTTAGAGGTGGATTAGTGATAGATATATTTTTGTCACACGGAGACTGACGGATTTGAGATCGATCAGTGACGGATATAGACGGCGCAAATAATAGTTAACTTAAAAATTGATTGTATTTGTCAAATCATCAAATAGCTAGGTAGCACACAGTTTGTTTAAATTATTATTTAATGACACTTTTTAGGTTAATGTGCTATTTATATATATTAAAATTACGATATATTAAAATAATATTTATCAAATTCTCATTAAGATTTCCGTACCCATTCATGTATAAACAAAAAGAGAGAGTTGATGACACGAGAGGCCAGTTGCAGGTGTTGAAGATGGGGATGACACGAGCAACGGACATAATCCGTCACAACGAAGAATTAGTGACGGATGAGAGATGAAATGTGGCCCCCGTTGAGGAAAAAAAGCTTTGAAATCATTGTGACATGTTGTCCCCCCATCAAAACACCATAAATCATACTTACCATGTTGGTAGGCCTGCCCCTAAATCACTCTGCAGTGAAACTAGTTGGCACTGAGTTTCAAGTACTCGTCGAGAGGAAAACAAACAAACCAGAACAAGGATCAGAACATGCCTTCAACTACGTAAATATTAAAAGGATTACAAGGACGGGAGAGAACCTACTTGAGAAATAGAAAAGGGTAATATAGGATATTTTTAGGTTAGAAACAGAAGTTGGACGATCGACTCTAGACCAGGGTTTGCCGTCTCGATCGATCTGTCCGTCTCGGTCACGGGCTGGGACGGGTCGGGTCGGTCCTGACTCGGTCCTTCTCGATCCATCTCGCTCTAAATGTGGGTAAAAAAAGGTTATATATATAATATGTATAAACTAATAGAATAAAATAGAAAAAGATACTATATATATATAATATAATATAATATTAATGAGACGACCCGGTGACAACTCACGACTCGGGCATCCCGCTCACAGTCTGGGTCGGGTCGGGTCGTGCGGGTCGGCAAACTATGTTATAGACCAACTGAAAAAGGTAAAGTCACGAGACCAAATTAATTAGTTAAAGAGATATAAATACTGTACCGATTGCGTATCATGCGTCGATCGTATTTGATTAACACGGTTCAATACATGTGATACGTAACATAGCGGATCGACACGTCAAATCTTGTTAAAAAATAGAGATAGATTTATGAAAAACATTCGTAGATATCATATCTTACACAAATGTCCATGCGGCAACTTTCCCCTTTCACATCACTCCACCACCAAGCAATAGACCCCCTTAACCAGGGTTTGCCGACCCGGTGCGGGTCGCCCCGACCCGCACGACCCGACCTAACCCAGGCAGTGGACCGGTCGCCCAGGTCGTGGGTCGTCACCGAGTCGCCCTATTATTTTAATATTATATTATAGTATATTATATATATAATGTATCTTTTTTATTTTATTCTATTATTTTATATGTATTATATATATATAATCTTTTTTTATTACGAGACAGACTGGAATTGACCGAGACGGAATCAACCCCACCCGACCCAGGCCGAGACCGAGTCGGCCGGGTCAACCGGTTCGACAAACCCTGCCCTTTAACATCGTGTATAAAATGATCAAAGTGTCTCTTGCACAAAGGTTGCCGTAATAGACAGCTAGGGCAACCTCTATTTCAAAAGGGCAGCCTAGATTCCTAGACAGCTAGGGCCACAATGTTTCGGAAACAAGATAGCTAGAGCTCAGTTATGCCCTGCAAATTAGAAAAGCTGGCAGGGAAGGAGCCTTCCAGAGATGGGCCTTAGCATGCCACTGTGACATTGAATAAAAAAAGTGCATTGCCATCTTCATGCCAATTAAATCATAGCGGTCTGATCCTGAAAACTTGATAAGGATCGAGTGGGGAAAAACACAACCAATTATCAGTGTTTGTACCGGCAATCTTTGTGGCTTTGTCCAGTTCCCTATGAATAAGATAGGTATCATCCCAGAGATGTCATTCCCACCGATCCTACTGCAATCACAATTTCATTCATCCGTTAGCAATTTAAGAAAAGCCATGTTGGAATTACTTTCAGTCACAGAAAAGAATGCAACAATTGAAAAAGTTTGAAAGATACGAATGCGACACATCCTTTAGATTGTCAAGTGCTTGAAGTTCACCAGTGAAGTTGTTGGCATACAGAGAGAGAGAGAGAGCTGCATAGTCCTACGATATACAGGGTCACTTAACTAGTCAAATAATGGTTTCTCACAGTTCAACTCGGACTCTTGCGACTGTTACTGGGCGGCGCCCATTTGGGCCCGCCACCGCCGGCCCGTCCGGGGCGGCCAGAGAGAGAGAGAGGAAACAAAAATCAAACATCCGCTTATTAAAAAATTAAGGACTTCAATTATTGAATAGGAATTTAGGGCAAAGAAGACAAGTATTGAGCTGCTTTTTAATGAAGTAGGTTTTACATTAGGCCATCTTGTTGTGTTTTTTACGTAGAGCATTATGATAACCATGTAGATTCACCTTTGTGACGGGTGTCATAAGGGATTACTGAGTAACTGAGGTTTTCCTTCTCCCGCTCACTTCCCTTGCAACTGTGATTCCCTAGTTTGGTGGCCCAATTGTTGTCAATTTGTCATCTCTCCCTTCCTCTTTATCTTCTCCATTATTTGTTTCTTGTGTTCCCCCAACGCAAGATTTATGTCCACTGCACTTACCATAACTATAATGTGATAAAGATGAGATAGAAAAAAAATTAAAAAAAAATTAAACCTAGTGCACTTCTTCACTCTGGTCTCATATGGCCACGTAAATAATAGGGCCCAACCAACTTGTTAAGACATCCTCAACGAATCCAAGGTCGAGGGTTGAAAGCACTCTGTGGGCCGACACGAGTGGCTCATCTTCTTTCGACAGTATATTTCTGGCCCCCGAGTCTGGGAGAACTTGAGTACGGCCCATTAGCACGGGCCGGGCTGGGAGGGATGCAGTCACTATACGCACATTCACGAACCAAGCCGTGTCGTTAATGTGCTCCATTAAACTCCACTTAAAAAAAGAGGGGGAGGATTTAAGTGAACCACAAGTAGAGTGTAAAAGTGTTTGGAAGCACTTTTTGAGCTTCCAATTGAACTCCACGAGGTTTTTGCTCCGTCATTTTGAGGGTGAATAGTAATTCTTGAAAGTTGTTCGTGTAACTTTATGCTTATTTTTAACATCCAATTAAATGCTTCCAATTGTAACCTCATAATTGAGGATAAGAATAATATTATGTGGGGGAGATTTAACATTTGAAATTTCCAAAAAAATTATTATAACCTGTTTTTTTTAATCTATAGGGCACATTTTTTTACCAACTTTTACTTGGAAGTCACTTATGACTTCCATATTTTACGTGAAAAACATGGATTGAGCGTGTAGTTTCGGACAGTTATATAAAAGTCAAGTATTTTTCAATGACTCTGATTCCATCTGAGCGACGATTTATAACTTTTCGAATGACTCAAAATTACGTAAAATAATTTTCAATGCCTTTCATTCTCCCCTAAAAATAAAAAAATTAAAATTTGTGGAAGTCCCAAAAAAAAATTAATTGAAAGCTATGTCAAACGTGTCCATAGTTTTCTCGGTGAAAGCAGAAATTAAAGAAAACTTTCAACCAAAAATTTGGTCAAAACATATCTTGCATCACACTTTAGTACTGGATCCCTCCCCAGCGGTTAGAGTTGTCCATGGGTCGGGCTGGCTTGACAGGCTCGCGGGTCTGACCCGATGTTAGATCGGACCGTAAGATTTTTTTCGACCCGTGAGTTCTTAGGCGGGCCTAAAAGTTCGACCCGACTAGGCCCACGGGCCGAGCTCGAGTTTTGAGTTCGGTCCGCTGGTCGACCCGGTCCGTTCTCTTTTTTTTTCTCTCTTCAAAATTTAAAAATTACTTAGCTAAAATTATGTTATTTTACATAATTTAAAAATTTAAAATTTTATTTTTAAACAAATTATGTAATTAATATCAAAACTCTAACTAATTTAGTGAGATTATAAGATTTATATTATTAAATATATTAATTTTAAATTTTTTTATTTTTTATTTAAGTTGTTAGACCGAACCGTCCCTTAATCGGATTTTACAATTTTTTAATAGTGTAAGACCTGACCCGACATAACTCGGGCGTAGATCGGACTCATATTTTAATAATAATAAGTCAGACCCGGGCCAAACCGACCTAAACCTGACCCGAGCCTGACCCATTGACAGTCCTGCGAGCGGCCACCATATTTTTCTCTTATTCGGACATAAAAAAGGAAAGTCAAACTGCACCGAGAGATTTCAGCACTGCCCTATTTCAGTGGCTTGAAAACGAGTGCAAGATATAATACAGAAAATGCTAAATTTTATAAAGTATATGATCTTTGTATAAAAGGTTTTTTTTGCATACAAAATATTGCTACAAGAAAAACTATAAATTTATCATTCATGCCCTGTATTTACTCGTATACCACCAAATTACTGATATTGCATTAAAGACTTTTAAAATGATCTTTCTTGCACAAGTTGTAAAAGACGTGAGTTAATGGGGAGCCAGTTTTATTACAAATCAAATTTGCAATGAGTAGTACTCTAGTAGACAATATCCTAATCCACGTTAATAACAAAGGCTGTCATCGCGTGAATAGACTTTGGATTTGGGCTTAGCCCAGGGTCCTGAACCTGGAAACTTAAGTATCCCACATTATGTGTAGAATCGAGTATCACTGTGTTAGATTTTTTTTATCATAAAAATGAAAAAGAAAACAGTTAATCCTCGTATTATGTTGAATGACCCTATACAGTGAATCCTTTATTTATGCTGGATACCATCCCAGTACTTTAGTCAACCATCAGATCTACTTAGACGCCATCCCAAGACAGCAATGTTTTTTGTGAGTGCTGCAAAACATCTGGAATTGGAGAATTGACATGGTGATAGAGTAATAAAGGGTAGTAATTCAAGAGGGGATCTCTCTTCCTTCCCGAATAAGCCCAACAACAAGGTCAAGGCGAGAGGTAGGCCCAATAAAATCCGCACAACTCAATAGGAGCAACTTAGGGCCCAGAAAATGCTGTCAAACTGAGCCCGCCACATGTGCTAAAAGGTCCCCTCCACCAGATGTCATGTCGGAAGGAGAGCCCAGGCCTCTCCACCAGGTCCTGGGGTGGGAGGAACACCCCAGGGTAAATGGTGCAAAGTCCCTAAATGGTAGCTTTCTTTATCTAGTCATAACTTGATCCCGAGTCAACTTAAGAGATCTAGTCTTAACTCGATCCTGAGCCGTCTATAAAGATCTAGAGTCCTAACTCGATCCCGGGCCGTCTCAGGATATCTAGGGTGTGACGACCCGGACTCCGGATACCGGATATACCCGATAGGACTACCGAGTAGACCCGATACCACTTGGAACCCGTGAAACCTACCAAGAGCGATAAAAGCTTCGAAGGGATAAAAGGACTGTTGTGTAGTACATTGAAGTCGTAGATATAACAGTAAGCAATTAAATTTCATTAATCAGATTTAAAGTAGCATAAATAAAATTACTTTTTCGTTAGCAGTTAAAATTAATAATTATACCAGAGTCCAGTCCAAAGGAAAGACAAGTAATGTCTAACAGGAAGAAAAACGTACACTGAGGTCGGGGGAAGCCCGACGCAGGTACCGCTGGCAACTACGAGCACGCCACACCAGGAACCGCGAAGGAAGCAGAGCGCCACACCTGAAAAGCAGGGGTGAGGCTCGTGTCACTGGCTCAGTAGGGGTCACACGGATCCCCACTGAAAAATAACGCAGTAACACGGAGCAACAACTAAAACAGCAGTAATAGTAAAGCAGGAAAAGTTAAACTACAACTAGAAAGCTGTAAAAGAAAGCTGGAAGAGCAGGAGTAGAACGACTAAAAGAAAAGGGAAAAGTAAAGCTGTAAAGAACGAGAACACGGCTACCGAGCAAGGCACGGCTCCCTAAGTTACTCCGAATAGCGACAGAAGGGTAAACCCTGATCTCACAAAGTCAGGAGCTACCGATCCGTCAGCCTACCATTAGCCCAAAGGCTAAAGCCCACGAAACCAGGCAAAAGCTCTAGACCAGACCTAGACAGACAATGGACACTAACGCATACATGACTAGATCGTCATGCACGCAACAGAGAACCGACCTCGGGTAAAGTCAAGAACAGACTAACCTAGAAAAGGTCACGACACGAAGGACGAGAAACACGGGAGTCACGTGTCACGTGACGGAAGCACCTCTTCACTAGAAGAACAGCAAGATGAGTCCACTGACGTCTTACACTGCGCCTCAAGTATCTCAGTCGTGTCGACCACGGATACTGGGACACCGTACCAAGTACAAGGAACAACAGTAACGAGTGACTAGTCAGGGTCACGCCCGTCGGCGTTCGTCCAAACCGCCCCTGACCACGTGTGCACACACAAGTTCAATGCCTTGAGCCAGGCCTCTAGCTAGTTTTCTCCCCCAGTAGGACGCTACTGTAAGACAAGGGAGCCCACAGAAACTAGTCTACAGACCGTATCTCGGGAACTGCCCTCACCATCACTCCAGGTGGGCCGACACTCGAGGTCGTCAGGCTACGACTAGTGGAGGCTCACTAGAGACAGAGACTCCGAAACATGAGTGCTGAAGTGCATACATGTTAAGAATGCACGGTTGCACGTACTACGAAGCACAAAGGTAGTACACTAACTGCCAACAGACTCGGGACAGGGAAACTAAACTTGCTGATACAACGATCCTTGAGTCTCATGACTCGGGGTCAAGATCGTCACACAACGGCGGTGACAAGCCGCCAATCAGCTTAATCCTAAGCCGAGGAAAACGACACTGGATCATCAGATCCACACAACTGTATAAAACGACTCACGGAGACCTGAGGGAGCATCAAGACCCTCAACGCATCTGGACACGTAAACCGAGTCAAGACAGTACCTCAAGACATCCAGAACCACTATCTCGAGTTATCCAGAATAGTCGAAACACACATAAGGTTACTTGTCAACCACTGGGTCTCACCGGGTTGACCAGAACCTAAATAACGACTCTGAAGCAGTACAGAAACCTAACCAATAGCAGGGTACGCTTGGCTACCTTATATCATGGTCTTAGCCCTCATAGGATATCAAAAGACGTCCACGGGACAATGGGCAAACCACGAGGTCAAGCTGAGGCATTTAGGAATCAAAACCACGGAAAGCAATACCCTAGGGACATGGCGCTCCACCTCTAATCCGCTACCCAGAAGAAGCGGTCAAGGAAAGGGCTGCTACACCCGAAGAGTACCCGACTCGGGCGGTCCTAGATTGGGCCGCTAGGGGACTATAGCGGTCAAGGATAAGGCCGCTAAGCTCAGTCAACCCTGAACCGACCTATCTAGTCAAACCACATGACGGTCGAACATTGAACCGTCACACGGACACTAGAGGTCTACCTATAGCCCGCTAGAGACACCGCCCTAACCGACTTTAAGCGTTAGACTCTGGTCAAACGGACTATAGCGGTCATAGAATGGGCCGCTAAAACAAAGACGTGGTCGAAGGTTGGGCCGCTAAGGCCAACCGACTCAAAACGTAGACTGCGGTCAACTGGACCGTAGCGGTCTAAAGAAAGCCCGCTACAAGACCCTGGCGGCCAAGGATAAAACCGCCAGCACGAACTGACATACACCCGTTGACTCATTCAACGGACCGTAGCAGTCAAGACTAGGGCCGCTACAGCACGCGTGGCGGTTTATCGTACAACCGCCAAGGTGAACCGACTTACGCTAGAATCGAGGGGTCGCTAAGCTTGGCGCACCACTATAGGCCCGCCAGAGGCAACATGCGGTCAAAGGTTGGGCCGCCAACCTAAACCGACCTACAACTAACCGACACACTATGGAGTGTGGCGGTCCATCGAGGGGCCGCCAGAGACCAGTAGCAATCTCTGAAACGACCGCCAGCACGTTACGGCAGGAAAACTGGGGAAACAACCCAGAGACCAGTAGCAATCTCGGCCATTCCACGCCCCATTCGCGTCTAAACGCAGGGGAAACAACCCTAGTCGACGAAAAATACCTTCCACAGGCTGGAAGGGTCACATGCAATAGCTTAATTGCAAGAACATGCGATTCCAACGAATCGACCCTAATTGGGTCACCGGGGTTCCCGGGCTCGTACCGGCCCCAAATGACGACCAATCACGATAAAAATAGCGGATCTGGAATGCTAACATGCTGGGGATCACAATGAAACTAATCTAGTAAAAAACCGTCGTCATTTTCCGGCGAACTCGACGCACACCCCCCGAGCATACTTTTCCCGAAACTGAATGAAATCCACTCATATGCGCACCCTTCGGCGTGAAACTGCAAGAGAATGTAGAGGAGAAGTAGAGCGTCCGTCTCCCTACCTCCATCGAAGATTCCGCGCACCGAAGTGACTAAACCGCGCCGAAAACCTCCAAATCAACGAACCGCGCTGGCTTTGAATGTACTGAGGGATCGCGCCGCGCCACGCTCCATCCGTCACTCCATCACGCTCTAGGTTCACTCCATCGCGTTCCCGCCTCAGCCAGCTCGCCACAGTCGCGTGCCCCGCGTCGAGAGGACCAGAGAGGGGAGAGATCAAAGAGAGAGAGAGAGGGACGTGAAAAATGAGAGGGAGGAGAGAGGAAAAGGAAATAAAAAGAAAGGAAAATAGGAATTTTCATAATTTTTCAAAATTCTGATTTTTTGTCCGAAAATGCACTAATTCAGAAAAATACGAAAAAATAGCCGAAACGATCCTCTCAAAGAGTACATCGCAATTGTAGCGTCCTCGAGTCGATGAACTGAGAAATAAACACACCACAGGATTCCGTAACTTATACGAGAGGAAAACTCACGCAGATCGTAAAACTCAACTCAGGACCCACAAAAGCGATCCGAAAGCACTCCGAAAAAGGATCCAAAAAATCCGATAAGAATCCAGGGTATTACATAGGGTCCTAACTCGGTCTTGAGCTACCTCAATAGGTTTTGAGCCTAACTTGACTGTGGGCCAACCCTAGGAGAGAGTATTAACTTGAATCTCAAGAAGTGCCTAAACTCGATCCTGAACGATGGAAGATTCTTAGCATGATCTCAAGTCCTCTACAAGCATAACCGGTTGACGACATATAGCTCGATCGGGTGAAGTCTAACCCCCAACTCAACCAGAAGGAGCTACTGTCCTCTTACACGTCAATCCTCGGCGGCTCACCATGTGCCACCCGACAGTGCTCGCACCCCCCAAGATGAAAGCCCTAATTACATGTGACGTAGGCAGATCGCCTTATTACGCCACGCGTTCTGCTCCCCCGCATTTCTAGACACTACCTTCGCATTGCCATGATGACGGGGCGTGATAACGACATCGCAAAGCACCAGTGGATCGCGCACATTATCAGTGGATCGCGCACATTATCAAGACAACCTTCCTATCGAACACCACCCAATAGATTACACATGTGTTACCTAGATAAGAGATCTCCCAATCCCTACACATGGC
Source organism: Amorphophallus konjac (assembly GCA_022559845.1). NCBI lineage: Eukaryota > Viridiplantae > Streptophyta > Magnoliopsida > Alismatales > Araceae > Amorphophallus > Amorphophallus konjac. Next base: position 601,007,542 of record CM040121.1, read on the forward strand.
ACGACTCACCTCACTTGGCCACCATTTGATCAGAATCCCAGATCACTTGATCCCTATAACCTTGGGGGATTTAAGGGATCACTTAATGATCAAAATGATTCATCACCTTCAGCTTTATAAAGTTGATCTCAACGAGTACCTAGGTGTAAGAAGATTCTCTAGAACTCAAATCACTCTCTTGAGAAAATCTCTTCTCCTACCTTACTCTAACTTAGGCATCATAGGATTTTCCTGGGAGAAAATCTTGAGGCCCCCTGATCTCCTTCTTCTTCTAGTGACAGGACGTCTGCTTACGACGTGATCTATTTCTTACAATTAAATCTTCATGTCATCTAATAGTCCGAGGAAACTGCGAGATCCACACGTCTATAGTAATATTTATTGATAATTTATAGTTGTGTAAAGTCATCTTGCAAAACCACTGATAGTTCATAATTGTGTACATTCATATTGCAAAACAACTTGTTATTTGGTCTACATACATGCTGGCCAACTACTCAATGTCCTTATTCTGAATGTCAAGACTTTATAAACAACAGCCCATGCCCGATTTTGGGCATCGGTTAAAGGCCACCATCCTCCATAAGATCTCCTCTCTCAGTAAAATTTCAAAGAGCAATGTTACAGTTCTACATTCTTGTGCTATCTGATTTGTCAAGATTCTTTGCCATTCGATTTTAATAAACAAATTTTAAGTTTGGTATTGCTGAACTCAACAGAATTAAGCTTTAAGTTCTAATCTGACATGGTCTCACCTGAAAATGAAAATAAAAAGTGATAATTATAAGTATATTCTAGAATCTTACATATTCTACCCCATTCCATTGTATTCTTCATATTAGCTGCCTCTGTAATAATTATATTTCATCATATATACCCCTATCAACATTACCTACAATTTGTTTAATTTAATTTTGAAAAGATTAGGATGAAATAAGATTAGTTTATCCTTATTTAATCTTCAGACATAGTTAAGCTAACAAAATATATGTTCCCATATAATCTTTCGTATTATCTTATATACCCCTTTTAAAATCTTATATTTAAATGTTCGATGAAATATTCTATTAACTTAGAGAGTGGAAAATCATGAGGGGTATTCCTGAACAATATTATTATTTAGCGTTACAATATTAAGCATAAGAAGATATAGAGTAGAATATGTAAGATTCTTACCTATATATATGTGTAATTATCCTAAATAAAAATAAAGTTAGATGTTTTCAGTTCTATTTATTCCATAATTTTTAGCAATGACTTATCAAAGTGGACGTGGAAAGACTAGTTGTTGTTTCTTGTATCTAAGCCCTATATCTGGTATGTAATGGGCAGTCAAAATTGTAAGAAAAAATTTAAAATAATTTTATTTTAATAAATAATTATCTAAATTTACTTACCTTCAACATATTTACAAAACTATGTCTCCTCCTTGCCAAGTGAGCTATCTCTCCACCTCCTCACGTGTCATGTCACTTTATTACACATAAGTTGCTAGTTACATACCTAAAGGCATATTTAAGCAATTAATTACTCTATTGTTTACACAATTGCATTGTAGGTTTGTCCAAATGTGTAATGTAACGTATTTATAGATATAAGTTGTATGTTACACAGATAAGATTATATTTATGCAATTATAATACAATTTACACAATTAAAATATGGGCTTACACAAATATGTCATAAACTCATTTACATGTAGGTTATTCATTACTCACATATGATCATATTTACACAATTTTGATATAGTTTACATAATTAAAGTGCAAGTTTATATACAAACGAAATGCATCTCATTTACACATGTAAGTTGTTAACTACATAAATAATATTACACTTACATAATTGTGCTAGAGTTTACACGATTAAAGTGCGTTTTACATAAATATTTCTAATACAACCCAATAACATATTTAAGTTATTGATTACACAACTAACACTATATTTAAACAATTATATTATAATTTACATAAGAGGCACACTAGGAGGTGGGTGGCAAGATGTATCATCTTGTAAGGAAAAGACATGGTTTTATGAATATGTTATTCAAGTAACTGTTTATTAAATTTAAAATTATTTTTTTAAAAAAATAAAAATATGATGAAAGCAAGTATCTGCCATGTTTCTTTAATTAAGGTAGTATTTTAATAAGATCACCGCCCCTACAACTTACAGTTTTAGGCCCTTTTTGATAACAGGGTAAGGGTAAGTTAATCGACCCCGAAGGGTCGATTAAGATACCCGACCCCGGTTAGGGTCGTATGTGTGAGGGGAGGTGAGAGGGAGGCGGGGCCCACCTATCCCCCGGTTGAGATAACCGGCCGACAAGTCGGTTATCAAAGTCGCCCTTAATGATTAACTAATAAATCTTTGGGATGTTTCTCACAGAAGATGTGGTCGCAGAATGACCTCACAAGGACGGGACTGAAAAGTTATTTAGATAATTGACGTGGGATGCGGTTGATGTCCTACGCTTCTGAGATGATGACGTGGGAATCTTGGGATATATAGTTTGTCTCCCTTGGATGGGTGAATTATTCACCGGACTAGGACAGACCGAAACAGGCATCCGTACAACTCTATTTTTAGTAGAATAAGGATAATAAAATTGGGTAAAATATGTTTTAAAGAGGATAGAATAAAATTGGGTAAAATAGGTTTTTAAAAAAGGAAAAAAAAGGTAAGATGGGTGAAGAAAATAGGTAGAAACAAAACTTCTGTTTTATTTGAAATAATAAATTTGAGTTACTTGTCAAACTTAATATTCTCATTAATCCCAGTATACCTCATTCTAGGTAAACTATTCTCATCCCATCAAGTAAAAACAGATTCACTTCAATGGCCGAAGCGATTTCAAAAAGGCCGAGTAGTAATTTGCATCCACATTCTTTTTAAAATTTTATTGGATTAACATTATTTTAATAGATAATTTTTTATTAAAAAAAGAGTCGTCAAACATGAGTTGGCATATTGACCCACCCGATGGTGATTTTCTCTGTTGCGGCACGTGGTCCGTCGGAGAAAGAAAGCCACCGACGACGACGCCGCAAAGGGGAAGGAAGGAAGCTTCGAACCCAAACCTCGCTTCCCCGGGTGTTCACTCTGCACCGACGACGCGCAAAGCCGCAAACCCAGCCCGACACAAATTGCACGCAACATGTAGCACGTTGGCCGATGCCCGACAACTGTTCAAGAAAATGCCCGCTCAGCAGGCGAAGAAAAAGGCTACCCAACCGGCCGACATGGCTGGCGCACAACATGGCAGCCGCAGGCAGCCGAGAGCCAACCGTAGCGAGGGAGGGAGCAGAGCAGCTCCGTTCTTGTGTATCACAGCTCTCCTACCATCGGATCTATAACTGGTGACTCTCCTGCTGCCAACCGGGGGGGGGATGAGAGGCCTTTCGAAATGGGCAAGGAATCTCTGTTTGATTTATTGGCCTGGCACGCCAAACCCGTTTTCGCCGTTCACGCGGCTGGCATCCACCTGTTTTCCAGCTCCGCCGTGTATCAGTTTCTGCCCCCACACGGAATAAGGGAAGAGGATCCTGGCGTTGAGTTGGACTCAAACTCAGTCCGTGCTCGACCAGATGCTGATCGGGGGTCAGAAACCCGACCCATCTAGAGGCGTTGAAAAGAGTTGTGAAAAAGCAACCGCGAGGAGGAAAAAAGTTCATAAATCCAGGGGACCAATGCCATGTTGCTTCCGAGCTCAAGAGCAGCAACAACACATTTTCAATTCGAGATCGACCTCAAATACAGTGGCAAAGAATGTGGCACCAATGCATTTCTCAATCTGAATAATTAGAATTTACTCATTCATGGGTCAATACCGACTGAGTTCGATTCACCCAAAATCATAGAGCTCCAAGATGGCAGTAGATCTATATAAGCATTTTGAGAGAAGGAGGGGGGTATTTTGGTTGCTTGTTTTGAGTTTGCCCTAGATCTGGCTGGGCGAATGCCAGGACGAACATGGTGGTTGCATGGAGACCCCACGATGCCATTTCAAACAAATCCTCCAAGGCAGAGAAATTTAATCACCCTGGTGGTACGCTTGGATCCCGCAAAGTGGGTAACTATTTAAATCACAGGCCGTATCCATACACCACGGAAAACGGTGGCTCACAGAGGCCCCACTGCAGCCATGCCTTTCAATTATTGAGATCACTAGAATCACACACACCACAGTAATAACGATGGAGAGGCGCAGGCCATTGAAACATCATCACGGCAGCATGGGTCCTGTTCTGTATTATTCCTTTTCAATCGGACAGAGGTCTCTCACCAGCTCATCATTTGTCCAAATCAGTCAAACAAAAACGTATTCATAATTCAAGCTGGGGGGGGGGGGTGGAGGGAGAAGAGGCCCAAAGGAAATACCAACTCCAATGCTAAAAGAGCAGTGAATTGTACAGAAGTAAAAGTATCTATAAGGGAAAAAGGAGAGGGTAGGGATCCTCAAAAGAGCAAATGATGCAAGGCATAACAAATTCTACAGAAAATCAAAGGAATATCAAGAGAACTGCAGCTTTACACAAGAATACAGAGACTATACGGCATCCTCCTTCCCCCTTTCCCTTGTTCCATCACCGTTCATGCCCCCCCCAACCCTCCGAAACCCCCGGGGAATTCCGCGTAAGAGATCATTGTTGATGAAGAACTCCAGTCTCAATTACCACCTGACATGCTGCTGAGCCCCAGAAAATTTGAATCGTTTTAGCATGTCGAAAGAATAGATCACCATCCAGCCAACTCACCCAACAGTGAGAATGGTAAGATCACATGAGATTAGCATCAGAGACCATGTAAGAAGGTCGCCACAGATTGTTAGACTTGGATGGCTCCAATGGTTTCCTTCTCAAAACGTTTCACGGTATCAGCAATACGTTTCATGGTGTCGTCATAAACATAGGGGATCTTTTCAAACCATGTCAGATTGCCTTTCGACGGTGTCCGTACGAGTTCCCGGCAGACCTCGCCCAACACATTGATGGAATCATGGTAGTGGTAGTATCTGATCTTGGTTTCAGTCTTGTGGAGTGTCTTCCCAATCACATTCTCTGACATGTGAACGCCAGTGGCATATGCATTCTTGGCCTGTATGGCATATTTGCGGTCTCTTCTTACCCCAGTAATTGAGTTCCGGAAAACCAGCTTCTCGAACCCCCATTCCCTGTATATTTTATAGAAGAGGCCATTAAAAACGTTAGCTTTCTTATGGCTCCTGCTTTCTCCAAAGCTTTTTGTATTGTAATGTTTGCAATCATGTTTGATAGTGCCTATGCCATATGCATAATAAGAGAGGAAATGATGAAAAGCACAACCAAACAATTAAAGAGAAGCTTCATCATGCAAAGTGCATTGTTTCCTTGTGGATGTATATTTATACTGTTTAAGAATCTCCTCTCTACCTACCAATTCTACATCCCAATGCCCATTGTTAGAACATCACATAATCATTTCTTAATCTCAGGACTTTGAGGTTGTCTTTATACCATTTCCAGAGATTCTGCTCCCCTTCCAACCACTAAAGAAATTTGAATAAGCCTCCAAAACAATCAACTTGTGGTTTACCAGATAAACCCAGCACCACATCCAACAAAACCAAACCTCCTCTATACCTACCAATTCTGCACCTGAATGCCCATTCTTAGAACAATACATAAGTATTTCTTAGTCCCAAAAGGACACAGCTTGTTCCCTACAATATATCGCAGGATTGTGTTCTCCTTCTAACAGCTACAGAAATCTAAATAAACCTCTAAATAATCAATCTGTGGGTAAATCAAATAATTCCCCCCATCACATCCAATGGAGCCCTAAACATATAATTCTTCTCCTTCACTATGACCCATGGTCTCTTATCTGTAAGCACCTACAGAAAACTAAAATAACACAGAAGTATGGAATCAGAAGCAAAAGCAGTTACTTTTTCTCTTCCTCGTTTCTCTTCATGACATCCACCAGGAATACTACATGTTGCAATTGTCTTCCAATGCGGTAAAGGAAACCCAAATCCATTCAGCTGTAATGTTTAGAATGTCCTATGACAAATTACTTGAGATTGCAAGGTGATTTAACCATACTTAACAAATCCAAAACTTCAATCTTGACACCAATGAGAAAAAGGAATTCAATGACAGCAAGAGAGTCAGAGGAGGGGGAGGTGAGGGGGGGGGATGGAGCAAGAATTGCCTTCCCTACCTCTGAATTATCACATATCCCCACATTTTGTGCACGCCACTTCCAACTGAGGAGAGCATATACTACACCATCTTCCGATAAGAAGTCACATTCAAAAAAGATTAAAAAACTACAATTCCTGGAGAGGGCCAAGAGCCTCATATCTAAAAGCGAGCTCCTCAAACTTTATCTACCCTTCTGTTCATATACGAGAACAATCAGTTCCAGATGACGAATACCCACTGCAACAGGAACTACAGAAAATCAAGAACACTGACAAAACCCCAATGATGAAGACAGGTTGAAGAAAGAAGAAGATCTTCTTCCTTCGATTCCTAAATTTAGCCAAGCAACAGAATCTTTGACTCATTAAAGCAAAATACTTGTTGTTTTGGTGACAGATCGAGCCATATCCAGCAAGATTGCCGACAACATTCCATCTAAAGTATTCACAAGATGATCACAAACAATGCTGATGCTAGTCATGACTCATCTCTGTTAGAATTCATGTAATGCAATCCTGCATTGATCTAAGCATAAGCTAAACTACCAAAACAAGTAAAACTAACGGTGCAAAAACCCAAAGAAATCGCAGATACTCTGGTCCTGATAGCTCACCTGGAATAATTCTTGCCTGGATCTTGCACGCACAGTTTGCTCGACATGGGGTTCTGCTCGATGGTGAATTGGGTGTAGTCGGAGAACTCTGCCAGGACCGACTCCAGCGTGTTGCCGTCGGGGACGTAGATGTACTCGTCGACGTCGAAGTAGAACGTCCAGTTCGCGGCGTGCCGGTATCTGTGGAGGCAATCGTTCACCACCAGGAACTGGTTGTAGTAATACCCATCATACTCTTCCTGCGCTCGGATGTCTTGCACAGTGGCGCGCCCGGCCTTCACCCACGGCTCCAGCACCTTCCTCACCTGTGGACTGATGCCGCCGGCGTCGTGGAACACAAAGTGGGATCTGGGTCCAAAGAAGTAGGCGTGGTACGCCATCCACTCGCGGATGCGGTGAGCGCTGAGGTTGCCGTAGAGGGAGGATCCGCAGTAGAGGTACTCATACTTGTAGGGAGGCCGGAACTTGGATTCGTCGTAGGAGCCGGGGGCTTCCTCCAGGGCGACAAATTTCTCGTACCGGCGGGGGGAGGGGGAGTAGTAGGCGTAGAGCATGAGCTTGCCGCCGAGGTTGTCGGCATTGGGGACCTGGGAGAATGTGCAGTTCACGACGACGACGGTGTAGACGCGGCCGTAGCCCCAGTCGGGGAGCATCTTGTAGGCCTTGGCCCGGACGGTGGTGGCGTTGGGGTTGTTGGGCACCCACTCGCACTTGTACCAGGGCTTGCCGAAGACGTGGGTGGGCTTGGAGGCGAGGCCGACTACGGCGAATGTGTAGGGGCCGCCGCGGTAGGCGCCCATCTGGACGAAGAGCGCAGCGGCGCTGCCGTAGGGGCGGAAGACCCTCTTGTTGGGGTCGGCCGGGAGGGGCGGGTTGGTGATGGGAATGGCGGTGGTGGGTGGCAGTGGCACCAGGGAGGCGGAAAGCTTCTGCCTGGGGACCGGATTCGTGGCGGCGGCGGCGAGGGTGGCGGTGAGGGGGGTGGCGGTGGCAGTGGAAGAGTTGGGGAGGCGGCAGGAACGAGGGGAGAGGAGGGACTCGTAGGGCTGCAGCTGCCAGATGGCCATGACGAGGGTAAGGGCGACGAGGGTGGCGACGAAGGGCTTCATGTCGTAGCAGGAGAAGGGGAAGGGTGGAGCTGCGGCGGCCCCTCCCCCCACACCGCCACCTCCGCCATCTTTCCTCATTGCAGAGACTCCTCTGCTGCTGCTGTTGTTGCTGGTGCTGCTGCTCAGAGGAGCGGGGGGGAGCTTCCCCTGGTTCCTCTTTTGCTCTGTGATGCCGTCCCTCTCTGATGAGAGGAGGCAGAGTGGCGGAGGAGAGAGGTGAGGCCTTTGTGATGCCCCTGTGGCCCCTGGTTTCGGGTGGGGGAGGGGCAAGCGCTGCCGTGGGGGAAGGAGGGGTGGCTATGATGGTGCCACTGCCCGTCTGTCCCCCCTCGCCCCCTAACAAAGGATTGTGGGGAAAAGGTTCTAAATAAATATTAGTAAGTTTTTTAACCTTCCCTCCTTTATAATGTGCCGACTTGAGAACTTATAATTGGATCACCGGGGCGTGAGGAAGGATTATAAAAAAATGTTTTATTAACCACCCTTAATGTGTTGAATTAGAAATTTAACGAATCACTGAGGCCCTCTTTAAAATTAGAGTGGGATACGGTGTTCGACCTTAGAGGATAGAATACGATACCTAACCCCGAGTAAAGAGCATGTGTGTGAGGGGAGAGTGTGGGTCCCCTCCCTCCACAAATTTTATTAACCACTCTTAATGCGTTGAATTAGAAATTTATCGAACCACTAAGACCCTCTTTGAAATTCGGGTGGGATACCATGCTCGATCTCATAGGGTCAAATACGATATCCGATCCCGAGTAAGGAGCATATGTGTGAAGAGATAGTGTGGGCCCTCCCACGAATCTCTCTCTTCGGATGCCGTATTCTTATTTTACCTCGATAACAAAGTTGCCCTAAAGGATTGTAGAAAGACTATAGATAATTACTTTTTTGACCTCTTCTAATGTGTGGAATTAGAAACTTTACTGAATAATCAGGGAGTGGGGAACCATTATAGATAAATGATTCTCACCTATTTTAATGTGTGGAATTAGAAATTTATTGAATCATTAGAGTGCCTTTTTCTCGTAAAGCCTCTTGAAAGACGTAAATCGTTGGATATGTTTTTGTTTGGAGTGGTCAGGAAGTAAAAAAAAGGGGGGGGGGGGGAAATGGATCCTTTACTCATTTGGATTCATGCAAAGTATCAAATTTTAAAATTGGATTCGATAATTTTACAAAGGGGTTTTTAATTTTGTCAACAAAAGAAGTTTTTAATTTTATCTCTATAAAACAGCTGTAACTAAAAAAAAGAATTTCAATATTCTCTAAGGGCCACTTTGATATTAGAATAAAACCGATTAAGATTTATTATCTCACGAAAGAGAAATGACAGATCCCACTGTCATATCTCACACACAATCTCTTTACTCAGAGCCCCTATCCTTACTAGTTTTTCAAACTGAGCCTGCTAATTTAATCGACAACTATGTTGGAAACCATAATGCATTCAACCTACCATCATGGAAGAAAATTTATCAAAATAATTTAGATGCGTAAGAACTTTCGTGCAGCAGGGCAGTTGGGCCAAAATGGACCCATTTCTATTTTTATCTTGAAAGTAAATAATACCGTGATTTTATTAAACTAGAAGGTTATGGCTTCTTTGGGGATTACACATACGTAAGCGTCGTTTGTATCGGAGATAATTGTAAACATAACCATGTTACGTGTAATTGTAGAAATATTACTTTTACATACATATCAAAAAAATATAAAATATATTTCTTAAATATAAATGTAAGAAATACTAGTGGCTAATTAATGTCTAAACATGTGAGAGAGAGAATTATGCTAACTATATATGTGCAGCCGGATCTACTGCACCGCCCACACGGTTGTACTTAATTACGGGATTAATTACACTCAAACGTTTCAAACTTCGACACTTTAAATTAATTTTAAATGGCATCTACAGAAAAGAAACAAAGTTTGAGTGCCATTAACTGCATTCAAATTGTAATCACGTAAGCTTCGGCCCTAAAAACATGGCCCCACGGAGGCGACGCCCTGATTAAATCCGAAGGCCCGTAAACGACATGGGGCCCAAAAACCTTTTCACAGTGGCAGAGAGGTAAAAATATGTCAAATCAGGGGCCTCTCTAAACTGTGTTTACCCCCACGGTCCCCACCGCCGAGCCTTTTTTTTTTAATTAACTTTCTTTTGTTAAAAAGGAAAAGGCTGCGGCAAAGGGGCGCTGTAATCGTCGTCCGAGAAGGACCGGTGTTTTTCATCCCACCGGCGTGGACCCCTGCTTTTTTATCGTGTCGTTTGGGCCCCACCAGATGCCACATATTTCCCAACCGGACAGCGATCGCTGTCCCCAGCTGTTACTGTTAAGATTAGAAGAGCTAAGGTTGGGCGCCGTTAATTTTGAGATTAGAATTACCGGGACACAAGATTAGGATGTGGTCTTCAGAACATATATCCTTTTAAAAATAATTTAAAAATATTAAAAATACGTTTTTTAATTGAAAAACAATCGGACATCTAACCATGAGGCAACGGTATCACTTCTCATCTTTCTTTTACATGCGTCAAATCCGAATCGATCTGGCTCCACCAATCCGTCAGAAATCACCCCCCTCTCTCTCTCTCTCTCTCTCCAATCTAATATCAGAAAAAAAAAAAAGAGATTGACTTAGTAAATGAGGGCACAAACTCTACTGGTTAGTTGGAGTGAAGCAAAATTTACGCTGGAACTAATTATTATCCATTACTTAATGATGCGAACCTTACTCTTTCTAAATTGATTATGGCACCTGGTGATAAAAATTTGTTGGGGGAGATTTTTCTATTCCCAATTGAACTCAATAGCACTGAGGCCATCCATAATCTTAGAGCATTGGCCTATCAACTTGATTGGCCCATTTAAAAGGCCCACTAAGATCGTCCGGCTCACTTAGAGCACCTAACGGCTCAATAGATGCTGCCAACCCCAACACATCTTACGAAGCAGACGGGCCCTTCGGTCTGGTGTCAAGCTGAGAGGGAAGTCTCACAAAACCACCATGGCCCTCGAGCCATCATCGGAGATCTAAAGTATAAGCTCGGTCCCAACCACTGAGTAAGAATCAAGCATTAGCTCGATCCTCTGGAATCAGAGAGAGGTCGATTACTAACTCAACTCATAGCCCTCAGGCCACCAACGGAGGCCTAGAATAGCTCGATCCAAGGGCACCATAGAGAACTCAAGTACTAACTCGACCCACGGCCCTCGGGTCACCATTGGAGGCGTAGTTAGAGTATTAACTCGATCCCGAGCCCGAGTGTGAATCAAGCATTAGCTCGATCCCCGGTTACCATAGAGAGCTCAAGCCGTTGAGCCACCCTCGGAGGCCTAGAGTATTAACTTAGTCTCAATCCCCAAGTGAGAATCAAGTATTAGCTCTATCCCCGACCATCAAAAAATGTGAGCCTTAACTCAATCACCAACTACAGTAAAAATAATATGTCGACTCGATCCCAGGACAAAGGAAGGCTTTAGCTAGATCCCAGGCCACCTTAACCCTAGCCTGGCCTTTGTAGACATATATCCGCTAAAAGCCAAAGCTCGGACAGGCAAAACCCGACCATCGACCTAGCCAGATAAGAATATTCCCCTGTAGAAATCACCTATGGACCATCACCTAACAAAAAGCAGATAGTGTCACATCCGACAGTCATTATAAGAAAAATGCAATGATGGTGTCAAACCTGTCGGCATACCACGCGCATTACCGAGTTCATACACAGATTATCAAGAGAAACAACACCCTAATCTCTACATATGGCTTGACTCACCCCATCCAGATGCCAGTGAGGAAAAACTATTGACACATATCAGATGTGCCATAACTCTCATATTTTTCGATGACACAGTGATCAAAATCGACTACCATTACCTACATAAGAGCGATTCCCAAGACATCAAATGAAGGTACGAGATGTCCGACGTAACATAAGTCTCTTATTTCTTGAAAATCTATCATCTTCGTATATCTAACTTAAGTATCAGAAGATTTTTCTTGGAATAAACGCTCGAGGCCTCCCTATCTTCTTTCTCTGGTAACAAGATAACTAGTTAGGAGGGCACTAGAGGAGGTTCTCGTCGTCACAAATCTCCACGTGAGATTTTTACCTCTACAAAATTAAACATCCGCACGACGTCATTTAGTCAAAACACCTACTCTTGGGGGTAGATTGTATTAGCAAAGTTAGTCACCATCCACATAATCAACGGTTTAGATGGTGCCACATCAGTAACAAACATACATTCCAACGGTTGCGTTTCTCCATATCCCCAATTTACGCCCTTCAAACTCTGAGATGCACGTCCATCACTGGCATGGGCACATCATCTTAATCATTGATTTTGGTTAAAAATATGATGACATATTTTGATCACACAACCTGCTCCCATAGTAGACATGTAAATAGATCGGAAACGGAACAGATAGTATAATATCTATTTCATATCCGATTAATAATCAAATTATTTGATATTCGATTAAACTATCCGTCAGATATTTTATTCGAATAATTATTAAATCTAACTAATTCGGTTCAAATTTTAAATAAATAATTACCAAGTCTACTTAAAGTTAAAGTCATACGAGCTGTGCGTGAGTGTCGTGAGTTATTTTCTCAAAAAAAAACAAAGGTAATTTTTTTTTATTTTAAGAGAGATTATCAAAAGATTAAATTTCGTCATAAAAAATAAGAGAGCACTTACCAAATAAGTGTACATAGAGTTCTTATTTTCTAAATTCTATTTTGAGACCAAAAAGAAGTAAAAAAGAGCAACCAGATAATATATTAGGATTTGAATTACTTATATATAGAATATATATGCGAATCATTAGATATTTATTTAAGGATTCATATTATTTGATCAGATAATATTTAATAATATTTTAATATTTAATTAATAATCATACTATTTAATATTCGATTAGTTTATCTGTCAAATATTTTATTAAGATAATTATCTAATCAAATAAATTTAAATTTAAATTCAATTTAAATTTTAAATAAACAATTATCCGATCTAACCCGTAGTCTCATCTCGTCATTTTAACGTGCCTCCCCATCACCATCCCCATGTTGTGTGTGTCCACTGTCGTGTTGTCTCCCATCATTTAGAAACGGATTCTGTGATCTATCTAGTTAACCTATTAATCAACTCTCTCTCTCTCTCTCTCTCTCTCTCTCTCCATATATATATATATATATATATATATATATATATATACTCTAATTGGTATGCTATAATTCCCAACATCCAATCTGAGTGTGGAGTACGCACCATCTAATCTCTTCGCCCATCTGTTTGTACGCTCAAGTACTAACTCGACCCACGGCCCTCGGGTCACCATTAGAGGCGTAGTTAGAGTATTAACTCGATCCCGAGCCCGAGTGTGAATCAAGCATTAGCTCGAACCCCGGTTACCATAGAGAGCTCAAGCCGTTGGGCCACCCTCGGAGGCCTAGAGTATTAACTTAGTCTCAATCCCCCAGTGAGAATCAAGTATTAGCTCTATCCCCGACCATCAAAAAATGTGAGTCTTAACTCAATCACCAACTACAGTAAAAATAAGATGTCGACTCGATCCCAGGACAAAGGAAGGCTTTAGCTAGATCCCAGGCCACCTTAACCCTAGCCTAGCCTTTGTAGACATATGTCCGCTAAAAGCCTAAGCTCGGACGAGCAAAACCCGACCATCGACCTAGCCAGATAAGACTATTCCCCTATAGAAATCGCCTATGGACCATCACCTAACAAAAAGCAGATAGTGTCACATCGGCACCGACAGTCATGATAAGTAAAATACAATGATGGTGTCAAACCTGTCGGCACACCACGCGCATTACCGAGTTCATACACAGATTATCAAGAGAAACAACACCCTAATATCTACATATGGCTTGACTCACCCCATCCAGATGCCAGTGAGGAAAAACTATTGACACATATCAGATGTGCCATAACTCTCATATTTTTTGATGACATAGTGATCAAAACCGACTACCACTACCTACATAAGAGCGATTCCCAGGACATCAAATGAAGGTACGAGATGTCCGACGTAACATAAGTCTCTTATTTCATGAAAATCTATCATCTTCGTATATCTAACTTAAGTATCAGAAGATTTTTTTTGGAATAAACTCTCGAGGTCTCCCTATCTTCTTTCTATGGTAACAAGATAACTAGCTAGGAGGGCACTAGAGGAGGTTCTCGTCGTCACAAATCTCCACGTGAGATTTTTACCTCTACAAAATTAAACATCCGCATGACGTCATTTAGTCAAAAAACCTACTCTTGGGGGTAGATTGCATTAGCAAAGTTAGTCACCATCCACATAATCAACGGTTTAGATGGTGCCACATCAGTAACAAACATACATTCCAACGGTTGCGTTTCTCCATATCCTCAATTTACGCCCTTCAAACTCTGAGATGCACGTCCATCGCTGGCATGGGCACATCATCTTAATCATTGATTTTGGTTAAAAATATGATGACATATTTTGATCACACAACCTGCTCCCATAGTAGACATGCATGTAAATAGATCGGAAACGGAGCGGATAGTATAATATCTAATTCATATCCGATTAATAATCGAATTATTTGATATTCGATTAAACTATCCATCAGATATTTTATTTGAATAATTATTAAATTTAACTAATTCGGTTCAAATTTTAAATAAATAATTACCAAGCCTACTTAAAGGTAAGTCATACGAGCTGTGCGAGAGTCTCGTGAGTTATTTTCTCAAAAAAAAGCAAAGGTAATTTTTTTTTATTTTGAGAGAGATTATCAAAAGATTAAATTTCATCGTAAAAAATAAAAGAGAACTTACCAAATAAGTGTACATAGAGTTCTTATTTTCTAAATTCTATTTTGAGATTAAAAAGAAGTAAAAAAGAGCAACCAGATAATATATTATGATTTGAATTACTTATATATAGAATATATATGCGAATCATTAGATATTTATTTAAGGATTCATATTATTTGATCAGATAATATTTAATAATATTTTAATATTTAATTAATAATCATACTATTTAATATTCGATTAGTTTATCTGTCAAATATTTTATTAAGATAATTATCTAATCAAATAAATTTAAATTTAAATTCAATTTAAATTTTAAATAAACAATTATCCGATCTAACCCGTAGTCTCATCTCGTCATTTTAACGTGCCTCCCCATCACCATCCCCATGTTGTGTGTGTCCACTGTCGTGTTGTCTCCCATCATTTAGAAACGGATTCTGTGATCTATCTAGTTAACCTATTAATCAACTCTCTCTCTCTCTCTCTCTCTCTCCATATATATATATATATATATATACTCTAATTGGTATGCTATAATTCCCAACATCCAATCTGAGTGTGGAGTACGCACCATCTAATCTCTTCGCCCATCTGTTTGTATGCGTGATGCCTCCAAGTCGGAGTTCACTTTGTTGGAAAATCTCCACTGGCCCTGGGGCCGCCTGTACTGCGGACAGGAGGGTCCTTGACAACATCATATGCGAGCTTAGATTAATTCAAAGTGACCGAGGACAGGGGATTTCTCTCACTTAAGGAATTCTGGGACTAACTCTCACGTTACGAAAGCGTCGGTCGGTGGGGGAAGCAGTCGGATGCTTCGCACCTGGGAGGGGAGTGGATGCCCCTACCTTAATTTATTAGAGAGGGGAACTAATAAAAGTTATGGTACGTACGATTTCTAATTAATTTTAAGAACTCCTGTGCTACTAAAAATTATTGTTTACTTATTCGATCTGGGGGGTAAAGGGCAGAAGGTTAATTTGAGTGCCGGAGCCAGAACAGGGTCTTAAAACTGTTTTATCGGGGGGACAACTGAAAGAATTTCAAATTAGCGTAGGGTACACGTGTAACTTTGCTTATCGAAGAAAACTTGAGTCGATCTTATTGGGACAAGGTTTCAATATAAAAAATAATAATAGAAAATGCACGTGCCACATCCAAAAAGAACTTTTATGGTTATATATTTTAAATTTTTAATCTGAAATTTTACTACTAAAAGGACTGTTTTTTTTATAAAAAAAACAGTGCTGTGGCCTGTGGGGGACTACGTACACCCCTTCCGTCCTCTACCAATGCTAGGATTTGGATCCTCTTTATGCTTTTCCTGTTAGTTTCCGACATTTAATTAAAACATTTAAGTTGCAGGTCATCTCGTGAGTTAATCTGTACAGAGTGGCATTCAATTAAAAGTTTTTCTAACAGCAACCGATCTGGAGTGACCTAATCAAAGCTCCACCAATTAAGAGTGCTAAATCCTCACCGGCAACTCCATTTTTCCTGCACCGTAAGAACCCCTAATTTTTAGAACTCCTGAACCAAAACTAAATTCTAAAAGGACAAAAAAATTATATACAAGATCTTTTATTATTAAAGAATAACTTACAAGACCTTTTGTCCTCCCTTCAAAAACAACTTTGTTAAAGCTTAAAAATCCATAAAATCGATCTAAGAAGTCACTTCCAAACAGAAGCAGGAATATGCCAAAACCTGCCCCAACAGTAACAACACACGTTACTATCACCAGCAGTGCTTTAGCTGACCCAAGGGTGAAGTTTGAAGTGTCGGCTGCACGCTCCTTCTCCGTGGCAACGGGGGCAGGCGAGGACAAAGTGTCGGCAGAGACCCCTCTGAGCTCTCATTTTGTGGTCTGAGGTTAGTTAGCGTGCGTTCAATACATATCATTCCTCAGGAAGCAACCAAGAGCGGCGGGCGGCTGCACCGACGCGGGTTCTCTGGCCCGGCCCAGCGTTCAATACATATGAAGTTTAATCTCTTCATAATCTCTCTTAAAATAAAAATATTTTTTTGATAAATTAATTCACAACGTTCTTGCATGACTCACTCCTGAATAGGTCTTATAATTATTCGTTTAAAATTTAGATCGATTCTGAATTTGTATGAATTTAATCAAATAATTACTTAAATAAAATATCTAATAAATGATTTAATCTGATATCAAATAATTTAATTTTTAATCCGTTACAAATTCGAATATCACGTTACTGGTCCTTATCCGTTCCATTTACATAACCATGGCCGTGAAATTCATGCATGCACACTCGTCCTCCGACCATTTCAATGGCTACCACCAGTCCCGGGTGCCCCACTACCGTCACCGCATGACCCTTCCCTCCTCTCGTTTTGCCCTCGACTTCCCATTGGTCCAACGAGGAGGAGGAACTAAATAGATTCGATCTCAATTATGTTATATGATTAACTTATTTAACGTGTTGTAATAATAACGGCATGCTTATCTTTTTTTAACATTTATTTATATCTATTAAGGGGACGTTTGGTGCATGTGAGGTACAACATCCTAAAATATATATCTGTTTATGTTTAAGTTGACGTAAATTATTTTTATGATATTTTACTTATATTTGGAGGGCAGTAAATTGTCGCGGGATTTCAAAACCAGTTGATCCAAATGAATGTGTGACAGCCTTAATTTCTAACCGGTATTTTATTTTCAGCCCAAGATCACTAAAAGCTAAGGTGGAAATTTCGAAATCAGATATTATATCTATATATATATATATATATATTTTAAAATCAGTGATTTTAAAAACTATATTTTACATTATTTTACAACACACTGGATGACTCTTAAGAAAAAAACCAAAAAAAATCATAAAATCGAGTACATTCGACCCGATTAATTATCAACAAAGACACTTAGGGCGTCTTTGACAACGGCTTAAGAGGGGGCGACTAACCGACCCCGGAGGGTCGATTGAGATAGCCGACCCCGGTTAAGGCCGCTCTGTGAGGGGGAGGGTGGGCGAAGGCGGAGCCCACCGATTAGCCGATATCGACTAACCGGTGAACGACTCTTTTATCAAACACGCCCTTAAATAAGAGCTGTGAGCACCAAGGTAGCTTACAAATTCCACTTCCTTATTCGAAACTAAATAGTCTAAATATACCATTCATCTGTGCGCGGCATCTCCTCTCTCTCTCTCTCTCTCTCTCTCTCATCGATTCATCAACTAATTAAGGGAGGCCATGCGCTGCGATTCAACAAAAAGACGGAGCTATCGAAGATATAATATTTAATTACGCACTGTATAATTATTGGATCAACAGTACGTACGTACCATACAACCAAGGGTTTGGTTGATAGAGGGTGGGGTCGATGAGGCCGGCTTCCTGGCCATCATCTCTCTCTCTCTCCATATATATATATATCGGCACCTACCACGGAACAGCTGGCAGGTGTATCTATCGCACGGTACACGAACCGGCCAGGGGAAGGGGGGGGGACCCCTGTGGAACCATCCCGTGTGTCCATCGGCGCGTCGCCGTCATGTGGTGGGCTCGATGGAGGTCCCCAGCTGCGAGTCTAGTTTTGCCGGCATGCACCGAATCCGTCAAAACGCAGAAAGGGCCGCGATGCGGTAGGTGTGGTGGAGATCGCGTCAAGACCCCGTCGGCGATGGCGAGCTCTCGATCGATCCCCCGGTTGCTTCCAGTACTCGCAACCCCGTGCACGTATTATGTTTACGTGTGTGCTCTACGTACTCCTCCCTCCGTGGTATACATACATACGTACGTCTGAGTCTCTCATCAGGTGTACCGGCGAACCCCGCGGCAACTACACACGCCACTTGATGGCTGCATGCAGTGGGAAGGTAATTAAGATAGTCTCGAGAGGCGCTGCGGGTTAATTTGCCCAAGCACCTTAAATTTATGGTAAGTCTAGGCATGCAGTCCCGGCAGCTGGGTCTTCCTCGATCGAGTCCTTTTAATCAATTTGCTGTTGCTCGTACGTAGGATCCCGGGCACCGACGAAGATAGAGAGGTGGCGATGGGCTTAATTTGTCAAGTAGTATTTCTATAGTCTGATATTATAATTAGAAACAGACTCAGATTAATTAAGATGTGCTTATAATAGTAGAGTTTTTTGCACTCAATAATTTAAGATTTTGAGTAGAATAATTCAATCAAATAATATATACATCAAAGTTCATAATTATGATATGAGTTTCGCAACTTACATTTGTGATAATTTAAGTGATAGAGTTTAAATTGATCTGCACGTGATAGACCTTCGATTGATTTAAATTGACTTGCATTTGCTGTTGCTTAGGATGGAAGAGAGAGACAGAAATTATTACAGATCAAGCAGGATTGAGAAAGCTTTGAGTCCAATTTTTTAGTTCTAATTATCTAACCCGATGAAAAGTGCAGCGTACTATAATAACTTGACCGAAATTTGATCCAATCATCAAAACTTACGCCTAGCTCTAGTTTCTTAGGCCGTGTTTGTTAACCGAGCACGGTTACCGTGCTCGACCCCGGAGAGTCGAGCACGGTAACCGCCCTCGGTTAGCCCCTTTTGTGTGAGGGGGAGGCGGGTCTCGCCGGGGTTTCTCTCTCCCCAGTTCTCGACAACCGGCCGACTACCCCGCTATCAAAGCGGGCCTTAAGGATTTGGATGGATCAGATTGACAAGTGTAGTCAATGTTGCCACCTCTGAACCTTGTCCAACACCCCATAGAGCTGTTCCCTACCCTGTAGAACTATGTCATCACCGAGGAGGGGCATTGCCTGCCGAGGTGAGAGGTTCCCGACATGGTGGAGGTGGGCGACTGGGGTTGGGGGCAGCCGAGGGGAGGGGGGTTGATCTACGAGTAGGGGCCGAGGGTCGACTGGGGTGGGGGGGGAATAGGGATGGGGGAAGAGAGCTAGCTTGTAGCGAACCGGATCCCGGATACCAGGTATACCCGGTAGGACAACCGAATACACGTGATACCACTTGGAACCCGCGAGGCCTCCCAAGAGCGGGAAAGCTCCGAAGGGATAAAGGCATGTGTAGAGTACATTGAAGCCACAGAGATATAACAGAAGCAATTAAATTTTATTAAATCGATTTGCTAAAGTAGCAGAAATAAAATTACTTTTTAATTAACAGTTTCAATTTAACAATTATACACCAGAGTCAAGTCTAAAGCTAAAGACAGCAAGTCTAGCACAGTACAGTCGACAGAAAAGAAAGATGTACCGTGAAGTCGGGGGAAGCCCGACGCAGGTACCAACTGGCCACAACGACACGCTACGAGCACGCGCACCAGGAACCACGCAGAAGCAGAACGAACAAGGTCACCCCACCTGAAAAGCAGGGGTGAGCCTCGTGTCACTGGCTCAGTAGGGGTCACGCGGATCCCCACTGAAAAATACGCAGTAACACGGAACAACAAAACAACAGGAAGGACAGTAGGTGTAGCAAAGCGGGAAAACTACACTACAAAGCTGTAAAGCTACTCTAGAAGCCGTAGAGAACAGACGGGGAGTAGGAGTAGGGAATAAGTAAGAAAGGGGAAGAACCCGCGCCAGACAAGTGGCGGCCGAACTAAGCTCGGCACCCCAAACTACTCCAAGCAACGGCAGAAGGGTGACTCTGACCTAACAAAGTCAAAGTTACCGATCTGCCAACACGGCACCAGGCCTAAGACGAAGACCTGCAAGGACCGACAAAAGGCCTAGAAAAGACCCACGCAGACGACCGACAGACTCGACGACACACCCACGACTAGAAAGTCGTGCACACCACGCTAACCTCGAGTAGGGCCACGAGAGGGCTAACTCGGAAAGGTCACGACGCGCAAGAAACGCGAAGAGCAGTGGAGAGCCACTCGTCAGAGACAGACGCACCTCCCCACCAGAGCAACGGCCAGCTGCGTCCACAGACGTCTTATGGTGCGCCACGAGTGTCTCGCCTACAATACCGCTGAAGCCACGGTAGAGTCGCAGACCCCCGCTGTAAGGCCCGTGCCTTAATGGATCTTTCGTGGTATTTGTTCTATTATTTGTTCTGGAAATTCCGGCTATTTTCCTGGATTTTTAGGAATTTGTCTGGCATTTTTCCGGATTTGTTCGGAGCTGTTTGAGGGTTATTGAATATTAATAAGATTTTTATATATATAATGATTGTATTATATATATATATTAATTTTATTTTTATTTTTATTTTTTTTTATATCTCTCACCCTCACTCTCTCTCCCCCGTCGATCTCTCATTTCACCCTCTCCCTCTCTCTCTCCTCCGTGCGGCCACCTCCTCTCCTCTCTTAGGGATCGTGGTCGAGACGGCGTCGGATTGAGACGAGGTTGGCACCGTTGGATTCCTCGCGTCGAGTAGAGCGCGTGGGTGTCCACTTCGGCGTGGATCGGTGATCGTGGGAGCGAGGTGGAGCGTGGAAGCTCCGTGGCTATTCCTCCTTGCATGCGGCCCGTTCGACGGTTTCGGCTTGCGAAAGGTAGGGGGATGGAACCTCGATCTTGCTAGGATCGTTTCCTTTAGCCCGTTTGTTGATTAGCACCCCGTAGCATGCATGATGTTCATATTTCCATTTTTGGGGTTTTAGCCTAAATCTTGAGTTTAATGCGTTTTAGGCCTTGCATGTGCTAGATTTAGATGTTAGATTGTTGTCTAGCATGCGTGGTTTGACAGGTTATTAGGTTTCTCGTCGATACCCGGCGTTTTCAGCCGTCCGGGAGGGCTTCGGTTTACAAACCGTACCCGCCCGTAACCCAGGTGCAGTGACGGTCCTGCCAGGAACCGTCACTTGCCCGACGGTCCAAGGTGGACGCGTCACTACCAAATAACGGCCCATTGGGGGTGCGTTACTTGGAGAGTAACGGTGGGGCTCCCATCCGTTACTCATCAACTGTTTCCGTGATTTTGGTCAGGCGGTGCGCCCGGCGGCCAGTCGGCCGACCGTCGTTTCGGTCCGGCGCGCCTAGACCGGGGCGTTACTTCGCCTGCTACCATTTAGAACGCTGATAGGTGGTTTGAGCCTCGGGTGGATGTGACGGCGGTGACCCCACGCGTCGCTTCGAAGTAACGCGCAGGGCCCCCACCGTTACATGCCCTTTGGTGCCTCTTGAGCTGGAATCCTGAAGGGAGTGACGGATGGGGACTGGAGCGTCATTCTTGAAGTAACGCGCCGACCCCAGACCGTCGTTTGCATGTGGCGCGTGGGTCCTTGACCGCCACTTCCCTGATGGCTGCAATATATTCCCAGCCCATTGCTTATGCGTTCCGTTCTATATTCATGCCATAGTTGTATTGTTTTACTATATTGTGGCGTGTTTTATGTGCCAATAGAGTAGCTTTTCTTTCCAGGCAATGGAGCCACTGTTGTTGCCCTAAGGTCTGTTGAGTACCGACCCGCTTGAGGATGGCGGAGGGGTATATTTCCCATTCACGGTTTGTAAGCTAGTTCCGTGGGCTCCCAGCCAATGGTAGCGTCCTGCCAAGGGAGAAAACTAGTTAGAGGGCCTGGCTCAGGCTAGAGTCAGTGTGTGCACACGTGGTCGGAGACTGTGGACTGACGCCGACGGGTGTCACTCCGACTGGTCACTTGGTCTGGTACTGTTTACGCGCTTAGCTTGTCGCTTGTCGACTGCGAGTGCTTGAGACGCAGTGTAAGCCGTCAGTGCACGCTTCTGGTTTCTGCTCCAGTGGTTGTCCTTCCTTGTTGCTTGGACTAGTTGCAGCTCATTCTAATTGGTAGTTTTAGCTTTAATCGCTTGCATTTAATTAGTAGCGGCATGTGTTAGCTGTTATACTTGCTTAGATAGAGTTTACAGCTTTCTTGTGATTAGATATTCATGCCATTGCCTGTGTATTTATTTAAATGCATGCTTTAAATTGCGGTTATTTATGCATGTTCGCTTGTTTAATGCGAGGTAGGGATCCGCGTGACCCCTACTGAGTCTGGCTGTGACTCACCCTTCTCCTTTCAGGTGAGCCGCGCCCGACATCTCCCGGAGTTTAGCGTGCTGTTTCGGGACCGTTCCTTAGCTGCCAGCTGAGCACGAGCTGCCTTTTTGAGGCTTGTGTTGTGCTTTTGCCGGGGTATGCCCCGCGTAGTTGTACCTTGAGGACTGGTGTTTGTGACTCTGGACTAGTTATATATATATCACTCTGGTTATTTTAAACTGCTTCCGCACTTGTGTTTAAATCTTAAATACTTATTTGTATTGCGCGCCCCAATTCGCAATTAATTATGCATATTCCTCAGCTAACCCCCCACTAACCCTTCAGGGGCCTCATCAGCCTCTTGGGTGGCCTCCCCAGTTCTTGGTGTCGGTATACCGATGTTATCGGTATATCGGTATCCTGAACTCTGGGTCGTCACAGATGGTATCAGAGCTAAGTTGAGGATTTGCGTAAAGAATTGGAATTGACGCTTGGTCCAGAGCTAGTCCTGTTGTCGTCTCTTGCTGGCATAGGATGTTTTTCGTATGATTGATGGATTTTATTGTTGATTGTGTTTTTGGCAGCATAATTATGCCGCCTCGTCGATGAAGACCTCCTCGAGCTCCTCGTGTTCCTCGAGATGCGCCCAGGGAAGATAGCGGTTCTGCACCTCCTCCTGCAGTTCCCGCTGTTCCTGTCGTTCCAGTTGCTCCTCCAGTGCCGATCGTTCAAGCTGAAGTGCCTGGCAGTCGAGGCAAGGCTTTGAAGGAATTTCTGATGTTCAATCCGCCTGCTTTCGATGGCCAAGCTGATCCAGAAGTCGCGAGGCAATGGATGGATGCGATAGAGCG
Organism: Amorphophallus konjac; assembly: GCA_022559845.1. NCBI lineage: Eukaryota > Viridiplantae > Streptophyta > Magnoliopsida > Alismatales > Araceae > Amorphophallus > Amorphophallus konjac. The sequence continues at coordinate 601,031,066 of CM040121.1, forward strand.
TGTTTTTGTCTCGATGGAGTGTGCTGAAGATGAGAAAGTCATGCTCGCTGCCTTTCAACTCCAGGGTACGTCCATTGCGTGGTGGAAAGCCGAGTGGCAGATTTCCTTTCGATCCAGACCTCTTCGGCAAATCACTTGGGCAGAGTTCGTTGCTGCTTTTGAGCGTGCCTATACTCCTGCCTGCTTGCAGATGGATAAGATGTATCGGTTTATGGAATTGACCCAGGGTAGTATGACCGTGCTTCAGTACAGGAATAAGTTCTTGGAATTGGGTCAGTATGCGCCCCATGTGCTGGCCAGCGAAGCTTTGAAAACCCAGCAATTCTTGCGTGGGTTGAGGCCAGAGTTGAAGATGCCGTTGATAGCGAGTCGTGTTGCGGATCTCGATACTGCGTGTCAGACAGCTGTAGTTTTAGAGCTGGAGATGGCGAGACCGGGTGGATATCCCCAGGCAGGGTCAGTGCAGCCGGTAGCTCAGGTTCAGCAGGCTTACCGACAGCCCGTGCCTAGTGTTCCTTCGGTCCAGCCAGAGGTTTCCAGTGCTTCCTCTCCTTCTAAGCCCAAGTTCAAAAGGTTCAAGAAGAAGAAGAAGTTTTTTCAGCAGCCGTCCGGTACAGATTCTGTTCAGCAGCCGACAGCGCCTTCTTCTCAGACTCGGCAGAGCTCAGCTGCTAGTCAGCCGTGGACGTGTCGGAGATGCGGTGGTCATCATAAGGGCCAACCGTGTTCTCTTCCTGTTGTTTGCTTTAGGTGTGACCAGCCAGGTCATGTGGTTCGAGATTGCCCGCTGAGGCCGAATCCATTGCAAGCTCCTCAGTTTTCTCAACCTCAGCCGCAGTTTAGACCTCCTGCACCTCAAGCTCCACAGCAATTTTTCTCTCAGGCGTCGGCGTCTTCTCAGCAATCTTCAGTTGGTTCTAAGAAGCAGAAAGGCAAGGTTTCTCATTTGACAAGAGCTGATGCTGCTGCGTCCCATCTTGTGGAAGGTACGATTATGCTTTATGGTCATTCAGCTCATGTCTTATTTGATTCTGGTGCTTCTCACTCTTTTATTTCTGAGGATTTTATGGCTTGTATTGAGGAACCAACTTCTGAGCTGTCGTGTGAGTTGTTTGTGGAATTGCCTTCTGGAGATTTCATGGTTACTCCCTTGTGTTTGGATGAGTCTCCTGTGATGATTGATGATCACCAGTTGCCGGCGAGATTGTATGCGTTGCAGCTGGCAGATTATGATGTTATTCTGGGAATGGATTGGTTGGAGCATTATGGAGCTGTGGTTGACTGCAGATCGAAGAAAGTCTATTTTCAGCCCCAGGGAAAATCAGCCTTTTATTTTCAAGGTATTCGATCCCGTTCTTCTCGTATGATTATTTCTGCTATTCGAGCCTATAGGTTGCTTAGCGCAGGTTGTCAGGGATTCCTTGCTTCAGTGGTGGCTGTTGAAAAACCACGACGGGATGTTTGTGATATTCCGGTTGTCTGTGAGTTCCCTGATGTGTTTCCTGACGAGTTGCCAGGCTTGCCCCCAGAGCGAGAGATTGAGATGGTGATTGAACTGATTCCAGGTACTGGCCCCTTAGCAAAGCCGCCGTACCGAATGGCTCCAGCTGAATTGAAAGTACTGCGTGCACAGCTACTAGAGTTACTGGAGAAGGGTTATATTCGTCCCAGTTTTTCTCCGTGGAGTGCCCCAGTACTGTTTGTGAAAAAGAAAGATGGAAACCTGAGGCTTTGTATTGATTACAGGCAGCTGAATCAGGCGACTATCAAGAATAAGTATCCGCTCCCCAGGATTGATGATTTGTTTGACCAGTTACAGTCTGCTGCTGTCTTTTCACGGATTGATCTCCGGTCTGGCTATTTTCAGTTACGGATCCGGGAATCTGATGTGGAGAAGACTGCTTTCAGTACTCGATATGGTCACTTTGAATTTTTAGTCATGCCGTTTGGTTTGACTAATGCCCCAGCAGCCTTCATGGATCTAATGCAGCGTATCTTTCGTCCATTTCTGGACCATTTTGTGGTGATCTTTGTTGATGATATCTTGATATATTCTGCCTCTGTTGATGATCATGTGCAGCATTTGAGGATCGTTCTGCAGACTCTAAGAGATCACGAGCTTTATGCGAAGCTCAGTAAATGTGAATTCTGGCTTCGGGAGATTCATTTTCTTGGCCATGTGATTTCTAGTGATGGAGTAGCAGTAGACCCTGCAAAGATTGATGCCGTTTTGAGTTGGCAGAGACCGAGGACCATCACGGAGATACGAAGTTTTTTAGGATTGGCTGGATATTACCGCAGATTCATTCAGGATTTTGCGAAGATTGCAGCACCGATGACTAATTTGACACGGAAGGGTGTGCCATTTGTCTGGTCGGATCAGTGTGAGGCTAGCTTTGTTGAATTGAAAAGGCTGTTGACTTCTTCTCCAGTGTTGACTTTGCCTTCCGACTCGGGTGGTTTTCTTGTTTGTACAGATGCGTCTCGAGTAGGTTTGGGTGCAGTGCTGATGCAACATGGTAAGGTTATCGCATATGCATCTCGGCAATTGAAACAGCATGAAGGAAATTATCCCACTCATGATCTAGAGCTAGCTGCAGTTATTTTTGCCTTGAAGATCTGGAGACATTATCTGTATGGTGAGAAATTTCAGATTCTTACTGATCATCAGAGTTTACAGTATATTTTCTCCCAGAAAGATCTGAATCTCAGGCAGAGGCGATGGATGGAATACATGAAAGATTATGACTTTACACTCTCCTATCAGCCAGGTAAAATGAATGTTGTGGCCGATGCTCTGAGCAGGAAAGTACAAGTCAGTCATTTGTTGCTTCATGAATGAAAATTGTGGGAACAGCTTCCGAGCGAGGCATTGTGTGTAGAGATTCCTGCCGATCCGAGGATGGCAGTTTGTGCTAGCTTGGTTTTGGGTTCAGCTTTGTATCAGCAGATTCTAGAAGCCCAACAAGCTGATTCTGATTTGGCCCGTGTTCTATCAAGATATGATGTGGAATTTGATGACGAGCTGGTCGTCAGTTTCCAGGGCAGATTGTATATTCCTGTTGATGATGATTTGAGGAATGAGATTTTGAGTGAAGCCCATGGTTCCCGTTTTGCTATTCACCCTGGTGTCACCAAGATGTATCAGAATTTGAAGAAGCAGTTCTGGTGGCCCGGCATAAAGAAGGACGTGGCTATTTTTGTTTCTAAGTGCTTGACTTGTCAATTAGTTAAAGCCGAACATCAAAAGCCAGGTGGTCTGCTTCAGCCATTGGAAATTCCGATGTGGAAATGGGACCATGTTACTACAGATTTTGTGGTGGGTTTGCCTCGAACTTCTCAAGGTTTTGATGGGATCTGGCTGCTTGTCGACAGATTGACGAAAACCGCCAGATTGTTGCCAATTAAAGTTACTTGGAGTGTGCAGAGATTGGCCGAGCTCTATGTGCAGAAGATCGTGCCATTGCATGGAATTCCTGTTTCACTTGTGTCAGATCGTGACCCGCGTTTTACCTCTGGCTTCTGGCGTAGTTTCCAGAAAGCTTTGGGCACTGAGTTAGCTTTCAGTTCAGCGTATCACCCACAGTCAGATGGACAGTCAGAGAGAACTATTCAGACTTTGGAGGACATGCTGAGATCGTGTTGCCTTGATTGGCAAGGTTCGTGGGGTCAGCATTTGCCACTTGTTGAGTTTGCTTATAATAATAGTTTTCACTCCAGTATTGGCATGGCTCCTTATGAAGCGCTGTATGGTCGTCCTTGTCGTACTCCTCTGAACTGGTTTGATGTTGGGGACCGACTGTTGACAGGACCGGACATGGTACAGCAGTGTTCTGATGTGGTTCGTCTGATCAGACAGAGATTGTTGACGGCTCAGAGTCGACAGAAAAGTTATGCAGATCGACGCAGACGTCCACTACAATTTGAGCCAGGAGATATGGTGTTTGTTAAAATATCTCCAATGAAGGGTGTTTCCAGGTTTGGGAAGCGTGGAAAGCTTAGTCCGCGGTATGTTGGCCCTTTTCCGATTGTTGAAGCTATTGGTTCAGTGGCTTATCGTTTGCAACTGCCGGCGGCCATGCAAGCTATTCATAATGTGTTCCACGTGTCTCAGTTGAGGAAATATGTGTCTGATGCTTTTCATGTTCTCGATGATTCAGTGTGGCCCGAGGTGACTGCTGATTTGTCCACGCCAGAATTTCCTATCCGAATTGAAGACCGTCGTGAGCAGCGGTTGAGAAATAAGGTTATTCCTCTGGTAAGAGTTGCTTGGCAGCGTCACTCTGGTAACGAGTCTACTTGGGAGTGTGAAGATGAAATGCGTCAGCTTTTTCCTTTCTTGTTCCAGTGAGGTATAAGTCCTTTCTCAGTTTCCTCCTTTTCGGTTATTGTAAATTTCGAGGGCGAAATTTCTGTAAGGAGGGAGGGACTGTAAGGCCCGTGCCTTAATGGATCTTTCGTGGTATTTGTTCTATTATTTGTTCTGGAAATTCCGGCTATTTTCCTGGATTTTTAGGAATTTGTCTGGCATTTTTCCGGATTTGTTCGGAGCTGTTTGAGGGTTATTGAATATTAATAAGATTTTTATATATATAATGATTGTATTATATATATATATTAATTTTATTTTATTTTATTTTTTTTATATCTCTCACCCTCACTCTCTCTCCCCCGTCGATCTCTCATTTCACCCTCTCCCTCTCTCTCTCCTCCGTGCGGCCACCTCCTCTCCTCTCTTAGGGATCGTGGTCGAGACGGCGTCGGATTGAGACGAGGTTGGCACCGTTGGATTCCTCGCGTCGAGTAGAGCGCGTGGGTGTCCACTTCGGCGTGGATCGGTGATCGTGGGAGCGAGGTGGAGCGTGGAAGCTCCGTGGCTATTCCTCCTTGCATGCGGCCCGTTCGACGGTTTCGGCTTGCGAAAGGTAGGGGGATGGAACCTCGATCTTGCTAGGATCGTTTCCTTTAGCCCGTTTGTTGATTAGCACCCCGTAGCATGCATGATGTTCATATTTCCATTTTTGGGGTTTTAGCCTAAATCTTGAGTTTAATGCGTTTTAGGCCTTGCATGTGCTAGATTTAGATGTTAGATTGTTGTCTAGCATGCGTGGTTTGACAGGTTATTAGGTTTCTCGTCGATACCCGGCGTTTTCAGCCGTCCGGGAGGGCTTCGGTTTACAAACCGTACCCGCCCGTAACCCAGGTGCAGTGACGGTCCTGCCAGGAACCGTCACTTGCCCGACGGTCCAAGGTGGACGCGTCACTACCAAATAACGGCCCATTGGGGGTGCGTTACTTGGAGAGTAACGGTGGGGCTCCCATCCGTTACTCATCAACTGTTTCCGTGATTTTGGTCAGGCGGTGCGCCCGACGGCCAGTCGGCCGACCGTCGTTTCGGTCCGGCGCGCCTAGACCGGGGCGTTACTTCGCCTGCTACCATTTAGAACGCTGATAGGTGGTTTGAGCCTCGGGTGGATGTGACGGCGGTGACCCCACGCGTCGCTTCGAAGTAACGCGCAGGGCCCCCACCGTTACATGCCCTTTGGTGCCTCTTGAGCTGGAATCCTGAAGGGAGTGACGGATGGGGACTGGAGCGTCATTCTTGAAGTAACGCGCCGACCCCAGACCGTCGTTTGCATGTGGCGCGTGGGTCCTTGACCGCCACTTCCCTGATGGCTGCAATATATTCCCAGCCCATTGCTTATGCGTTCCGTTCTATATTCATGCCATAGTTGTATTGTTTTACTATATTGTGGCGTGTTTTATGTGCCAATAGAGTAGCTTTTCTTTCCAGGCAATGGAGCCACTGTTGTTGCCCTAAGGTCTGTTGAGTACCGACCCGCTTGAGGATGGCGGAGGGGTATATTTCCCATTCACGGTTTGTAAGCTAGTTCCGTGGGCTCCCAGCCAATGGTAGCGTCCTGCCAAGGGAGAAAACTAGTTAGAGGGCCTGGCTCAGGCTAGAGTCAGTGTGTGCACACGTGGTCGGAGACTGTGGACTGACGCCGACGGGTGTCACTCCGACTGGTCACTTGGTCTGGTACTGTTTACGCGCTTAGCTTGTCGCTTGTCGACTGCGAGTGCTTGAGACGCAGTGTAAGCCGTCAGTGGACGCTTCTGGTTTCTGCTCCAGTGGTTGTCCTTCCTTGTTGCTTGGACTAGTTGCAGCTCATTCTAATTGGTAGTTTTAGCTTTAATCGCTTGCATTTAATTAGTAGCGGCATGTGTTAGCTGTTATACTTGCTTAGATAGAGTTTACAGCTTTCTTGTGATTAGATATTCATGCCATTGCCTGTGTATTTATTTAAATGCATGCTTTAATTGCTGTTAATTATGCATGTTCGCTTGTTTAGTGCGAGGTAGGGATCCGCGTGACCCCTACTGAGTCTGGCTGTGACTCACCCTTCTCCTTTCAGGTGAGCCGCGCCCGACATCTCCCGGAGTTTAGCGTGCTGTTTCGGGACCGTTCCTTAGCTGCCAGCTGAGCACGAGCTGCCTTTTTGAGGCTTGTGTTGTGCTTTTGCCGGGGTATGCCCCGCGTAGTTGTACCTTGAGGACTGGTGTTTGTGACTCTGGACTAGTTATATATATATCACTCTGGTTATTTTAAACTGCTTCCGCACTTGTGTTTAAATCTTAAATACTTATTTGTATTGCGCGCCCCAATTCGCAATTAATTATGCATATTCCTCAGCTAACCCCCCACTAACCCTTCAGGGGCCTCATCAGCCTCTTGGGTGGCCTCCCCAGTTCTTGGTGTCGGTATACCGATGTTATCGGTATATCGGTATCCTGAACTCTGGGTCGTCACACCCGCACTGAACCAAACATGAACAACATCATCAAGTAACCAGTCAGGGTCACGCCCATCGACGTAAGTCCTCAGTCCCTGACCACGTGTGCACAAACTGGCTCTAGCCTAAGTCAGGTACTCCAGCTAGTTTTCTCCCTCGGTAGGACGCTACCGTTGGCTGGGAGCCCACGGAACTAGCTTACAAACAATATCTCGGGAACACCCCTCCGCCATCCGCAGGCGGGTTGGCAACTCAAGGCCTTAGGGCAACAACAACCGGAGGCGCACAAAACACAAGACTCCGTAACGAGGGCTGTAGTACAAACAGGCAAGGAAGCACCGTCGCATCTACCACGAAGCACCAAGGCAGCAAGACAACTGCCAACAGACTCAGGACTACGCAACTAGACCTACAACGTAACGATACTTGAGTCGGACGACTCAAAGGCAAGATCGTTACAGACAGCAGAACAAGCCGCCAATCGGTCTAATCCTAAGCCACGGGAAACGACGCTCCGCAGAACACGACTCACGGAGACCTGAGGAAACACCGAAGGCCCTCAGACACGCCTGGACATGCAAATCGCGGTAAAACAATACCTCGAGGCATCCAGAGCCAGTGTCTCAGACTGGACAAAACCGCCAAGACACCCACACAAGGTCGCCTGTCAACCACTGGGTCACCCCGGGTTGACCGGAACCAAACAACGACGACTCAACAGTAGGAAAGAGAATCCTACCACAAGCAAGAAGATTCCAGGCCACCTCACAACGTAGTCTTAGCCCTCATAGGATGTCAAGAGACATCCACGGGAAAGCGGGCAGACCACAAGGATAAGCCAAGACAGTCAGAAACCAAAACGACGGAAATCGGAGCTCAAAGGCTGTAATGCACCACCCCTAGACCGTTACATGAACGTGACAGTCTAACGCTGGGCCGTTACACACCCACCGTGGCGGTCTATCACAGACGCGCTACAGAAACGTGACGGTCAGGAGGAGAGCCGTCACACATACAGCCCTAACCAACTTCTAAAACACACAAGGCACGTAACGGCCTACACCAGGCGCGTTACGCCGCTCTGACGCGCCCGACCCGGGCCGTCAGGGCCAACAGACCTCAAGCTTAAAATGACAACTCGAACCACGTAACGCGCTAGACCAGGCGCGTTACACGGCCTAACGCAGCAAAGCAGGCGCGTCAGGGCCAACAGGCTCAAGTCAAGAAAACACTGGCCGAAAGGCACGTAACGGTCCATCGCGAACGCGTTACACAAGCCTAACGCACGAGGGCATGGCCTTTAAAGCCAACGGCACAACCACCCAACTCGGCCAAAACAGCACGTAACGGCCTGGGACAGGCGCGTTACAACGCTCTGACGCACGGGGACACCACCGTTACACAAACCGACTCAACGGTCAAACTCCAAGTCAAACGTAACGTAACGGCCTACACCAGGCGCGTTACAAGACTCTGATGCACTAGGGCAGGCGCGTCAGAGGAACTGCCTTAACCAAAACGCTAAACGACAAAACAGGCGTGACACATCACACCGGACGCGTCAGAGAGCTGTGACGCGTGTAGTGTCCCGGATCTTTCGGATCCTTCCTTGTAGGGTCCCGGATCTGGTTTATCGGAGTGTCCTACCCTATTGTGTTCGAAATTTCGTTTCGGACATCTTTCGTGTTCGGATCGGCGCGATCCGGAGTCGTTTCGGAGGCCCGGAGTGTCTCCGCAGCTTTTCCGTGCGTGTTTTCCGATTTCCGCGTACGGGTTTCGGCGAATCCTTCGGAACCCTGTAGCGGGTGAACTGGGTCGTTCACCAACCCGCGAGTGGTGCCGTTGCGATCAGCGCATCGAGACGGTCGAGGAGGTGTATTTTTCTATTTTTCGGGTTTTTTCCGATTTTCCGGATTTTCTATATATATCAATTCTTTTTCTTTTCTTTTTACCTTTTTCTTTTCTTCTTCTTCCTCCTTCCTTCAACCGTGAGAGCTCCCCCTCCCCCGCGGCCGATCTTCTTCTCCCCGGGCGATCGAGACGCGGCCCCTCTCACTCCGGCAACGGCGTGGCAGCGGCGGCGGCGGCGTGGCGGTCCCGGTGGCGTGCTTTTCGCGGCGAGAGGCGGGGCGTTTGTGGGAGTAAAAGCTTCATCCTTGATTTCGGCGGTGATTCGGTGGATTTCGAGCTTCCTTGAGGTAGGGGGACGGATCCTTGCCCTCTTCATAGCATTCCCCGTGATTTCTAGGCCGTGGAGAGGCCGAGTGGGGTTAAATCCATGCCGGGAGGGTCATTTTCATGCTTGGGGTTTGAGCACCAGATCCGTCGATTCGTGGAGTTTTTGATCGATTTGGGGGCTCTAGATGCATGCTAGGGCGTTGTGGGGTGATCCCCCGTTATTTTCCCTTCACCAGGGGTGGTGAATGGGCGTGGTTTTACGTTTTCTGGGCGTATTTTGGGAACCGGGCTCGGCCCGTTGTCGCGCTATAGTCCAGTGGCGCGTTCCTGATGAACGCGCCGTGTCGTCCGAGCGTGTCCGTCTGAGAAGACGAACAGTAAGGCGGTGGGGAACGCGCCCGGTTCTGGTAGCGCGATCTCCAGATCGCGCTATCCAAGACTAGCGCGTTCAGGTGCGAACGCGCTAGGTTTGGGCAGCGCGACATGGAAGATCGCGCTAGCCTTAGCTAGCGCGTTCTTCGGTGTCGCTCTAGGGGTACCTAGCGCGACCATCCCCCTCCCCCGAACCGTGTTCTTGCGGGTAGCGTGACCTCCGGTTGGGTGAGTTATGGACCCGGTTGTGGCGTGTGGCCCTAGGGATGCCGTGGGCACCCAGTGAGAGCCGCAGGGGCGCCCGGGGTTCCCGGAGAATCAGTTACCTCGGTAGGGGTGCCGCGTGACTTGAGGGACTGTTGGACCTCATGCGTGTCCCCGGCATCCGTACCTATTGTCTGGTCATCGAGAGTCTGTGCTAGTGTTTGGTCGGTGGTTTCTGTGGATTAGTCCTTACTTCCAATGACCCTATCACTAGTCGTAGCTTTCCCACGGCACGCGTGTGCTGGCTCGCCTGGGAGTGGCTGAGCGGCGTACCCGAGAGAGGCGGTGAGTAGGCTGGTTACCGCAGGGCCCCCGCGTACTTCCGAGTCTGGGTTTAGGGGGAAATACCAGCTAGAGGACATGCCTAGGGCGTACGGTCTGAGTGTGCACACGAGGCTAAGGGTTCGGACCCGCGCTGACGAGCGTGACCTCAGCTAGTCCTTGTTTTGCAGTTACTTCTAGTTACTGAGTGTGTCTGAGTCTCACGCCAGGGGCGTAGTAGCTAGACACTTGTGACGCGGTATAAGACGTCAGGGGACGCATCCGGTCGTTCTTCTAGTGGGTGGTGCTCCTGTTCACTGGCAGGTGTGGACTCGTGTTTTGTTGGACCGAGATTCCGCAATACAGTACTGTTAGAGTAGACGGATTTTTCCGTTTATTTACTTTAGCTTGTCAGTTCTACCGTACTCTTGTTTGGTAGGGTTGTCTTCTTCTTTCTCGTTTTCCGTGCGAGGTGGGGATTCGCGGGATCCCTACTGGGCCAATGAGATGAGTGTGAGCGACGTCACGCGGTTCGGAGTTCGATGGTGCGAGGAAGAGGATGCGGAGAGCGCGCGGGCTCCTCTTTTTTTGTTTGTTTGCTTGTTTTGCTGCAACACAGAAATGATAGAGAAGAGAGAAGGGGCCACCACGGGAGATTGCTCCGGTGGGGCGAGCGGGACAAGTATAATATAGCAAGATATGAGGTTCAAACGGCCATAGCGGGAAGTGACTCGCCGCGGCCTCGGGGGGACGGGAATGGTGCAGAAATTAAATAACAAGAATTGAAACGGCCATTGGGGAAGTGACTCGCCGCGGCCTCGAGAATATGAGCAGAATATAGCAGAATATAAAGAGAATATAAGAACAGAGATTTAAACGGCCATTGGGAAGTGACTCGCCGCGGCCTCGATGATATGAGCAGAATATAACAGATTATAGAGAGAATATAAGAACGGAAATTTAAACGGCCATTGGGGAAGTGACTCGCCGCGGCCTCGATGATATGAGCAAAATATAATATAATATAGAAAGAATATAGGAACGAAAATTTAAACGGCCATTGGGGAAGTGACTCGCCGCGGCCTCGATGATATAAGCAGAATTTAACAAAATATAAAGAGAATATAGGAAACGGAAATTTAAACGGCCATTGGGGAAGTGACTCGCCGCGGCCTCGATGAAAAGATGTGATCGCTAGGGGCCGAAAGACCCCAAAATAAGAAAGTGATCGCGCCTACCTCAAGAGCGGGACATGGCGGGTTGCTTCTTCCTCTCCTTTCGGCCGGCCGACGGAGAGGGCTTTCCTCGGGTACCCTTGCAAAACAACGACAAATAAATGACAAGTGGATTAGAAAGATGGAGGTGTAGTATTCAAATCCTCGCGGTAAAAATAACGAAATGATGGCAAGACACACACCTGGTTGGTGTTATCTTTTAAACCCCTCTCGGACTCGAGTAGGAGGAAAATGAGATGATGGATGCAAGAAGTATAAGAGAAGAGGCGCCCTTGTGAAGGGGGATAGAGGATGCAATATGATGAATGTAAAGAACTATGGAGAAAAAGGGGAAGAAAAGGCTTATTGGATGAGCCGAGGGTGAAATCCGGCGGAGCTCCGGCAGCGTGGGGACGACGGGGAAGCGCGGTGGATGAAGACGACCTTCCTCTCGCGAGCGTAGGCACCCGAGAAGCCGGCAGAACCTCCACCTACAAAAGACCCCACGGGTTAGAAAAATGACTCCGTAGCCTCTGGGCTCCGGCAGCCTATCGGATCACTGCTTCGCTCTCTCAGAACTGAGGGGGTGGGCCTCTATTTATAGACCTCCGGAAGGTGGAGGCGTCCAGGACCCTGGACACCTCCATCAGGGCCGAAATAATATTTTATTCTATTTTTATTGATTTTTTTAGAATACTTTTATGGGGGCGTCCAGGGTCCCGGACGCCTCTAACAGGTCCACCGAAAACCGACGACGGCCGCACGCGGTTTGGCACAACGCGTGGTTTTGTGAGCGGCGCCTCGTGATTCAGAAATGGGCGCGTCCAGATGACCGGACGTCTCTATATTTCGCTTTTTTCACACACGACAAACCGTCGTTCGGTGGCCGGCGCCCGTGAGGGAGTTGATGGAGGCGTCCAGGGGCCTGGACGCTTCCAAAAGTTTATTATTATTTTTTTATTTTTCTTTTGTCTTTTATACAAGGGCTGGCATTTTAATTTTTTTATTTATTTTTATGGAGGCGTCCAGGAGCCTGGACGCCTCCATTAATATGTATTTTTTTATTTTTTTTATTTTTATGCCAACTGGCATTTTATAAATATTTATTATTATTAGTTTTTATGGAGGCGTCCAGGGCCCTGGACACCTCCATTAATATATATATATTTTTATTTATTTTTGGGCCCTGAGAAAAATAATAAAATAAATTATAAAAATGGGGGCGTCCAGGGGCCTGGACGCCCCCATTAAGACCCACTCGGGTCCTCAAATCAGGCGTCGGCGGTCGCCCGGCAGACCCCCTTCTTGATTCCGGAACCTCTTGATGCGTCTGACTGGTGTTGATGCCGTCCGAATGCCGTGACCAGATGATTCCGGATGCCGAAAAAGGCGGAAGAAGACTCAGGAAAAGGAAGCACTCGAGCGATTCGAAATGCGTAGGCCATCGCGGGGCGTCGTATAGTAATATGAGACTTTCTCATGAGACGTCAAGAATGGCGTGTCTACAGCTGCCCCGCCTTGGCGTCTGCTTTGCAAGGGAGCGACACGTAGTGGAATGGTATCGAAGTGGACTGAAATGAAGTGGGAGCGGACTGATAAGTTGATGCCAAGGTGTGATGAGACACGCTTGTGACGTTACTGTTTGGAATCTTTCCTGAAGTTTCAATGAGGCGACCTTGAAGGAGGTCTTTCAAATATTGACGATTGCTTGGACGGAGATCAAATAAGGGAGGGTGAGATGTGCACTCAGGCACGAAACAAAAGAAGACCAACTTCTCGGTGTGGAAGTACCTGGGTCATAAACCGGAGGTTTCACCTTTGGGGAGCGGTTACCAGCCAATGTGGAAGTGCTGCGGCCAAGGTGGGTCAAAAAGGTAAAGGAATATCTGAGGGTCTGTCCAAACAAGGGTCTCCTTTGGAAGAGCAGCGTAGGGCTGTCTCAAAGAAACTCAGTATTTCATTCAGAGTGGAATATCTCATATTTGTAGGAATTGAAACACAACGGCTTTCACAATCGAATCGCTTGAATGATCTTCCGCAATAAATCAAAGTCCTATATGAATGCATGCTGGGTTCAAAGAAAAATTTAAAACAAACAAAAATAGAAAATAGCCAAGGATAATATTGTCAACTTGTGAAGAACGGGTCAGGATACCGATCCGGTGAGCCGACACTGGGCTGGGGCCCGTTTATCCGCGCACCAACTCACTGAATGGAACCGTCGTCCCCATTCTATCACAAATTGACGGCCTATCCGTACAACCCTAACTCTTCCGGGATCATCACCGTTTTTGTTGAAGGGGAACTCAAATCCCAGATTCGTTCGGGCCGCAAGGTCCTTGATATGTTCTAGTAGCGTAGGTATCATATACTATGATGCATGACCTGGTGGGACCAACCAATGAAAGGTGGGACAGGAGATAGGACAAAGACGTCCGTTAGTAAAACCTGCACAGGCCAGCAAAGGTTAGCAACATCAAAAGGTAGCAGAATCGCACCACAGTTCAAAGGAGATCCAGACAAAATCTTGACAATGACCACTGATGTGACATGTTCTGTCCTGTAGCACCCTTCCCTTCCTATAAGAACTCCCCTTAGGCTAGTTCATTCAAATGCACCAAGGTGGGTTTTGGAAGCTCAGGAGAGGAAGGAGAGGAGAATCTAGAGATCTTCAGGATGGAAGGAGAGTCTTCCCGCGTTATGAAGAGGAGTAAGCCTAGCAGCGAGATTAGGCGACTTTCCGACCTCGAGGTCATCTGAGTGGGACGATCATGTCGCATATGGTAAGCCGACTCTTTCAAATTTCTGCACGTGAACCTTCTTCTTACTTCCTTCATTTCTTCTTCTTTCCTCTCCCAGCCATATCCACTCTTCCCAGGCCCGAGGAAGTTTTCCAAGCTGCCATGGCTTTCAAAGCTGACTTCCAACATCTCCATTGGCATGAGGGCCATACTCTCGAAGTGGCATCTGCAGGGCTCCTTATTCACGCCAAGCATTACGAGAAGATTCGTATGGACTGGGCGGCTATGGGCGCGCTAGTGGAGGTCTGGCATCCCCAGACCCACACTTTTATCTTCCCGACCTTCGAGGTGACCATCCTCCTCGAGGAGGTGGAACTTTTGCTTGGTCTGAAGAAATTCAAGAGTGACGGGAAGGTGAAGGCTATGCGGATGCTGACACGGGGTACTTCTGAAAGCGTCCTTGGAAGCTTCATGCCGCCCGACGCAGCTAGAAAGGTCCGTACTCAGAAGGGGATCGATCTCCAAAAGCTCGCGGAGTGGGTCATGGACGCCCTGAGAGGGTCACCAGACGATGACTATTTGGAGGGAATCATGAAGGGGTTCACTATCTGTCTGGCGGGTGCTCTCTTGTTTCCTTATACCGACAACATAGTGGAGGAAGACCAGCTGAGTGCTATCTGCGGGATCTGGCGTGGAAAGAGGGTGGGACCCGCCGTCCTTGCCTATCTTTACAGCGGCCTTACCGCCTCGAGCATGGGTAAGCCTCCATTTGGTTGTGCACTTGTCTTGAATTGCTGGCTGGATTTGCATTTCAAATTCGACCACCGCGAGGGAATGCCAACCGTTTCGAAGCTCTTCCAACAAAGCCCGCTTCACCACATAGCCGACGTGTTAGGCTTTGGTGGTACTGTAGTGAACCGCGTTCCGTGGCTGAAGAAACGCGAAGACTGGCGGTCTCACTTCCGCACCGTGACACAAGGCTTCTTCACTTGCGCACCGGCATGTTTGCTTTCGCTTGATCTCCTCATGAGGCCTTCTCCCGAAGTTGATCTTCAACTGATCGGCGCGACCGAGTTTGTTCTTTACAACGCGCATCGGTGCTGCCTCCAGATTGGCATCCCACGCCATTCGTTCCCGCCACCGACTGACATTGTTCCTTTGAAGAAAAAGGAGTTGGGCACTGAAGCGGATGCGAAGGAAGCGAAGGCCATTAAAGTTCCCTGGAAGACAAGTGTTGCGGGAAAGGCGTTAGCGCACGTGGTGGAAGAATGCGAGCCGTGGAGGGCTTATGTAACCGAACTGGGGAAGTTAAGGCCTAAAGCGCCTAAGCCCCTGATGTAGTTCACTCTGCTTTTCTGATGGAATAAAATTTGGCATTTGGATGTTTCGGACCCCCGTCCCCTTAATTATTATCTTTTTTTATGGTTTTTCTTTTTCTTTATGTTTTTTTTTTATTTTGTTCGGATTATATACATATTCTTGTCTTTTTTTTTACTTTTATTATATATAAATATATTTTTTTTTGAAAAAAATTTTATCATGGGGGCATCCAGGGGCCTGGACGCCCCTAATTTTTATTTTATTTTTATTTGATTTTTTTGTTTTGGGGGCGTCCAGGGTCCTGGACGCCCCTAATTTTTATTTTATTTTTATTTTATTTTTTGTTTTGGGGGCGTCCAGGGTCCTGGACGCTCCAACTTTTATTTTTTTATTTTGTTTGATTTTTTTGTTTTGGGGGCGTCCAGGCGCCTAGACGCCCCCAATTTTTTTTTTTTTTGAATTTGAAATTAAAATTATGGGGGCGTCCAGGCGCCTGGACGCCCCAAAGAAGCTAATTCCTATTTATAAGGGCCCCCCCCCCTTTTGCTCATTTACTGTTCAATCTGACGACCCAGTCACCCTAGACGACCTATTCTTAGTCCCCATGGAGCGAGGAGGATCGAGCCAGGGTCCAGGGAAGCGAAAACGACTGGCTCGTCGTGCGAGGAGGTTGAGGGACGATGCCGAGGAGGCTGCAGCAGAGGAGATTGCTGCGGAGGAGGGGATGGAGGTGCCTCTCCTGGCCGCGGAGGCTGCTGCGGATGCTGGTGACGCGGGAGAGGACGATCACGACCCGGTAAGTACTTCGGAATCCTCACTCTGTGGTTTAATAGGCTAAAACGGGCGTGCGAGAGGCTGTGAGAGAAGGCCGGGTAGTGAGAGAAGGAGGCGTCCAGGGGCCTGGACGCCTCCATGTTTTCTTTTTCTTTTTCTTTTTTATTTATTTATTTATTAATTTTCATAAATAATAAAATAAATTTAAAAATAAGGAGGCGTCCACGCCTCCATAATAATATATATATTATTTATATATATTTTTTATTTTTGATTTTTGGATTATTTTTCGAAAAAGGAATAAAGAAAATAGGAAGGAGGCGTCCAGGGGCCTGGACGCCTCCAAAAAATATATATGTATTTTTTTTAAAAAAAAAATAAAATAAAATAGTATATACAGTGTTATTGTTGATTACTGTTCATGATGCTGATGTGTTCTTTGTTGGTTTTGTGGTTTGCAGGGCGTGATGAAGGGCCGGATCAGCTGGTCCTTGGTGGTGGCAGCATACCGTGGGCTGCCGGATTTCCAGAGGGCGCGCGTGGACGCCATGGGCTTTGGAGCTTTCCTTAGGATCGAGCCCTTCCGGCTCGACCTTCCTCTTATCCAGGCACTGAGGGAGCGGTGGCACGCACCGAGCCGGGCGTTTCTGATGCCCTGGGGGCACATGGTGCCGACGCTGGAGGACGTTGCTCGGATCACCGGGCTACGAGTTGACGGAGAGGCAGTCAGCGGGGTCACCTACCCCGACTACCGAGAGAGTGCCCTGGACCTGCTGTGGTTAGAGACGAGCGTGACTGATAGAGACAGCAGGGTAGTCGGCCGAGTGGAGATCATGGAGGCGCTCGGATTCGTCGACCCGCGTCAGCGGGTTAGCGAGACTGGAGCAGAGTTCTTGGCTCGACTGGAGGGGGATGCTCGTGCTGCTTTCACCCAGGACCCGAGCGAGCGGGAGCTGGTGGATCTAGACCTTCGGAGGTTTCTTTTCTTCTTCCTGGGCCGCCTTCTGCTGGGGACGAAGGGGGATGGCATCCACTGCCGTTTCCTCGGGATCTTGGCGGATCTGGACAGAGTGGGACACTACGCGTGGGGGCGGCTCTGCTTGCCCATTTGATTGCTGATCTCTCCCAGACTTCGGAGAAGGAGACGACAGTCAGCGGCTTCGCACCTTTCCTCCAGGTAAACATTTTATTTATGCTTTCCCACAGTTAAATATGTAATTATTGTACTAATGATGTATGATGGATGCAGGTGTGGAGCTATTACTATTTCCCGATGGGGAGGGCTAGGCATGGGAACAGGAGGGCCGTGCCTCTGGCGCGGCAGTGGAGGCCGGTCGTGGTTGCAGCACCCCACGGCTACCAGCTGGCATCACTTCGTCGGGAGCTGAGCGAGTATCCCGAGGCCATGGTATGATGCGTATGATTTTTTTGTGTTTATGCATGTGACTGAATGGTAACTAACATGATGTATGTATGGTGATGCAGGTGGTGTGGAGGCCCTACCTGGGCATGGGTGATGCTGGCCAGCCCTGGGTTGTAGCGGGTCTTCCTCGCTTCAGGCGGGACGTGTGGGTCCATTGCCTGAACGAGATTGAGCCGCTGCGGCTTAGACTGGTCATGAGGACGTTGGGGCTGGCCCAGGAGTGGGTAGACGTAGATGCGCCGGCCCGCATTGGGCGGAAGACCAAGGGGAAGGCGAAGATTGTGGACTGGCGTACGCGCTTCCCAGCACAGTACCAAGACTGGCAGCAGGGCGGGGTCCCAGTGGTGTCCCATGTACATGACAGCACAGACTACATGAGACGGTACCGAGCTACGTACGGGGACCGCCTCTCCTTGGGTGGTATGGCAGGGGTAAGTGAAATGAAACTGCTCCACCTTTCTATATGTATATGCATGGGATACTAACTTATGTGTAATGCAGGATGCTCGTGATACCATGATCGCCGACCTGCGGGCCCAGTTGGCGGACGCCAGGCGACAGTTGGTGGCCATCCGACAGGAGTTGGAGATCCTGGTGAGTTTATGCAATGCATTTTTTTGTGACCTGGATTTTTGATGCTTAGCCTTTGACTGACGTTTGCCCCGTGTTTCAGCAGGCCCACCAGACAGCGGCAGCCGCGATGGCTGGTGGAGCGGGGTTCCAGTTCGCGGGGCCCTCCTCCGGAGGTTTCTGCCCTCCAGGAGCAACTTGCGTACGCGGTGGCTCGGGCTGAGGAGGCCGAGCGTGACCGCGAGGCTCGAGTGAGTGCTTGCTTGGCCGCGACCCTTTTCTAGCGACTTTCCTTCTATCACTGTTCTCTTACGGTGCATGCGTGTCTTGACAGGTGGCCGAGATCCGAGAGGCCCTGGCGCGTGCTGTTCGTGCTGAGCAGGAGCGCGATGCCCGGGTGGCAGAGCGTGACGCCCGGATTGCGGAGCTAGAGGAGGAGCGGCGACGGGAGGCTGAGGAGCTTCCTCGCGACGTAGTGGATCTGCGGATCGCCCTCGAGCTGTCGAGGAGAGAGGCGATGAGGGAGAGAGAGGAGAGGGAGAGGGATAGGGAGAGTGTGGAGAGAGAGAGGGAGAGGGATAGGGAGAGAGAGAGGGAGGAGCGACAGCGGGATCAGACCGAGAGGAGGGCTCTAGAGGCCCAGCTGCTGGAGCTCCGATTGAGTCTTGACACGGCGGAGGGGAGGCTTCGGGAGAGTGAGGAGCGGTACCAGAGGGCGAAGGAACGCGGGGCGCGACTTCGTCAGTCTGGTTCTTTTTCCATGGGCAGCTACATGGTTTCTTCGGCCGAGGAGCGTCGTCGCGCCTTCGAGGCTGGAGTGCCGCCGCAGGGCGAGGCGAGCACGGCTTCTCAGGGTTCACAGAGGTCGCGGAGGCCCCCTAGGGATCTCCGTCAGAGGAGGGAGGAAGGAGATGACCAGGAGGGTGATGGTGAGAGTTAGAGAGTTGCTTGTACGTCACCCTTCTCACTGTATGATGTACTTTCGGCTATTAATGGAAATGGCTTTTGTGTTGTGTGTACTTTTCTCTCTCCCACACTTTCTTTTTTTGCACTGAGTTGTCCCTTGAGGCACGCTCCGCGAGACCTTGCCCTGAACAGCGGGGAACTATGTTTTGCACGGGGGAATTTTGTTTCCTTTCCCCCCCTTTTGGGCGCGTCCAGGCGCGAGGACGCGTCTTAATCCTTGATTTTAAATTTAAAGCGACGGGTGGTCCTTTCTTCTCCCGTGCCTTACCCGCAAACGAGCCCGCCTCCTGCCGAAACGCGCTTGCCCCTTTTTCGTCTTCCTCCTCTTTTGATCGATGGAGTTCGGTGGGCCCGACCGTGGTGAAGGTGGAGAGGGACGAGGAAATCCTCGCCCAAGGAGGGACGCGCCCGATCACGGAACGGCGTCCATGGAGGAGGAAGGGCCGCTTCGGGCCCCCGAGGGACCCGAGGGGCCCGATGGCGTGGGAGGAGGTGAACACGGTCCGGTAGGTCCTCCGATCTCTTCCTCTTTTAATTCATTTTGGGTTTTGAAGTGAGCCGCGCGAGGAGGAAAGGGTTCGGCGAGTGTTGCACTCAAATGATGGACGCGTCCTAGACAGGGGACGCGTTCCTTTTGACTGATATGGGACCCCTTTCTTGGTGCAGGACATGGCAAGGACCCTGGGCCTTGGCCGATGAGTGGGCGAGTGCGGACGAGCCGAG